>WWNC01000149.1:0-600000 GCA_011125475.1 Melanerpes aurifrons | reverse complement strand
AGCAACATTCATTGTTATGGCTGGCTGAGATGCCCTACTTGGAAGCAAGGTATATGACTTTGCTTAAAATATTTCCTGTCTGAATACATTTTAATAAACAAATAAACCACTTCAAGAAGTAACTTAAATAAATCAGTAATAAATAAACCTCTTCAGAAAGCAACATCTGGTGCTCTGGGAACAGGATACGTTTGTTAATGTATCACAGTATCACTTCACAGTATCACTTAGGTTGGAAAGGACCTCGGGGATCATCGAGTCCAACCTATAATGTAGATGCAATTCTAATCACAGGTTCTGGTGTGTGCATTCATAGACGACCTCACTATGACACTCATCAAAGCTTTACAGTTTAAAGCAGAAATTAAAGCTAAACAATATACAAGAGCTATCTCTGGCTATATTGCTAGGGGTACTTAAGAGTGATTATTCTAAACACCTGTCTCATGAGTTACATATTGCTAGTTTGAACTGTTGTTTACCTAGTGAAGCTGGATAGCATCTGGTGTTCAGTCATGTTCTGCTTTTCCTCCAGATTTCCCTTTCAGTTAATTAAAAAAATGGGGTTGATATGAGAATGGAAAGAATAGGACCTAGGTGTCTTTCCCAGCAAAGCAAGCCAGCATCCTGCTACCTCTAAGATTTTAGACCACACAAAATTAATCTGTTTTAACTATGGTATGTAACTCTGAACTCTGACAATGTTACCCTTCAAATATTCCACCTGGCTCTCATCCCTGTGATAACCCGTCTCCACAAAGACTTACCTTGTGCCCTGCAGACATTTTGGAACAGAGTCTACATACTATGAATGCTTTTTACTTATAAAAAATGGCTTCAGACATTAAAAGGTGGCTTACAAACAAGCTGGATGCATTAGAATTGTAGATTGTATGCATATGTTTCCTGAAGATCTTTTACCTAATTCATCCTTTACTATGATGTCAATAACTGTAGTTAAAAGATGCACTGGAGATCTGACTCAGTGCACATTCCAGTGAAAGAAGTGTGCCACAATGATTTGAGTATGCCTTGGATCAGTATCATCAAATTTGTCTTCCAAAGAAACACTAATCATTTTAGCTGAGAAAATGGTACCACTCTGACATAAAAGGTGAGGGGGTTATTCACACTGTGAGAATCATCTCAGCCCAGGTTGTCTCCTTTACTTCCAGTGCAAATATTGAACATCTCTTAAAGTCATTGATATGGTGAACTCTTCGTAAAAGCCATCATCTATTAACAAAGCAAACAAACAAACAACAACAAAATGTTTGTTCATTTGATAATTATTGCCCTGCTGTTTCCTGTCTCTCAGTGATTCAACTTGTACTCTTGCTTACAAAATAAAGTAATTTATTTATGCTATGCTTGGGAATAAATGGATAAAAGAATAAGGGAAATGGTGGCAGGAAAAAATAATAAGGACAATCTATACAGGACCTACTAAGAAGAGTAAGACAATTTGTTGCAGAAAGTTACAGGTAAGGGTTATGGGGCTACACTTTCACTTTTTTTTATGAATATATTTCCACATATTCTTATGGGCAGGAGCCTTTTAAATAGTGATCAAATAGTAAAACACAAGATTTGGAGAACATTTGGCATAGACTGAAAATTACTGTCCTTACTTAGAATTTTCATATATTAATGAGCAGAAAGGAAAAGCATTGCCAGAAACCCATAAAATAGATTAAAATGCTGAAATAATTTCATAGTTTCATAGTTTCATAGTTTCATTCAGGGTTGGAAGGGACCACAAGGATCATCTAGTTCCAACCCCCCTGCCATGGGCAGGGAAACCCCACACTAGATCAGGCTGGACAGAGCCTCATCCAGCCTGCTCTTAAACACCCCCAGGGACGGGGCCTCGACCACCTCCCTGGACAACCCATTCCAGGGTCTCACCACTCTCATGGTGAAGAACCTCCTCCTCACATCTAGCCTGAATCTCCCCACCTCCAGCTTCATTCCATTCCCCCTAGTCCTATCACTACCTGACATCCTGAGCAGTCCCTCCCCAGCCTTCCTGTAGGCCCCCTTCAGATACTGGAAGGCCACAATTAGGTCACCTCGGAGCCTTCTCTTCTGCAGACTGAACAGCCCCAACTCCTTCAGTCTGCTCTCATAGGAGAGGTGCTCCAGCCCTCTGATCATCCTTGTGGCCCTTCTCTGGACACGTTCCAGCACCTCCACATCCCTCTTGTAATAGGGGCTCCAGAACTGGACACAGTACTCCAGGTGGGGTCTCACCAGGGCTGAGTAGAGGGGGAGAATCACCTCCCTCGACCTGCTAGCCACACTTCTCCTGATGCAGCCCAGGATCTGATTGGCCTTGCGGGCTGCAAGTGCACATTGGGAGCTCATGTTGAGCTTTTTGTCCACCAGCACCCCCAAGTCTCTCTCCTCAGGGCTACTTTCCAGCCAGTCACTGCCCAGCCTGTATTTGTGCCTGGGATTGCCTCGACCCAGATGCAGGACCCTGCACTTGCTCTTATTGAACTTCATGAGGTTGGCTTGTGCCCACCTCTCCAGCCTGTCAAGGTCCCTCTGGATGGCCTCCCTTCCCTCCAGTGTGTCTGCTGCACCACACAGCTTGGTGTCATCAGCAAACTTGCTGAGGGTGCACTCAATGCCACTGTCCATGTCACCCACAAAGATGTTGAACAAGACAGGTCCCAGGACTGATCCCTGAGGGACTCCGCTTGTCACTGGCCTCCACTGGGACATGGACCCATTGACAGCCACTCTTTGGGTACGGCCATCAAGCCAGTTCCTTATCCATCTAGTGGTCCACCCATCAAACCCATGTGTCACCAGTTTGGAGACCAGGATGTGGTGCGGGACAGTGTCAAAGGCTTTGCTCAGGTCTAGGTAAATGACATCAGTTGCTCGCCCCTCATCTATTAATGTTGTCACCTGCTCATAGAAGGCCACCAGGTTGGTCAGGCAGGATTTGCCCTTGGCAAAGCCATGCTGGCTGTTCCCAATTACCTCTTCACTATTCTTTTGAGCAAGTAGTGACTCCAGGAGGATCTGCTCCATGATCTTTCCAGGCACAGAGGTGAGACTGACTGGCCTGTAGTTCCCTGGTTCCTCCTTCTTACCCTTTTTGAAGATGGGGGCAATGTTTCCCCTTTTCCAGTCCGTGGGGACTTCACCAGATTGCCATGACTTTTGAAATATAACAGAGAGGGGTTTAGCAACCTCATCTGCCACTTCTCTTAGTACCCTTGGGTGTATCCCGTCGGGTCCCATGGACTTGAACACTTTCAGGTTCTTCAGATGATCACGAACCTGATCTGCACTTACAATGGGCAGTTCTTCCTCCCCGTCCCTGACTTTGACTTCCATAACATCAGGAGTGTGGCTAGAGGCCCTTGCAGTGAAGACTGAGGTAAAGAAGTTATTAAGTACCTCAGCCTTTTCCTCATCCCTTGTGACCATGTCACCATTTTCCTTTCTGAGGGGCCCACACCTTCCTAGTCTTCTTCTTCCCATTAATATACCTGTAAAAGTTCTTAGTGTTCCCTCTAATCTCCCTGGCTAGATTCAATTCAAACTCTGCTTTGGCTTTCCTAACCAGGACTCTCGCTGCTCGGGCAGCTTCCTTATATTCCCCCTGTTCTACCTGTCCTTCTCTCCACTTCCTGTAGAGTTTCCTTTTAAGTAATAGTGTGTCCAGTAGCTCCTTGCCCATCCAGGCAGGCCTCCTAGCATTCTTACCTGCTTTTCTCTTTGTTGGTACACAGAGCTCCTGGACACAGAGGAGGTGGTCCTTGAATACTGACCAGCTATCCTGGGTCCCTCTTCCCTCCAGGGCTTTGTCCCACGACACTTTGGCTAGCAGATCCCTGAAGCGATCAAAATCTGCACGCCTAAAGTCTAGGGTCGTGAGCTTGGAATACTTCCTCCTGATTGCCCTGAGGATGTTAAATTCAATTGCTTCATGGTCACTGCAGCCAAGGCCATCTCTGAGCCTCACATTGCTTACCAGCCCTTCCCTGTTGGTGAGAACAAGGTCCAGCATAGCACCATTTCTTGTTGGTTCCTCTACCATTTGGAGGAATTTGGAGAGCTGTAATGACTTGAGAAACACTTATTTTCCTCTCTATATTTGTACTGGAGGCACTCACCAGATGTGACAAATGGACTTAAAACTTCTGTATTTAGACCACAAACCTTCAGTTCTTAAGCAATATGCCTTATTTTATTAAGACAACATTGACTGAGATAAGAACATGGACTAGTCCTGGATCAACTCATGCTAGAGAGCTTTCTCCATATAATGATATAGATCTGCCTACATACTTTCTCTGTTTGAAAGTACTGCTAAGACAGAATGACAGATTTAGGATACCTGCATTACAACAAGATTAAAAAGATAAGAATTTTGCATATTTCTTCCCAGATAACAAACAGAATTTTTTTTTTTGTGATTTTGTTGCTCTGTTCTTCCATGCTAGTACTCCTTTTCCTATTTTGTTTAATTTCATTTGCTCACTCTGGTTTGTGTCCTGGTGTTTTGGGTTTTTGTTGTTGTTGCTTTTTCCACCCCCCCCCCCCTTTTTTTTTTTCGTCTCTTGAAGATCTTTAAAATTTTATGCCCTTGATTTGAGAACATGTTGGTAGATTGTTCTGCCTCTCAGTTTTGCCTGAGTGTCTGCAGCATAACCTCAAACTCACTCTGATATTATGAACAGTTCAAAAGGGACTGGGGAGTAAATCCCACAAATCCCAGATTTTCTACTGCATGCTGAGAAGTAGTTCTGCCTACCCTGATTCAAAACAGTTTTCCTTCTTAAAAGCACATGTCTAGATTAATTGTTTAGATTTCTCTTTTGTAATAGGATACAGCACAAGTAGGAAACGCAAGATAACAAGGTAAACCTGTAAGGACAGAAAACTTCCCTGCAAAATTTTCAGTTAGATTGAAGCCACACACACCACAGTTCAGTGAGGGGAGCTGTGAAGGCTGGGCATGAATAGTCTTGCACTGGGTGTTTGTTTGTTGATTGAAAGAAAATAATATAGTTTTCACTAGATCCACAATTATACCCAAATCTGAGATGTTTTATCTGCCCATGTAGGCTAGAGTTTGCCACATCCTTCACAAAGCTAATTCAAGAAGAGAGGTTTGATCTTAAAGGAGTGCCTTGGGTAGGTAGTAAGTTCTGCTAAAGAATGCAATAAGAACTGAAGCTGAAAGTGCTTATTTCTCTTCAAAGTGACACAGCTAACAAGGTTCAGAATATTCTGGGATGACTTGGATGGGAGACTGCCTGGGAATACCAGGTGCTGTAGACTCTACCTGAAAGGTGGTTGCAGCTAGGAGGGGGTTGATCTCTTCTCTCAGGCAACCAGCACCAGAACAAGAGGACACAGTCTCAAGATGTGCCAGGGGAAGTTTAGGCTCGAGGTAAGGAGAAAGTTCTTCACAGAGAGAGTTGTTAGCCATTGGAATGTGCTGCCCAGGGACGTGGTGGAATCACCATCCGTGGAGGTGTTCAAGAGGGGATTGGATGTGGCACTTGGTGCCATGGTTTAGTAGTCATGAGGTCTGTGCTGACAGGTTGGACTTGATGATCTTTGAGGTCTCTTCCAATCTTATTGATTTTATGATTCTATGACTTTCTATCATATTTTCTATACAAAGTGGAAAATTACTTTTGAAAGAAGACCTCTACCACAGGCTTACATAATCATCCTCAACCCTGTCTCAAATTAAATATGTTATATGGCATAAATCTGTTCCAACAGACAAGAATTGCCATAGTTAGTCCAGGCTGGTTGTTGCTGGGATATATATTGGAAACCTTGTTCCAATCCATCTAGGAGGCTGAAATAATGCATTACTACTGAGGATATCCAAAATGCATTTCTTACTTGTTAAACTCTTATTTTTAATGACATTCTTTTTATTTGAGTGACACAAATATCAAGCCCTTCATTTAAAAAAAAAAAAAAACTGGTAACAATCTGGGTTTGGTCAGTAAACAGAGACATAAATACATGGTTTTGTGCTTTCACATCACTTTGGGTACATTACCCATTGAACTGCCATTCTGCATGAAGATTTCCACAACCTGTAGTTATCTAAGAGAATCTTCTAGTCTTTGCCCTATTTCTTTGTTGTTGGTTCTTTTCCCTTTTTGTGGTACTGGTATTTTTTGCAGTTAATTGTTTCACTGACACACTCCTCATGTCCACTTCTCTTACTGATGTACAACTTTTGTTTTGTTTTGTTTTGTAAATTATTTGAATTTAGTGTAAAGGATTTATAAGAACAGTGGGTGAGTGCATGCCTGAATAGGAAAAAATCATGTAGATGATGTTAGGCAACCAGCACCAAGAGGACAAGAGGACACAGTCTCAAGATGCAACAGGGGAGGTTTAGGCTGGAGGTTAGGAAGAAGTTCTACACAGAGAGAGTGATTGCCCATTGGAATGGGCTGCCCAGGAAGGTGGTGGAGTCACCATCATTTGGAGGCATTCAGGAGGAGACTTGATAGGGTGTTTGGTGCCATGGTTTAGTTGATTAGGTGGTGTTGGATGATAGGTTGAATGCGATGATCTTGAAGATCTCTTCCAACCTGGTCTCGTCTCGTCTCTTCTCTTCTCTTCTCTTCTCTTCTCTTCTCTTCTCTTCTCTTCTCTTCTCTTCTCTTCTCTTCTCTTCTCTTCTCTTCTCTTCTCTTCTCTTCTCTTCTCTTCTCTTCTCTTCTCTTCTCTTCTCTTCTCTTCTCTTCTCTTCTCTTCTCTTCTCTTCTCTTCTCTTCTCTTCTCTTCTCTTCTCTTCTCTTCTCTTCTCTTCTCTTCTCTTCTCTTCTCTTCTCTTCTCTTCTCTTCTCTTCTCTTCTCTTCTCTTCTCTTCTCTTCTCTTCTCATTTCTCTGGATTCTCATCCCTGCACTGAAAAGGTCAGACTTTAGCAAACACAATAACCTGTGGGGCTCTTTTTCCAATTTTTTTTTCCTTAGATTACTATTATTTTAGGAAACTTGTAACCTTTCAAGGCAAGAGCTCACTTACTGTGCGTTCATCATGAGCTTACAGAAAGCTTCTCAGGTTCTAAACCTCACTTTTAAACTGATTTAATATAAATACCAAACCTGAATGAAACATACAACCCTGTGCTAAAGTTACATGTAAAAGTCTGTTGAGTTGCTGGATCAGGATCTCCTGCAAGCATTCAGATTCACAACCCTTGACAGTTTTGCTGTGTAACTTGTACCTACCACGTTTCTGAAATTGGACTACAGATATTTGAGGATATTGACTTTTCCTGACAAAGTAGATGTTTTTCTCTGTCCTGGGAGCTATTGCTAGGATTCTATAAAACAAACAAATAAACAAAAGAACACCCAATGTACAAAATGTTAAAGCACATACCCTTAGTGACAAAGTCTGCTTCTGCCTCAAACACCTCTGTAAAAGGCTTTGGCATGCAGCGTAGCTGGAATAGCAGATGTTTACTCTACAGACTGCGAAATCTGCCCTGCTATTCTGGAGAAATGTGGGCCCAGCTACAGTGCATTTGGTATTGAGGATTCTCACCCCATAGTGGCAGAACAGCTCAAATGAAATTTGAAAGCTTTAATTCTCTCCTCAGCCTGTAGCCCTGTAATAGCTAGCAATTAGAGAATAATTGTGCTGTGTTTGAAAACTCAAAACGGTAAGCAAAATACAATAGACAGAGAAGTATTTACTGGTTGGAGGTGTTGGGGTTTTTTAACACGTAAATCCAATTCTTGCATTATGAGGTCTGTCTTTGCCTGGATGTGGTGAAGAGGTTATTAAATTTGTGAATATGAAATATGAATTATGAATTATGAAAATATTAGTTTTATTAATTATCAAACTATTAATAACCGATGAATCACCAACTTATATACATGTTCTAGTGCACATTCTTGAAATACATTCCACAAGTGGCTTAGTGCTATGATTATAACTTAATTGAACTAGTTACAGACTATTTCTATATTTATATAACGAAGGGTGTGGTTCTGCTGCTTAGCCACTAGATGGCGACTCGGCGGGACGTGGGCGGCTTCTGGCTATACACAGCAATATTACAATCTTTCTATGTGTCAGCACTTACTCTTCTAGATGCGGATACTTTGAACTGAGTACTAGTGAGTGGAAAACACGTGGAAGATATTCGATTCCTTCCAGACAACAGGGATTGGTCCTGGTCGGGGTTGGCCCATGGGGTCGGCCCTCAAAGTTGGCTCGCACGGCAGGGCGGGACGACGGTGGCAGGTAGGTGGGCTCGGATGACGTGGCAGCAGGCAAAGCTATGGGGTTGGCCCAACCACAGCGATTCTCGGGACTGATGCAAACAGCCTCGGGGAGAGAATGCGGCTGCGTTAGGCGGCAGATTCTCGTTTACTGAGCTTAAAGGAGCAGCGGGACTCTCGGAGTGGTTCCGGGTTTGGTGCAGTATAGGCACAAACAATGCTTTAGTCTTCCCTGATGTTCACAGGGCTCAGAGCGGCACACGTGGCGGCTCCTCTCCTGCTGCTGCGGGGCTAGGCATATGTGGACTTGGTATCGATCAAGTCCCTTCTCCCCAGCAACTGGGCAGATCTTACCGTCGGGGGTCGGTCCAGTCCTCCAGTGGCATGGTGGGCTCTCCCGGTCGGTACGACTGGCTGTAGCGACGCTGTGCTCCTCAGCGTCACTAAGGTCCTCCCTCTATGCTTCTCACAACGCAGAGGCTTTCAGTATGCATGCATGTATAATGGAAGCTAACAACAATAAGCTCAATGGCAAAGGCTGCAGCTCAAGAGTTGTTCTCTTGAGCAAGCACAGAGACAAAGTAAAAGAGAGGGCAACTTGTTTACTAACCGGGGTGATACTTACAGATTCCTTGAGGCTGGGCTTGACCAATGGGCACTCTCATAAACAACTGGCTTCAGCCTATAGAAAGTGTGAAGTTAGAATTATGCCCATACTTGGTGTCAGCACGAGCACTGCATGCACTGAGTGTGTGCTGGCCTGGCTAATGCCTTGGCTTTTGTCTTCCTTCTGGAGGAGGGGGAACTTGTCCACATGCCGGGACAACATTCAGTATCTGGGCATAATGCGCCTTCACCACACTGAATTAACTTGACAGACTCTACAGTTGCTTCTGCATATTTTTTCCATGTTTTATAGTGAAAGAGTAAAACCAGAAGCTCATCAAGATACTTGTTGAGCAAATCTATGTATTTCTGTTCTGCTGTTGAAAGTGTTGCTCTGACATGAGTTGCAGAGCATAGGTATCGATATTGACTAACTTGAATGAAGATAAACAGGACCAGATCAGAAACTTGCACCACAGTTCTGAAGTCTTCATTTATGTGCCATGTCTGCAGGAGCCTTCTTTGCAAACCTGGGAGGGATTACTTGCCAAAATATTTATGGAAGAAATTGCAGGGCCTGTCCAATAGGGATAAAAGTTTTGAGGGTTGTTTAGTGACACCTCCTGACGCAAGGCTTCCATTTTACGTATTTGATTTGGGCAAGTGTTAGCTAGGTGGTACGGGATTTACCTTTTTTGATGGATGTTGGCTGCAAAAAAAGACAAGGTCAGTTTCAAGAGAAGCAATTAATGTACGTATTTGTGGTAGGTGTAGTGGAATCCTTCCAAGACTGGTCATTAGCACTGTGTGAACGGGTCTCAGTTGGAAAAATCATTCTTTGTCATAGGCAGAAAGAGACATTTCAGGCCCAGCACTACAACAGAATATCTCTTGTACTCCAACCTGTCATTCCTGAAATACAGATAGGAAATTAACTGTAAAAATTGCTACATGAACATAGTCCTGTTCATGTAGTTCCTGTCCAAGAAGACTTGTTCGCAAAACAAGAATCATGTATTTCATCCACTTCCAAATACATCTTGTTTTCTTAGAATGAATTTGGTATTTTAAGACATCTGCAAAAATCTTTCCAAGGTTATTTTTCATTCAATTTACAGTTAAATTAGTTTTTATGGTTTGCAACTGGGAACATAGTCAGGTTGCTCCCTTACAGGCTTATTTGAATGAGAAGAAACGTTACTCTTTCCTAGAAAAAAAAAAACAAAACCAAACAAAATATAGCAGAAAATGTTGGTTATTCCAAAACTCACAAAGTTTCAGTATTCATGAACAGTTTTACAACTGGTGGTGACTTGTTTAATGAATCACAACAAATTTTGTGGCCTTTCTCTGGCTAAATATCTTTATTATAATGCAAAATGATACCAGTTGCAGATTTAAAGTACTACCCACATGCAGCTAATTTTATAATAGATCCTTTTCTCTAAGCCTGTTGGAGCTTTTATAACAAAATGTGAAATTTTTGTTTCTGTTGTGCTTTTACAGATAAGTGAGGTCATAAATCACCAGGGTTGGAAGAGACCTCGAAGATCATCAAGTCCAGCCTGTCACCACAGACCTCGTGACTAAATAAATTGCTGTCTTATAATGGTAATCTCTGTCTGGAACCGGTGTTTTGTTTGTTAATCATACATGTCAGTATGTGAAACCTTGTCAAATACTCTCTGATTCACTGCCTGCAATTACATTGCTCTACTAGAATTCTAAACACTGTGTTTAGAGGAGTAGATTAAAGATTACATTAAATGTCCTAATTCCATTATAAATTTATGGTGAAAATTCTGCTCTTCCTGTGAGAACAATGTGTCTTCAAATTATGTTTGAGAACAGTAGACTTGATTTTGCTTTTCCCCAGAACCAATATGTATATCAGATGTTTGCAGTTTTGTTGAAGAAAACAGGATTATTCCTGAAATAAGGTAACCTTAAGAGTATGTAGAATAGAATAGAATAGAATAGAATAGAATAGAATAGAATAGAATAGAATAGAATAGAATAGAATAGAATAGAATAGACAAGGTAGGAAGAGACCTTCAAGATCATCACATCCAACCTACCATCCAACACCACCTAATCAACTAAACCATGCAACCAAGCACCCTATCAAGTCCCCTCCTAAACACCTCCAATGATGGTGACTCCACCACCTCCCAGGGCAGCCCATTCCAATGGGCAATCATTCTGTCTGTGTAGAATTTCTTCCTAACCTCCAGCCTAAACCTCCCCTGGTGTAGCTTGAGACTGTGTCCTCTTGTTCTGGTACTGGCTGCCTGGGAGAAGAGACCAACCTCTGCCTGGCTACAACCTCCCTTCAGGTAGTTGTAGAGAGTAATAAGGTCTCCCCTGAGCCTCCTCTTCTCCAGGCTAAGCAACCCCAGCTCCCTCAGCCTCTCCTCATAGGGCTTGTGCTCCAGACCCCTCACCAACTTTGTTGCCCTTCTCTGGACACGTTCCAGCAAGTCAACTTCCTTCCTAAACTGAGGGGCCCAGAACTGGACACAAGACTCAAGGTGTGGCCTAAGCAGTGCAGTGTACAGGGGCAGAATGACCTCCCTGCTCCTGCCTGCTCCTTCTGGCCACACTGTTCCTGATACAGGCCAGGATGCAATTGGCCCTCCTGGCCACCTGGGCACACTGCAGGATCATGTTCAGCCTACCACTCACCAGTACCCCCAGGTCCCTCTCTGCCTGGCCATGTAGATATTTTATTACTCAGGATGACTAACCGTTTACAATTCCACTTGGTCTGAACCATGGAATTGTACATGATGGTGGAATCTTTTGTGGGTATAAAGGCCAATGGTATCCTGGGGTGCATTAAGAAGAGTATATTCAGCAGGTCAAGGGAAGTTCACTTCCCACTTTAGTCTGCCCTGGCGAGGCTACATCTGGTGTACCAGACCCACTTCTGGGCTCCCCGGTTCAATACAGACAAGAAATTACTGGAAAGAATACAGTAAAGGCTTCAAAGACTGTGAGGAGCCTGGAACACATCTCTTGCAAGAAATGGTTTGAAGAAACAGAACTGTTTGATCCTTGGGGTCCCTTCCTACCTGGCATTTTGTGATTCTGTAAGAAGAGCAGAAGGAGAGGGACTCCTCTCCAAGGGTGAGCGGCAAGAGATGGGCTTCTGACCAACAGGATGAGAGTCAAAAGAAACAAATTCCATTCTATGTGGATATAGGTGGATACAAATTCCTAAAAGACTAGGGAAGGTGTGGGCCCCCTCAGAAAGGAAAATGGTGAAATGGTCACAAGTGATGAGGAAAAGGCTGAGGTACTCAATAACTTCTTTACCTCAGTCTTCACTGCAAGGGCCTCTAGCCACACTCCTGATGTTAGGGAAGTCAAAGCCAGGGACGGGGAGGAAGAACTGCCCATTGGAAGTGCAGATCAGGTTCGCGATCATCTGAAGAACCTGAAAGTGTTCAAGTCCATGGGACCCGACGAGATACACTCACGGGTACTGAGAGAACTGGCAGATGAGGTTGCTAAACCCCTCTCTATTCTATTTCAAAAGTCATGGCAATCTGGTGAAGTCCCCACAGACTGGAAAAGGGGAAACATTGCCCCCATCTTCAAAAAGGGTAAGAAGGAGGAATCAGGTAACTACAGGCCAGTCAGTCTCACCTCTGTGCCTGGAAAGATCATGGAGCAGATCCTCCTGGAGTCACTACTCGCTCAAAAGAATAGTGAAGAGGTGATTGGGAACAGTCAGCATGGCTTTGCCAAGGGCAAATCCTGCCTGACCAACCTGGTGGCCTTCTATGAGCAGGTGATGAAATTCATAGATGAGGGGCAAGCAACTGATGCCATTTACCTGGACCTGAGCAAAGCCTTCGACACTGTCCCACACCACATCCTGGTCTCCAAACTGGTGACACATGGGTTTGATGGGTGGACCACTAGATGGATAAGGAACTGGCTTGATGGCCGCACCCAAAGAGTGGCTGTCAATGGCTCCATGTCCCAGTGGAGGCCAGCGACAAGCAGAGTCCCTCAGGGATCAGTCCTGGGACCTGTCTTGTTCAATATCTTTGTGGGTGCCATGGACAGTGGCATTGAGTGCACCCTCAGCAAGTTTGCTGATGACACCAAGCTGTGTGGTGCAGCAGACACGCTGGAGGGAAGGGAGGCCATCCAGAGGGACCTTGACAGGCTGGAGAGGTGGGCACAAGCCAACCTCATGAGGTTCAATAAGAGCAAGTGCAGGGTCCTGCATCTGGGTCGAGGCAATCCCAGGCACAAATCCAGGCTGGGCAGTGACTGGCTGGAAAGCAGCCCTGAGGAGAGAGACTTGGGGGTGCTGGTGGACAAAAAGCTCAAGATGAGCTCTCAATGTGCACTTGCAGCCCGCAAAGCCAATCAGATCCTGGGCTGCATCAGGAGAAGTGTGGCCAGCAGGTCAAAGGAGGTGATCCTCCCCCTCTACTCAGCCCTGGTGAGACCCCACCTGGAGTACTGTGTCCAGTTCTGGAGCCCCTATTACAAGAGGGACATGGAGGTGCTGGAATGTGTCCAGAGAAGGGCCACAAGGATGATCAGAGGGCTGGAGCACCTCTCCTATGGGGACAGACTGAAGGAGTTGGGGCTGTTCAGTCTGCAGAAGAGAAGGCTTCGAGGTGACCTAATTGTGGCCTTCCAGTATCTGAAGGGGGCCTACAGGAAGGCTGGGGAAGGACTTCTCAGGATCTCAGGTAGTAATAGGAGTAGGGGGAATGGAATGAAGCTGGAGGTGGGGAGATTCAGGCTGGAGGTGAGGAGGAGGTTCTTCACCATGAGAGTGGTGAGACCCTGGAATGGGTTGTCCAGGGAGGTGGTCGAGGCCCCATCCCTGGAGGTGTTTAAGAGCAGGCTGGCTGAGGCTCTGTCCAGCCTGCTGTAGTGTGGGGTGTCCCTGCCCATGGCAGGGGGGTTGGAACTAGATGATCCTTGTGGTCCCTTCCAACCCTGAATGAAACTATGAAACTATGAAAATACGAAAATACAAGAAATTCCAACTGAATATGAGGAAAATCTTCTTCCCTGTGAGGGTGCTGAATCCCTGAAGCAGGCTCCCTAGAGAGGCTATGGAATCTTTTCCTCTGGACAGATTCCAAACCCACCTGGATATTGCAGTCCTGAGCAACCTGCTGTGGGTGACCCTGTTTTAGCAGGGGGATTGGACTAGATGATGTCCCAAAGACTTTTCCAACTGCTATAATTTTGAGAAACAAGAAAATATTGAAAGCCTAATAGCAAGAAGAAATGATCTCTATGTTTCTTTAATCACTGCTTAGTTCTTTAAATCTGTCTTTTCAGACACTGAGTTTTAAGGAAATGAGGAAGGTTTGGGAAGACATAGCTGAATCCATAAATACTGGTTTTGTAAAATAGTAATTTCTCTAATCATTGAACAGAGGAGAAAAATATTTTGAAGACTGTTCTTGGATATCAAGATGGTTTCCTTGATTTCAGTAGGGCGGAAAAGATCATTCAATAGGAAAGTTTGTCTCTCCAGCTTGCCACAGCACTGACCTTTTGCCCAGACATCAATTTATACATACTTGGATATGAGGAAGACCTAATTCCCCAAAGCTGAAAACTCCTGCCCCCATAAACAGCATTTTGCCAGCTACCAAAATACTTCAGGATCAAACACAACCAAACTGTTGTGATTTGGGTTTTAATAGAATATGCTTTCTTAAATCATCTTGACACAAGAGTGAGGAATTCTGCCAATTGCAAGGGGACAGATGCAAAGAGAAACAAAGTGTACCAAGATGCAGAATGGCTTTGCTCCCTGGAGTCAGCCATCTGCAGCTCTATGGTGGTCTAACCCATGGAGCTGGAGCAGAGGTCAGCTCTGGAGGGAATAATTCTTCCCAGAGGTTATTACACTGTGAGTTGCGAAGAACCTGCTGGTACATTTTGCCAGCTATCCAGACAGACAGATCAGGCTCTGTGCAAGCAAAAACTTGTCCTTCATATCTGCCTGTAAATTACAGACTTGCCTTCATGAATTTGAAGATCTAGAATTAGATCTGTCCTTTCCATGAAAGAGGTGAAAGAATTCCTCTCCAGGGGTTTTCAGCAGATGGCACCTCATCCAAATCAGATTTTTGCACAATGCTCTCAGGGGGAAAAGGGCCACATAAAAATGCTCATGTAAAATTAACCTTTAAAATAAAAAATAAAGCTATTTTGTGTACTCACACAGAAAGCACTCTTTGAAATGACCCACAGTGTATCCAGGGAGCACTTCATCCCAGAAGTAATTTGTATACTTTGACTTCCTTACTTATCTAACCATCATGGATAAAAAGTTATTTTTTCAATATGTCTAATTGTGCTGCATAGGCTTGCTGCTATTAGTTTTACGCACAGAATGATGCATTACTTTCACTAGACTTTATGTAGAAAATTAAAGGCTTGCACTCTCAGTACCAGAAATGGTTTAAATGTCAGAAACTGTGGCATTTCAAGAGTCAAAGAGGAACAGAAAACTAAGTTATAGTTTTTACATGCTGTACTAACAGATATTATGAGAATGTGATCATGCTGTTAATTGCTTGTACAGTGACAATTAATTTTGTACACTTACTCTTAAATTTAATCAACAAGTTATGGGGAAACTAGGAAGAATCATATATTAACTGTCTCAATTTTTATTTGCACTGTCTGTTATCAGTTGTTGATGATAAGATCCTAAAGATTTTAAAATACCAGGGGAAGAATGGTACATTGTACATCATATGCTTTCTTTAATATATATAATATTTATATATATAAAATATAAAATAATGTATAAATAAATAATATTTATATTTTATATAATATATAATTTATATATAATATGTACTATAAAATAATATATAAATATTTTTTAAAAAATAATCTTTTTTTGTACTGATTCTCTTTTGATACTGAGGTGCTGGTAAGACTTCCCTTCAGTACAATGCAACTTCCAAGTATGACTTTCTGTCTTCATATATCAGCACAAAGGATATGGTCTTAATTCACTCTGCTAGTCTATTTTTGTACTTGCTGCTCTTTCAATGATCAGCAGAGTTTTGCTGAGCAGAACTAAAAAGTAGAAATAAAATGCTTAGTTAAAAATTTACTGCTTTAGTTGGCCATAGAAACTGATGCTGTCATACTAATTAAAATTTTGAGTATAACAGCCATATCTAACTTAATGTTTTGTGTTTTGATTCTGTAATATTTACTAAGATAGAGAAAAGATGACACTGCAGGCTTTGGCTTATTTACCAAAAGAGTTTCTCTATGGAATCTACTGACTCTGAGTTTCATCATCTTTTCTGAAATTTTTATTATTTCTTTTTCCTTTGGGTCATATAGCTCAGGTAACCTTCATTTATCTTTTAGATTTATGCAGAACAAAATATTTATTTTAACAAATCACTGTACATGCTACTTTCTCATACACATTATTTGAGTGTTCAATTGCAACGAAGGAGTTTAGAGGGAATTTAAAAGCCAGTTAACTACTACTTTTCTTTCATCCCTTTCCAGGCTGTATCTGTTCCAGAACTTTCCCCCTTTGCTATCAGTGCACAATCAACCCACTATTAGAATATTAGAATAAACCAAACCAGGTTGGAAGAGACCTTCAAGATCATCGTGTCCAACCCATCAACCAATCCAACCCACCCAAACAGCTAACCCATGGCACCAAGCACCCTGTCAAGTCTCCTTCTGAACACCTTCACACTGTGAAATGAGCAAGTTTAATTCTTAGTGTAAATGAAGGACTTAGGAACTCATATTAAACCAGGTTGAGGCTTTTAGTATGACTGTGGAGTTCTGTAATTGAAAGTGATAATGTGTCCTGGGATTTCTGCCCTCCTAAATAAGACTGTGATCTCCCTAGGAAGTTTCTCCAGACAGCCTCTTAGGGCACAACTTTTGTAACAGTTACTGGATTGACAAGACTGCTATCTTCAGTTTGCAAAGCAGGAAATCACTCTGACTTTGCATCCTTCCTTCAGGCAAAATTCAAGAAATTTAAATATACTTCACTTTCCTTCTTCCTCCAGAGAGATTTACAGATCTCACTTCCAGCTTTTCATTGGATGATTGTCCTTTATTTCATCTTTCATATCTGTCTGCTGCGATAACAACTACTTTTTAATGGGACCCAGTAAAACTTTAAATTGAGGGTCTTGCTAAACTGTTCACATACACAAAGAAATGTGCAGATACTTTGCAACTTGTCAGTCATTTCCCTGATAATGTTACAAGGCTGATACAATTTTACAAGGAAGATATAAATACTCCATTACCATCTTACTACGATATATGGGTGGACTGGTAGTTTGGAAACCACTTTTGTCTCCTTTCTTCTAATTGTTTTTCTTGCTGTCCTACATATTTTCTTCTGGTTCCTTGGTCTGTGGGTTATTGAAGCTCAGTCCTAATGGCTGAGATAGTTGCCTTTCAGAGTGCTACAAGACTTTTAACCAGCACAGATTGTAGCAAACAAGGCACAAGGCATTTATTCTGCAACACAGAATAGCAACTAATAAGCTAGAGCAATACTTCCTTGTTTCAGCATTTTGTGAGCCAGATGCCAGTTTGGGGACACTAACTAGTGAAGGCAATGATTACATTATTTATCATCTTTTCTAACTCCCCTCTGTTCATTCCCTTCACTTCATGCTACACACCTATTTTCAAATAAGGCAAAACCATGGTCCTTTATCATTGTGATTGAAATCCATGGAAATGTAAAGAAATTTAGCTAAAATCACCTAAACCCTACTTTCTGTTCCACTATTCGGGAGCTCTGTGTAATGATTTCTTTCTGCACATGATCTGAATACTATTTGTGCAAACTACTAAAAGAAAGCTTGTTTTTTGAAGGAAAATGGAACTGGTATTTCGAACAAAGCATCAGTGCTACAAAATGCATCACAGCATCTTCCACCAGCTTCCTCATGCTGCACTTAGGCATTATGCTTACTCATTCCCACCACAATCAGAGGATTTCAAGAGCAAAAGCCACATATAGAATGATAGAATTTTTAGGGTTGGAAGGGACCTCAAGGTCCCATCTAGTGCCAACCCTCCTGCCATGGGCAGGGGTACCTCACACTTGATCTGCTTGCTCAGAGCCACATCCAGCCTGGCCTTAAAAACCTCCAGGAATGAGGCTTTTACCACCTCTCTGGGCAACCTGTTCCAGTGTCTCACCACCCTTATGGTGAAAAACTTCTTCCTAATATCCAATCTGAATCTACCCATTTCTATTTTTGCTCCATTCCCCCTACTCCTGTCATTAGCTGACACCCTAAAAAGTCCCTCCCCAGCTTTCTTGTAGGCCCCCTTCAGATACTGGAAGGCCACAATAAGGTCTCATCAGAGCCTTCTCTTCTCCAGACTGAACAGCCCCATAAGGCACTGGATAATGATGATGATTTTACCAGCGAAATGTGACATTATTGGATGACTGGATATTCTGCCTATATTCAATGCTTTTTGTGGTTTGCTTCACCTACCCCCCCCCCCCCTTGCCCCTCCAAAAAATCCTACAAATAGAACTCTTTATTTTCTTGTCCCCGATTCTTGTTTTGACCACAAAATGCTACTTGTAGGACTACTTGTAGGAACCTCTCTTCAGGTGTTTAGTGCCAGCTAAACAGGCCTACGCAAACTTCCCATTCATTTATGCTATAAGTTTCACCTCAGAGGGTACTGCAACAGAAATTCATAGCAAATAACACCTATTACAAAGTTTTTGCAGCATATCACTTTAAAAATGGGAGATTTTGTTTTTCCCTTCACCCAAGAAGTTTCTCTTTTATACACAAATTCTAAGAATTGGCCACAGGAGACCTTATTGCTTTCCTTATAGAAAACATTGATCTCACAGGTTTCACATGCATCCTTTGGCTCCCATTTAATGCACAAGTCACTCATATAGGAAAATCCTGCACACACCAGTTTGGCTTAGGTTTTGGATGGTATATGCATGTGCTGGCTGCCTCTTGTACGTTAGTAGAGAATTTTCTGCAGAGGTCTCTACTCCCCACTACCATCACTTTCTGAAATGGATTATCACATGAAAAGTCTATAAAGAACCTAAAATAAAGATTCAGGAAGAAAACTATATTCAACCAGCTGAAGAGCCTTTTTAAGAGTTAAATAGCTTCTGAGTGGATTATTTTCTAGTCAGAAGCCCTCAGCTTCTTGAAGGTTAAATGGGAAGTGCAAAAATATCATCTTCCAGCAGGGAGTTCACTTTTCTGGTTGGTGACTTCAGCATCATTGCCATATGTTCTAAAAGTGCTCACGGATTTGTGTTAAAGCAGTGTGACACAATTAGTCATGTAACCATGCAAAATTAAAAGCCACAGCTAAAAACCCTAAGCTTTGAAAAGAAAGAACCTGTTATGAGAATGAGCCATGGTGATTGGACTAGACTGGCACTGAATTATTTTTGTTGCTTCAGAATGCAAACAGGCTGGGAAGAAAACAGAGAAAGAAGACAAAATGAAAAGATGTTTTGTTTACTTTATGAAGTGAGAATCTTTTAATATATTTGGCTGAACTAGCTGATGTATAGCAGTGGTGATTGTCACAGAAAAAGAAACTAATAAACTGGCTTTCAGGTCTGCAAAGATGATCAGATAATCCCTGTAGAACAGTCTACATCAGTCATAACATATGGAAATGTTTTACCCTTTTCCTTCCATTTTGAAGTGCTGTGGCCTGAGCAATAGGCCCCAAATCAAAACTGACCTCTAAGTGAACATCCCCAACATATGTTAGATAATATTAGTATCTGTTAGTGAAATATGTATTCTCCTTAGCATCTGTTATTAGCTAACAAAATATGCATGTTCATTAGTAAAACATTGAAAATTAATGAAAGGTGTAACTTAGATCAGTTACAATCATTAGAGAGAGTGAAATGTCATGAGACTGGGTTCAGCTTCCCTCATTTAGTAAATTGTCAAGGCAACATTGGCAGATGTCCAGCCATGTTTAGAAAATTGCCAAGACAATGCAACTAGGTCTCCAGCCATGCTTGGAAGTATGTGGTCAAAGCCAAAGAGATAAGGACACTTCCTTGATTCCTCCCTGGGCCCTAGGCAGGCTGTGGGAGGAACTTAAGAAAATGAGCCCATATGTTCTACATTTGGAATCACACACACTTGTTTATTCAGCTGGACACTCTTGCACCAACTTTGAAGGCCTCACTGGATGCACTGAGTAGGACATCCCAATTTTCAGGAATGGTTCTTCGAATCCTCACTGTAACTGGGGCTCCCCAGTGACTGCAGATCTGGATGAAGTTGAAGCATTGAGGCAACTGGTGATAAGTTTTTCTCGATCACTATAGCTAACCTCATGTAATAATGATCAGGTGCATTACCTTGATGTATTTTGTCCTTGGTGTGTTGTTATTTTGCTTTTTCTTCTACTGCTTTCTATATAAGTAAGTTTACTTCTTTAACTTGGTGTCTGTGTCCCTTGTGATAACCCCATCAATAAGCAATGTCTAAAAGGGCATCATGGACAGGATTCAAAGGCTAAATGTGTGTGTGTGTGGGGGAAGGTTGGAATTCATGCTTAAGCAGAGATAAAATCTCTTGGTGTTTATCAGGGGTAACCTCTTCATGTTTCTCAGAGGAACCTCTTAGAGCTTAACAGAGGCAGAACCTCTTGATGTAGTCAAAAAATCCCAACTGAGATTTTTCTCTGTGTTTTTCTTGGAATCCCACCATTCAGCAATACCCATTATTCAATTTTTTAATTGTTGAGATGGTGTTTTTAAACTCTAATGACCAATATATGTACAAGAAAGTCCTAGATCTTCATCATTTTTTAAATGGATCCTTAAATCTTAAGAAAACACAGACTTGCTGAAAAGTTATTCAATTATTTGCTATAAACTATTCATTATTTGGGCTTCAAAGGTCCATGTAAGAAGTGGAACTCCTTTTTTTCTTTCATAGTTTTTTCTTTCTTTCATTTTTACAACGATGCCAGGGTAAAAGACTCTGCAAATTTAATCTGGAAAAGATGCATGTGTCAGAGGAAGCGAGTTCCTTTCCATTCATAGCAGTACTTGAAACAGGATTTTCTGGGTGTTGTGTTTCAGTATCCAGGTACTGGTAGTAAGGAGTTGCAGGAGTGCCTCCTTGTAAGAAGAGGTGAAGAGTTGTCCCCATCTTGGAGAGAGCCAGTTTGATCTGGCTCCATTCATAGTATCATAGTAGTATCGTAGTATCATAGTATCATTCAGGGTTGGAAGAGACCACAAGGATCATCTAGTTCCAACACCTCTGCCATGGGCAGGGACATCCCACACTAGATCAGGCTGGACAGAGCCTCATCCAGCCTGCTCTTAAACACCTCCAGGGACAGGGCCTCAACCACCTCCCTGGACAACCCATTCCAGGGCTTCACCACCCTCATGGTGAAGAACCTCCTCCTCACATCTAGCCTCAATCTCCCCACCTCCAGCTTCATTCCATTCCCCCCAGTCCTATCACTACCTGAGATCCTGAGAAGTCCTTCCCCAGCCTTCCTGTAGGCCCCCTTCAGATACTGGAAGGCCACAATTAGGTCACCTCGGAGCCTTCTCTTCTCCGCACTGAACAGCCCCAACTCCTTCAGTCTGTCCTCATAGGAGAGGTGCTCCAGCCCTCTGATTATCCTTGTGGCCCTTCTCTGGTCATGTTCCAGCACCTCCATGTCCCTCTTGTAATAGGGGCTCCAGAACTGGATGCATTACTCCAGGTGGGGTCTCACCAGGGCTGAGTAGAGGGGGAGGATCACCTCCTTTGACCTGCTGGCCACACTTCTCCTGATGCAGCCCAGGATCTGATTGGCTTTGCAGGCTACGAGTGCACATTGAGAGCTCATCTTGAGCTTTTTGTCCACCAGCACCCCCAAGTCTCTCTCCTCAGGGCTGCTTTCCAGCCAGTCACTGCCCAGCCTGGATTTGTGCCTGGGATTGCCTCCACCCAGATGCAGGACCCTGCACTTGCTCTTACTGAACCTCATGAGGTTGGCTTGTGCCCACCTCTCCAGCCTGTCAAGGTCCCTCTGGATGGCCTCCCTTCTCTCCAGCGTGTCTGCTGCACCACACAGCTTGGTGTCATCAGCAAACTTGCTGAGGGTGCACTCAATGCCACTGTCCATGGCACCCACAAAGATGTTGAACAAGACAGGTCCCAGGACTGATCCCTGAGGGACTCCGCTTGTCCCTGGCCTCCACTGGGACATGGACCCATTGACAGCCACTCTTTGGGTGCGGCCATCAAGCCAGTTCCTTATCCATCTAGTGGTCCACCCATCAAACCCATGTGTCCCCAGTTTGGAGATCAGGATGTGGTGTGGGACAGTGTTGAAGGCTTTGTTCAGGTCCAGGTAAACGGCATCAGTTGCTCGCCCCTCATCTATTAATTTCATCACCTGCTCATAGAAGGCCACCAGGTTGGTCAGGCAGGATTTGCCCTTGGCGAAGCCATGCTGACTGTTCCAAATCACTTCTTCACTATTCTTCTGAGCCAGTAGTGCCTCCAGGAGGATCTGCTCCATGATCTTTCCAGGCACAGAGGTGAGACTGACTGGCCTGTAGTTACCTGGTCCCTCTTTCTTACCCTTTGTGAAAATGGGGGTAATGTTTCCCCTTTTCCAGTCTGTGGGGACTTCACCAGATTGCCATGACTTTTGAAATAGAATAGAGAGGGGTTTAGCAACCTCATCTGCCAATTCTCCCAGTACCCGTGAGTGTATCCCGTCGGGTCCCATGGACTTGAACACTTTCAGGTTCTTAAGGTGATCATGAACCTGATCTGCACTTCCAATGGGCAGTTCTTCCTCCCCGTCCCTGGCATTGTCTTCCATAACATCAGGAGTGTGGCTAGAGGCCCTTGCAGTGAAGACTGAGGTAAGGAAGTTATTGAGTACCTCAGCCTTTTCCTCATCACTTGTGACCATTTCACCAGTTTCCTTTCTGAGGGGGCCCACACCTTCCCTAGTCTTCTTCTTCCCATTCTTCTTGTCCCACTACAGAACAAAGCTGAATGTGTCTGCCAAGTTGATGTCTGCAAACATATATAAATGCACGGTAAAAAATTCTTTATGGTAGTACTGAGGAAGAAAGTGTGAAGAAACAGCCCTGCAGGTTACAAAACCAGAGACAGAGGGGGAGAAGGTATCCCAGGTGCCAGAACAGAGAGTTCCCCTGCAGGCTGTGAAGCAGATAATGGTGAAGCAAGTTCTTTTCTTGGAGCCTCGGACTACACAAGAGTATCTACTTCTGGAAAACTTTATAAATAAATTTAAAACCTAAGGTTGGTCACAGAGGAATGATTTTCTGAATATATTTTATAGGCTAAGACTAACGTCTTAATTGTAAATAAACTTTTCCAGAGAATTCAAGTCCAGTGGGATGGGTGATCTTAAAAGGGCTGAACAGAATAATAAGAGATGTGTTTATCTCATGCCATTGGACTGCAGAATTCTCATATTTTGCATTATGGCTTTTTTTTCTCTATTCTGGGTTAGTTTCTTTGTCTCTGTTTCTGACCTTGCTCTGCTTGGCCTGGTTGTTCTTTTTTGGGTTTCTGGAAGGGAGCAGTGGCACTATACAGATAACGAGTTAGCTGTACATAGCCCTCTGGAATTTTTGTCCACAGGGGTCTGTGTCTGTGTCTGTGTCTGTGCAGGGAATAGATAAGTTATTGTCTAGTTCTGTATGTACATCTGTATTTGTATGTGTTTATTACCTTTGTGCATTTAGTGTACTTTTGTATTTAATCTACTTTCATAAATATTATTTTCATGTAAACTTCCAAATTTGTGTAATTCATTTATTGATTTTTTTCGCTTTGGTAATGATTGCCCAACCTTATTGAACTGCTTACTCCATTCACTAAGGCTATACATGTCAGTAAAGTCTGTCCTGGGTTCGTGACATGATTGCCATACATCAAAGCAAAGGGCATGTGCTAGTAAAACTCATTCTTTCCTTCTGCCTGAAAACATTTGCCTTTCTAAAACTTAAGTAGAAATATGCAATGTAAGGCTACAACTATGGCATTGTGAGAATTGTATTTTCAGTGCCTGTAAAATCTTGTTCTTTATTTCCCACTCTTAGAGTGATTTTGTCATATTCTACAGCCATTTATTTCTGTGACAAAGGGATTCTTAGACACCAGTGAATTGTTACACCAGTCACAGCATCAGCTTTGTATTGTCAGTTCAATATACTTTTGTTGTGTATTGCCAATAGAACATTCAGTATTGTTGTACATGGTTTTCTGTAGCTGGTCAGCCATATCCATTATCAATATCATAATTACGTAGTTCTCATGTACAATATAAATCACTTTCCATCCCTTCAAAGCAATTTAAAGTAAATTGGAAATCTATAAAGAATTCATCAGAAAACAGCTTTTACTGCATTTATACACGCATGCAGAGTCAAGTATGCTGGCATATGAGCTAATTAAGTATGTAATAAGACAGAGGCATATATACACTCAGCAGGAAATCCTATGCAGACTTTTAGCCTGAAAACAGGCTAATCTGAAGATGCTGCAAAAGCCACAAAAGTAAATTATTATGCGTAAGATATATCAGGATGGAATTCACCCAGTCTTGCAGGCTGGCTGCATTACCCTCTGTGTTGATGACAGTGAGTCATTAACATGCCTTTTAGCACTGGGTAATCTTTGAAACAGTTGAACATTCTGCTCATCTTCAAAAATGAACAAGTCTTCTATTCTCCTTTGGGTACTTCAAAACAGTGAAGGAAACAATAACGGAGACGTGCAAATACAAGCTGCATACTCCTCAGTTCTCATCTAGCAAAGTAAACTTCCTTATTTTGTGTGTTTTAATGTGCATACACACACACACACATATATACACACACATAGCTCTATATTTAAACGGACAAAAGTTTTTTTTAAAAGTACGTATTTAAGCAGATGTAGCTACCTGGTAAGAAAAAACCAAAACCGTGACAATATTTCTTTCCACCATAATAGGTATCTCTGTAGCAGTAAAGTGCCATAATTGCGATCCAAAGAAAATCTGAAGGAAGGAACATGAGATTTTAATGGTACTTCCAGTCCTTTTTACATTTCTCTTTTATACTGTCTCCTGTTTGATCATCAGAAACAGCCACCTAGCCTCTTCACTTTCTTGTTTTCCAATTCAATGGAACAGTTTCATTTCTTATGTTTACTAATATATGAACCTTTCATTTCCTCTTTTCAAAGGGAGGCTGTACTTTTATTAGAGGACAGCTAAATACCACATAGAGTGCTTTTATAGTGTTCAGAATTAGGTTATGCTTTTTACTGTCTGTTCATACAGATTCTTCCTGTTGCATGAGAAATTATGTATTTTTTTAAAAGATGTTTTACACTTCCTGGGATGGCAGCAGCAGCTTATTACTCTGGATATCAATTCTAGCTCATACCATGGACTTTCTGAGCAGAGATGCTTTTACAGGCATGCTGCATTATTTAGAATAGAATAGAATAGAATAGAATAGAATAGAATAGAATAGAATAGAATAGAATAGACCAGACCAGGTTGGAAGAGACTTTCAAGATCATCATGTCCAACCTATCATCCAACACCACCTAATCAACTAAACCATGCAACCAAGCACCCTGTCAAGTCTCCTCCTAAACACCTCCAGTGATGGCGATTCCACCACCTCCCAAGGCAGCCCATTCCAATGGGCAATCACTTTCTCTGTGTAAAACTTCCTCCTGACCTCCAGCCTGAACCTCCCCTGGAGCAGCCTGAGACTGTGTCCTCTTGTTCTGATGCTGGCTGCCTGGGAGAAGAGACCAACCTCTGCCTGTCTACAACCTCCCTTCAGGTAGTTGTAGAGAGCAATAAGGTCACCCCTGAGTCTCCTCTTCTCCAGAGGAGACTCATTTAACAATACCATAGATGAAAAATGTTTGCTGTCTTCAAGGAAGCTGTATCTGCTTATCAGAATTTGCATCCTGGTTGCCAGTTGAAAATACAGACATTCTTCAAATGCAGTATGGGCATAAATGTATTTTGTCTGCATTGCTCCATGATACACTAGAAACTGAAACTGTACTGTTAATCCAAAGAGCATATTTTGATCAACTCTAATTGTCAGTTATTTATAAATAACTGCATATAGCCTCACAAATTAATGTTTTATTTTGCTCAACTCAAAAGCAATTGAGTAGTGGATGCTGTGAGTCAGTAAGGGAGTGGCAGCAACACAGGTTACAAAATCAACATGTAAATGGTTTCTCAGACCTAAAGGATTGATCTTCATTGGCTCGTGACTCATGGGGAAAAAAAAATCTATTTATGTGAAGCTAACCTAGTGTGGTTTAGTGCAATAAAAACAGGAAAAAAACTCTCCCAGATGACCTCTAATCCCATTTTATCCTTCGTTTTAGTTCAAGCTATATGCAGTTGATGGATTTATGGTTATTTTTCAGTGATGCCCACAACAGAATAGGCCCTTCTCAATTATTGAAGAAGCAAAGCTCAAAAATTATAGAAAAAACACAGACAATGGAGGTTGGGGGATGAGGTGATAGCAGCCCTTGTGAATTCTTGTGGATGAGAAGCTGGCCATGACCCAACAGTGTGTGCTTGCAGCCCAGGAGGCTAATTGCATCTTGGGCTGCATCAAAAGAAATGTGGCCAGCAGACGGAGCGGTGAATCTGCCACTTTACTCTGCTCTAGTGAGACTTCACTTGGATTACTGCATCCAGATCTGGTGTCCTCAATGCAAGAAGGACATGGACCTGCTGGAGAGGATCCAGAGGAGGCCCATGAAGATGATCACAGGACTGTAGCACCTCTTCTGTGAGGACATGCTGAGTGAGCTGCAGTTGTTCCCCTTGGAAAAGAGAAGACTCTATGGAGTCCTACTAGTGGACTTCCTAGTACCTGAAGGAGGGCTACAAGAAGGCTGGAGACGAATTGTTTCCAAAGGCCTGTAGTGATAGGATGAGGGGCAATGGTTTTAAATTGGAGTAGATTTAGTTTGATCATTAAAAGCAATTTCATTACCATGAGGGTGGTGGAACATTGGAACACGTTGCCCAGTGAGATAGTTGAGGCCCCGTCCTTGGAGATATTCAAAGTTATCTAATGTAGGATGTCCCTTTTCACTGCAAGGGGGTTGTACGAAATGACCTTTGGAGGCCACTTCCAACCCAACACATTCTATAATTCTGTGATATAGGAACTTCATGAAGAAAGTCATTCCATGTGTAGCACAGATTGTAGAAGTTGATCCAAGCTAAGAACACATATCTGTGACCTATCAGGTCAGTTTTCTGCATCACCAACCACATAAGTATAGTTTGAATAGTCTTAAAATAAGTTTATATAATTAAAATGTCTGTATTTTGTCTTCATAGTGAAGACATACAACTAATATTTAAAGTATCTTTTTAAAACCTCTGTAGAGAACATTCCAGACCTATTTAACTGTAACTCTAAAACTGAAACATTGAAAAAGTAGCAAATGCAAGTCTCAGTTTCAAAGGAAAATCACACTTTGTTTCTCATTCTCATATTATTAATTATTTAATCATCTTTTTACCTCTAAAAATGCAAAATACATTGTATGGAAGACAAAATATGCTTGTTCAATTAGTTTAATGGTTAATTTATTTTTTTCGGCTTAAAAAAAAAAAAAAAGAAAGAAATGGTTTAGCGAGGGAAGTCTGCAAGAAGAAGAGTGCTTGATTGTTGACTAAATGTAAGACCATTGGGGGATAGAGAGGGAATATCCTTTTGCCAGTTTTCCATATGGAAAGGACTAGAAAGTTTAACTTCCACAAGGAAAACACAAGCCATGCATAGAAAAATCCATAGATTACTTAATGGAATGAAGGTTTAGTGAGGAGATATTTTATATTCCAGGGCATATAACTTAGGAATCTTGAGGTTTTCAAGAATTCAGGCATTTGTCAACATTGACTCAGGAAGCTGAATGGACACTTCTATTTTTCTGTGTTTCCGCAAGGAAGTGGTGACAGCAACTCTAAAGCCTTGACTGAAAGGTAGGTTTTATGTGGAACTGGAGATCTCAGTGTAAAACTCACGGTGCATGGATTTTTATTTCCACATAACTGAAATAATTTAGTTCAACCATGACTGGCTTCCTCAAAGTCAAACTGCAGTGCCTTGTCTTCTTAAGTGCGGAGGTGACTTTGCATAACACCCATACCTTTCCGGCAGTAAAACCATGGCTGAGGTCTTTATTTCTAAAGAAATAGAAATATAAAAGACACTTAGAACATAAACAGGGGCATTGGATGACATGGGCAGAAAATGAAAATGCTGTTTCTGTTTAAAATATACTTTCAAGATGTTTGGCACAAGTTTCTAGTCTGGCTTGTAACAGAAATGTCCTTGTGTCCCACTCTGAGATTGCCAGCAAGAGAAAGGTTGGGAAAGTCTGACCAGAAGATAACTTACCAAGCAAATTAATTACTTTTAAACACCTAAACACCAATATTCAGTGTTTCACTTTAAAAGAATGAGATTTATTTTTAACACCAAGGGTTTCAGAAGGTTTCAGTTTAATCTGCTGTGCAGGTTGAAGTATGGAAATGGTTAAATGGCTCTTGGCCGCCTCTTTACTCTAAAAGACAGTGGACAACACTGGAAGTCTTGAGTCTATCCAGCTTTTATCACATGAAACACTGCTCCTCCTCAAGTATTGACAATCACAGAGATTTAATATGTCTTGACAGAATGAAGATGACTGCACATGTAGTCAAAATTGTCTGCAGATTAATGAGCTCTATTATCTTAATGTGATGCTCAGAGAACAATAACAAATCTCATTAATAAAGTATCCTGGAAGATAATGGAGTTTATGGAGCACATCTCCAGATCTCTTCTCAAGGAAATTATAACTATTAATTTGTTTTCTATTTTGTTGTTTGGGGTTTTATTGTTTGTTTGCTTGCTTAAATCATATTCAGTAATATTGACAATTACTGAAAATACAGGTTTTACTGGTGAGGAAAAATATAATAGGCTGTAGTTCAGTTAAGAACATATAATACATGGACTATCAGGCATGGTTATGTTTGTCTTCTGCTCCTAAGTACACAACTCTTTTGCCTTCATGAATTCCCAGTATGTTACTGTTGTGTAGAATGCTTATGGTCATGTAACATGTTTTTTACTCTCTCTTTGGAAAACACAAATTGCTGTATTTTGTATCCTAGAATGGAATAAACTCAAACTATGCAAAAGATCTACTCTGAAATTTAGTGTCTATGCAAAGGAAACTATCACACTTTGGCAGGAAAAGGAATTTGGGAATAATGGAAAGACAGCAGATTAAAAAGAACCATGATTTCTTTACATTGTGGCTGCTGGAGAAGTGTGGAGACTGTGAGCAAACCTCATCCCACGTATGGACTGCCCAAATTTCTCTGATGAAAATGTTTGTTATGACTGGTAATTGTGGAGTGAGGAGAAACTGGGAAGACCTCTGAGTAGACCATGGAATTAATGTTTTACACAGGATCTTAAATTTAATCAGAAGTTATTCAGATACTGCAGTGAAGAATTCAAAATTATCCACACTCTTAGTTAAACACTCTGGGGCCATCAACTGTGCCAGGATGGCTGAATGCCTGGAATGAATATGGTCAGTAAAGAAAAGAATAATCAGCTTGGTGCTGGGAACCTTGGGACTGGCAAGGAGGGTAAGAATTCTGTTTGGCTTGTCAGATGGGCAGAGTCCAATGGGATGGCATTCAACAAGTCCAAGTGCCGAGTGCTGCACTTTGGCTACGGCAATCCCATGCAGAGCTATAGGCTGGGGTCGGAGTGGCTGGAGAGCTCCCAAACAGAGAGGGACCTGGGGGTGCTGATTGACAGCCACCTGAATATGAGCCAGCAGTGTGCCCAGGTGGCCAGGAGGGCCAATGGCATCCTGGCCTGCATTAGGAATAGTGCGACCAGCAGGAGCAGGGAGGTCATTGTGCCCCTGTACTCTGCATTGGTTAGGCCGCACCTTGAGTCCTGTGTCCATTTCTGGGCCCCTCAGTTTAAGAAGGACATCAAAACACTTGAATGTGTCCAGAGAAGGGCAACAAGGCTGGTGAGAGGCCTTGAACACAAGCCCTATGAGGAGAGGCTGAGGGAGCTGGGATTGTTTAGCCTGGAGAAGAGGAGGCTCAGGGGTGACCTCATTGTCCTCTACAACTACCTGAGGGGTGGTTGCGGCCAGGAAGGGGTTGGTCTCTTCTCCCAGGCAACCAACACCAGAACAAGGGGACACAGTCTCAAGCTGTGCCAGGGGAGGTTTAGACTCGAGGTGAGGAGGAAGTTCTTCACCGAGCAAGTCGTTCGTCATTGGAATGGGCTGCCCAGGGAGATGGTTGAGTCACCATCCCTGGAGGCGTTCAAGAGGAGATTGGATGTGGCACTTGGTGCCATGGTCTAGTCATGGGGTCTGTGTTGATAGGTTGGACTCGATGATCCTCAAGGTCCTTTCCAACCTAAGTTATACTGTGATACTGTGATACGGTCTGCTTGGTGCACAGGATGTTCAGGGCCTGATATTGAGGAGAAGGGAATAAATATTTGACACACTCGGTCACAGAAAGTGGCAGTGTGGTGGGTTGAAATTTTCCCCCCAGTATTAATTTCACCAGACCAGCCCAGTTGTAAGCAAATGAAAGTTGTATTTACAAACAAAACCACAATCTACAATGCAATGCAATGAATATGCACAAAATATACAGTATTTACAATATTCACAGATATTTACAATTAATAAATAGCACAAGGATCCCCCTGGTCAAGGACCAGGGGAAGCTACTAGCTTCTGCTTTTCTATGCACTACCTCCCTGTACAAAAGAGGGGAGAAAGGAGCAGAGAAAGTTACTGTTAGACTTAAGTAAAACACTGCAGCCAAGATCAAGTAGAAGCAAGTTAGTATCTCTCCAGAGCAATGAAGCAAGAAGATGTAGTGAAGGATGCTTATCATCAGGATTGTGCCCCAAACATTTGGGTAGGATATATTTCTGTATGTGTTAACCCTCCTTTGTCCCCCCCCTTTCTGGAGGCAGCAGGGGGAATCCTGGCGCCACTGAGTCCAGGTAAACAGCCTACCTGGGCGTGGTCTCACCCCTGCAGTACTAGAGGCAGGCTATATGTTTGCTTCCCCAAGTATAGCATATACTCAGGGCCATATTCGGTAGCTAGTAGTTCATTGGTTAATGTTTGGGTTGGCAACAGGTGCTTATTGGGCCAGTATTCACTGGGGCAAATGGTAAATAGGGGTCGTTTGGCAAATGAGCCCCCCCACCTCGGTGTTGGAGCCTGTGTGTGCGTGCGTGCCAGCCAGTGCTCTGGGAGGCCTCGTGGTCCTTTTGCCACTGTTACCCAGCTGTGTGCAGTGCCGTGACAGCACTCCGTGGGATCAACCGCTGCGCGATCCATCGTAGGAGAAAACCTGGTAGACCGTGTGAACCAGCGTTGCTGACCTGCCACTGCACCCCCTCCGAGCGAGGAATTTTGTATCCTGGGAGAGAACAGCAGAGCCACGCGGTGCGGCCACGCGGCCGGCACCATTTCCTGCCTCCTTATTACGGCACATCCGTGCCACGTTGTCTGGATTATAAACATTGTTGAAGAAAGACTCCACGACTTCCTCAGCGTCTGAGTAAGCCAAGCCCTCCTTTGTAGAGCTTCGTTTAGGATAGCATTTATATTGCTCCGGGTGGAGGGTTGCCGGTCACTGACCAACCCCTCCCCCGCCACTCTCTGACTCAGTTTAGATTCTAAGTTCTGTGAATCATTTTGGTTTAAATGCCCATACATAACATTCTGTAAAGATAGTTCCACTAACCGAATATTGATACCTGTGAGGGGCGATTGTAAATACCCGTTACAGAGTTTGTATATATATAAATAAACTTATATTTTCGTTGATGGATCTGCCGCGCATTTCTGAGGGCATATCCACGACATTAATGGCGCAGTGCAAGGGTTATCCGATAAGTGACTATCTCTACAGAATGGGATACGTAATAAAAACGATCCGATATGCAATGGGCTATAGAAAACCTGACAAATCCGGATCAAATCACCACGAAATTATCCGAATACGTGGTCGAGCTATGCGCTGATCCAACCGCAATAACCGAGGAGAGAGTTACTGCGATCGGGGCTTGCATAATGCGAGCACAAGACAATTTACAGCATTAGAGGAAAAGATTAAAAACTTGAGGAAAAAAATAACTTCCTGGAAAGAGAGTTAGGAAAGTCTGAGGCACAAAATGATAAACTTCATAACTTGTTAACGTTGCAAATTAAAGAAAGCAACGCTACTATGAAGGTATTAGCGGGATCAGACAGAGACTCTGTTTCAAGCCTTCCTGGGATCTCCCAACCGCCTAGCCCCGAGCAGCCCCGCGACCACGATGTCGCGCCCGGAGCCGGCTCTCCCGTACAGTCCTTTTACGAATTACCCCCACCGCAGTCTCGCGGAAAGGACAGAAAGGTAGCGAATCCCACCGTAGCGCAAGACTTTAGACCCACGGTCCCCTTGGACCTGCCGAGACTCGAACACTGCAAAGCCCGAGTCCCGATTCACTCGCTCAGCCCAGCACGTCAGCAGCCGCGCGTGAATTAAATTCGCCTGACAATAGTGCTCCAAGAAGCGAAGCCCGGAAAAATCCCATAGCTACGAACGGAGAGAAACCCATCTGACCGGGACGATACGGATTACAGTTCGGAAGATGAACCCATACGGAGGAAAGCCGTGCATTTACGTCCCGTTCTTAAAGAGCAATACACGGACGGCCGCCGTGGCGAGGATAACAACTACCTCTGTTCGCCCGTACAGCAGAGCAAAGCTTCGGGACCTGCAGGAGACGTTTGCACGAGAACCGGACGAGTCGGTAACAGACTTTTTGTATCGTGTTATGGAATTGGGTGGGGATACAATTATTTTGGACCGTAATGAAGCAAAAGGCTGTTCATGGGGCCATGAAGTATTTTTGGGTATGGGTCCGGAGGGATACCACTCGTTAACTTCCCGTGTTGCTCACTGGGCTGGAAGTTTAGATCCTATAGATAGAGACGAACCAACAGAAGTGAGGGTTACCAGTTCGGCCGAACTCACTGCCGCGATTAAAAAATTGGCGTGCGTTCAAGCAATGTACGATCGCGGGCATATCCTTCCCCACTAGATGCCCCAATTAACCCAGTGCGACTCAAAATTCTAATCCGTGGGCTGCCGCCGGGTCTGAAAAATGTATGTGATGCCAAAAGGAGGAAATTGAACGAGTAGTCGAAAGGAATATGGCCTCTACTAATTCCCGGGAACACCAATTAACTTGGGAAGAGCTGTTGATGGCATTATCCCACAAGGGCCGAGACTTGGGCTACTCTGATCATACGCTCATGGCCAAGACTCCCAGCGACAGACACCGTACTGGTTTCAAAGGCAACCACGCGGTGACGCCGCGGGGGAAAAAGCAGGAAGTGCGCCACACTAAGACATCCCCTACTGCGACTTCTGCGAGTTCAAGCAGCAGCCTGGAGTCAGATCGCCGTCACTGGGAAGTCCCAGAGGAGAAATTCCGACCGCTGGAGAGATAAACGGCGTACTTCTAATAGATCATTTTCACCCAGAGAGAAATGGTATCGACTAGCATTGTCTTTGAATGTACCTGAATCCTTAATAGCGTCATTACCAACGAGACTGTTAAAAGGCGTAGTGCTGAGCATACAAAATAAATCCGGTAGCTGGGAAGAGGACGACTACCGAAGTGACCGCCGCGGCAAGGGGAAGAATGAAACTGGAAGCAGCAGTCCTAAAACTGTTTCACCCAGCAAGGATGCTAACCCCTTCATACCTCACCGCCAGAGCCCAGATAAAAAGCCAAAAAACTAGACATAGCGGTGACTGTTCCAGGCCTCACTCATCGCTTTGTTAGTGCTTGTCAATGGTCTGAGGATCCAGAGCCTTTCATTTTGATTCCCACTGGACCTACTCGAACTGCTGTAAAATTCCTTATTGACACTGGGGCGCAAATCAGTGTTTTGAATGTGCAACAAGCTAAACGCTTGAAGATCCTGCCATCCCGGAAAAGGATTAAGATACAGGGTGTTACAGGAACGCCTCATACGTGCCATTTAGCCAAAACAAGGTTGTGGCTTCCTGGTGACAAGCGGAGTACCCTGGTAGAAGTTGCCCTGAGTCCGTACCCGAGAACATCCTTGGATTTGATGTTTTAGCTGGCAAACGGTGGCATCTCCCTAACGGTACCCTGTGGTGCTTTGGCTCCTATGGAGTAGGAGCAAAAGGGATTGAAACCGCTCGGGTAGGCACTCTCCAAATTGCTCCACCCTTACCCAAATCAAGTATCACATGTGTTGCACAGTATTCCCTACCAGCAGCAGCCAGACAAGGCATCACTGAGGTGATTGCAGACCTGGAAAAGAGACAAATCATTACCAGGACACACTCACCCTATAACTCACCAGTGTGGCCAGTGCGTAAACCTGATGGACGATGGAGACTCACCATTGACTACAGGAGGCTCAATAGCAACACGCCCCCTCTCACCGCTGCAGTCCCAAGCCTGACATCCATCGTGACAGCAATCCAAGCTGCGTCACATACTTGGATGGCTTCACTGGACATTAAGGACATGTACTTTATGATCCCTCTACGTGAGGAGGATAAACCACAGTTCGCTTTCACATGGCAAGGTTCCCAATACACCTTCAATCGTCTTCCCCAGGGGTACAAGCACTCAGGAACCATTGCACACAACTCCTTAGCAGCACTGTTAGACACCATTGAAGTCCCAAAAGATGTAAGTGTCTACCAGTACATAGATGACATCTTTGTCGGGGGAAATGATGAAGGTAAGGTGGGTTCAGTAGCTGCAGCGATCTGGGACCTCTTGACCAAAAATGGGTTACAGGTTCCACAAGCTAAATGTCAAGGCCCGAGCCAAGAAATTAAATTTCTTGGATCCTGGTGGGTAGCAGGAGCAATATCAGTGCCAGAGGATGCTCTTGAGGCTATTGAAAAGGGCCAACTTCCCAATAACAAAGGGAGCTTCAGCGGCTCTTGGGTACCTTGGGTTACTGGAGAAAACATATTCCAGGTTTCTCAGTAATTGCTCGTCCCCTCTATGACCTGCTTAAAAAGAGCAGAGTCTGGGACTGGACCCCAAGGCATACTGAAAGCCTAAAGGTTTTGAAGGACGAATTAAAGGCTTACCAGAAATTGGGCCCTTTGCACCCACATGACCCCTTAAGGGCAGAATGGGGCTTCTCTGAACATGCTTCCTACTGTGGGATTTTTCAAAGGGGACCTAAAGGCCCGAACAGAGCCCTTTATTCTCTTCAACAGCATTCAAAGATGCTGAAAGGAGATACTCTGAATGGGAGAAGGGACTCCTGTCTCTGACCCGAGCTGTCAAAGAGGCAGAGAAGCTGCGCACTACGCAGGATATCGTAGTGCAAGGTCCATTCTCTCTGCTCAAAGCAATCCTCAATGGAACCCCACCACCAGAAGGAATTGCTCAGAAGGCTACTGTAAGAAAATGGTATGCCTATCTGGAAGGGATGGCTCAGCTTATGCCTCTAAGAGAAGGGCCCACAAAAGTATCCAAATTGCAGCAGCCTATCAACCCACATACTATCCCACTGTGCCAGCCCTACAAGCCATCTCCTATTCAGGTAGCACCTGAATTGACTGCCGATGCCAATACTGAGGGAGTGTGGTTCACAGATGCATCTGCCCAAAGGGTAGAATCACAGTGGCATTACAAGGCCGCAGCACTGGAGATTGGCACAGACAGGACTGTTATTGAAGAGGGTGAAGGCAGTGCCCAAGTGGGAGAACTGCGTGCCCTCATGCTAGCTGTGGAAAATGGTGCAGAGACCATATACACTGATTCATATGCTACTTTCAAAGGTGCCACAGAATGGATTTGCCAGTGGGAAGCAAACCAGTGGATAGTTGGCAATACCCCAGTTTGGAGGGCAACCGACTGGCAAAGACTACTAGAGATAAGTCGAGCCAGGACCATCAAAGTAGGATGGGTAAAGGGACACTCCAGGAAGCAAACCCCTGCTGCTACTTGGAATCAACAAGTAGATCACTTAGCAAAAATCAGTGTGGTTGATCGTGAGGGAAAGGAATGGGAGCGATTGGCTGAGTGGCTACATATTAAAAGAGGTCACTCAGGTAAGTCAGACCTTTACTACGAATGCAGATCCAGGGGGTGGCCAGTTTCTTTGACCACATGCGAAACCATTGTTTCAGCCTGCCCTCAGTGCCAGATCAGATTAAAAGCTAACCATCCCGGTCTGGCTCCGGCCCAGCATATCAAGGAAGACAAAGTACTATGGAGCACATGGCAGATTGATTATGTTGGTCCCTCCGACCCTCACATGGGAAAAATACATACTGGTAGGGGTAGAAGTGGTTTCAGGCTTAGTCATGGCCACTGCTACTAGCGCTGCTTCAGGAGCTCAAACCATTGAAACTCTAAAGGATTGGTTCAGCATTCTGCCTATGCCTGAACATATTCAGAGTGATAATGGTTCACATTTCACCTCAACCTCAGTCCAAGACTGGGCCCGAGGGGAAGGAGTCAAATGGACATTTCATACTCCATATTATCCCCAGGCAAATGGCATAGTGGAGAGGGCAAATGGCCTCATTAAGAAGCATGCAAATGTTTCAAGGAGTAATTGGGATAAACGCCTGCCTTCTGCAGTTTTCATTGTAAACAACCGATGGGGAATTATGGCAGCCCCAAAGTCAAGGCATTTTGCCCTGCTGACCCAGTTAGGGATGTCAGCCACATGCCAGGGAGGCAAAGGATGAACACCCACATTCCGTAACACAGATGCAGGTGGGCCAACCAGTGTTAGTGAAACTGCCTTCTATCGGGATTGTACCCATGACACTGGCTAAGCCCAGGGGTCTATACGCTTGGGAGGCTACTGACATCAATGGAAAAACTCATCGCATAAGTGCTCGGTGGGTCGTTCCAAATTACTAACTGTCAAGCCCGGCTTTAAATACCGTGGCCAGTTTTGTTTCTCCACAGAATGACAACGGTTCCAGTGGACAGATTATCCTGGAAAGGAAGACCCGTCTCGGGAGTAACAGGAATCCACCACCGGTCAGGGGTGGAGATTAGAAAACACTAAGGTCACCGATACTGACCTTAGACTTAAGGAGTTCTATACTGTGTTGTAGCATGCTTTGTTTAGAGTACAGTTGTACACTTCTGAGATATGTATATATATATATGCATGATGTTCTTGTGATGTTTCTATATAATGTTTAATTCATCTTTGGTAGAGTTTAGTTATAGAATAATATTTGCCCACATATACTTGCCCATAAGCAGGGGGTGGAATGTAGTGAAGGATGCTTATCATCAGGATTGTGCCCCAAACATTTGGGTAGGATATATTTCTGTATGTGTTAACCCTCCTTTGTCCCCCCTTTCTGGAGGCAGCAGGGGATCCTGGCGCCACTGAGTCCAGGTAAACAGCCTACCTGGGCGTGGTCTCACCCCTGCAGTACTAGAGGCAGGCTATATGTTTGCTTCCCCAAGTATAGCATATACTCAGGGCCATATTTGGTAGCTAGTAGTTCATTGGTTAATGTTTGGGTTGGCAACAGGTGCTTATTGGGCCAGTATTCACTGGGGCAAATGGTAAATAGGGGTCGTTTGGCAAATGAGCCCCCCCACCTCGGTGTTGGAGCCTGTGTGTGCGTGCGTGCCAGCCAGTGCTCTGGGAGGCCTCGTGGTCCTTTTGCCACTGTTACCCAGCTGTGTGCAGTGCCGTGGACAGCACTCCGTGGGATCAACCGCTGCGCGATCCATCGTAGGAGAAAACCTGGTAGACCGTGTGAACCAGCGTTGCTGACCTGCCACTGCCCCCCTCCGAGCGAGGAATTTTGTATCCTGGGAGAGAACAGCAGAGCCACGCGGTGCGGCCACGCGGCCGGCACCATTTCCTGCCTCCTTATTACGGCACATCCGTGCCACGTTGTCTGGATTATAAACATTGTTGAAGAAAGACTCCACGACTTCCTCAGCGTCTGAGTAAGCCAAGCCCTCCTTTGTAGAGCTTTGTTTAGAATAGCATTTATATTGCTCCGGGTGGAGGGTTGCCGGTCACTGACCAACCCCTCCCCCGCCACTCTCTGACTCAGTTTAGATTCTAAGTTCTGTGAATCATTTTGGTTTAAATGCCCATACATAACATTCTGTAAAGATAGTTCCACTAACCGAATATTGATACCTGTGAGGGGCGATTGTAAATACCCCGTTACAGAGTTTGTATATATATAAATAAACTTATATTTTCGTTGATGGATCTGCCGCGCATTTCTGAGGGCATATCCACGACAGAAGAGCAGCAGTCCTGGCTCACTGGAGAGGTCCCAGAAGACTGGAAGCTGGCCAACGTGGTGCCCATCCACAAAAAGGGCCGGTTGGATGAGCCAGGGAATTATAGGCCTGTCAGCCTGACCCCAGTGCCAGGCAAGATTATGGCACAGATCATCTTGAGTGCAATCACACAGCACTTACAGGATGGCCAAGGGATCAGGCCCAGCCAGCATGGATTTAGGAAGGGCAGGTCCTGCCTCACCAACCTGATCTCCTTCTATGATCAGGTGACCCGCCTCGTGGATGTGCGGAGGCCTGTTGATGTAGTCTACCTGGACCTCAGCAAGGCCTTTGACACCGTCCCCCATAGCAAACTCCTGGCCAAGCTGTCAGCCCATGGCTTGGACAGGAGCACACTGCATTGGGTTAGGAACTGGCTGGAGGGCCAAGCCCAGAGAGAGGTAGTGAATGGTATCACAGTATCACAGTATCGCCAAGGTTGGAAGAGACCTCGAGGATCATCGAGTCCAACCTGTCACCACAGACCTCATGACTAGACCATGGCACCAAGTGCCACATCCAATCTCCTCTTGAACACCTCGGGGGATGGTGACTACCTCCCCAGGCAGCCCATTCCAATGACTAATGACTCTCTAGGTGAAGAACTTTCTCCTCACCTCGAGCCTAAACTTCCCCTGGCACAGCTTGAGACTGTGTCCTCTTGTTCTGGTGTTGGTTGCCTGGGAGAAGAGACCAACCCCTTCCTGGCTACAGCCACCTTTCGGGTAGTTGTAGAGGACAATGAGGTCACCCCTGAGCCTCCTCTTCTCCAGGCTAAACAATACCAGCTCCATATCCACATGGTGCCACATCCAGCTGGCGGCCCATCACTAGTGCTGTGCCCCAAGGATCAGTGCTGGGCCCCATGCTCTTTAACATCTTTATTGATGATCTGGGTGAGGGCATTGAGACCATCATCAGTAAATTTGCTGATGACACCAAGCTTAGGGCAGGAGTTGATCTGCTAGAGGGTAGAGAGGTTCTGCAGAGGGACCTCAACAGGCTGGACAGATGGGCAGAGTCCAACGGTATGAGATTTAACACATCCAAGTGCTGTGTTCTGCACATTGGCCACAACAACCCCATGCAGAGCTACAGACTGGGGTCAGAGTGGATGGAGAGCAGCCAGGTAGAGAGAGACCTGTGGGTACTGGTCGATGGTAGGCTGAACATGAGCCTGCAGTGCACCCAGGCAGCCAAGAGGGCCAATGGCATCCTGGCCTGCATCAAGAACAGTGTGGCCAGCAGGAGCAGGGAGGTCATTCTGGCCCTCTACACTGCACTGGTTAGGCCGCACCTTGAGTACTGTGTCCAGTTCTGGGCCCCTCAGTTTAGGGATGTTGACTTGCTGAAACGAGTCCAGAGAAGGGCAACAAAGTTGGTGAGGGATTTGGAACACAAGCCCTATGAGGAGAGGCTGAGGGAGCTGGGTTGTTTAGCCTGGAGAAGAGGAGACTCAGGGGTAACCTTATTGCTCTCTACAACTACCTTAAGGGAGGTTGTACACAGGCAGATGTTGGTCTCTCCTCCCAGGTCTCTTCTCCCAGGTAGCCAATACCAGAACAACAGGACATAGTCTCAGGCTGCATCAGGGGATTTTTAGGTTGGATGTTAGGAAGAAGTTCTACACAGAGAGAGTGATTGCCCGTTGGAATGGGCTGCCCGAGGAGGTGGTGGAGTCACCATCACTGGAGGTATTTAGGAGGTGACTTGATAGGGCGCTTGATTGCATGGTTTAGTTGATTAGGTGGTGTTGGATGATAGGTTGGACATGGTGATCTTGAAGGTCTCTTCCAACCTGGTCTATTCTATTCTATTCTATTCTATTCTATTCTATTCTATTCTATTCTATTCTATTCTACTCTACTCTACTCTACTCTACTCTACTCTACTCTTCTCTACTCTATTCTATTCTCTAGAAATAGGTTTGGAGCTGACATGTCTGACATGCCGTAATGTGAGATTACTCCAAAGAAAGGTCTGTCTGTTTGCAGGGAGCGATTTTGAAAAACATCTTTGCAGAAATAGAGAAAAAAAGTTAACAAGAAACAGAGAAAAAAAATAATGGGAAAGCTTACTAAAGCTTGTTCTCCAGCAGCTTTGAATGATCTTTATTGCTATGGATTTGAGACTACCTTAAAGTAACCAGATCCAGATTTATTAGCATGAAGGAAAGATAGAATAGAATAGAAGAGAAGAGAATGGAATGGAATGGAATGGAATGGAATGGAATGGAATGGAATGGAATGGAATGGAATGGAATGGAATGGAATGGAATAGACCAGGTTGGAAGAGACCTTTGAGACCATTTAGTCAACCTATCATCCAACACAATCTAATCAACTAAATCGTGGCACCAAGCACCCCATTCACTCTCTTCTTAAACATCTCCAGTGATGGTGACTCCAGTACCTCCCTGGGCAGCCCATTCCAATGGGCAATCACTCTTTCTATGAAGAACTTCTTCCTAACAGAATTGTCACCTGAACCATCCTGATTGTTGTTCAGCCTGTCTTTGGGAGAAGATCTGGACATGCACCATCTGCATGGGAAGCAAAGCCAAGCAGAATGTATTATACTCTTCAAATGTATGATTTCTCTAGGTGATTAGGAGAACAGTAGCTGCTATAGTCAGGCTTGTAAATGTAGATGCATCTTTTCTGGACCCAGATTACATAGTCTCATTTTCATGTCAGCATGAGTCCAACAAGGATAAATTTGACTACTACAGTCTAAAGGTGTGTGTAGATGGCTTTTTATGCATATGTATATATTTATGTGTATGCAAGACTGTCTCGGTCCGGAGACACAGTTCTTTTAAATATTCCCATGTTGTGAAATTAGAGGCTCAAACGAGGCCAAAATATCAACAGCTAGACTATTTATTACATAAATAAAGTGGACATAAGAAGGGGAGAGGGAGAAAATTGAGAGGGAGAGAGAGAGGGAGAAGAGGGAAGGAATTAGAGTGAGAGAAAGAGAGAGAAGAGGAAAGGAATTATATTACCACACCCCTCACCCCCCAAGACAGTTTGAGTCTGTGGAGGAAAGGTCCTGCAGCAGATGTTGGGTTGGTACGGGAACGGTGCTGAGGCTCCAGCTGGAGAAGAGCTGTGGTCCTCTGGGGAGATGTTGGGTTGGTACAGAAACAGTGCTGAGGCTCTGGCTGGAGAAGAGCTGTGGTCCTCTGGGCAGCCTGGGTCTGTAGAGCAGCATTGTCCCGGGCTTTCCCTTCTCAGCGGCATGGTCTGTCTCCTGTGTTTTCCTTAATCTCCATTTTCCTTCCAAGCCAGTAGTTGCTCAAGTCTTTTACACAGTTTTTAGTCCTTAGGTATGTATCCAAGTATTGTCCCTCAGGAATTCCAGGGACCAGGAAAACATCCTTAGGTAAATGTCCCGGTATCGTTCCCCCCGGAAATCTTTCTGTGCATTTCTGTGTGTTTGGGCAAGAGATCTGGATGGGGGGTGGAGGGGGGGCCCTCCACCTCCTCCGTCTCCCTCCAGACAAACCCCCATACTCATTACACATCAGGAAACAGGTGGTGAACCCATTGCCTACCCTTTCCAGAGTACTTGATGGGTGGAGATTACCTTGTCCTGAAGGCGTGAATGGCTGGGTCATTGTTGTAGGCCAGCTGTGGCCCAGTGAGCAATGTTATCTTTGCACCTTCCAAGAGTCCTTCTAGTGGCTCTGCCCAACACATATTGTCTGGGCAAACAGCAAGTGATTTTATCTTTGTTGAGTCACACCAAGAGAGACAAACTTTTAGTCTCTCACAAAGACAAATTAAGAGATTCAGGAAGCTTGGTTACAAAACACCCCATTAGACTTTAGAATTAAATTACTTCTTTTCAGTTGCGACACAGACTTCTTGGTCCTATCAAGTTTTCACATACTGCAAGGTATCAGGTTTTAGTGCCCTGAAACTCAGTAGATCATGAAGACTGATCTGATGACTGCAGTCAGTGAGTTGCCACCAGATAGTACAGACTACAGGGGAGCAGAAAGGACAGGGAGTGATGACTTCCTGAGCTGGAGCTTAACTGGAGCTTTATGCAAACACAAAGAGGTTTCCTTCAAAAGTGACAGATGGACTTCCTAGCATATGACACCATGGGGATGAAAAATCCCCTTTGCCCTGGCTCTCATTTCATCATGTTTCTCAACATTACACACCATTTCTATTAATTTCAGCTAGACATCATGATGAGCTTGGAGAGCATCATTTATTTTAATGAGATCTTCACATGGCTCCTCCACATCAGTAGGCCGCAAAATGAGAAATATATTTTCCTGTGAGCTTTCAGCAACCTGCTTAAAGCTTGAAAAACTGTAAAATGCTTACAGTTGTAGGATAAAGCAGAAAGAGTGTGTTTCTTTTGTTTAATTTACCATGCAAGTCTTTATCAAAATGTGTTACCAAATTTGATTTCTCAGCTGTGTACAGTACTTTTAGCTATTCATGAAAATTGCCAAATGTTGACACACTTAATCCTGGCTCGCTTTTACATAGGATTGGATATGGCTTTGCAAGCCTGGGCAGCTGCCTCAAGAATGAATTTTTAAGGCTGCCACTCAGCTGTCTTGTTTGGAACTGAATAACCATTTTCATGGCAGTTTTGTCAGGGGATTTAAAAGTTGGTTTCTTGAGCCTTTCACTTGTGCATACCCTGATAGGAATAGTGTATAACAATATGTATTTCATTTTCAAAGGAATCCCAGTTCCTTGCTCAAATATAGGCTGTCAGAACAAATTACTATGTATAGCCTATAACAATCTTGGTTAATGTCTTTTTGTTTTCCAAAATCTCTGCTGAAAAGTATTTTATTGATCAGTTTATATCTAATTTACTTTAAAAATAGCCTTGTTGCCACTAAAAGTATCCAAATGTACATAACCTCCTTTCACTTGCATTTTTCTAAGAGAACCTTAAAAAGAGAAAATTCTAGTTTAAGATGAAGAGGCTTTATTCTAGCAAATACAGCAGAATTTAAGCTATGAGTTAGGTAAGGCAGTTTATGTCTGATGGCTCAGAACCTTATCAAGCCCTCAAGCTAAGGCCTACCATTGGTGATACAATCACCTCTTTTGACCAGCTGGTCATGCTATGTTTGGTTTACACTGGGATGCCATTTGCCCTCTGGGCTGCTAGGTAATACTGCTGACTCATATAGAGTCCACTTTCAGCCATGACCACTAGAACCCTTTCTGCAGGTTTGCTCTCCAGACACTTCTCTCTCAGTTTATGCTTGTATCTTGTGTTACTCCATCCTAAGTGCAGAAATCAGCATTTGATCTTGTTAGATTTCATCCTATTAATCACTGCTCAATCTAGATGCCTTTGCAAGGCCTCTTGACCCTTAAGAAAATCTACAGCACCTCCCAGTTTTGTATGATTAGTGAACTTGTTAATAGTACATTCAAATCCTGCCTCCAGATCATTGTAATATATTTGAACAGAACTGAAGCTAGAATAGAATAGAATAGAATAGAATAGAATAGAATAGAATAGAATAGAATAGAATAGAATAGAATAGAATAGAATAGAATAGAATAGAATAGAATAGAATAGAATAGAATAGAATTAACCAGGTTGGAAAACACCTTCAAGATCATCAAGTCCAGACTATCACCCAACTCCATCTAGTCAACTAAACCATGGCACCAAGTGCCTCATCCAGTCTCCTCTTAAACACTTCCAGTAATGGTGACTCCACCACCTCCCTGGACAGCCCATTCCAACAGCAAATAACTCTTTCTGTGAAGAACTTGAGCCTTGAGGAGTACTGGTGGTGAATAGTCACCTGGCAGATGTAGCCCCATTCATTACAACACTCTTAGCCCTACCTCCCAACCAGTTCTTCACCCAGTGCACTATGCACATGCTCACCTTGCAGTTGGATGATCTCTGTCTCTGGCAAGGGATCAAGGACAAGAATTTGTGACTCTGTCTTTATGTCATGGAACATGCACAGCTTCAGCAATATTTATTACAAACATAAGTGCTTACTGTGAGACAGCTTTCTTTCATTCAAAATCTAGCTAGTTCCAAGAAAGAAGGTCCAAAATACAGTAATTTCTTCCTCAACACCCTAAGAGCACTTCCTTCTCCAGCTTCTATTTTGCTTCAGGAAGTGCATTAGATTCTATTGAATTCAACTCACTGTCAGGTCCTCATTATAATTCTGCTAGGCTGCTTCAATGGATTTTTTTTAAAAATGCCTTAATACGACAGCTAAAGTCATCATAGAGCTCTGCAAGACAAGCTCCAAATCGATGATGAATTATCTTTATTGTATTTCCCACAACAGTGACTTTTTTTTTTCTTTCCCTCTGTAGTAGCCTCACATATAGAAATATACCAAGCAAAAAGTGGCTGTAACTGGTAAGACCCTTGGTATTGCTTCTATCAGCAATGAAGACACTTATTTTTTCATTGTAAATTCCTCTTTTTTTTCCTTTTTTTAAATTTCATATATACATATATATATATATATATAAAATTGTTGGTTTAGTCTTTTAAGTGGTAAACAGTAGAACTGATCTTCCTTGACATACAGGAGTATTTTCTCCCATGACCAAGCTTACTTAACTCCCATTAATGCTAACGGGGAACTGCTTCCACATTTCAGGAAGAAAATAGATCCTTTAATGGTTCCAAATAACATTCATTTTAGAGCAACCAGGTGTGCAGTGTGAATCTCAATACCTCAGCTGGGTTTATTTTTCTGCCATATGCTAGTAAGTAAACTGTCAACACCAGAAAGATGCTCATGGACATCACCTGGATCTTAACTGTAGTAATAAAAAGCAACAGAACGTCAATTACCAAACAGATTGAACAGTGACACCAAGATCAAACTGAAAGTATTTTGCTTTGCAGCTGGATTAGCCTCTAATGTGAAAACAGCTGTATAAAGATCATAGAATCATAGAATCAGTCAGGGTTGGAAGGGACCACAAGGATCATCTAGTTCCAACCCTCCTGCCATGAGCAGGGACTAGATCACACTAGATCAGGCTGGCCAGAGCCTCATCCAGCCTGCTCTTAAACACCTCCAGGGAGAGCACCCCAACCACCTCCCTGGAAAACCCATTCCAGGGCTTCACCACTCTCATGGTGAAGAACCTCCTCCTCACACCCAGCCTGAATCTCCCCACCTCCAGCTTCATTCCATTCCCCCTAGTCCTATCACTACCTGAGATCCTGAGAAGTCCCTCTCCAGCCTTCCTGTAGGCCCCCTTCAGATACTGCAAGGCCACAATGAGGTCACCTCAGAGCCTTCTTTTCTCCAGACTGAACAGCCACAACTCTTTCAGTCTGTCCTCATAGGAGAGGTGCTCCAGCCCTCTGATCATCCTCGTGGCCCTTCTCTGGAGATGTTCCAGCATGTCCACATCCCTCATGTAATAGGGGCTCCAGAAATGGATGCAGTACTCCAGGTGGGGTCATCATCTCATTAAGACAAAATAGATAACTTTCAAGTGTAATTTTTTCTCACCATTGCTCTGGCTGAATATCTGTGCTGCAATAATCTCACAATATTTCCTTGGCCTACTCTCTTAGTCTCAACAGCAGAAATGCTATTTATCACTCACCATCATAAATAATGCTTGCAAAAATCACTGAAAAGAGAACAGGAAGATCTTTAGTGTGTGAAATTTTAACAACTTGCGGGTAACACAATAAAAATATATAGTTTCCTGGGCGAATTTCTCACATGTATGACTACTTAAAACTATCACCCAAATTGCCCACATTAGCCAAACCCAAAACTCAGTTATCTGTGTAGGTGTCATAGACCTTTCTGAGTGAACTTAAACATGCATCATTTTAATGGAGTTGAAATGAAGTCACAGAGCAGTGTAAGTGCTCCAATTCCTCTCCTTTCCTGCAAGAAATACAGCAGAGTTCCTGGTGTGTCTGAGGGTCTGTTTTCACATGCGTATACCCTTCAAACCACCTAAGCCATATTCAGAATGATATTTATATATCTAATCCCCACTGAAAAATCTTAATTGAGAGCAAGCCCTGTGTGGTTTTGAAAATTTTACCTTAATATATACTTAACTGTGTAAGAGTTGGTTTATATGAATTTATGGTTGCATGAAGTCTTATTTTTTCACATGCATTTTATCTTCCCTGTTCACTCAGTGTAGTACCACTAGATGCCACTGTGACCTAAGGAAGAAAATTAACCACAGCTTCACAGCCGTCTTTAAATCCAGGGCATAAACACTTTTAGAAAGCTTTTGTTGACTCAAATTCTGCAATTTCTTTAAGTGTTTTTGTGACCAGACACAGCTAAACTGTTGATAAGAACAATTCCCTGAAACACAGAGTTTAGCTCAAGAGAGCTAAAACACTCTGAAGTGTCACAGATGTTTGCAGAGATGGAACTAAAAGCTGATTGAGTTTTCAGCCTTGGAAAATCTTCCCTGTACTGCAGGACCATTCCCCGGAAGCATTCTTGCTCCATGTAAAATAGCAGCTGCTGCTTTCTCACTCTTTCTTCCTTGCAAAACAGTGGATAATGTGTTTATTGCAACATTGCCTATTGGTTTCTTAACTTGCCTGCTATCACAGTCGGGTAAGGCACTGTGTTAGTTCTCCATATGAATGATGTAGCAGGGACTCAACAAGGGTAAGTGTAGAGTCCTGCACCTGGGGAAGAATGCATGCACCAGTACACAGTAGGTGTTGACCTAATGGGGAGTAGCTCTGTAGAAAAGGACCTTGGAGTCCTAGCCATCAAGAGGTTATCCATGGGACAGCAATCTGCCCTGGTAGCCAAGAACGCCAATAGTACATGTGGGTGATTAAGGAGAGTATGTCCAGTAGCTCAAGGGAGGTTCTGATCCCCCTCTACTCAGCCCTAGTTAGACCACATCTGGAAAATTCTGTAGAGCTCTTGGCTCCCCAGTTCAAGAGGGACAAGGAACTGCTGGAGAGAGTTCAACAGGGAGCCACAAGGATGATTAAGGAACTGGTGCATCTCCCCTGTGAGGAAAGACAGAGATCTGGGTCTATTTAGTCTGGAGAAGAGAAGGCTAAGAAGAGACCTTATCAATGTCTACAGAGGTCTGAAGGATGGCTGTCAGGAGGATGGAACCAGTGTCTTTCTAGTGATACTGTGACAGGATGAGGGGTGGGGGGGTAAACTGAGTCACAGGAAATTCCACCTCAACATGAGAACTTTTTATTTACTTTTTTTCCACTGTGAGGGTGACACAGCACTGGAGCAGGCTGCCCAGAGAGGTTGTGGAATCACCTTCTCTAGAGATCTTCAAAACTCACTTGAATGTGTGCCTGCATGACCTTCTCTAAGTGGTCCTGCTTTGAAGGGGGATTGGACTTGACAGTCCCTGGAGTTTCCTTTCAACTCCCTGTGTTCTAAAGCTCTTATGATCCATGCAGCTTGCTGTGTAATGCTCTTGCAGAGCTGTTTCTTGAAAATTACTGTTTTTCTCTAAGAATTAAGACAAGTGAAAACATCAGGAAAGTAATATGATTCTCATAACCCAGGCCAAACATTAAAGACTCACATTCAACAAAGAATTGGGTTTTAACAGCTCAAATTCTGATTTTGTAGTACCATTTATAATGATGGGGAAATGAATAATGAGGAGAAAAGCAATCTTCCAGGATTTCCAGGAGGAAGAGGAGGAATTGGATAACCCAACAGTTCCTTGTGGCTCTAGCCACAAAAAGAATGATAAGCCCCAGTTAAAATAGCTCAGAATAGTGAATCTGATTTAATAATCATAAAATGACAGCAAACAGCAGAAAGACATTATTTCTTTTTTTTTTTTCTTTTCTTAAAATCTGTTATTTTGCATTTTCTTGGTGACCTAAACATGTAGAAAATACTCTATTCAGCAGGGCACAGTAGTCAGAATTTTGTGCCAGAAGCTACCCTGACAACATGGAGTTATCCTTCAAATTCAGTGGTGTTTTAAAGAGCCAAATATACACAGTATTGTCTTGCCACCAATACCTGTATTGCCAAACCCTTTGACAGATTCCATTAAAACAAAATCTCTGTTAAAAAAAATCCAGAGCTCCTATTAGTTGAATAGCTGCAGTTTTCTAAGAGGAAAAATAGAAGATTTGGTATTTGAACAGGAAACTCTGTGTGAGGAACAAAATACTCCCTACAATGAGGTAAAATTCTATTCCCGTGTTGAACGTTTTGTTTACAACAAAGACTTTCTTCTTCCACAATGACACAACACTATATAATTATTTCTGCCAAAATGCCCAAAAGAACATTAATAATAAATGACTATCTTATTGCTGCTGTTCAAAAGTTTTCAAAAGAAAAGTAAAAAAAAAAAAAAAAAAAAAAAAAGTGAGAATAGCAGAACTGCAGCAATCTCTGCATGTTGGGAAGGTAAGAAAAGCAGGCTCTCTAAGGAAGTGCTGTTCAAGGTAATGCCATCAGCAAGACCAGGTCAATACCAGACATCCTGGAGTCAGGAGTTCCAGAAAACCTTAGGACAGCAGGATGTTGAAACACATACTGCTGCAGCTGGGTACTAAAATCAAGGAGCTGGGAATATACACCTGAACAGCACAGGAATTGTAAAGTCATAGAGTTGTTAGGTTTGGAAGGGACCTCAAGGATCATCTTGTTCCAAACCCCCTGCCATGGGCAGGGACACCTTACACTAGATCAACTTGCTCAGAGCCACATCCAGCCTGGCCTTAAAAAACCTCCAGGGATGAGGCTTCTACCACCTCCCTGGGCAACCTGTTCCAGTGTCTCACCACCCTCATGGGGAAGAACTTCTTAACCTCCAATCTGAATCTACCCATTTCTAATTTTGCTCCATTCCCCCTAATCCTATCATTACTTGACACCCCAAAAAGTCCTTCCCCAGCTTTTCTGTAGGCCCCCTTCAGATACTAGAAGACCACAATTAGGTCTTCTTGGACCTAAAGGAGCTCAAGATCACACTATCCCTGAAATAAACATGAAATAAGGAAAATGAACTATTGTGTGAACTACTATACTATTGTGAGGACTGTTGCTCTTTTTGCATGATGGATAGGACAGAAGTGATGGTGTAAGTGTGGCAGAGGACATGACAACTGAGGATAAACACTGTGGAGCTCTGGGATGGTTAAATTGCACAGGGACTCTGCTAAATGCTCATCCCTGGAGTTTTCCAAATCAGGTGACATGTGGCTGTGGTAGGAGTAAGAGCAGAAGAATTCAGAAGAGGAGGTAGACTACATGATGCCTTATTGACTCTGCAGTGATGCTCAGTCTTTGAGCATGTGAACATGAACAAGAAGAAATAGGAGCCAGTTTAAAAAAGGGGAAGGTAAATTTGGAAGATTTGTAGCTTTAGAGTAGCTTATGGAACATATAGTATGGAAGGTAATGTGGCTGCATTTCAACCCATTAAATGAGAGGGAGGGAGGGAGGGAGGGAGGGAGGGAGGGAGGGAGGGAGGGAGGAAGGAAGGAAGGAAGGAAGGAAGGAAGGAAGGAAGGAAGGAAGGAAGGAAGGAAGGAAGGAAGGAAGGAAGGAAGGAAGGAAGGAAGGAAGGAAGGAAGGAAGGAAGGAAGGAAGGAAGGGAGGGAGGAAGGGATACATTTCTCCACCACTGATATTCACTCCTATACATTCTTATCCAAACCAAGCTATGAGCATTTTGTGATGAATTTTTTAGTCTATTGATTCTGTCTTAGTCTGTGTCTTTCCATGTTGCTCTGGTTTAGCATGACTCTGCCTTCATTCATGCCTTGCTGGTAATTTTTCAATGACAGGCTATCTTATAAAAAATCCCGTGGAGTCTTCTAGAAGGGAGACTTCATGGATGTCTTCAGGAGTCACACACACACAAAGCAGAATTTTAAAATGCTGGATGCTCTAGAAAGTATCTAAATCTTGTTTCATGCTGAGATTCCACAGAAAAAAAAAAAAAAAAAAAAGCCTGCCTAAAATGTCAACATACTGTAGTAAGATGGAATCTTTACCTAGATGCTTGAACACTGAAGTACACACTTTTATCCAGTCTTTCACCTGCTTCTCTATCAATTTGTAGATAAGTGGTTCTGCTGTCAAGGCATTGTAATGAGAATAAAACCTATGGTACTGGTGCCATTCAGCCACACTCCACTCACCCCGTTCCTAGGCACTACAGATAATATTAAGTGAAAAATACCTGTGTGGCTTTTTTTTAACCTTTCTGTTAAGTTAAAGATGCAAATGGCATCCCAGCTGTTTATATATTGTAACAAAAAAAAAAATAATCAAATGTCTTTCCAAGCTCTGCATGACCAGTTGACTACAGACACATGCAGTACTAAATAAATGAAACACATACACACATAGCTGTTCTATTTCTCATTGCCTTTTTGATTCATAATGTGTAACACAATTGAAAAGTCTGCTGACTTTCTGGAAATAGTGTAAAATATTTTTAAGAAGTCCTTGGAAAAGAGCCTCTGAATGTTGAACAGAAAATATGAAGAGCTGCTGGGTAACACTTTGGAATTTAATTTAGTTGTAACTATGAAATCTAATAGTTCTGAAATCTCAGCCTCCCTATGTACTAAGGAAAAAAAAAGCACCACAAAGGTTGATTGTGTTTATAAGGACCATTCCCCAGGCATCTGATAAGGCATCCAACTAAAGAAACAGAAGCATTTGCTGAAATAATTCAATTCTAAACATTGGTCAAAATAAAATAAAATAAAACAGGATAAAATAAAATAAAATAGAATAAAATAAAATAATAAAAAAAAGAAATAAAACAAAACAAAACAATACAAAACCAAAACAAACAACAAATTCCACCAATATGTGTACATGAATTTTGGGTACATTTAAACTGACTTCATATAACAAAGGATTTTTTGTGTGTCTGATGGCATTTCACACATTTGCTGATAATTTTTTTTCTTTCTAGAAATCCTGTTAAGCTATTAATATAGTTTATTGACCAATTAAATTATGATTTTGTTCCAAATGCTGAAAACTGTTATGGGAGTTCTTGGGGCAAAATCAGTCTTTCAAGGTGTTTTTGCATCTTTAACTCAGATTCTTCTTTCAATCCTGTAAGGTCTCACTCACCTCATTACGGGCAAGGAGTCCCTTGTCTGCCAAACCACAGAGGCACTGAAGTTCTCTGCTGTTACAGTTTGAGCTGGGTGCCCCCCTGCAATGTTTACTTCCTGTGTCCAGAAGTCCAGCCCAGAGGGGTGGACACAGGAAATTATGTAGTATTTCCTACCACAATCCTTTGCACCACTGTAAGATCCAGTGCAGAGTCTAGCACACTCTCTTTTCTTCCTCCTCTGTCAGCCAGTAACTAGGGGAGATGTCTCCTGGCTTGGGGCCTGGCTAGGCCCAAGGCCATGGGGGGGATGGGCAGTCTCAGATCTGGCCAGCTGAGACTAGTCTAGCAGTGGGAGGGGGAAGAAGGAGCCCTGGGGGTCTTGGGTGTACCCTCAGGTGGGGATGGGATCTCTCTGGGTCTGTTTTGGGATCTTTCTTTGTCACTGTGCTTTTGGTTTTCTGTAAATGTTCACTGCTTTCTATTTAAACTTTCCATCACTTTTGCAATCCGTTTGTCTGAGTGTTTATTGTTGCTAGTGGTGGGGAAGAGGGCTGCCTCAACCCAGCACATCTGCTTCTGTGGGCATTTCTTTCTGGCACAAGTGTGCATTTGCCAAGGTATAAGCCTGTGAGAGAGAGCTAGGAAGTGCTAATTGAAAGGTATTTGTCAAAACCCTTACATACTGCCACTGATTGCAGGTGTGCTATTTGGAAAAAACATTTACTTAAAGTATGATCATTTAGCTCTTGAAAAGAAATTAAGTTTAGCTTGGATTTTTGTTCGTAAGCATAGTCACTGATTACACAGAGTTGAGTTTACTATAATTAGCCATTTGGGTGTGCATTTATTTACTTCTGGTAGTGCAGCTGCAATAACTTATGAAGTCACAAAATGGGTAATTGTTGTAAGTAGATATATTGATACATCTATAGACCTAGGTATAGATATAAAGGCAGATAACATATGTATTGAAGTTAGTGGATCAGAAACTGCTGCTGCAATAAAACAAAATTACATGGAGTCATTCAACTTGATAAGAAGGAAGTGAACAATAATTTTTCACATAGGATGCTGCAACAAAATATCACAAGTCCAAAAAAATTTGCTTCACAGAGGGCAGGACATTTCCCAATGTTTTTATTCAGCTAACACGGATTTAGTGAAAGAGAGATTTTGCCAGGGCTTAAGTCAATGTTTTTTTAGAAGCCGGGAGGAATTCTGGTACCGTTAGAATCATAGAATTGTTAGGGTCGGAAGGGACCTCAAGGATCATCTTGTTCCAACCCCCCTGCCATGGGCAGGGACACCTCACACTAGATCAGCTTCCTCAGAGCCACATCCAGCCTGGCCTTAAAAACCTCCAGGGATTGGGCTTCTACCACCTCCCTGGGCAACCTGTTCCAGTGTCTCACCACCCTCATGGGGAAGAACTCCTTTACCTCCAATCTGAATCTACCAATTTCTATTTTTGCTCAGTTCCCCCTAATCCTATCATTACCTGACATCTTAAAAAGTCCTTCCCCAGCTTTCTTGCAGGCCCCCTACAGATACTGGAAGACCACTATAAGGTCTCATGAGAGCCTTCTCTTCTCTAGACTGAACAGCCCCAACTCCCCCAGTCTGTCCTCATAGGACAGGTGCTCTGGCCTTCTAATCATCCTCATGGCCCTTCTCTAACAGATTTGCAGATTGTTCCTACATGTATGTGACCGTTTGAGGCGGTGCCTTTGAGAAAGGGACACCATGGCTGAATGTTTTATAAACAAGACAGGTCAAAACTAATTTCACTGGTGGATTGGTAGAAAGCAACTTTGATTCCCAGTGAGACTAGTCTCAGTCTTGCACTTTCTCTTTCCCGCAGCTCACAGCTTCTGGGCTTTCAGCCAGACTGACCTTGGAAAAAGATAAGGCCTCTGCTAACACATTTGCTCTAACCATATTTCTGCTTTTAATTAACAAATTATTCCTTTTTCTCTCTTTCTAACCCTCTTTGGGGAGAAAGGGGAGAGAAGGGGGTAGAGGGGGAAACGCTTCCTCCATACGGGGGAAGGGAATCTCATTTCTGTGTTACTTTCTTGTATATTTCTGTGTATATATGGTAAATACTGTAAATTCTGTATATAAACCTGCATTCCCTAAACTGCTTTGTAAATATAGCACACAATCCCTTTGCTAATCCGGCTGTGGTTTTTTTTTTTCCTTTCAATTTTCCTTCCCTTCACTTTAAGGGGGGGGGGGAAGGCCTGGCCTCCCCCCCAACCCTCGACAATGCATGAAAAAGGTCACTTTTGGAGACAGAATGTCAGACTAGATTGTCTTGGGTTTGATCCATCTGGGAAATCCAAATATTTCCAATTATATATACAGCTTAAATACCGTACAAATGCCTTGTCACATTATTGAAAAAGGGAAGAGAGGTAAGACTTACAAAGTAGAGAGTATGCACAGATATATAGAAAATAAAATGCCCTACAGTTTGCCTACTGCAGCAGTTTAATTTAAAAATTGCAGGTTTTAATCAAGAAGGATAGCAGCTAGATTTATTGGTGGTCTGAACTGTTCTCAGTCTTAAGATGTGAAAGACACTCAGAGTTCATGGGGACAATCCCTGCAGCTTTCTCACATGTAAAAGTGCAGTCAGCTTGGAATGAGTGCTTTGGCAAAGAAAACAATTTTTGTACAGATTTTATGTTCAGCAATAAATAAGAGATAGTTTTAGGCAGATTGCATGGTAGGAACAAACAAATGAAATATATTACAATGCTAAAAATATTATCTTTAAAATATCTGAGAGATGAGATAAAATACTTCAGTGGATACCTAGAACTGTGTTGGAAAACTACATAAAAGTAAACACTGGTAGGGTTTTCAGGGCAAGAAGCAGATTTCTTGTATGGAGCATGGTTCATTTTCATAGTATCATAGCATCATAGTATCATAGTATCATAGTTTCATAGTATCAGTCAGGGTCGGAAGGGACCACAAGGATCATCTAGTTCCAACCCCCCTGCCATGGGCAGGGACATCCCACACTAGATCAGGCTGCCCAGAGCCTCGTCCAGCCTGGTCTTCAACACCTCCAGGGACGGGGCCTTGACCACCTCCCTGGACAACCCATTCCAGGGTCTCACCACTCTCATGGTGAAGAACCTTCTCCTCACATCTAGCCTGAATATCCCCACCTCCAGCTTCATTCCATTCCCCCTAGTCCTATCACTACCTGAGATCCTAAGAAGTCCTTCCCCAGCCTTTCTGTAGGCCCCCTTCAGATACTGGAAGGCCACAATTAGGTCACCTCGGAGCCTTCTCTTCTCCACACTGAACAGCTCCAACTCCTTCAGTTTGTCCTCATAGGAGAGGTGCTCCAACCCTCTGATCATCCTTGTGGCCCTTCTCTGGTCACGTTCCAGCACCTCCACATCCCTCTTGTAATAGGGACTCCAGAACTGGACACAGTACTCCAGGTGGGGTCTCACCAGGGCTGAGTAGAGGGGGAGGATCACCTCCTTTGACCTGCTGGCCACACTTCTCCTGATGCAGCCCAGGATCTGATTGGCTTTGCGGGCTGCAAGTGCACATTGAGAGCTCATCTTGAGCTTTTTGTCCACCAGCACCCCCAAGTCTCTCTCCTCAGGGCTGCTTTCCAGCCAGTCACTGCCCAGCCTGGATTTGTGCCTGGGATTGCCTCGACCCAGATGCAGGACCCTGCACTTGCTCTCATTGAACCTCATGAGGCTGGCTTGTGCCCACCTCTCCAGCCTGTCAAGGTCCCTCTGGATGGCCTCCCTTCCCTCCAGCGTGTCTGCTGCACCACACAGCTTGGCGACATCAGCAAACTTGCTGAGGGTGCACTCAATGCCACTGTCCATGTCCCCCACAAAGATATTGAACAAGACAGGTCCCAGGACTGATCCCTGAGGGACTCTGCTTGTCACTGGCCTCCACTGGGACATGGAGCCATTGACAGCCACTCTTTGGGTGTGGCCATCAAGCCAGTTCCTTATCCATCTAGTGGTCCACCCATCAAACCCATGTGTCACCAGTTTGGAGACCAAGATGTGGTGTGGGACAGTGTTGAAGTCTTTGCTCAGATCCAGGTAAACGACATCAGTTGCTCGCCCCTCATCTATTAATTTTGTCACCTGCTCATAGAAGGCCACCAGGTTGGTCAGGCAGGATTTGCCCTTGGCAAAGCCATGCTGACTGTTCCCAATCACCACTTCACTATTCTTCTGAGCGAGTAGTGACTCCAGGAGGATCTGCTCCATGATCTTTCCGGGCACAGAGGTGAGACTGGCTGGCCTGTAGTTCCCTGATTCCTCCTTCTTACCCTTTTTGAAGATGGGGGCAATGTTTCCCCTTTTCCAGTCTGTGGGGACTTCACCAGACTGCCATGACTTTTGAAATACAATAGAGAGGGGTTTAGCAACCTCATCTGCCAGTTCTCTCAGTACCCGTGGGTGTATCCCGTCGTGTCCCATGGACTTGAACACTTTCAGGTTCTTCAGGTGATCATGAACCTGATCTGCACTTCCAATGGGCAGTTCTTCCTCCCCGTCCCTGGCTTTGACTTCCCTAACATCAGGAGTGTGGCTAGAGGCCCTTGCAGTGAAGACTGAGGTAAGGAAGTTATTAAGTACCTCAGCCTTTTCCTCATCACTTGTGACCATGTCACCATTTTCCTTTCTGAGGGGGCCCACACCTTCCCTAGTCTTCTTCTTCCCATTAATATACCTGTAGAAGTTCTTAGTGTTCCCTTTAATCTCCCTGGCTAGATTCAATTCAAACTCTGCTTTGGCTTTCCTAACCAGGACTCTTGCTGCTCGGGCAGCTTCCTTCTATACCCCCTGTTCTAGCTGTCCTTCTCTCCACTTCCTGTAGAGTTTCCTTTTAAGTAATAGTGTGTCCAGTAGCTCCTTGCCCATCCAGGCAGGCCTCCTAGTATTCTTACCTGCTTTTCTCTTTGTTGATATACAGAGCTCCTGGACACAGAGGAGGTGGTCCTTGAATACTGACCAGCTGTCCTGGGTCCCTCTTCCCTCCAGGGCTTTGTCCCACGACACTTTGTCTAGCAGATCCCTGAAGCGATCAAAATCTGCACGCCTAAAATCTAGGGTCGTAAGCTTGGAATACTTCCTCCTGATTGTTCTGAGGAGATTAAATTTAACTGCTTCATGGTCACTGCAGCCAAGGCTGCCTCTGAGCCTCACATTGCTTACCAGCCCTTCCCTGTTGGTGAGAACAAGGTCCAGCATAGCACCATTTCTTATTGGTTCCTCTACCATTTGGAGGAGGAAGTTGTCTTCTATGCAGTCCAGGAACATCCTGGATTGCTGGTGCCTTGCTGTGTTGTCCCTCCAGCAGATGTCCGGGTGGTTGAAATCACCCATGAGGACCAGGGCTTGTGACCTGGAAGCCACTTCTATTTGCCTGTGGAGGGCCTCGTCTGCTTGGATCTGCTGGTCAGGTGGCCTGTAGGAGACCCCCACAGTAATATCTCCTTCCCCTGTCCTGCCTTTAATTTTAACCCATACGCTCTCAACTAGCTCATCATCCCTTCCCAGGTGGAGCTCCACTGATTCCAACTGGCTATTGACATAGAGGGCAGCACCTCCTCCTCTCCTTCCCTGCCTATCCTTCCTAAAGAGTTTATACCCATTTTCCAACAGGTGGCTGAATAGAATAGAATAGAATAGAATAGAATAGAATAGAATAGAATAGAATAGAATAGAATAGAATAGAATAGAATAGAATAGAATAGAATAGAATAGAATAGAATAGAATAAACCAGGTGGAAAAGACCTTCGAGATCATCAAGTTCAACCCATCACCCAACACCAACTGATCAACTAAACCACAGCACCAAGTGCCTCATCCAGTCTCCTCTTAAACACCTCCAGTGATGGTGACTCCACCACCTCCCTGGGCAGCACATTCCAATGGCCAATCACTCTTTCTGTGAAGAACTTCTTTCTAACATCCAGCCTAAGGCTCCTGTGGCACAGCTTGAGACTTGGCAATATTCAATGTGGCAAATGAAGAACTGAGCTGGTGACAACCACTGCTTCTGCTTTGCTAATCACAAATGAAATAGAGTTCTTCATATTGGTAAAAACTGGTGGAAGACTTTCTAAGAGGCTTAGAGAATCCAAGGAAATATAATGGAGAAGAATGTCACTACATTCTTTATGTTTTATTACCAGTTCAGTTTCATACATGATGAAAGAAATAATTTTTATGCCTCCCTCCTGATACTTGCCCTGAAAAATATTGTAATTCATATGTTTTACAAAAGGAAGAGGAGATTTCATTCTCAGGTGGATTAACAATGTTGTGAGGGCACAGTTAGATTTGAAAGGATCATTTAGTTTCATGACTTTTGGTACTTTCAGGTGAAGTTTCAGAGAGAAAGGTGTTTAAATTAGTCATTCAGTAGAAGAAAGGAGAAGGGCTTTTTCATATTGGTAAACAGGTAAATTAGCTAGCTCTTATTTTGCTAAAATAGCCTCCTATGATTTCTAATGAAGACATTCATGGAGTCACCATCACTGAAGGTGTTTAAGAGGAGACTGGATGAGGCACTTGGTGCCATGGTTTAGTTGATAAGATAGTGCTGGGTGATAGGTTGGACTTGATGATCTCCAAGGTCTTTTCCAACCTTCTTAATTCTATTCTATTCTATAAAATGGAGAACTCTAGAAACATTTGCAGCAAACTTTAATAACTGTGAATCCTGCTCAGTACATCTGGAAAATTTCTGTTTTCTATTTCTGTCTCCCTTTGTGTTATTGTTCTAATGATTCCATTATTAGATAAGGGAATATGTTTGAATTCAGCAACACAGAATGCATGGAATCTTAGATTCTGAGTCAGATTGTGTACTACAATGAAGGAATGCAGGTGGGGGATTATCTTTTTTTTTTTTTTTCTTCCCCCCCCCCCCCTCCTTTGTTAATTGAAAAGCCTTTTTTGAAGGCTTTGTATGGGGCTTTGCTTCCTTCAACTTCATTTTCTTCCTTTGTAAATATATTCTCTCTTTGCTTCTGTTCTTCCAAACTATTGTCCTTGAGATAAAGCTGGTATCGAACTAACAAGGTCTTCAACAGCCTCCCAAAGCAAAACTAAACTGTGCAGATGATGGGGGTTCCTGATGCCTCATTAAGTTGAAAGGGTTGCATTTTTACTTTCACCCTTTGAGAGTCAATTCCTCATTTGCTTTGCTAATGCATGAAAACTGAAGGAATTATCAGGAACTGCGCAGGAAAGGGTTGCATAATCATTTTTATATAAATACTCATAAACACACACACACTGACTCCTTTGTTTGTGGTGCCAGAATGATCCTATAAGTAAAAGGTGCTTCCCAAGCTCTGTGATTTCTGAACAGGTCATTTCATGCAATTAAGCACAAATTTTTTTTTTTTTTTTTTTTCTAATTTGGTATGATTATTGCCTACATCACAACTAAGCAAAACCCACAAAAGCAAGGAATGCAAAGTCACATTCCCAGGCACAGACATGTATATATTCTTTCACCTGTGGACAATCAACTTACTCTTCAAGGAGCTATCAGTCCACAGAGCATACCTGGTAGCTTGCTTCCCTTCAGCAAGTTTTCTGCACGTTATCCTGCTCCTTCTTCCTCCTAAACTAAAATACAAAAGATAGAGTAACATGGAGAGCTTTAGGAAGGTGTTTACTGGATCTGGTTAAATTTTGCAAGGCCATTAATTGCTAGTCAGCATGAAATACCAAACAGATCTGATCCATTTTATGACATGGGGGTATTTTTTGTTGTGTTTCTTTCATGCCTTCCGAGTTTTGTTAGGTGGACAAGAATGGTATATGGCATAAATTGTCCAGTCTTTGAAACTGGTTGGGGATTGCCAGAGAGCAGAGAGAGAGAAAAACACAAAATCTTGTTGAAGTTGAGAGAACAAATAAATCAAATATGAGGAAGTGTCTTTGGATTAGCCACCAAGTGTGGTGGTGCAGCAGCCTGGTGTGTTACCATCTGGGAGAGTTCAAATAAGCTGTAAATCCCAGGCCCTCCAGGCTGTGGGAAGCTGGCTTGGAGAATTTCTTGTTTTGTTTCTTGGGAGGTAAAGTAGAGGCTGGCTAACTGCTGCTATAAGCATTCCCTGCTTGCTGATCAACATGAGACAAAAGACTTTTCTTAATCTCTAGACAACATTAAAGACAAAAAGACAAGACCAGTTAGAAGTGGGAGAAAGAGCTTGCTGAAATAAAGGAGAAAGCTGATAGAAAAATGTCCTGCTAGTACAGAAGGGACAAAGCCTACAGGAAAAAAGGCTGAGATTTTCACTTTTCATGCTGCCCTATGATGAACACTGGAAGTCCTAAGGACCTGATTTTTAGAGGAATCTATACATTTAAGTGAAATAGGCATAGTGGGCACTTTCATTTAGGTTTCTCAGTACCAACAGATCTCTAGTACCCAGCTCAGCAGGAGAATTCTGTGAAACAGCTAGGCATAAAGATGGACTGCATGGGGAATCTTGAGGCTCTCTGAAGGGTAGTTCTTGGTGACTGAATGAGCAAATAACTGCCTGTGGGCAGCCAGTAGAAAGTACAAAGTATAAGAATGTGAACTCCTGACAGCCACTGACTTCATGGTCACTGTCTGCCCATTATACAGAATAATGTATCAGTTTTGGCAATAGGTAATTCAATACACTGGAGTGTCTCTCTTTACAGTGTATCTGTAGGTCATGGGCATACTGCTGCTGGCATGCACTCATACAACTGCTTAGAACGTTTGGAATTGGGAGTTGTGGGCTTGGGGCTTCATTTGCTAGAGATAGTGAAAGCCTCCTCACAAAAGCTAGCCTTAACCACCAAGCTCGAGATGTCTTATGCATGGCTTAGCCTCCTTCTGAAGTTTGGTCTCTGTCAATTTAGGAACGTAAAAGCCATCTAGCTAAGACGGGAGCAAACCAGAGTTACACATGGTTTGAGCATCTTTACTAGGCTGGGTCATAGATTGACTCAGCCAGGATTTGGTGGCCTTGGATTACCTTGGATAGTAGGTGCTTCGCTCCTCAGATCAGAAAGTGGCACATGTGGAAGCCTAACTTTGACTATAGGGAATTGCTGCACAAAATGAAAGCATTGTGTTCTTGTAGGCAGCATTTGTGGTTACTGACAAAGGGAACCTCTGTACACCATTTGAACTGGGATGCCAATATCCACTCTAAGGCCTCCATTCAGCTCTGGATCTCATTCAATATGTACTGCCTAAATTAATATAGTTTCTGATTTCTGTGTCTTCGAACTCATCCTGAGAAATCACCCTAAATTCTTCTATCAGAAATCAAAACCTGCATTATGAAACCATTGTAATCCTGATGCAGAGACCCAGAGCTCATTTGTTGTTTTATTTTTTTCACTCTGGTAGTTTCCACATTTCACTGGGATAGGAAAATTAACCTCATATGTAGATAAAAGTATCTGGAAAGACATAATCTAGTTTCTCCCTTGCTTCTCAAAGCTAGCAGGAATGTGGCAATCAGCTGTTCAAGATGAATCACTTTTCTTCCCAGGAGAGAAACTTCAGCAGCACTGTGTGAAGCAAAGACCTTCTCAATTCACCAGAGATTCTTCCTCAGGTCTAACTTTAATCTGATGGTTTTTTCCTGCCCACTCATTTCCCAGTATGTGAACTGTTTATCAGAAGGAGCTGAGGCAGGGCAGAGGTATCAGAAGAGATTAAGACAGACACAGAGGAAGCTACTAGCTCTGTGTGACAATGAGCATCACACAATAGGGCAATGGACATTAGTCACTATGAGACCAAAAAAAATCATACAGCACAAGTGGGTGACTGACTTTGGTCCAAAGAATCAATAAAGGGGAGGATCTGAGCAGATAAATAGTCTTCTGTGAATCTGCTTCCAGACTGGCAGTAACTTTTCCTGTATTCTTGTTCTGTACTGAGAGCAGCACACTGGAGCCAGTGATGTAATGAGAAGGGTCACCCAAGTGACACCAAATGAAGGTCTGTTCTGCAAAACAGAATTGATGTGATGAGCCACCATGGCCCACCTGGCTATTTCAGGACAGGAATTTTCCTGAGAGGCTTAGGCTGCTCACTGGAAAGTGCAGAAATTAAATTAAGTATAAAGTAAACATCCCAACCTCCCCTAATCTGGTTTTCACAGTCATGTAGAAGATAACACATTAATGATCAAGTGCTAAGTGTTTCATATTACATCTTTGTTATTGACTTTCAGATAAAAACACTGTGTGAAAATGAATTAAAAATACTATGAGTATCTCTGGCATAGGCAGTTTGAAAGCTAGGATGCTTTTAGTGAGCAGCATAATTTGGCACTAATACAGTAATGGATGTTGCCAACTACAACACCAGGACAGATCTCTAATTTTATTAGGGAAAAGTGGGAGTGCAAACACAGCCTCCAGCACTGATCATTTTACCGAGGTCTTTTTGTAGTCCTGTTTGACAGATTATATTAAATTAACAACACCATGTCCAGCATCATCCACAACAGTTTAAGTATGTAATCTGAGATGTGGGTGGAAAGGGGGCTTATTGTGCTAGACTATAAAATTGAGATCCTTAGATCCCCTGCTTATTTTCTAAGCACACCCAAAATAAGCAAAGAACTCTGTCTGAATTTCAAACAGATAATGCTCCATTTCTGCATGAAACTTGGAGTGTTTCTCTCATGACAGCATTCATCAATTCCCTTCTTAAATGCCGCAGGGATCAACACATTAGGTATTCCTCCACCTAAGAGGCTGGATGGGGAAGGTGGTTTGTAGGGCGGAAGCTGGCATGTGCACAAGATGCAACAGCCTGGGCAGCTTTTGTTCACCTTGAAAAAAGCTGGCTACTCTGCCTCAGATTGATTACTCAGTGTGTCCAGCACATCCTGAGCATACTGATTTTCTTTTCTCTGTGTGGCAGATGGAATATGCATTTCATCTGACAGGGCTTTTGGAAGCCAGACATCCTAAGGATGTGTACTCCACCAGTATGGTAATATCTACTGATAGCCAAACAATGGAAAATCTGCTGTTAAAAGCAGTAGTGTTGATAGGCTATAAATCCTATTCAGATTCCCGTCTTTCAGCAGCTGATGATCCCAGGATCAGGAACTGGTGCTGGACCTCTCCTTCCAACATTACACATCAGGTTTTGCACAGAGAGACAGTCAGCATCCTTATCTGCAAGGACCTGAAGCAGTGGATTGTTTTGCTCACATATGCACACTGTGGAGTCTACTTCTGTACAATCAACTCAAGATGTAAAACCCTTGATTTCTCACACTAAAACAAATGAGTTCTCTGTACTGGTTACAAGAAGGTTAGGGCTGAGGAAATTGAATTAGAGAAGCAGGTAGCAGAGCAGAAAGAGTACATTGATTGAATCAGCAGATCTACAACTAACTCACGATTACACCCAGACTACCCACTGCTTGACTGCCCAAACTTCCTGCCATCTCCTAGGATTTGTAAGATTTGTAAACAGCTGTGGGTTTTATACAGAAACATGTTTAAATTGTCAGAAAATTCCAGGACTCAGAGATTGAAGACAGAATGTAGGAGTAATGGAGACCTGGTCTTACCTTCATCTTACAAGACCAAACTCCCAGCTGATGTACCCTGGCACAGCTCCAGTGAAAACTGATGTATCCCAGCTGGGAGTCTCTGCCCCTGAATAAGTTTCCCTGTGCATTTTATAGCACTGCTCAAACTGATTCCTTGCAACACTGCCTGTAGTGTCTTACCTAACTGATTTCCAAGTCCATATGGGATGTTAAATGCATCCTTGGATCACGTGCTGCTGTTTTTCCCTAATTGCTGATATTCAGTTGAAATGGTGCAACTTATTATTTGGGAGTAATGGAAAAACTCCCTTTTTCTTATACAATGCTCACTATATTGGGTGTCCTGATTAAAACACTTAAGAATTAATACAAATAAGTGTCTATTTTACCCTACAAACTGTTTTCATAATGCTTGTTATGGGCATAAAGAGAACACAACACAGGCATAAAGCCAAGAATTTGTTACTTTTATAATTGAAGTCTTCACTATTGTAGTATTAAATCTAAAATAGCATTATTAGCCTGGATGAAATTATTTAAAAAAAAATAAAGGTAAATAAATTAAGAGTATTGCTACCAAAAGAAATCTCAGTTACAAAAAATAACAATACTGTTTCGATGTAGTAAACTTTGTTTTCCCTCTTCACCTTTCTGATTTTTTGATTCACCTTGGGGGAGCTGTTTTGAATGTTCTCAAATATGCTTTTACACTCTGCTCTTTCTTCAGCCCATGATGCATCCAAAATGATTGCATATGGTGAGTTTTACCTATACTAAACACTGAGGATTGTTCTCTTTGTTACACCAGAACTGATTTCATTTGTCTTCTGTGCTGCATTTCTTTAGCAGACCATGGATGGACTGTTTGTAGACATAGGGTCTCCAATGCCAGTCTCACTGCCCAATCTCATACCATTATGTCACTGAATGGTAGAAGATAGAATAGAATAGAATAGAATAGAATAGAATAGAATAGAATAGAATAGAATAGAATTAACCAGGTTGCAAAAGACCTTCAAGATCATCAAGTGCAAACTAATCCTAAAGGACTTCTGTCCTAGTCCTAAAGGACATCTGGAGATCAGCACATGGAGGACAGGGAGGTGATTCAACATAGTCAGCATAGCTTCATGAAGGGCAAGTCCTGCCTCAGCAACCTAGTGGCTTTCTACGATGGTATAACTACATCAGTGGACAAGGGAAGACCATCAGATATCATTTATCTGGACTACTGTAAAGCCTTTGACACAGTTCCCCACACCACCCTTCTCTCTAAAGATGGAGAGATAGGGATATGATGGGTGGACTGTTCAGTGGAGAAGGAATTGGCTGGATGATCTCATACAAAGGGTAATAGTTAATGGCTCAATGTCCAAATGGAGACAAGTGACACGTGGTGTCCCTCAGGACTCTGTGCTGGGACCTGTGTTATTCAATATTTCCATAAAGACAGTGAGATTGAGTGCACCTTGAGTAAGTCTGTAGTTGATACCAAGTTGAGTGGTGTGGTTGATAACTCTGAAGGATGGAGTGCTATTCAGAAGGGTCTGAACAGACTGGAGAGGTGGGGTGAGGAAAACCTCATGAGGATGATGTTCAATAAGGCAAAGTGCAAGGTCCTGCACTTAGATCAGGGCAATCCTCAATATAAATACAGGCTGGGAGATGATGAAATTGAGAGTGCCCCTGCAGGAAAGGACTTGGGGTCACTGGTTGATGAGAAGCTGGAGATAAGCCAACACTGTGCACTTGCAGCCCAAAAGGTAATGGCATCCTGAGATGCATCAAAAGAAGCATGGCCAGCAGATTGTGAGAAGTAATTCTGCCACTTTATACTACTCTGGTGAGACCTCGCCTGGAGAACTGTGTCCAGCTCCAGGGTCCCCAACACAAAAGTGATATGGACCTGCTGGAGTAGTTGAGAGGAGGACCACAAAGATGATCAGAGGGCTGGAGCACCTTTTCTGTGAAGACTGGCTGAAACAATTGAGACTGTTCAGCCTACAGAAGAGAAGGCTCTGGAGGGACCTTACAGCAGCTTCATTGCAGTAGCTGAAGGGGACCCATAAGAAGGCTAGGGAAGGACTGTTTAGAAGTGATAAGACAAGGGGAAATGGTTTTAAACTGGAGAAAGGTAAATTTAGGTTAGGCATATGGAAGAAGTTCTTTGCAGTAAGAGTGGTCAAATACTGGAACATGTTGCCCAGGAATGTGATTGAGGCTCCATCTCTGAAGACATTCAGGATCATATCTGATGTGGCTCTGGGCAGCCAGACCAAGTTGGAGGTGTTCCAGATGACTGCAGGGAGGTTGGATAAGATGATCTCTGAATGCATCTTCCAACCTGATGCAATCTGTGAATTTAGTCCAACCCCACTGTTAAAATAGGGTCACACATAGAAGGTTGCACAGGAGAGTATCCAGTTGGATTTTTAAAGTTTCTGGAAGAAAAGTCTCTGCAGTTTCTCTGAGCAGACTGTTGCAGTGCTCTAACATCCTCAAAGTAAAGAAGCTGTTCTTATGTTTAGGCATAACTTCCTGTGTTCCAGTTTATGCTTGCTGTCCCTTATCCTATCACTGGGCACCATTGGAAAGAGCCCTGCCTCATCCTCATGGCCTCTACCCTTTAGCTATTGATCAACATTTATAAGATCCCCTCTGAGTCTGCTCAGTCCAAGCTAAACAGCCCAGGTCTCTGAATCTTTTCTTGTCAGACAGAGATGATCCAGTCCCTTCATCATCACTTCTCCTCCACACCACATCTTCTGTCTCTACTCTTCTTCTGCTGTGCCTGCACTCCTCTGCAACACACCATACAATCATAAATTTCTGTATTACCCTAAACAGTAAATATCTCATTCTTCACAAAATAACTGCCTCTGACTTCCACCTTGCATAGAACCTGTGGTTACACTATACAAAGAAAAGCAAAAGACAAATTGTCCATCGACACCTGGTCATTAGAAAAAAATGTTGTTACTGCTAAAGCAAGTGAAAACTAAGTTCCAGGCAGGCCAAGACAAAATGAATCAGATCAAACCTGACATATCTCAGTCCTGTGGCCTTGTAAGTGCCTGTACGCTATTACTAGTGATAGCAATACTCTATTTCCTGGGCTACAGGGCTACAATAAATGTAATTTCAGAAGAGGAGAGCACTGTCAATAATAATGGCTATGCTTTCAGACAGAAAACTGATCTCAAGCTAATAATAGATCTTTATCACTAGAGTTTTTCTTCATTGCAGCCTACAAGGCCTGTCTGTTAATAGAGATGGTAAATAATTTCCTTTTTCATTATTAACTTGAGATCATTTGTAGTCCACGGTCATGTATCTCACATTCATGTGCTCTGTTTTTAGAGCAAATAAATTTAGACATAGAATGAGTCATAGAATGGCTTGGACTGGAAGGGGCATTACAGCTCTTCTAGTACCAACTGCCCTGTCATGGGCAGGGACACCATCCACTAAATCAGGTTGCTCAAAGATCTGTCTAACCTAGCCCTTAAGCCCTTATTATCTGCTCAGATATTTTCTTTGCTTGAATAATTTAAGTCCTCATTGTGAAGAGCCTCTAACTGCATCATTTTTTGTTTGTTTCTTTCAATATCTTTATAAACTTAGGACTATTTTACAATTTAGGTCCTTGCTAGAAGGAAACCATTCATATGAACTGCTTGACAATAGTCTCTCCACTGCCCCTGCTCGCAGAGAATAACTTTACAACATCTTTCCTTCCCAACAGTAGACACCTAGATATGTCAGGATTTCATGTTGTGCCTACTGCATAATTTCCACTGTATCTTTCTGCCAGTCTTCATTATGCTTACTGCTTTACAACACAGGATTGAAGCACACTGCTGCCTTTATGATCTAGTGATCTGTGAGGAGCAAAGATAGGCACCAGCTCCTAAACACCACTGCTCCCAGTTTTCGGTGTGTCTGATAAACAGCATAAAAATCTTTCATCTCTCAAACTGTCTTGATGCTTTTTGCCAATTTTTGGTTGGTTGGTTGATTGGGTTTTTTTTAAGACTAGACAAAGAACTGGCCTCCTCTCCAAGGTTTTAGTGAGACACATAAATTCTGACTAGTTTTGGATCACATGTTTCCATGATGCTTATTTTAAGTGTCATGTTTATAGACAGCTCATAAATTCCTAATTAAAAATAAAAGCTCTTATTTTCTTTCACCTCCATTCTAAATGAACTTCATTCATTCTGAATGAAGTTAAACCTGTATAACCCATCAAATTATTTTGCTAATTGAAGTGAATCATTGGGGTTTTAAGTAGTCTACATTTTTGCAGCATTGTTAATGAGAGTACATTAACTGAATCCCGTGACGACAAGAGATGAATTTCTATGTTTCTTTTAACATCACTTTCCTACCTTATGAGATACTCCTCTGGTAGGCTGCTCAGGATGAGTAGCTTACAAACTTATCATAACTACATTCTCACAAATTACAGTAATTGTGCCAATATTTAATTAATACCTAAATTACCTTACATAAACCCAGTTCAGCATAATGATAATGCATATGGATGCTAAATTTTGACACTGGTTTGAAGAGAAGATGTGACCATGTTGGTTAAGAGCAGATTGCCATATGCCTTGATATAAATGCGGTAGATATCTCCTATCTGATCAGCTGAATTCCTCTTGGCCTTCATGTATGTTGAAGTATTTGACAAGAATTCTTTCCTGAGTCAGTGAGTGAAAGTATTCCAATGATTTTTTGACCCTCCAGCTTTCCTGCAAGATAAGCCCTGATCATTCAATTACCTCTATGAAGGTGGGACCTCAGACTCAACATACCACAGAATCACAAAATGATAGGGATTGGAAGAGATCTCTGAAGATCCTCTAGTCCAATGCCCACACCAGAGTAGGTTCCCCTGGAGCAGGTTGCACAGCATGTCATCTGGGCAGTTTTTGAAAGACTCCAGAGACCACTCCTTTTGGAAGCCTGTTCCACTGCTTTACCACTTTTAAGGTCAAGAGGCTCCTCTTCATGTTTAGATGGAAGTTTCTGTGTTCGTGTTTGTGCCTCTTACTCTGCCAGCGGGCACCACTGAAGAAAGACTGGCCCCGTCCTCTTGACACCCACCATTTATGTGTTTTTAAGTGTTGATAAGATCCTTTCTCAGTCTTCTCTTCTCCAGGCTAAAAGAGCCCCACATCTCTCACACTTTCCTCACAAGAGAGATGTTTTAGTTCATCCTCATAGCCCTTTGCTGTACCCTGTCTTTGCTTTTCCCTGTTCTCAAATTGAAGAGCCCAGAGCTGAACATAGTTCAATTCAGTATCTATTGGGAAAGACAAGCGGCACAACAGAGAAAATAAATACTCTTTTGGAAAACTTGCATGTTTTACTTCAGTACAGACACCTCAGAATTCCCCTGAAGATGGGAAAGAATAATATTAATTAATTAATTAATTAAAATAACATTAGCTATTTTGCAAGAGCTTGAAAGTGTAAGATGATTACTGCTACACACTGGGCTCACATCTTGAGGAAGACAGCACACTTCATGCTGTAGCCTGCACAGTGTCTGTTTGGTGTCAAATTTTCAGACTTTAAAAGGGTGTTACATTGGCATGACTTTAGTTCAGTTTAGCAGAAGTTTGACAGAGCACAGGCAGAAAGATAAGGCCTGAAAGAAGTGATAATTCACTGACTCTACCCTGCCAGCCACTCCTGTCAGTAAACAAGATCTTTCTTCCCTTTAATGGTGATGATGAGGGTAGTCTGAGTTTGTTCCTGGCTGTGCATTACACACTACACATTGTGCTGATTTCCAGTTGTCCTTGGCAAAGACAAGAAAGCTCTTCAAGGATCTTTTCTGACCTGGAAGGAATAACGACAGCTCAGTGGAGAGGGAAAGTTAGTTTTTTGACTTGTTCAGCTGCAAAAAATTGTCAAATACCTCTAACAGTTCTGAAATAAAAGTAGGCGTAAAGACTTATGGAAGAAAACAAAACAACCCTCAGTAAAACTCACAAGCACTTCCCCTGCAAGTGTTTTGTTGTACGGAAACCAGAGTGAAGGCTGACATGAAGTACGTCTCTTATGTTTTCCGTTTACAAAATTCCAAGTGCCAAGCAAGCCTGCATTTAACAGCATTCATGAAGTGTTCACACTTTAGACCTGCCAACAATCTCAAACAAACTAAGAGTGATACTTCAGGAGCACAGTTTTGCTGCCTTTTCTTCCTCTTTATCCACTTTCCCTCAAGCATACCTTCTCACCAGCTTCACTTGCCTTGCTTGTTCCTGAAAACCTCAACACTTTAGTCTGTAGTGCAATGCTTGGAACACATCACATTTCATGAAAACAATTTGCTCTCCAGAGCCCGTCTCAAAAACCATCCAGCTACTTAGGAAGACATCAAGTACTTCAAATCACAGATCAAACCCTCTTCAATAAGTTAACATATGAGCAAAACCACTGTGAACATGAGAACAGAGAGAACATCTCATTCAGAAATGATAAAACAGCAGCAGCATTTAGCAGGAGTCATGGATCAGCTAAACAGCTGGGAAAAGCTGTTGGTTTTTGGGGCCAGCAGCTGGAAACTGTCTTCAAGAATGCAATGTGACCAACAGCCATCTCCTCACCAGCAAAGGGCACCAATCACATTATGACAGGCAGTCACAAATTTCTAGTCCGATATTGAGCAGTTAAATAAAATCCTGTCTTTAGAAATGGTTTTGCTTTCACAGAATGACAGAAAACATCCAGTTGGAAGAGAACTCAAAGGTCATCCAGTCCAAACCTTGATACAGCACTCAAGGCTCAACACTAAACCATGCCTGTAAGCATCAGGTCTATGAGCTGCTTAAACACCTCCAGGGATGGTGACACCACCACTGCCCAGTTGAGACCATTCCAATGTTGATAAGCCTCTCTGTGAAGAGATTTCCTAACATCCAGCCTGAACCTGCCCTGTCACAGCTTGTAACCATTTCCTCTAGTCCTGTTGCTTACCACCAAAGAGAAGAGGCTGCCACCTCCTTGCTCCAACCTCCCTTCAGGGAGTTTTAGAGAGCAATGAAGTCTCCCTTCAGCCTCCTTGTCTCCACACTGAACACCCACAGCTCCCTCAGATGCTCCTTGCAGACCATGTGCTCCAGGCCCTCCACCAGCCTCATTGCCCTTCACTGATCACGCTCCAGCCTCTCTTGTAGTGAGGGGCCCAGAACTGAACATAATACTGGTGAGGTGTGGCCTCACCAGTGCTAAATACAGGGGAATGATCACCTCCTGTTTCTAATACAAGCCAGAATGCCATTGGCTTTCTTGGCCACCTGGGCATACTGCTGATTCCTATTTAGTCTACTGTCAACAAATACACCCAGGTCCTTCTCCAAGTCACAGCTTTCCAACTGCACATCCCCAAGTCTATAGTTTACCACGGGGTTGTTGTGACCCAGGTGAAGGACCTGGCACTCAGCCTTCTTAAACGCACAATTAGCCCTTCCTCATTGGTCTAACCTGCCCAGATCCTGTTGTAAAACTTCCCTACCCTCTAGCAGCCACTCAGCTTGGTGTCATGTACAAACTTACTGAGGGTGCACTCAATTTATTTTGAAAGAAACAATTAGTAACATGAAGACCTCTTGGTCAGCAGAATGTAACTTACTCATAAATTTATAAAATATGAAATGCACTCTCCCATATTAAAGAACAACCAACCAACCTACTCAAATTGAGGTCTGTAACAACATTATCTCCATAAAAGATATTTTACCCTTCAATTACTGTGAACTGGATACATGTGCTGGGCCTTTCTGAAACCAAATCAATTGTATGCCTTTGTTACTTGGAATAGATCTGGTTTTAGGATTATGTTTTAAAGGTGATTCTTGCAACTGGTTTTGAATAGTAAGAGATTTGGCCTCATGGAGTCTTAAGATTTAACTCAAATCATTACTTCTTGGGTGTTGTCATCTTGCTTTTTCATTTGTTCTGTTGTGGTTTTGTTGTTGTTGCTGTTGTTGCGTTTGGTGGGGGGTTTTTGTGTGGGTTTTGGTTTGGGTTGTTGGGGGTTTTTGTTGGCTGTGGGTTTGGGGTTTTTTTTTTGTGTGTACTTTGGTCCAGTTGGCAGTCTCCTATCTGTCCTACTTAGAGGTTCTGATGGAAGATAAAACCTTATCTTCCTCTAAAGTTACGGGAACTTGCACCAGTTCATTCATATTATGGACACTGATTTTTTTTTTTTTATGGTGCATAAGTTTAACAGAAAAAAAAAGGGTTTCCCAGCATTGTCCAAAGGTTATCCAGGATGAGTTAGTTTAATAATCACCTTTGGGAAATTAACTTTCTAGACAAATCCTGTAAGAATCTGTAGAAACTTTGTACTTTTGTCTCCTAGGCTGCATTCTGAATCTTGTGGGTGACAGTTCTGCAAAAGAAAACAACAGTAAATTCCACACAGTGGAATGGCTGACAGGCCATGCATTATACATAGAAGAAATAGCATTGAATTCTGGTATTTTCCCTTAACTTATTGTATCATGAGGCAAGAGACTCTTCAGTTTCAATTTAAGAGAACTTGTTCAGAGCAAATGTATTTTCCATCAACAGTAGTTCTCTACCAACCTGCCTACCAACCTGCTGTATAACCCAGTACAGATGTGCAAATTCAGTTTGAATAATTAACTGCAGCAGATGTTGACTCTGGTTGCAATGATTGTAGTCACTAAGTGCAAAAGTTCATAGTAATAGTAATTCATACGCAGTTCAGGGAAATTTGATTCCTTGAGAGAGCTGAGAACAAGTAGGAAAGGAGGCTTCCTGAAGCCTCTGAGCCAGTCACAGATCTGTAGAAACTGGGTTAAAGCACTCAGAACTCTGAGGCAGGACCTGCTGTTGTTGAAATTTTGGCTCTTGTGCATGTTACAGCTAAATACATCTGATTTCACTAGAAAAGAACCATTTTGAAAGGGCTAATGAGAGTGGATGGTGTATATCTCTCTAAGGAAACTCTCCCTTCTCTGATTGGAGTTCTGTCCTAAAGGAGAAACACAAACACAGTAAGATTCAGATGGGAATTAGGAGAAGCTCAGGCTTCTTCCATCCCACTCAAACAATTAAATCACTAGAAAGCATGACCTTCTCAGAGAAGTAGGACAAGGAACCACAAACTGAATAAACTGCGGCGGGGGAGGCGAGATTAATTACCGTATGTAACTTCAAATTAGTAAAATATAAAGCAGTTACTTAAAACTCTATAACCATAATGATAAATCCCTAGTCTTTAATGGGCATTAACAGATGGAAGTTGTCACCAAAGCTGTGTTAGAACACACCACGCAGGGCTGTACCCTATGTAATACTTAATGCTACCATACTGTGTATGTGTTCAACAGGCTGTACTGTAGGGACATTAGGGACTTTTATAACTTTGTATGTCCCAGAAATGGAAAAATTCTGGTATGAGAAAAAGAAGATTAAAATAGGAAAGAGTTGTGCCACGCCAGGTGAGAGCAGCAGAGTAGGGCATGCAAGAAAAGAGACAGGTCTTGTCTGTTATTACCACCATGCTTAAGCCACATGTCTATCAGTTCTTTGACATTACACTGTTAGTGCTATGTATATAAAATGAATAAAATGCATGCCAGCAATGTATTATATTGTCATTGTTGTTGTACTATTATTGAAATTAAGAATGTTATCAAGGGAATTAAGAAAAAATTTCCAATGATAGATAAATCCATTAATTGATGTAAGGCACTATACCATCACAGGCAAGGGAAAACCAAAATTAATAATATGTCAAAAATTAAATAACCTTTGTTGATTTTCAAGTTTATTTGGTTTTGGGGGTTTTATGCGCAATTAAACAACTTCAAAATTTCATCTAATTCAAATTTATTTCTTTTGTTGAATTGCTGCATGACAAACATACAGTATAAGCTATAACTTTGTGCAAGTTGCTTAGATAAGGTGACATTAGAAAACAAAAAGGTAAGTCTTTACCAAAATACACTTGTACAGGCAAAACCAATGTCTGATATGAAAATATATTTCTATTCTCTTCTTAATCAACTTTTCACGGCTACAGTGTCCTTAAAATAACATCATACACAGGTGTACAATGAAAAGTTTATGGGAATGTATTTCTGTCCAAGAGTTTTGTTATTTATTGGCTTTCATTTAATCTTTGATGATTTATCTCTCCATTTGATCTTTGGTGTCAAGCAGATTGTATATATGGTCACTAAAATCAACTGGTATTGTAGCTTCCAACCCTGACAAATACTATGATACTATGATACTGTGATACTATGATACTATTCTCAGTCTCTAACTATTCATCTTTAAGGTGTAAAATTTAAGACCTAATATTAGACCACACTTTAAAAGAAGTTGGCTTCTTGGCAACCCAATCCACTTTTTACAATTAGGGATAGAATTGCATTGATTTTGCCAACATTGTGAACACATAATAATGCACAATTTTACTCCAGTGTTTTTTATCACTGAGGAAGCACCAGGAGGATATTGCTACCTGTGCTGAATTTGTTTCCCAAGTGACTTTCAATGTGTATCACATTAAACTATGGGGGTGGGGTGTGTTTGTGGGAGAAGAAAAAAAACCTCATAATACTTTATTTATGAGCTGAGAATGGGTTTAATTCACGAGCTCCTGAGCTGAACACTTTTTACACTGGCTGCTATTAATTTGACCTCATATGTGAAATCACTTTATTGACTTAGAGATTCTACTGTGACAGAAAATGGCAAGGGTAACACCTGGGAAATGAGAATAAATGGGGGGAAAATGCTGCGAGCTGTTAAAGAGAACTGAAGTAGGGAAAAGAAGAGGATGGGAAGAGGAGTTGAAGGGAAGGAAGGAAATAATAGTGAAATGTTACAGCCATAAACACAGTGTAGCTAAAGCTGTTAAAATAAATTGCAGTATTCATTCATGCTGGCAATGAATCCCAGCCAAACTAAACAGCTCTAGAGCCTTTAATCTTGATCTCTGTGGCACCACCTTGTCCTCCTCTCCAGCCTCCAACTGCAAAGCATCAAACCTCCCTGGAAATTCACAGCTGCACTATGCCTGTCCAGCCTTCATCTTTCTCTGAACAAACACTTCTTTCAAAATTCAAAACACATCAAAGTCATCATTCATGACCCTGAGAGCCTTCTTTGTTTTCCTGTGCTTATATGCACATGTTTGGCTCTATGAAGGGTGCTAGTTTTCATTCACTGAAGATACTTCGTGAGATACAGAGCATACAATCTATTCCATTGTAGTGTGTGATGAGATATATCAAGGACCAAATAAATACAGTTCCTTCTTCTCTTCATATTTTTCCTTTTTCCCTTGAAATATCCATATTAAATATGTTAACGACTTCAGGGTGTTTTGTTGCTTTCCCTTTCACAGGTGTTCTTGGAATGAGAGAAGCCAGATACATCTTTGTTTCTGCTAGGAGTGGTGCCTCTGAGGTGACTAAGGAAGTAAAAACTAAGCCAAGAGCCTTCAGTTACTCATTGAACATCAGTATATTTTGGACTTTTTAGGGTGTCAGGTAGTGATAGGACTACGGGGAATGGAGCAAAGCTAGAAGCGAGTAGATTCAGATTGGATGTTAGGAAGAAGTTCTTCACCATGAGGGTAGTGGGACACTGGAACAGGTTGCTCAGGGAGGTGATAGAAGCCTCATCCCTGGAGGTTTTTAAGGCCAGGCTGGATGTGGCTCTGAGCAAGCTGATCTAGTGTGAGGTGTCCCTGCCCATGGCAGGATGATGATGGGTGATCCTTGAGGTTCCTTCCAACCCTAACAATTCTATAATTCCATGAATATCCATAACTTACAACCTGAGCACCCTGACAATACAGTTCATGCTTCAGGGAACAACATCAGAAACTTGTGTCAGACTGAGAATCCAGCTGAGAATATTAATTATGCTTTTACAGGTTCCTTTTAGACTCATGCTGATTTAGCACTGTGTCCCATTGCCATCACCTCTTCAGTATAGCTTCCTATATCACTGTAATGCTTTAGGACAAGGGTTGACCCACCTGCTCTTCCAACACAAAAGTGAGGGGAAGAGTAACACACAAAACTCAGGGTTGAGATAAAGAGATAAGAGTTTAATGTAACATGAGATATCATGAGCACAATATGTAATTAACTTAACTAATAATCTAATCAATCTAATTAATCTAATAATCTATAATACAATGCAGGTCAAATAACAATATACATGATTACCTTATCTTATGCAAGATTACCTTATCTTAGTCTATTTTCAGAAGAAACAGAGTGAAATACAGGGAAAAAACCCAGTATAAAACAGAAAGCCAAACCCAGAAGCTACCCAACTCCCATTCTTTCCGCTGCCATGCCTGCAGAAAAGAAACCACACCCAGGAACCTGGAATCCAAAAGCTGTAACCAGAACAGGAAGCCTCCCATTTTGCAGCCTGAACTTCAAGCCCCAAAATACTTTGCTCCTGTTAGCACTTTCATTTTTGAAGCTGGCATGACTGCAACATGGTATGAATAACAGCAGCAGGTTCAATTCAGTCCATGACAATTATCTAAGACACACTGTTACGCAATCATTTCTCCAAACTCTTCATTACATCCTGTTGTTAACAAATCTATGTGCACCAGTAGAGGTATCAGTTCACAACAGTTTGTTCCATGTTTAGCTTTTTTGACATGCTAAGAGAAACCTACTCAGTCATCTGAGAATGAGATCAAGCAGCACAGACTGGAATATTTCTATCAGTTGTGAAAGAATTATTGGTTATAACCTCTAAATTCATGCAGACTCTACCCAGGTGATGTACTGTTACACTCTATATAAAAAAAAAATGTAGGTAAAGAATTAAAAGCCTATATATCATTTATATTTTAATTACATTTCTGCATGATATTCAGCCAGTCAAATCACTTCAGTTCCTTACACTGCATATATTAGCTTTTCTGAAAGCTTGACTTCACAAATGAGTATGCCTATCTACTCTCATTAGAATTCCATCTAGGGTAGTCCAGCTAATACAGTTGACTGCCAAGTCAGAAAAAGTGGCTTGGGTCATCTGATTGGAGTTTTCCCCTTTCCCATGTTCTTTAAATCAAAAAGAACAAGGAATGTATGTTTCACATCTAAAGTTTCACATCCTACTCTCTGTCATAGCGCTGTATGTTTTTACTGGCAAGGCCTTGGGTAAAAAGGATCCCAGAATGACCAAGGAGGTAGTGCAGATTTCTGGTTCCATGTCAAGATGGGCTGGGAATTTGGTATTAGTCCACCACCAAAAGAATAAAGCAAACTGCTTTTGATATATCATCTGATTTTTCAAGTATTCCCATTGTAAATGCTCCTGGGAAAGCTTCAGCACAAAACATATCACTATAAAAAATCTTCCTTCTTTTAGAGGCAGTTCAGCAGAGCTCTGAAAGAGTTCAGCAGAAGCTAATCAAAAGATAGCTATAATTTTAGGAACATTCATAATTTCAATTTCAAACACAAGAACTGAAAGCCCAAGTTTAAACTTGCAGCCATATCCCACTAGGTGTTCCTTTTATCTTGAATGTATTTTATTCCTCCTTTTGATTATATAAAAGATTTAACCCGTTTAATGTCACCTTTTTACCAGTGGTAAAATAGCCATTTAATAAGCAGGCAAGCACAGTAGCCTTTTAAGAAAATTTGACAAGCAAATAAAATCACAAGCAGGAAGCCTCATAGGCCTCAGTCAACTGCAAAGTCTTCACAATTTTTAATGAAATTGCAGTTTCTTGTGGCATCCAAATGAAAGTTTAACATTTTGAGGCTCACTGGATTTTGATTATGAATAAAGAACACTGGAACAGGTTGCCCAGAGATGCAGTGGAGGCCCCATCCTTGGAGATACTCAGGATCAGACTTGATGGTGCCCTGGAGAGCCTGATCTTTTTGGAGATGTCCCTGATCACTGCAGCGGTTTTGGGAAAGGTGACACCACCACCCCCACCCCCCCACCCCCCAAAGTCCCTTCCAACCCAACGTTTTCTGTGCTTCTGTGAACACAAAGCAGTGCACCAACTGCATTCAACAAATCCAGATCTCCTCATAATTTATCAAGAATAGGAAAACATCTCTAGCTGGGACTGTCTAATGAAGACTAACAAATTTACTGGGAATGAGCTATTATCACAGGAGTTAAAATATTTCAAGACATTCATGTGAAGCATATTAAAAGTAGAACTCATAGAAAGCACTGTAGCTCTATAATCGTTTAGGAACTTGAAAAGAAGCCATCTCAGTCTCTTTATATGTCCCTCTTTAACTTAATGGATCTCAGTCAAACTAAATCATTTCACTTACTTCCATGGGGACATCTGCAGATGTTATGGACTATCCCAGAAGGAGATTTGAAGTCTGCAATGGACCTGCTAGATCATGAGAAGACTTTTCAAATCAGTATGGGAAAAAGTTGAAAGTTAACAAAAAAACCACAGAAAGATAATCAGACTTTGCATTCAACCTCATGGAAATTATTGTTTTCATGTGGTAAGTGCTCCATAGGCCTGGTTCCCAGGACTTTGCTGCTGTTTTGACTGTTGCTTTGGCAGAGACAGGTCTAGGAAGAGAGAAGTCACTTTTCTGAAATCCTGCTGCATCAAAACCAATGGTGTTTAATCAGAAAGATTAGAAATGTTGTTGAGATTGTATCTGGAGTTCTTGAGCTACCTCCTTGTTTAAAAGCACCCCTTATACATTTTGAAGAAGAAAGGGCTCTGTTGGACACTGTTCTTATTTTTCTTATTTACTGCTCAGTTAAGTGTCTTATGATTTTAGGATTTGATGCTTATATATAGTACTTCATCACTGCTGTTGTGCAGCAGGACAGGTCTGCCACATACCATTATGTATGAAATAAGAGTGTAAGAAGAAAGCAATCAAAATTGTTTTGAAGTATGGTTATTGCAGTGAACAGACAGTTCCTGTTTAAAGGGAAGAGTTTAATTGTTAGTTTTTACTTACCCATGTAAGCAACTTGCAGATTCACAGGTCAAATTTATTTTAGTTTACATAATTTAGAAAGAAGTCATTAAAAGATTTAAAATGTTTCTGGCGTACAGGTGCCAGATGGACTAAAAATTGTTGCAGTGGATAATTTTTCAAACATCTGTCCCACTTAATCTTGACCTTTACAAGAGGAGAGAACACACCGATGATAAGCATTGAAGTTGTTATGTTGTGTCAATTAATTAAGTGAAATAATTGGACAAATATGTAGAGTATAGGGAAGAGCAAACTCTTGCCATGAATATGTGTTATTATGAGGGCTATTTTTTTCAAAAGAAAAATGTTAGAAGTTGCTTTCTGAATTAGAAAGTTGGTAAGGCAATTACCTGGAAAGCCAATTCATACCCAGTTCAGCAGAGGTTTAAATGCAGAGGTTTAAAACAGTCATCCCCTACACCTTTCCTTTTTTAAAGTGCATTTCAGGTTTTTATGGCTGAACATTTCAAACTTTTTAACATGAGGGGAAAAAATAAAGTTATTGTTCTGTTTTACTCCATGAATTTGATATTTCTTCACAAGAACAGAAAAAGGGGAGATTTGAAAGACTGTGTAGGCCCTGTACTTCACCACATACAGACTGTGTGTTAAATAAAAGCTTATTAAATCCCTATGTGAATGGCCTGAATAAAGACGTGTGTGATGCTAGATCTGTACAGCACAATCTCCCTTGTGTCTTTGTTGGATTTTCCACAGCTTTCCCACAACCTCCTCTACAGAAATAACCTAATTTTCCTTTCCTTTCCCAATAGGTAACATTGCTGCAGAGATCCAGCAGTTCACCAGAAGTAAAGGAGCTAACAATCTGGTGCTAATGAGTTATGTGTATCACCTGTATAGTGTAGACATACATCCTTGAAAGGTATCCCCCATGGTAAGATAGAGGCCTGGGGATGACCAGCAGTTCTTTGACTATGCAAGTATTGTGTTTTCCAGGTTCTCTCTCCCCGTCTTAATATTTCAGACAACACATGTAGGTCTGAGATGCATTCAGAAGAAAATGTCGCTTTGAGAGGCTCAGAAATTTATATCAGATATGACAGTTTCTTTGTCTCTAAATATTTTACTGAAATAGAAGACAGCAGGTACCACCATTTCACACAAACAAGAAGAAAGTTTCTGGTTTCAGATCCACATATTCCTTTGTTATTCTCCAGGAAATGTCACATCTTTCTGATGGGGCTAGTGGAGTGAGAAATTAGTCTGAATAGTTTCCATTCAATTATATTTAAAGGCATTTCTTCTTTGGAAGAAATTCAGAGAAGCCTGAAAACCTGCTTTCATAAAGATGTATAAGGGTTCAGAGAACATCTCCCAGCCTTCGTCTGATGAGTTACTACAAGACTTAATTCAAAGCTCATTGATCCTAATGACAGGTTTTATGTGGTCTTTAATGCAGTCTGGATTGACTTCATAGATCTTAATGACATTATATGGAGAAAAAAAAAATTCAGTCACATGAATGATCATTTTTAAGGATTAAAATCAGGATATGCAATAATGGAAAGCATAAATTGTTTAATACCATTTTTTTTTCTATGATCAATAGTGAGATATTTTACTGGCAGATGGACAGCATTCATAGTCTCAGAGATAAAAGGAAAGAGATTATGTCCCTCTCTTTGGTCTGGTGATGAAAATGAGACTCTAACAATCATATGGATACTGAAACTGCTATCTATGCATTCAGGACACTGCCACTGAAGGGATTTACTAGGATTTGGTTTGTGTCTTTTCTCACCCATTCAACAGCTTCTCCTAACACCTGTCATAAGCTGTCTTCAAGGAATATTGATCCAAACATATTTTATTTTAAGAGGATTTGGTGTACTTAAATATCTAAAGATTCTGTTCTTAGCACACTTTTATTCCAGGTATTTCTTCCACTACTTTGGATCTATGACAGTCTTCAAATTAATTTATTTTAAAGCATTTATTTCAATTTGAGGGGTTTAATCTACACTGCTTTTTTCTTAGGTGATATTAAAGGTTCTGCCCAGATAGATACTCTTAAGGGCAGTGCAACCTTCATCAGGTACGGAATTTGCCTTGAGGAGTCAGAGATTCACTTTCATGATTTATTTTGATCCTAAAGTTGACTGGGGAGCTGTGATCAGAGAATCACAGGATGGTCTGGGTGGGAAGGGACCTCCAAAGGTCATCTCCAAAAGTCCAACACCCTCTGCAGTAAGTGGGGGCATCCTCAACTAGAGCAAGCTGCTCAGATCTCTGCTGAGTCCCATTTTTAATATCTCCAGGGACGGGACTCCAACAACCTCCCTGGACAACCTGTTCCAGTGTTCCACCACCCTCATAGTAAAGAACCTGTTCCTAATATCCAATCTAAATCTGCTCTTCTCTAGTTTGAAGCCATTGCGCCTCATCCTGTCACCACAGGCTTTTGTAAACAGTCTTTCTCCATCCTTCTTGTAGGCCCCCTTCAGGTACTGGAAGGCTATTTATTAGATCTCCCCAGAGCCTTCTCTTCTCCAGGCTGAACAAGCCCAGCTCCCTCAGCCTGTCCTTGTAGCAGAGGTGCTCCAACCCCCTGATAATTTTTGTGGCCCTCCTCTAGACCCTCTCTGTCAGCTCCATGTCTTTCCTATATTGAAGGCTCCAGACCTGAATGTAGTACTCCAGGTGAGGTCTCACCAGAGCAGAATAAAGTGGCAGAATGACCTTGCTGGATCTGCTGGCCACACATCTTTTGATGCAGCCCAGGATGTGATTTGCCTTCTGGGCTGCAAGTGCACACTGCCTGCTCACAATCAGCTTCTCATCCATCAGTAGCAACCTGCTGAGCTGTAGTAACTCATTCACTTGTGTCTGTGTAAGCATAGAGACAGATGAAGAGCCAGCCCACAAACGCAATTTCTTTCATGTACATGTCCCTAGACAGTTTTCATCATTTGAAACACAATTGATTGTATGACATAGTTATTTTGCAAGCAATATAGTAAGTGTTTGGGAAATAGAGTTCATGTTGTATCTACATGTGACTACGCAGTTTACCTAAATGCAAACACAGACTATTTGAGTGTTCAGGTAGGAGCTTGTGAATCCTTGGGTTTGGAGTCTCTGGAACCAAGAGATCTAGAGCTTCTTACCCAGTCTAATCATCTGACTGATTAGTACCAATCCTATAATTTGAAGATGCTTCATTTAGTTTAAGAGCTAATGTATGGTGAAATTAATTTTGCTATCAGCTGCTTTTCCCTGCAGTTTTGTGGGGAAAAAAAAAGGAAAATGTGTGTTTTCTGGTGATTTTCTGTCTTTTGCCTCTTCTTAAAACTCCATATTTTAAACAATAGCACATAAAAAAAATAAAACTCCTACATGTGAAAAACATAACAACTATAGTCAAATGCTGTGGTGTCAGTTTTGGTGTCTGATTACATTGCCTAAATAATTTCTTCAAATTTATTTTCTTGTGGGTGAGAAGACAGAAAACACTTTAATCTGAAAGTGAGCTATATGAAATCTTGAGTTCATAGTCAGAAACTTCTCTACAGGAGACAAAAAGAAATTGACAAAATCTGAGTTAGCTTCTTGGCTGGAGAGTGGCCAGGCAGAAAGGAACCTGGGGATACTGATCGATAGTAGGCTGAACATGAGCCAGCACTGTGCCCAGGTGACCAAGAAGGCCAATTGCATCCTGGCCTGTATCAGGAGTAGTGTGGCCAGCGGGATCAGGGAAGTCAATCTGCCCCTGTACTCATCACTTATGGATTACAATATTTTTCAAGACAAGGATTAGGAGGGAAGCATAAAGATGATTTCTTTCATCTTGTATGAAACTGAACTGGTAACAAAACATAAAGAATACAGCAACATTTAACAATAAGTCCTTTCTCCATTACATTTCCTTGGATTCTCTAAACCTCTTGACAAAGTCTTCCAAGAATTTTTACCAAAATGAAGAACTGTATTACATTTGTGATTAGCAGAGCAGAAGCACTGGTTGCCACCAGCTCAGTTCTTCATTTACCACACTGAATATAACCAAGAGGACACAGTCTCAAGCTGTGCCAGGGGAGGTTTAAGCTGGATGTTAGGAATAAATTCTTCATAGAAAAAGTGATTGGCCTAGGGAGGTGGTGGAGTCACCATCACTGGAGGCGTTTAGGAAGAGACTAGATGAGGCACTTGTTGCCATGGTTTAGTTGATCAGATAGTGTTGGATGACAGGTTGGACTCGATGATCTCAAAGGTCTCTTCCAACCTGCTTAATTCTATTCTATTCTATTCTATTCTATTCTATTCTATTCTATTCTATTCTATTCTATTCTATTCTATTCTATTCTATTCTATTCTATTCTATTCCCACTGCATTCTAGCCAGGGATTTGGCCTAACTTTATATTGCTTTGCAAAGAATTGTCTTATGTAGCATTGTGCCTAGATTTTACCATTTTGATCATTTTAGGGACTACTCTGTATAAATTTCTTTTAAATGTGTAGTGGCCTAACAAGGGTTGAGAAATAGCTACATACTAAAATAGCTGGATATGAAATAGTTTTCCTTTCATTCTTTCCCACTTAAGACAAGACCATAAAAATAAAGTAGTTTCCCAGTCCTTATCATCAAAAAGTATGCCAAAGTGTGATAATGGAATTAATTTAAGAGCACTATATAAGAGTAATATACCAAAACTGACATGATCAAGTAGCTGGTTTTGTTTGTCCCCTGTGATTTTGTTTTGTTTTGTTTTCTTGTTCGTCCTTTGGAAGCCTTGATTCTCTAGAGGTAAATAAGAAGCATGATGCCTTATGTGTATCACCTCTGCCTCTTTCTTCTGCTTTCTATCTGTTGAATATTTTCAGGTTACCTCAATCTTTATTTTCAGTACAATGTGAAAAAATGTCTGTGCCTAAGAATAATCCATATATACAGTGAGGGAACATCTGCATGACAGCCTTCTCCATCTGGACCAAAGATGGAATTTTGGGGGAGCAATGCTTCCAATTTAATCACAAATCCATGTTCTCCTGAACATGTTTTTAAAAAAAGAAAGGGAAAAAAAAAAGGCACAATTTTCAGTAAACAAAATGATGGTGTGTTGAAGTAAGAATAACCAGGGAAAAAAGGACACTTAGCTAAAAATATTTCTTCCTAAAATGTCTCCTAGCTTTTTGTTTGTTTGTTTACTTAATACTCTAATTGCAGCATTGTGTGTACTGTTTAATGAACTATATATAGAAAAAAAAAAAAAAAAGCCTAATTGAGAACTAGCTGAGATGTTCCTGAATATTTTTCTCTTCATTTCTATGTGTTAATATTCTTTCAGAATTCATCTTTGCTAGTCTCAAGCTGCTTTCTGTATATTCAGACCCCTTTTTGGAATAAAGCAGCAGTCTGCCTATTAACCTCTTCTCTTTTTAGCTATGCTTCCATCTTATTCTTGGGATTTTGCCATTGTTTGGATTCTGTCCAGATCAACCAGCTCTTTGGTGTGTAATGTGTCCACTCCTTAGCAACTATCTGAGCACATTTTCAATTTTACAAGTGTCAGCGTAAGGGACTCCAGACATCCCCAGGCACAGGACTTCAATGGTCTAATTTTGAACCATTCACTATCAGTGAGCTGGATTTTCCTTTGCAAATGACAAGAGAAGCAGCAGGTTTTTGGACACCAGTTCAGTGTCCCATAACTGAAATAAATATCTACTCATTGAGACCTATTCAAGAGATAAAGTTTTCATTCCTCCCAGACAGAAGTGGTGGGGGAAAGTGCAACTTTGGTGCTAATGATTTTATAGAATTCCTACTAGTTTTTTGAGTGAAACTATTAGTGGAAATATGATAGATTTTAAAATGTCAGACTAGTAGCTAGTGTAGTGCAATGTAATAACAGAAAGTCATTAGAAGTGGAACACATTGGTCATAAAAGTCTCAATATTTTTCTCAAATATCCAAAGTCATGATGAAGAGGCATTTTTTTTAAGTTTCATCATGAAGTTGTGAAGTATTAAAGCATGTTTCTGTGACCTTTTCATTTTCTTCTTTTTTTTTTTTTTTTTCTTTCCCCACACTACTAGCATTCCCATTTGTTTTAAAGCTACACCTTTGTGTTTAGCAAATTAAATACTGCTTGCCAGGAAGGGACAAGCTTTGGCATTGCTCAGAAATAGGAAGGATGAGGGAAGAAATAACACGTCATAGATTTTGATCTGCTTGATCTTAATAAATGACCAAACAGCCATTTGATACTCTGTGTGAACAAAGGTCCAAAGCCTGGTTCTCAAATGTTTGGAGAACTGTAAGTGTATTGAAAACCAGGCAATTTTATTTAGGAACTTTAATTAAAGATTCAGACTGCTTTTGGCAGTCTGACACAAAGGTCCTGATGATGGGACAGCGTATCAAGCCACCTGTAAACTCCTTGTTTGTACTATGCGACTTTGTTCACTCTTTGTAATGACTGGTGCAAAGCTTTCCTTTTTGAAAACAATTTGTTGAATATGAAAGCAATTGCCACAATTAGATGTAGTCAGCACAAAAGTGTGGAGCTATTTGAGCTAGAAGCTATTAAGATGGTGCAATTCCATGACCTTTGCTGTTTCTCACTGTGCGCCAGCAAATATCCCCTAGCCCCATAATAAAGATCTGTGTGACAGGGAAGCTGCTGCTATGTAAACCAGGATGATGAAAAAGGGATGTCAGTACTGACTGATGTCAGTATCTTCAGGTCCTGGTATTTCTTATTGTTGCTTTAAAAGTGAACTTACGTTCCACTGGCACTGTTTAAAATGTGATTACAATTGAACAGAGCACACAAGGGTATGCTTACAGTGAGTTCCAAGAGAAGTTATTATTAGAGCAGACTCGAGCACTTGTAGCATAACACAAGTCCTTGCTATCAAATTGTATATCAGACCCAGTGTAAGTGTGTCAATTTACATTCTAATGTACTGCATGATTTCATCAAAATCCAAGTAGCTTCAAGAGTGGGGGAAAGGCAGTTTATCACTCAGTCCTACAGAACTGTGTCTTTACTTTCATCACGATCATCCCATTGTTTCCAAGTACAACTGGTCTGGGAATGATTTCTCAACCAAGCGTTAAAGAAATTGAAGGGATGCCATTAGTGTATGTTTAAAAGCACAATCTAGAGTGAAATCTACTGCAGTTTAATTGCCTTACTGTTCTTATATCTAATTTGCTGCCTAGTGGTACAATCTGTTTCTTGAGCTAATGAGTTTTAAAGTAAAATGTAGGTTGAGCCTGAGAGGTAAGCAGTGCTCATTTGTTAGGCAAATGTAGTACAATGTCTGAACAGCTATTTTGGATCAAGTTGTGCTGTTGTGTACTAATGCCATTAAACACATAATGATCCTTTCCTTCTTTTGCTTTCTGTGAGTTAAATCTTTTTACTTTGTTGACCCTATAGTTGCCTTCCAATACCTGAAGGGATCTTATAGGAAGGCTGGAGAGGGAATTTTCATAAGGGCGTCTAGCAATATTACAAGAGGGAGTGGTTTTAAGCTGAGAAAGAGTAGGTTTAGACTGAATCTTGAAAATAAACTCTTCAGTGTGAGTTTGGTGGGATTCTGGAATGGGTTGCCCAGGGAGGCTGTGGATACCTCCTCCCTGGGGATGCCAGGGAGGATGAAGCCTTGAGCAGCCAAGTCTAGTTGAGAAGTGTCCTTGCCTATGGCAGGGACCTTGAAGTAGATGATCTCTATGATCCCTTCCAATCTAAGCCATGTTATGATTCTATGATTCATTTTGTCCTTGATGGACAGTAGTTTGCAGCAAGAACGGTACTGATATGTTGATTAATACCATTGTGTCACTGCAACAGACACATCACAGTTTTGTTTTAGGATAATTGACATTTCTCCACCAATTATTGAAAGAAGGATGAACTTCATTGCAGTAACTTTTATTTCCCAGTTGGGAACTAGGGACAAGGTAAAAAGAAATGGTCTGCACTGTCATGCTGCTGTATCACAATTTAGGCCTATGACTCTGTAGAGACTTGCAGAAAAAAAAGCACAAGCCCTATGCTTGGAGCACAAGCCCTATAAGGAGAGGCTGAGGGAGCTGGGGTTGCTTAGCCTGGAGAAGAGGAGGCTCAGGGGAGACCTTATTGCTCTCCACAATTACCTGAAGGGAGGTTGTAGACAGATGGGGGTTGGTCTCTTTTCCCAGGCAACCAGCACCAGAGAACACCAGAGCCCATTGTAAGTGCAGATCAGGTTGGTGATCATCTGAAGAACCTGAAAGTGTTCAAGTCCATGGGACCCGACGGGATACACCCACGGGTACTAAGAGAAGTGGCAGATGAGGTTGCTAAACCCCTCTCTGTTATATTTCAAAAGTCATGGCAATCTGGTGAAGTCCCCACGGACTGGAAAAGGGGAAACATTGCCCCCATCTTCAAAAAGGGTAAGAAGGAGGAACCAGGGAACTACAGGCCAGTCAGTCTCACCTCTGTGCCTGGAAAGATCATGGAGCAGATCCTCCTGGAGTCACTACTTGCTCAAAAGAATAGTGAAGAGGTAATTGGGAACAGCCAGCATGGCTTTGCCAAGGGCAAATCCTGCCTGACCAACCTGGTGGCCTTCTATGAGCAGGTGACAACATTAATAGATGAGGGGCGAGCAACTGATGTTATTTACCTGGACCTGAGCAAAGCCTTTGACACTGTCCCGCACCACATCCTGGTCTCCAAACTGGTGACACATGGGTTTGATGGGTGGACCACTAGATGGATAAGGAACTGGCTTGATGGCCGCACCCAAAGAGTGGCTGTCAATGGCTCCATGTCCCAGTGGAGGCCAGTGACAAGCGGAGTCCCTCAGGGATCAGTCCTGGGACCTGTCTTGTTCAACATCTTTGTGGGTGACATGGACAGTGGCATTGAGTGCACCCTCAGCAAGTTTGCTGATGACACCAAGCTGTGTGGTGCAGCAGACACACTGGAGGAAGGAGGCCATCCAGAGGGACCTTGACAGGCTGGAGAGGTGGGCACAAGCCAACCTCATGAAGTTCAATAAGAGCAAGTGCAGGGTCCTGCATCTGGGTCGAGGCAATCCCAGGCACAAATCCAGGCTGGGCAGTGACTGGCTGGAAAGTAGCCCTGAGGAGAGAGACTTGGGGGTGCTGGTGGACAAAAAGCTCAACATGAGCTCCCAATGTGCACTTGCAGCCTGCAAGGCCAATCAGATCCTGGGCTGCATCAGGAGAAGTGTGGCTAGCAGGTCGAGGGAGGTGATCCTCCCCCTCTACTCAGCCCTGGTGAGACCCCACCTGGAGTACTGTGTCCAGTTCTGGAGCCCCTATTACAAGAGGGACATGGAGGTGCTGGAACGTGTCCAGAGAAGGGCCACAAGGATGATCAGAGGGCTGGAGCACCTCTCCTATGAGAGCAGACTGAAGGAGTTGGGGCTGTTCAGTGTGGAGAAGAGAAGGCTCCGAGGTGACCTAATTGTGGCCTTCCAGTATCTGAAGGGGGCCTACAGGAAGGCTGGGGAGGGACTTCTCAGGATCTCAGGTAGTGATAGGACTAGGGGGAATGGAATGAAGCTGGAGGTGGGGAGATTCAGGCTGGGTGTGAGGAGGAGGTTCTTCACCATGAGAGTGGTGAGACCCTGGAATGGGTTGTCCAGGGAGGTGGTCGAGGCCCCGTCCCTGGGGGTGTTTAAGAGCAGGCTGGATGAGGCTCTGTCCAGCCTGATCTAGTGTGGGGTTTCCCTGCCCATGGCAGGGGGGTTGGAACTAGATGATCCTTGTGGTCCCTTCCAACCCTGAATGAAACTATGAAACTATGAAACACAGTGTCAAGCTGTGCCAGGAGAGGTTTAGGCTGGATGTTAGGAAAAAGTTCCTCACAGAAAGAGTGATTGCCCATTGGAATGGGCTGCCTGGGGAGGTGGTGGAGTCACCATCACTGGAGGTGTTTAAGAGGAGACTTGATGGGGTGCTTGGTGCCATGGTTTAGTTGATTAATTGGTGTTGGATGGTAGGTTGGACATAGTGATCTCGAAGGTCTCTTCCAACCTGGTTCATTCTATTCTATTCTATTAAAAAAATAAAAGGTGAAATTATTATATTAAGTTTATAAAGAGCAATGAAGTATGGCTGACAACGTATGATTTCTCAGTCAAACTCTGAAGTTAAAAGAGAACTTAGTGATAATTTATATAGGAGATATAGATACATAGATATTTTTCTGACCTTAGCAATTGCTGTGGCTGAATGATTTGAAACTTTTAAAAGGGATAAACTCTTCAACAAGACTTATTCAAATCTGAATTGTCCCTGTGACTGCATTTTCATAGCTCCTGATTTTTTTACGAGCTATTTATAATCTATAAAAACTATATTTGGTGGTTAGATCTTTATTCCTACTGTGTTGCAGTTCACAAACTGTGTAAGAATTCAAATTGTTCAAGGACATGAGTCACAACATTTCTTCAGCAGATCAAGTTGAGTGCCTGTGGGTGAGAATTAGAGGGAAAGCCAACAAGGCTGACATCCTGGTTGGAGTCTGTTATAGACTACCCAATCAGGATGAAGAGGTTGATGAATTATTCTATAGGCAGCTAAAGGCTGTCTCAAGATTGCCAGACCCTGTTCTCATGGGCAATTTTAAACTGCCTGATATCTGCTGGGAACTTAGCAGACAGGAGGCAGTCTAGAAGGTTCTTGGAGTGTATGGAGGATAGCTTCTTATCCCAGCTGCTGTGTGAGCCTACCAGGGGTAAGGCTTTGCTTGACCTTCTTTTTATAAATAGAGAAGGGCTGGTGGGAGATGTGGTGGTTGGAGGCTGTCTGAGGTCCAGTGATCATGAGATAACTGAGTTTTCAATATGCAGTCAAGCTAAGAGGGACAGCAACAAAACCTCCACTCTGGACTTCTGGAGGTTACTCAAGGGACTCAGAAGGTACCTTGGGAAACAGCCCTTAAAAACAAATGGGTCCAGGAGGGCTAGACCTACTTCAAGAAAGAACTCTTGAAGGCGCAGGAACAGGCTGTGCCAAGGTGCCAGAAGATGAGCCACTGAGGCAGACAGCCAGTCTGGATGGGTAATGATCTTTGGCAGGAAGGAGAGGTAACCCATGGAATGTTTAATGGTGTTGCTAGGTCATGTAGGAAAAAAATTAGGGAGGCAAAAGCCCATTTAGAGCTTAGCCTAGCCTCTGCTGTGAAGGACAACAAAAAATGACTTCACAAATATATTAATAGAAAGAGGAGAGGCAAGGACAACCTCCACTCCTTGGTGGACATGGAGGGGAATATTGTAACAAAAGATGAGGAAAAGGCAGAGGTACTTAACACCTTCTTTGCCTCAATTTTTAATAGCAGGATAGGTTGTTTTCCAGACAACTGGCCTGTGAGCTGGCAGATGGAGCCAGGGAGTAGTATAGTTCCCCTGTGGTCCAGGAGGAAGTAGTTAGAGACCTGCTCAGCCACTTGAATTCCCACAAGTCCATGGGACCAGATGGGATCCATCCTAGGGTGCTAGAGAGCTGGCACATGAGCTGGCCTAGCCACTCTCCATCATTTTTCAACAGTCCTGGCTCACTGGAGAGGTCCTAGAAGACTGGAAGCTGGCCAACGTGGTGCCCATCCACAAGAAGGGCCAGTTGGATGAACCAGGGAATTATAGGCCTGTCAGCCTGACCTCAGTGCCAGACAAGATTATGGAACAGGTCATCTTGAATGCAATCACACAGCACTTCCGGGATGGCCAAGAAATCCGGCCCAGCCAGCATGAATTTAGGAAGGGCAGGTCCTGCCTGATCAACCTCATCTCCTTCCATGATCAGATGACCTGCCTGGTGGATGTGGGGCAGGCTGTGGATGTAGTCTACCTGGACTTCAGCAAGGCACTGTCCCCCACAGCAAACTCCTGGCCAAGCTGTCAGCTCGTGGTTTGGACAGCAGCACTCTGTGCTAGGTTAGGAACTGTCTGGAGGGCTGAGCCCAGAGAGTGGAGCCCAGAGAATGGTGGTGAATGTTGCCACATCCAGCTGGCAGCCAGTCACTAGTGGTGTCCCCTAGGGATCAGTGCTGGGTCTCATCCTGTTTAAAATCTTTATTGATGATCTGGATGAGGGGATTGAGTCCTTCATCAGTAAATTTGCTGATGACACCAAGCTGGGGACAGATATTGATCTGCTAGAGGGTTGGAGAGCTCTCCAGAGCAACCTTGACAGGCTGAGTATATGGGCAGCGTCCAAGGGCATGAGATTTAACACATCTAAGTGCTGGGTTCTGCACATTGGCCACAACAACCCCATGCAGTGCTACAGGCTGGGGTCAGAGTGGCTGGAGAGTGGCCATGCAGAAAGGGACCTGGGGGTAGTGGTTGATAGTAGGCTGAACATGAGCCTGCAGTGTGCCCAGGTGGCCAAGAAGGCCAATGGCATCCTGGCCTGTATCAGGAACAGTGTGGCCAGCAGAAGCAGGGAGGCCATTCTGCCCCTGTATTCAGCACTGGTTAGGCCACACCTTAAGTCCTGTGTCCAGTTCTGGGCTCCTCAGTTTAGGAAAGATGTTGACTTGCTGTAACATGTGTGGAGAAGGGCAACCAAGTTGGTGAGGGTTTTGGAGCACAAGCTCTATGAGGAGAGGCTGAGGGAGCTGGGGTTGCTTAGCCTGGAGGGGAGGAGACTCAGGGGAGACCTTATTGCTCTCTAAAACTACCTGAAGGGAAGTTGTAGACAGGTGGGGGTTGGTCTTTTTTCCCAGGCAACCAGCACCAGAGAACACAGTCTCAAGCTGTGCCAGGAGAGGTTTAGGCTGGATGTTAGGAAAAAGTTCTTCACAGAAAGAGTGATTGCCCATTGGAATGGGCTGCCTGGGGAGGTGGTGGAGTCACCATCACTGGAGGTGTTTAAGAGAAGGTTGGATGAGGCACTTCGTGCCATGGTTTAGTTGATAGGATGGTGTTGGGTGATATGTTAGACTTGATGATCTCAAAGGTCTTTTCCAACTTGGTTTATCTGGTCTATTCTATTCTATTCTATTCTATTCTATTCTATTCTATTCTATTCTATTCTAGATATATCAAGATATCAGATGCTATACATCAGGTGTTGGTTTGGTTTGCTTTTTCTTTTTTATTTTTTGAAGACAGGTGATTAAATGAATATTGAACTCTGCTGTCTGATCTGAAGTAGCCCCAGTTTCAGACTGAGGTGGGGTGAAATTAGCTGGATATAACTCAGCTGAAGTGAATACTACCCAACATAAATTCAGCAGTTCTGCATCTCAGAAGGATTTTTCCCGGCATGTCAGGCCTTTGAAACAAGGTCACCCTGCTGAGAAGATACACTTCACCTCTCCCTGCATGAGTGTTTCTTTTTTTTTTTTTTTTTAACTTTAAACACTCTTAAGGTAACCATAAAAACATCTGCAAAGAAAATTAAAACTTTAGGTAGCATTCCTTGAAGTGTTTCAACAACTGTGGGTTGCATTTGAGGCATGAGGGTTTCAGAAAGCTATGGCAGCTAAACTTCTGGGCAACGAAGTTAGTGAGGGGCTTGGAACACAAGCCCTATGAGGAGAGACTGAGGGAGCTGGGGCTGCTTAGCCTGGAGAGGAGGAGACTCAGGGGTGACCTTATTGCTCTCTACAACTACCTGAAGGGGGGTTGTAAACAGGCAGAGGTTGGTCTCTTCTCCCAGGAAGCCAGCACCATAACAAGAGGACACAGTCTCAGGCTGCGCCAGGGGAAGTTCAGGCTGGAGGTCAGAAGGAAGTTTTACACAGAGAGAGTGATTGCCCATTGGAATGGACTGCCCGGGGAGGTGGTGGGGTCACCGTCACTGGAGGTGTTCAGGAGGTGACTTGACAGGGTGCTTGGTTAGATGGTTTAGTTGATTGGGTGGTGTTGGATGATAGGTTGGACGCGATGATCTTGAAGGTCTCTTCCAACCTGGTCTATTCTATTCTATTCTATTCTATTCTATTCTATTCTATTCTATTCTATTCTATTCTATTCTATTCTATTCTATTCTCTCTTTCATGATGCTGGATCCACTCATTTCTGAGCACAGCACTCCACCAGCATATTAACCATAATTTCCAAGATCTTAGCACATAAACTGAGTTCACCTGATTTCTGCATACTGGGCCAAGAGTTGCGCTATTTGATGAGGATTAATAAAGGGATTAGAAACCTGTCTTGGTCAGTGGGGACAGAACAGATGTCTGGCTGCAGCTTGTCTACCTCCCAAGAGTCCAAATGATGTGTTTGGATATGTTGATCGAGGGGAAAGGCATTTGTGCCAAAAGGTACTAATGATGTTAATGGTAGTGACGTATAAACAAACATTTTTAGGTATTGCAAAGATTTATCATATTTTCAGCTGACTCTGTGGGAATATATCTCTTTTTTATTCACCTTCTACTTAGTAGTCTGTCTGCTAGTAGACTTTAAAAACATTAAGTAAGTGATGAGGAGGCAGAATTATCGCTTTGAAAAATGTAGGTTTTTACATATTCCAGAGACTTTAGTTCTCTGTGTGTGTTTTCTCTTTTCTTTGCTGGAGTCCTTCACAAAATACCAATTCTCTATCTTAATGACCATCACTCTTTCTCTTTTAAAATCAGTTCTTTTGCCTAAAGTTGGGAGAAGTGAGTTAATTTAATGAACTGTTCAAATGAAGACTAACTTCTTTGAAGCTTAGCAACTAGCTTCATAAAACATGAAATTACTGTCAGTGAAAAACTTCTTGTGTGATATGTTCTCATTGTAATGATGCATTTTACAGCAGGTTTAGTGTCCTACCACAGCACGACAATTATTGCAGTATATCTTTAGCTGATTAAACACAGTTCTTCTCAATATGGAGTTGCTGCAAGGAGTTGCCCTTTTGTTGCCTTCTTAATATGCAAAAACTTTTATCTCTATTCTGTGTGGTTTTTATATATTCAAGAGAAAGAGGCAAAATTAGATGTTGGCAAATTCAGTCATTTGTGGAGTCTGAGAATAACCTCATGAGCAAAATTAGCTTTCTAAATAAACATGCCTCTATACAAACAAATTAACAAATAACCAAATCAAGGTCTTTGAAATGGTCCTTAACAAATGGCAGTGTGCCTCTTTCTGTTTCCTTGTAGGAAGATATTGAATTTTTTTTTTCTTTATTATCTACCTAAGAACTGCAACTTCTGACTAGCTTAGCTAACTTAAAAGGCCACTCTTGGATGACTATATTGATGTCTTTCAAGAAGTGAAGATAAAAACTTGCCTGTAAGCAATCAAAAACAATAGGGGAAAAAAGTATTTCCTTAATGTGGAAAGTTCTAGGCATACACAGGATACTCTTCCTTCATGTGATAATGATAAAAAGACACTTTTCCAACTGGAAGAGCAGAGGTTGAGATATTGTTTTCAGAAACAGTAATTTGGGAAACCTGTAATTTGGGAGCAGAAGTAACTGTTCACTCACCAAAGCTATATAGAGTTTGAAATAGATGGATAAAAGGCTATTTGCCTTCAGATTTTCCTGCAAGTGTTCTCTACACTGGTCACAGTTGAGTCCATATCCTTATAGCTTGCAAGGAGTCAGTGTTCCTCCTCCCATACCCATTTTATTGTCAGAGGAAAGTATGAACTTGTGTGCTACTGAACACATAACACTGGGGTTCAACTGGCAGCATATGTGCTGGGAAGACCTCTAGACCTGTGTGTTGTCACTGTCAGTACAAGTTCCTTCATCTGCAAAGTTTCTTGTGTGGAGATCATGATACTCTGCTACAAACTGAAGGAATTTACATGTTCAGACATTTCTCCTTCTCCTCCTTCTCTTCCTCTTCCTCTTCCTCTTCCTCTTCCTCTTCCTCTTCCTCTTCCTCTTCCTCTTCCTCTTCCTCTTCCTCGTCCTCCTCCTCCTTCTCCTCCTCCTCCTCCTTCTCCTCCTCCTTCTCCTTCTCCTTCTCCTTCTCCTTCTCCTTCTCCTTCTCCTTCTCCTTCTCCTTCTCCTTCTCCTTCTCCTTCTCCTTCTCCTTCTCCTTCTCCTTCTCCTTCTCCTTCTCCTTCTCCTTCTCCTTCTCCCTTTCTCCTTCTCCCTTTCTCCTTCTCCCTTTCTCCTTCTCCCTTTCTCCTTCTCCCTTTCTCCTTCTCCCTTTCTCCTTCTCCCTTTCTCCTTCTCCCTTCCCCTTCCCTGCTTCATGTGTCCCAAGAGTAAAATGTCTCATAGACAGGAATGAAGATCTTAGGATGGGTAGCAAATGCCTGGGCTCTTGCTGAGTTGCTGGGTTTATGTTAGGTAGCTTTTCTCTGCAGTAATTTAGACTATTCTATGTAGGTCCAGGACAAACCATAGATAAGGCTACTCAGTTAGTTTTGACTGTAGTGTAATGAATAATTTGCTTGGATACAGTTTGCCATTTTCATGTGGTTGCAGGCAAAACACAACTATTTTCAGTGAAACTTTGCTTCACCCTCCTCCAGACTTTCCCAATCCTGATGTCTTAAACATGTTTATGTGACCCCAGAAAAAGCTATTTCTAGCTTCTGTTAGAGAGCCTCAAGCCTTTATCTTCACTCTTGGTAAAAACTTCATTATTTCAATCACTTCTGGGTTTTTTTCTGACACTGCTGCATATATTTTTGTGTGATTACTGAATAGGTTCAAGATCTAAGTCAGCTTTAAAATTAAGATCTAAAATTAAATAACTAAATAAATAGAAGGTTACAGTGTCATCAGTGCTACAGACATAGGTATCTACAGAACTTTGCAAAAGTAAAGCTCTTCAGGCTCACTTATTATTGTTCTCATGATGTTAAAAAAAAAAAAAAAGTCTCTCTCAATCTCTTTGTCAGAATTCCAATGTTTTTAATGTAGGTCGTTGAAAGAGTGTATTGATTTGAAGCTGTAAGTTCTGTGAACCTTAATTTTTAAGTGCACTCTACGCAGAACACCTGAGATTAAATTTTAAGTAGTATTTACGAAGAGGGAGTAAATTCAAGTCTCAGGACTGACATAATTAAGGCAGATGAGTAAGGTTTTTTTATAGGTCCCTCTGAAATCTGTAAATGAGCTTGTCTGCTCTCAGAGTTTTGCCTTGCTTAAATATATGGCTCTTATTAAAGACAAATTCTAATACATATACTTTTATTACCCATATGTCCACAGGAAGAGATTGATAGATGAAACCACACACTATCTCCATAAAATCCTGCCTGAATAAAGTCGAACCATTAAATGGAACATTTTTATTAAATACTCAAATATGAAGCATTTGTGAAGATCGCCGAAGTAAGGACCTGCTAAAGTTATTAATACAATGGTTATATCATTGCAATAAACTGGGAAAACTCTAGAATTTATCCATTTTGCTCCATATCCAGACAAATGGGCAAAGTTGCTAACACAAAAGTTATGGCAGGACAAAGGGGTTGTAATCAAATGATGCCACTGGAGCCTATTTTTAGTGATCACAAAGCACACGACAAAAAAAAAATTTGCATTTTAGAATTCTTTTTATCCTCCTCACATCAATGCTATAACACTCAGAGCGTGTCCTGCACAGCATCCATTTTGCTCTTTACTTTGTTCCGGTTTTATCCTGTTCCAGTTTTACCCTTGATTCATTCTCCACTCAAAGAACAATGCAGTATGAATTACAGCTACTGCTTCACCATAGTGGTGACACGTCCTTTTTTTCAAAAGAGATAGAATCACAGAATCATAAAATCATAGAATAGTTAAGGTTGGAAAAGACCTTTAAGGTCATTGAGTCCAACCATTAACATGACACTAGTAAGTCCTTGTGACCTTCAAAGACAGACAAGGCAATGTAAGGCAACACAGATGCAGGAGATGCAGAGATTCCATCACTGCCTCAATGCATTTTCTGTTATTCTGGGCAGGCATGCCCTACAGCTGAGAGTCTGAGCTTAGACCTTCCTACCAAGACCAATCTTCTCTGTGCTCACTGTCTGCCCTATGACGAGCAGAAACTCAGTGCTACCCCAGGGAAGTAAACTTCCAAGTAATGTGATAACTTTTCCCTATAAATTTCACAGAATCACCAAATCACCAAGGTTGAAAGAGACCTCAAAGATCATCAAATCCAACCTGTCACCACAGACCTCATGATGAAACCATGGCACCAGGTACCATGTCCAATCCTCTCTTGAACACCTCCAGGGATGGTGACTCCACCACCTCCCTGGGCAGCCCATTCCAATGGCTAACAACTCTCTCTGTGAAGAACTTTCTCCTCACCTTAAGCCTAAACTTCCCCTGGTGCAGGTTGAGACTGTGTCCTCTTGTTCTGCAGCTGGTTGCCCAGGAGAAGAGACCAACTACCTCCTGGATACAACCACCCTTCAGGTAGCTGTAGAGAGCAATAAAGTCTTCCCTGAGCCTCTTCTTCTCCAGGCTAAACAAACTCAGCTCCCTCAGCCTCTCCTCATAGAACTTGTGCTCAAGGCTTCTCACCACCCTTGTTGCCCTTCTCTGAACATGTTCAAGAGTCTTAATGTCCTTTTTAAACTGAGGGGCCCAGAACTGGACACAGTACTCAAGGTGTGGCCTAACCAGTGCTGAGTACAGGGAAGAATGACCTCCCTGCTCCTGCTGGCCACACTATTCCTAATGCAGGCCAGGATGCCATTGGCCTTCTTGGCCACCTGGGCACACTGCCGGCTCACATTTAGGAGGCTGTCAATCAGCACCTTCAGGTCCCTCTCTGTTTGGGAGCTCTCCAGACGCTCTGACCCCAGCCTGTAGCTCTGCATGGGGTTGTTGTGGTCAAAGTGCAGCACCTAGCTCTTGTTGAATGCCATCCTGTTGGAATCTGCCCACCTGTCCAGTCGGTCGAGGTCCCTCTGCAGAGCGCTTCTGCCCTCTAACAGGTCATCATCTGCTCCCAACTTAGTGTCATCTGCAAATTTGCTGATGACTGACTCAATCCCCTCATCCAGATCACCAATGAAGATATTAAAGAGGATGGGGCGCAGCACTGATCCCTGAGGGATGCCACCGGTGACTGGCCACCAGCTGGATGTGGCACCATTCACCATCACTCTCTGGGCTCAGCTCTCCAGCCAGTTCCTAACCCAGCACAGAGCATTGCTGTCCAAGCCACAAGCTGACAGCTTGGCCATCAGTTTGCTGTGGGAGATGGTGTCAAAGGCCTTGGTGAAGTCCAGGTAGACTATATCCACAGCCTTCCCCACATCCATCAGGCAGGTCACCTGATCATAGAAGGAGATCAGGCTGGAGAGGTAGGACCTGCCCTTCCTAAATCCGTGTTGGCTGGGCTTGAGCCCTTGGCATGATGTGAATTTTTAAAAATCCTCTTCAATATGTCTAAGCAAGAATAAATAGACATTCAAGGCAACAAACATGTCCTTGAGGTCTTGGTCTCATTGCTGTAAAAAGTCAAATGCTCCAGATGAGCATTCTTGGGCATACAGCAGGATAACACAATTCTTCTAAAGGTCGCAATCCTCAATGAATTCTTTGGGCTAAGTGGGAAAAATATGTATGTAATCAATCATCTTTTTTAGTTTATTTTTTGTGAGCTGCCATTAATTACAAGCAGCAAGGAACTCCTCTGGGACTGATGGTAATTGAGGCTCAAAAGGTAGTTTCAGCAATTAGATTTGTACAAACTGAGAGCGTTCGGTGCATCTACTAATTCCCAGGCATTAATTGCACAAAATATACTTATCCCTCAGGACAAAAAAGGCCTGATGTCACATTTACTGCAAGATTGTATTATTTTTTCCCTGCTTGCTCCTTTTCTTAAGAACATTTTATATTGATTAAAACTAAAGTTTAAGAGCAAAATTTCTCATTTGTCTCTAAAAATATCAAGAGTGAATATTATGTATTTCTGGTAACTCTCTGTGCTGTGAGTTCTTAGCTTGTGATTGGTTTCATCCAAAGTAGTTCAAACAAGACTTGTGTAGACAGTGGAGGTTCCAACAGCACATCCACATCACCTTTGGTCATACTGGCGCTATTCAGAGTCGCTGAACTTCAAAGGAACATGGTGGTGCTTGACCTGCCTTTTCTGTCCTGATCACCACAAAGTTAGGTGTCTGAGCTGGTGGTAGCATCTTCTTCCTGGAGCATCAAGCAGATTCCTTTGTGATCAGAGAAACTGTCCAGCTTTGTCTTGTTACTGCAGAAGGAGATTGTGGGGTATGGAGAAATCCTTCTTTTAATGTGTAACATCTCCTGAGTAGTATTGGATGTGGAATGAGAAACTTCAGGACTTTTTCCTTCTCTCTAACTGTTAGAGCTTTCTTCTCTTTCCGTGTGCCTTCTCTCTCCCTATTACATATGTCCCTTAATTCTGTAACCTAGTGTGTGCTTTTATCCTGGACCTGGGTTTGTGACAGTTTGACTTTCAGTCTCAGTGGCTGTTTTGCCCTTGGTATCTCATCTGTCTTCTGCTGACAACTTTTTATTTCATCTTTGTTGGTTGACCTGAATGGGTCAACCTGCATCACTGATATCTTATGAGAATCTTCCAAGTAAGAGTGTGCTATTATCAAAATCCACCTTCTTGAGGCTACAGACCAGCTCTGACGCTGTATGACAGCTTCAGTTATATGTCTTTATCCCTTCCCAGGTGGCCTTCATGATGTCTTGCTTGGAGGAAGCTACCCCACGGCTTCTCCTGCAAATATGGGTTATGGTGAAGAGATGGGAACAGGATTGCACAAGCTATCCAAAATGTCAAGGGCAGATAGATGTTTTCTTCTATGAATTCACCTTTGATATAATAAACACACAGTATGACATACAGATCAGTCCTGAATGCTGCAGATCTCGTTGGGGGAGACCATTACTGCATGAGCCATGAAAACATGCAGATTTTAATTTTTCAGTGCCTTGCTTAATGCAAGTACATTTAGATTGAACTGGGAGGGTAAGAGCACAAAAATTAATGTGGCTGTGTTAGAAAAAATACAACTCAGTTATATGAAAAGATAAAGAAGTTTCTAAAAATATCTCAGAGATAATAAATACACTACTTTTTTTTTCCATTAAAATGCCCAAACAGACAGATATTTTTGAAATGTGTACATATAATAGGAAAAAGTATTTATTCAGCTCCACTGTGGACCCTTCATCTACTCATAGGAAGGATAAAGAAGGAAAAATGTAAATAGCAATGATTTATTCAGTGCTCATCTTGTCCCTCTTTCTTGTGCCCTTTACCAGGCATTACATGCTACAGCTCAGCCAGCGCATCACCTACGTTAATTCAATTTTCAGGACACAGGGGAAGGAAAGGGCTTTATTTTTCTTTTCTTCTTCTTCTTCTTTCTTCTTCTTTCTTCTTTCTTCTTCTTTCTTCTTCTCCTTCTTCTCTTTCTTCTTCTTCTTCTTTCTTCTTCTTTCTTCTTCTTCTTCTCCAAAAATGTGTATTAATGGGTGAAAATTCAAGGCGAAAATACCTTGTCTTGATCTACAAGACCAGGAATCCCAAAATGTCAGTAATTTTGGAATATTTTACTACAGCAACCTTTTTTTCCCAGTGTCAGTTGCTAATAGACAAGCGGAGGTTGGTCTTTTCTACCAGGCAACCAGTACCAGAACAAGAGGACACAGTCTCAGGCTACACTGGGGAGGTTTAGGCTGGATGTTAGGAAGAAGTTCTACACAGATTGCCCTTTGGAACAGGCTGCCCGAGGAGGTGGTGGAGTCACCATCACTGGAGGTGTTCAGGAGGAGACTTGATAGGGTGCTTGGTTGCATTGTTTAGTTGATTAGGTGGGTTGGATTACTTGATACGTTGAATGCGATGATCTTGATGGTCTCTGCCAACCAGGTTTAGTCTATTCTATTCCAGACACTTGAGATGATCTAGAGATGGGTGAATAAATCAAAGACATTTCTTTATGCTATAAGTTATGTGCCTCACTTAGTAAACTGTTTGTAAGTGAATTACAAAGCCAAATAGAAAAGTGGTCCACACCTGAAAATCATAAAAATTGCAGCTTTGCTAGACAGGCAAGGAGGGGAATAGAATAGAATAGAATAGAATAGAATAGAATAGAATAGAATAGAATAGAATAGAATAGAATAGAATAGAATAGAATAGAATAGAATAGAATAGAATAGAATAGAATAGAATTAACAAGGTTGGAAAAGACGTTTGAGATCATCAAGTCCAAACTATCACCCAACGCTATCTAATCAACTAAACCATGGCACCAAGCACCCCATTCAGTCTCTTATTTAAAACTTCCAGTGATGGTGACTCCACCACCTCCCTGGGCAGCACATTCCAATGGCCAATCTATCCTTTTGTGAAGAATTTAGAATAGAATAGAATAAACCAGGTTGGAAGAGACCTTCAAGATCATCACGTCCAACCTATCACCCAACACCACCCAATCAACTAACCCATGTAACCAAGCACCCTGTCAAGTCTCCTCCTGAACACCTCCAGTGACAGCGACTCCACCACCTCCCCAGGCAGCCCATTCCAATGGGCAATCACTCTCTCCGTGTAAAACTTCCTCCTGACCTCCAGTCTGAACCTCCCCTGGCGCAGCCTGAGACTGTGTCCTCTTGTTCTGGTGCTGGCTGCCTGGGAGAAGAGACCAACTCCCACCTGTCTACAACCTCCCTTCAGGTAGTTGTAGAGAGTAATGAGGTCACCCCTAAGTCTCCTCCTCTCCAGGCTAAGCAGCCCCAGCTCCCTCAGTCTCTCCTCATAGGGTTTGTGTTCCAACCCCCTCACCAACTTCGTTGCCCTTCTCTGGACTCGTTCCAGCAAGTCAACATCCTTCCTAAACTGAGGGGCCCAGAACTGGACACAGTACTCGAGGTGTGGCCTAACCAGTGCAGTGTACAGGGGCAGAATGACCTCCCTGCTCCTGCTGGCCACACTGTTCTTAATGCAGGCCAGGATGCCATTGGCCCTCTTGGCTGCCTGGGCACACTGCAGGCTCATGTTCAGCCTACCATCAACTAGCACTCCCAGGTCCCTCTCTGCCTGGCTGCTCTCCAGCCACTCTGACCCCAGCCTGTAGCACTGCCTGGGGTTGTTGTGGCCAATGTGCAGAACCCGGCACTTGGATGCATTAAATCTCATGCCGTTGGACTCTGCCCATCTGTCCAGCCTCTCGAGGTCCCTCTGCAAAGCCTCTCTATCCTCTAGCAGATCAACTCCTGTCCCCAGCTTGGTGTCATCAGCAAATTTACTGATGATAGACTCAATGCCCTCATCCAGATCATCAACAAAGATGTTAAAGAGGATGGGGCCCAGCACTGATCCCTGGGGGACTCCACTACTGACTGGCCGCCAGCTGGATGTGACACCATTCACCACCACTCTCTGGGTTCGGCCATCCAGCCAGTTCCTAACCCAGCTCAGAGTGCTGCTGTCCAAGCCATGGGCTGACAGCTTGGCCAGGAGTTTGCTATGGGGGACGGTGTCAAAGGCCTTGCTGAGGTCCAGGTAAACTACATCCACAGGCCTCCCCACATCCACCAGGCGGGTCACCTGATCATAGAAGGAGATCAGGTTGGTCAGGCAGGACCTGCCCTTCCTAAATCCATGTTGGCTGAGCCTGATCCCTTGGCCATCCTCTAAGTGCTGTGTTAATGCACTCAGGATGACCTGTTCCATGATCTTGCCTGGCACTGAGGTCAGGCTGACAGGCCTGTAATTCCCTGGCTCATCCAACTGGCCCTTTTTGTGGATGGGCACCACGTTGGCCAGCTTCCAGTCCTCTGGGACCTCGCCAGTGAGCCAGGACTGCTGAAAAATGATGGAGAGCGGCTTGGCCAGCTCCTCTGACAGTTCCCTCAGAACCCTAGGATGGATCCCATCTGGTCCCATGGACTTGTGGGGATCCAGGCGGCTAAGCAGATCACCAACTACCCCATTTTGGAACAGTGGAAAACTATGCTGCTCCCTGGCTCCTTCTGCCAGCTCTGGAGGCCAGCTGTCTGGAAGACATTCTGTCCTACTAGTAAAAATTGAGGCAAAGAAGGTGTTAAGTATCTCTGCCTTTTCCTCATCCCTTATCACAACGTTCCCCTCCGTGTCCACCAAGGAGTGGAGGTTGTCTCTGCCCTTCCTCTTGCTATTAATGTATTAATAGAAGGACTTTTTGTTGTCCTTCACAGCAGAGGCCAGACTAAGCTCCAACTGCGCTTTTGCCTCCCTAATTTTCTTCCTGCAAGACCTAGCAACATCCTTACATTTTTCACGGGTTGCCTCCCCTCTCTTCCAAAGGTAAGATGTTGGATTTCTTCCTAACATTCAGCCTAAACCTCTCCTGGCACAGCTTGAGACTATGTCCTCTTGTTCTGCAGCTTGTTGCCTGGGAGAAGAGACCAACTCCCACCTGTCTACAACCTCCCTTCAGGTAGTTGTAGAGAGCACTATGGTCTCCCGTGAGCCTCTGCTTCTCCAGGCTAAGCAACCCCAGCTCCCTCAGTCTCTCCTCATAGGGCTGTGCTCCAAACCCCTCCCCAGCTTGGTTGCCCTTCTCTGGACACCTTCCAGCAAGTCAACATCTTTCCTAAACTGAGGAGCCCAGAACTGGACACAGGACTCAAGGTGTGGCCTAACCAGTGCAGTGTACAGGGGCAGAATGACCTCCCTGCTCCTGCTGGTCACACTGTTCCTGATACAGGCCAGGATGCCATTGGCCACCTTGGCCACCTGAGCACACTGCAGGCTCATGTTCAGCCTACTATCAACCACTACCCCCAGATCCCTTTCTGCCTGGCCGCTCTTCAGCCACTCTGACCCCAGCCTGTAGCACTTCATGTTGTTGTTGTGGCCAATGTGTAGAACCCAGCACTTGGATGTCTTAAATCTCATGCCCTTGGACTCTGCCCATCTACCCAGCCTGTCAAGGTCCCTCTGCAGAGCTCTCCAACCCTCTAGCAGATCAACACCTGCCCCCAGCTTGGTGTCATCTGCAAATGTACTGATGATGGACTAAGTGCCCTCATCCAGATCATCAATAAAGATACTGGAATAGGATCAGGCCCAATACTGATCCCTGGGGGACAGCACTAGTGACTGGCTACCAGCTGGAAGTGACTTGGGTAGCTATAGCAATTTATAGTGACTTGGACTCAAATACTCAGACAAAAGTTAGGGAAAATACTAATTCTATTTCCTAAGGACTGAATATTGAACCAGGACATTATATATGGTATATTAATGCAACAAGCCAGAGCTGTGAGGTCAGATTCACAATATGTTGCTGCCTGTTATTTTAGCAATTATCTGCCTCCAGTGAGAACAGACTCTTCCACAACAATCACACAATATCTTCAAACACGTTTTGCAAGAATTTGAACAAGATTACATTGCTCCAGAATGTGATAAGTATCTTCTTATGCTGCAATGGGAAGAAATCCTAGTAGCCAAGTTGTGGTTGCAAGACATAGAGTAATATTGTTTGCTAGTCTTCTAGAGATGTTAAACCTCATCCCTACTGCACATCCCATAGCAGTTCTTTATAGTGATAATGCCAAATCTCCTGGAGCACCCCCAAATGAGCCATGTATGTCATATTTTACTGGATCTGACTGAAGAGGATATATATATTTACAGTTTGTAGCTGCATTTCAGGGTGGGATACTGTTGTTCTTGACATGGTCCTAGGAGTTATAATAGGAGCAGCACAAGTCACTCAGAACAACGAGTGTATCCAGCGGTCAGATGAGACAACCAGGGGCTCTTCTGACAGTCTTAGCTTGGGAAATACTTGGGAAAACAGCTTCTTTTTACACATTGATATTGCCAGCTATGGCAGATTGTTGATAGCTGCCTTTCCCCAGGTTTCTCCTCAGTCCTTATCACACACTTACAGAACATAGCCATTTGGTAGAGATCTCAAAGATCATCCAGACCAACCTTTGACCCAGCACTGAAGGGTCAATACTAAACCATGTCCCTAAGCACCAGGTTCACATGCTTTTAAACACCTCCAGAGATAGCAACTTCACCACCACCCTGGGGGGACTACTCCAATGTTCGATAACCCTCTCTGTGAAGAAGATCATTTCCACTTTGTGGCTGAAAATAATTGTCCTCTTACAGGATGAGAAATTCTTCTTTGGATATTATGTATATTCAAAGCATATTCACCCTTTCTCTGTCTTTGGGCTCCCCTCTGGTAAAGGACACTGAAAAGACCTTAGTCTATCCAGCACTGCAAGTACACTGCAGAGGTAGCGTATGGCTGAAAAACTTGCAGACACATAAAATAGTAAAACTACTATAGAATACTTTTTTATTTCAGGTACAAGTGCTATAACTGAGGCATATTCTGTGCAGAGCTGCCACGAGTCTCCTAAATGCTTTGTCCTTAACAATACTTGATTTTGTTTGGTTGGGTTTTTTTGTTTGTTTTATTGTTGTTTTGTTGGGCTTTGGTTTGGTTTGGTTTTGGTTTTTTTTTCAGAGCTCAGTCTCTTTTCTCCTCAAACTTCTCTCTTTTCTCTTCAAATTTTGTGCACAGTGCTATGTAGGTGAACTCTCTGTGCCAAGCAAAACTGGCTTCAGCCTCCTTGTCAGTAGCTTATCTTCTGCCTCCACTCTCAATGCAGAATGCATCTTGCCCAGATCTGCCCTCCAGCTCCAGCCTTGGGCTATGCTACTGCAGATGTTCTGTAAAGAGGACCTTTCCTTGGTCTAATGCATGCTGTGTTCCCTTCCTCTGATGAGTCAGAAGAGAAAAATCTTGTTTGCTTTTCTGGTCTGCAGGAAATGCATCCAGGTGTGGACCCTTCCACAGCACATCTATCATTGAGCCTTGTCTACATTCTTGTAAAAAGGTCACAGACTTCACAGAATTCTTATCTGTGAACAAAGCAAATATGGAAATATCAAAGTACTGTGATGCATCTAAAGCTGGGAGTTGGATGAAAACTCCTTAAAATACAAGAAAGTATTAGATGCTTATCTCCCCACCCCAGTCTAACATATATGAAGCATTCTGGGGAAAGATGACCACTCCGAAATGCCTCCTAATGTACTGTTGTAGCAGAGGATAGCTAGACTTCATGGCCAACCTGTAAATTTAATATCTTAACAATAGCTAGTAGTTAAATGTTTAGATGCCCAAGCCAGATTAATCCTAGAATCAGAAGATATCAAGACATTACAGCATGCAGTTCAATGACATCTGATCCATATTGCTTTTCTTAAGTGGTCTGTATCCTAGGTCTGTGAAGCAGTATACTCATAATGTTTTTTCACATGTAAAATGACAGGTCTTCAGTATGGATAGTCATGTTGATCTTTGCTGTAGCAGAATGACACAATACCAAAGAAAAAAGGTCTTACCAAGCAAAGCTTCTAATAGAATAATGAAAAATGGGATTGGAAACAAAGATGACCTCATGAAGTGACCTAGTCAACATTCTGGCCTCAGTTATATCTAAACCATTCCTGACAGATGTTTGTCTAGCTCTTATTTTAGTCATCCCAGCATGATTTTATTCTCTGGCTGAACTTGTTCTATTATGAATCAGGCACTATCAAGCCTTCATGAAAGATTAAAAGTTCTCCCTGAATAAGAGACTGTACATTGTAAGACAAATTATGTACAGTAGACAAGGGAGAATTTCAGAAGAGAAAATATCTGACCTAGAAACTAATGTAAGGAGTAAAAGGTCTTCTTTGAAATTAATTTTGGATTAAATAGATAAAATAAACATTACAGCATACAGTGACATTAAAAAAAATCCTTAATAAAATAAAAACAAGGTTTTAAAAAATATTATATCCTACATGATGTTATTAATGTGTATCATGTCCTACATAAGTCTCACAGGAATAAATAGTTCATACTTTATTAAATGAAACCCTTAACTGAAAGATACCATAAAAATTCATGCTCTTTCTACTAGGAAGAGTAGCAGTTTTGCAAACTTAACTGTTACAACTTCTTTAATAGTAAAGCTTTTCTCTTTACATGTGTCCATCCTTTGCCTTCCTTACAGACACTGTCTCTCTCACAAATCCAGAAATCCATTTCTTGGTGCTGACTGCAACCTGGGAAACCTTTAGCCCTCCAGTATGTACAGCAAAGCAACACAAGAACTACACAGCTTTGCTGCAATTATGTATTTTTGGCACAATGTCCCTTGCCTGTGATGAATTAAGGGCCAGTCAAAGGGTGCTTTGTGCTTGAAACTTTGCAGAAATGGAAGACATGCTGCAGAGGGCACTATTTACTAAGAAAATTAAGATAGGCAGCGGGTCGGGCTTAGGGAGTGAACAATGCTTATAAAAAAATCTGGGGTGCTTTGATCCATTTGTTTTCTTACTCATTTTAATCAGGTAGGAAATAAGGATTCCATTTTTTTTTTGTTTGTTTTTCTTTTTGTTATTTTCCTTTTCTGTCCCACAAGTTCATAGATCTGGAAGTGTCTGCACTCTTGAGTTTTCTCAGGATAATAAATATTGTTTTGGTGTTGTGTTGTGGTTTTTTTTTTTCCAGGAAAAAAAAAATACTTCTTGAGATGATATTACCTGGCACAATATTATGTCTGAGACAGGCAGGTTTTTATACTTTCAGTTTATTCTGGTCTACAATAAATTGCTGGAAAATGAAGGAAAGTCAAGATATAATCTCACATTGCATGGTAGTTTTTCACCAAAGAAAAAAAAACACACCACAAAACCAAACAAAACCAAAACCCCAACAATAATAAAATGGCTGAACAAGATAAGATGGTCAAGTTCACTGTTTTAATGTTCTCAGAGAAGATGAGCATATCACTTTCTGTCTGTACATAAGGTATTTTGTATGTTGATTTAAATGCAGCCATCCTGCTGGTAATAATCTACATATTGTAAACTCCCTGATGGATGTTGCACAATAAACAAATTCAACATTTTCATGAAAATTAGAAAGAAGGTGGGAAGATACCAGGCAAGAGAATGAAAATGTGTTGCAAGACATGGAACTCTCAATATCAGTATACCACAATATTCTAGTCAGAGCCCAGCTACATATTTTATCACAGTGGGTAGCTCTAAAAATTATTTATGAGACTTGCAGAACACTTAGTGTACCAAAGAAAGGACAAATCACTTCTGCTCAGTACATACTTATGCTAAATTTTCACTGCTCTGTACCAAGTTTAAGATAAAGCTTCTCTTCTTTTCTTTCTGAGGAAAGCAATACAAATGTGACAGCAACAAGTGAGACATTTAGCAGTTCAGGACCCATGTACTTGCACAGGGATATGAAAGGGTTTTTCAGTTCTGCAGCTATGCAACAGCAATGCAGCCTCCTCCCTTTTGCCAGCAGGAGTTGTTTTCAGCAGCCTTTAGGTGGGTTATTACATGATTGAATTAAAAAGAGGGAAACATGAAATAGGATCAATTTTATGAGTATTAGCTTGAGAAGAACTTTTATCTCCAAATCAGGTTACACTGGTAAGATCTTTAGCTGTTGCTAATAAACTCTCAGAAATAGATTTGATCTTAGCCTGGAGACAGCATCAGGCTCTCTATCTTGGGATGTTTCCATTATATTAATCAGGAAAATCAGTAGGTTGATCCAGCCACAAGACACAGCCTGCACAACCAATTTTCACACTTACTCTAAGTCCTGTGAAAGAAGCCAAAACCAAATGTGCAGTAGGATGCCCTGACCTCACAGGAGATAGTGTAACCTGTTTAAATCACTGGCAGTGTGATTGGATTAACTACCCCCATCTGGTGAGTCCTCTGCTTGTACAGGAGATGGAGGAGCAATCAAGAAATGGAGGAGCAGTCAAGCAATGCAATGAAAAGTGTCAGATAGGTAATTCATGTAATTTGTCGTATTCTGTTAACAGGAGTAATTCAGCAGGCAAGGAAAAGAAGTCTGCACAAAATCTTATCACTGTCTTACTGGAGCACAACAGAAGTTCCTTATGCCTCACAAAAATTTACTACTTCTTGTTCATCCCTACTCCATCAAGCATAGAGATCTACTACCCACATTCACTGGTTTCCTCTTCACTTTGTGTTATATGATGATAAAAACATATTTTATGCTTCTCTTCATACAAAGAGCTCTGGTGATTTTTAGTGGCATTAAAACAAAAGGCCAAACTGTCTGAGAAACTTGTTGGCTGTTCTAAGGGGAAAAAAAGTTATTTGCCTTTGATGAGGAAAGGGTTTGATTTTTGAATGCTGGGAAAAAAAAAGCCAACAAAACAACAGTAAAAACTTTTGATGTACTGACTTGTTACAGTCAAGCATGTCTACACTTAAAAATTATTTAGCAGATACCTATAAGATCATTTTGACACTAACAATGTTATAAATATGGAAATGATACAACAGTAAGCAAGCTGATTTTTAAATCAGCAGTATAAAAGACCTTAAATTTGTAAGAGTGATAAATAAGGCTGTGCACATATGAAAAATAATTTTTCCATACTTTGGCTGCTTTGCATCTTCCTCCAGGATGAAACCTTTCATGTAGTTTATTTGTCAGAATGAAGGTCATTGTGAGAACAACAGACAGAAAAATGCTTGCAAGATCTCCCTTCCTAAGAATGGCTACTTTAGTTTTAGTGATAGAGTGCTAATGTCTCCTTTTCATTTCTGCTTTAAACTCTGACTTTTTGTAACAATGGACTCTGACTTTCTGAGCACTGTGAGTGCTCAGAAATGAGGACAGAAAGGATTCATCCTGTACAGCCACAGCCTAAGCTGACAGTCAACAGTACTGTACCTTCTGTGCTATATGCAGCTGAAGTAATTTGGTCAGGGATTCATAACAGAAATTGTGGATCTATTGTATCTTCATGAGGAAATGAACCCTTATGTAAGCTGCAGAACTAAACTGTTGTGACAGTATAGGTAAGGGAACTGAAAGAGGCCTTCAGAAGTCACCTAGTCATTGCTGCTAAAGTAGAATGTAAGAACTTGGTCCACAGCTGTTAGGAATGAAGACAGCAGGGCTGCCAGGTCCTGACCAGTGGCCAATAAATGCTAGGTGCATTCAACCTCATGTTAAGTTACCTGGGGAGATCTGCAGAGACTGAATAGCTTTATTTGTTGAATGTTAGCTGTTAGAAATACCACCTTTGTTTTGTTTCATCCATCTTTGTAAGTAGGAGGTTGTGATGATTCTAATTGCCAGAAACTCTCATTGAAGCAGCTAGATCAGTGGCATAATGGCAGTTAGTGATAACATCATGTTTCCTTTCCTTTAGCTTAAGTGAGAGAAGAACAGACTTGCACAGCTCTACTTCAGCAATGAAAACCCCAGAGATCCTTGGCTTTGTGAAGGCAGACATGCAGGCCATTTTTACTGTCTCACTCCAAAAGGGTGGTTGGATGCACTCCCAGACAGCATTTAATGCAGGCTACTAATTGCCTGGAGGAGAAATTCTGTGGATGAATTTTATACACAATGGCAACAGATCAAGTTTGACAGGGATATCTTTGACAGATTCTGACATCTAAATTACATACTTCATGCTCAGTCTTTTACAAGCATTTCTGTCTTCACTTTAAAAAACTGCGTTTGCTAATAGCTGTCCTAGTACTGACACACTCCACTAGCTGCTGTTGTTCATGAGACAGATGTCCTTGTTCTCTGATACAATATGATAATGAAACCAGTGAATGCTCATGAGTACTGCAGAGCACACTCCTTCCCTTGTCTTGTGTACTTTCTATGCCTTGCATGTTGCTACAAGCTCCAGAGTCCTCGCTAAGAACAAGCTATTTTTCTAGGTAAGATGGAAGACCAAGACTGATGAAGTGAATATAATCCAAGAAAAGACCAAGAGCAAAACTCAGTGGTTCTGTGAACAGCATGGGGCATGATGGCACCATTAAAAAGGTGCAGAAGGAAATGTTATCAGTTAATACATCTTGGCAAAGAACCCAGGATAAGATTAGATTCTCCAAAAGTACAATACTAACCTTTAAATAAGAGACAAGATTCCTTCCTATTATTTTATTAAAGTGCTCCTGACTATGGTTGCAGGCTCAAGAGAGATGAGACAAAATCTAGCTATAAATAATTTCTTAAAACCATTTGTCTTCATTCCCTTAGGCCTTCTTCTTCATTTAGGTTTGCTACAGAAAACAGCAAAACACAATCTTTTGCTGCCTATACAAGATCAGCATCTACATCTTTACTGGTTCTGAAACTGATTTCCCTCCTGAATTGCAACAACTGATTTTGCTAATTTCAGTGATTAATGAATAATGATCTTACAGAGTAATTGGTGTGATTCTTTGTGGATTGTGTCTAGTGAAAGAGATGTTTTTACTTAACAGTTTTTTAGTGTTTTGAATCCACAAATAGATTTTATTTATCTGCTTCCACAGTTTTCAGAAAGCATCCTAGGAAATTTATTTTATGTTATCTTTGTCTTATTCACACTGCACTTTGAGCAGCTGACCATGCTACTTTACCTATTGCAAACTGTTTGGACTAACAAACCCAGCTCTCAGTACACTGAAAGAATTCCTTCCTCCCCAAGCCTGGATCAGATATTTGCAGGCTGAAACTTGTGAAATGGAGCTGCAACTTGTAAGAGCTTTGAAGTGGTTCCAATTATTCCATTTCCAATCTTGCCTCAGATTGCACCCTACCTTATATCCCTGCTCCTCAGCATGTTTTAACTGCACTTAAGGCTAAAAATAAAATAAAGAAAGATGTCATATAACACTAACTTTTTTTCCTAAATAATCAGTGATAATATGATAAGAGCTTATGAAAGAGAAATGTTTATGGATTATGTGACTATATTGATGTACTAACTACATATCCCATTAGGTAAGTGCTTTACTTCACATACATAAATACTGCCAGAAGGTGTTATGATTGCAGTAGCAGAAACAAAAATTGCCTCAATAGCCTTGCCTTCTGGGAAAACTATTTTAACAAGAAATTAGTTAATCTTTTAACTATATAATAAAAAACATATTGGTGTGCTTCTAAGACTTGCATAACTTTAACCTAAAAGTAAATTAAGAATGGCATTGGAAACCGGAAATTTAAATTTCTGCTCAAGAAAACAGTAGAATTCTTCATATATTTTGTAGAAGCATCCTTCTTGGTCCTGTTGGCAACGTGTCTGCAAACAAAGTTGTCTGGTTTCACATGTCTGGATAAGACATGTGAAATCTGGAGGAGATGGCTCTCAGCCTCAGTGATGACAAGTCCAGAATTTCACTGTCATATTGTCAGGAGACAAGACATTTTAACAAGAGAGGGCAATATGCCTCACCAAGATTGTGCAGACACATTGCAGCAGAAGTCTATGCTTCTTTTGTGTGGTCTGCACTTGTTTTATGATAGGTGGGGATGTATATCAGCGTGACAGCAGGGATGGTACCTCCACCAGCTTTATGAACGTACCAACACCAAAGGCTATGTGTTAGAGACATGCTGATGATGCTCGTGCTTATACCCTTGCAGATCATGATATCCCAAATTTATGCTGCCAGAGCAACTATGCAGAAATGCTACAGAGATTCTCACCTACAGGGAGATTAAAGACATTGAGACAACTTCTTTGCTGCCAGAGTACTAGGCTATGTGGAGTGGTTGTGGAGTCCTACACCTGGACATTGTGGTCCTGGGCAACCTGCTCTGGGTGCCTGTGTTTTATCAGGGGCTTGGACTAGCTGATCTTCAGAAGTCCCCTACAGCCCCTATCATTCCATGATTCTATGCTTCTGTGTTTTATAAACTATGGATAAAACATATGTGTACTCCTGACTTCCTCCTGTAAATTACATGGAGGGACCCACAGGTAGGCAACAATGCTGCTCTCAGTTACTCACATTGTTGGTTAAATCATTCTCAAATCCTCACAAGGACTCCTTCATAATCCTCACCTCCTTCATGTTGTTGGACTACCACATTACTAAAACTCAGGTGACAATACAGGCTTGAGCTTAAAACTTCATCTTCCAGTAGGCACTTGGTGAGTAATTTTGGTTTGTGGGCTAGGATTTTTTCCAAGCCGCAACAAAAAAATTCATGTTAGTTTGTATTTAGGTTTTGAGGGTTGTTTGTTTGTTTTTATTTTGTTTGTTTTGTTAGTTTAATTAATTTTATTAATTCATGTTATTAGCAAATAACATATAGGTACAGAGGAGCATAGGTCTCAACAACTGGCAGCTAAATCAAAGAAACAGACAGAAAAGTTGAAACTGCTGAAGATTTCTCCTTTGCACCGAGCACTAAAGTGCTGCTTATTTTCAGGATAAAAATTATAGGTGCAATGTGATGGGTTTTTTGTTTGGTCAGTTGGCTGGGTGTTTCGCTCTTCTTATTCAGGAATCTCTTTTCAGCTAAACCCAATTATGAAGTGTTGTTTCAAGTGAGAATGTCTGAAAATTTTGAGGGACAAAACAGGGGTATATGATGGAAAAGGTGTAAGTTCTTCACTGCAGTGCTTTGTGAGAATCATCAGCTCTTATACTGATGGAAAATGGAATAAGCCTGCACAGGATTTTGAAATACCAGCTCCTTTAACTTTTTGCCATCCATGGAGTTGGCTAAATGCTATTCCCACGGAATGGGGACATAAAACCAGAAATTCCTGTAAGTTTTTTTGTAAGTTTGAGTGAAGCACACTTGCTCACATTAATCAGATTGCCTGTAGAAAATCACTTTCCTAGCTCTTTTTTTCTTACCTCTGGGCCTGTTTCAGGTGCCTCCTACATATATATAATTTTGTCTGTAGAGAGCATGAGCTGTTAAGGGGGGGAACATTAGCTTATTTCAGACATTGAAAAAGAACAGATCTTAATTTACACAGAAATCCCATAGGAAATTAGGAACTGGTCAAGCTTGCAGTTATGACCTTCCCTATTTTGACAGCCAGGCATCATTTCCTCATGTGGGTTCTGAAGTCCTGCTTTAGTACATTGCCACTATGACAACCTGTGCATTGTAGCTTTAAATTACCTTTTGTGCTGAAGTCTACTGAATGAAAATAGAAAATCAACTAAATAAATATTTGGGGGTTCTTTGGTTTTGTTCTGGGTTTTTTTGGGGAGTGACATTTTTGTTTGGTTTTTTGGGTTTTGAGGTTGTGGGGGTGGTGGGGTGGTTTTTGTTTAGTTTTGTTGGGTTTTGGAGTTTTTTAGCCAGGTGCTTGCAAATTAATATGTTTCCCTGCAGGCTAGAAATACAAAGCATCTTATTAAATCACATCATAAATGACCCATGTAACACAGTTTATTTTACATTACCTAGGTAAGGAGGCACAGAGCCAAATAAATCAAAGTGAACAAGGCAATAATTGCTCCTCCTTTTACATTACCTAAAATATGAGAGTAATGAAGTAAATGTGGTAAAAGTGAGAGTATGTTATTTGTAATAGGCTTTTCTTTCATTGGTGCTTGAAGAAATCATGCTCACTGTGGATATGGAGGAACTTTTCCTTGTATTTTTAAGCTGACATTTCATATATTTGAAAAGGATAATACTGTACTGGTAAAATCACATCAGGAACAAAATGTAGGTGGCTTTTTCAGAGTACAGATTTATGAGCTGGATTTGTTTTGAATTTTTTCTTTCATAAATCCTTGCTGTGAGAAGTCATACAAAGGGGTCAAAACATCTGTTTAGTGCTTGTATTAAAAATTCTGTGATTTTCTGGAGGCTAAAGGACCACCATAGATTCTTTCTTTCATGTTCCTGATAGTTTTATTGAAATAAATGGAATTACTTAATGGAGGTTATGTGGTGAGTCTGTTTCTTAACTGAACTGTGTACTATACCTACTAGTCTTCAACAGGATTAAGATTTCAGAGTAGCAAATTGATTTAATCATTGAAGCTTAAGAAAACTAAATAGCAATATGGGCCAAAGTAGAAAAATGACCATAATTATGATTAAAAAATATAAAACAAAGAGAAATATATCTGCTCAATAAAGACTAATCATGAACTTGCAAGGTCTGAAACATGATTAAAATTTTAAAGGTGTGTCTTAAAGAATCAGTTGTTTAAGGCAATATTCCTGCTTTGTCAGGGAAGTAGGACTTGAGGATCTGCAGAAGTCCCTTACAACCCCTAATGTCATGTGATCCTGTAAGTCTGTGATATTCCAGCCTGACTGATTTCAACTGAGAGGTTGTCTTCTTAATGCAGTGTGCTCTCTCTGCAGTTAGCCAGCAGCAGACACAGTTGAACACAAAACCCAGGAAATTATAGAACTATATAGAGGTTCTAAATACAGAATTATATACAGGTCCTTTCCCAGGATACCTCCCCATAGCTCTCTGTCTTGTGTTATGAGTTCACATTGTATTTGGGCAATCCTATTTATTTCATATTGACAGACTTGTTCTACTTTAATTTATTCAGCAATGGAATTATGCTGCCTGGGAAAAAAAATAATTAATTCTCTTCTGTTTGTTTAGGGTACTCAGTCCATTACAGAAATAAGAAATTATGGCTGTTCAGTTGCTGCTCCACAGGCAGTTGCCAGTAGTATTGGAACTGAATGTTTCAATTAGATGTCAAATTCAGATTTGGGGCGTTCAAGGAATCCAGATATTGGAGTGGGGCAGAAGACCATGCCACATGCACACTATACAGCTTGCTGTTCTTCCTAACTTCAGCACTGTGACATCCAAACTATAACTGCTGGGCTAAAAGATTATGGGTACACATTCAAATGATACATTTTCCCTTGAACAATTATACTTACCATGAGATACAACTTCTTTCCTGCATTCTTCTTTTGTGCCCTCTGAAACAGATATCTATAGGTCTTCAAGTTTTCTAATTTTCTGGCAAAACTATTTCCCTTGCTGCTGACTGGGATCTCACATTCATCAAGATCTGTGTTTTGTTCTACTTATCTGTACCTTAATTGCTAGCCTTGACTCAAGTAATCAGTTCTGCCTCAACTCAATCACAACTGCTCCTATCAACTACATTTGTCCCCATGCACAGGGACCATCATCCATGGTCCATGGATGATGTTGTTTCGCAAACGTAAATGTAATACAATTATACAGATTCTGAAGAAACACTGCAAATTAAACCTGATATTATTCTGAAGGTGTTTTTCATTATTTTTCCTATTAAAATTATGTCAGATTTTATTTGGCTAATTGTTCAGATTGCAGAAAAGAGACATTTAATCTGCAGGCATCTTTTTTTCCTGTTCTGTAATTGAATAACTTGATTCCTTGTGTTGCCATCAATCTCTGCAATTACATTGTGCAAAATACTGCATGAAGGATGCCAAACTCAGTAAATTCATGTATATGGGCTGATAAACAGGGTCAACTACCTCAGGGTGATGTCATGTTCTGCCTTGGGAGTAGCTTCTGCTTTCCTGTCCTCACTTAACCTTTCTACTGTGTTTGCTGTAGGAAAGATCAGGCTAACTCCAACTCTGAAACAGGTGGAACAGGCAATGAGAAACCCTAGCAACAACCCAATGCAAAGCCTGAAATACAGGACTGAAATTCAGCTGAAATTCAACCTCATATCCCCAAAGGAAATTCTCAAAGGAATGAACTGGATACACAGACTTTCTTTTCCCCTCTCAAGGGAGCAGTGACCAGCCTTGGCACAGAAGGCTGTAATCCATATTTCCCATTAATGGCAGGTGTGCAACAAACTGGCAGTTTATGAAGTGTTTTGTAATCCTTTTGGGATGAAAAAAAAAAAAAAAAAGAAAAAAAAAAGAGAATCATTCTGTAGGTAAAGTAATCCTTGTGGCTGTTTCATGTGCCAAAAATTAATGGAAAGGAAGGGGGACCTGAGCACCTCCCCTGTGAAGAGAGACTGAGAGACCTGGGGCTGTTTAGTCTTGAGAAGACTGAGAGGGGATCTCATCAATGTGTATAAATATCTAAGGGGTGGGTGTGAAGTGGAGAGGGCCAAGTTCTTTTTGTGGTTGCACTAATAAGACAAGAAACAGCAGGTTCAAGCTTGAATATAGAAGATTTGACCTCAACATGAGGAGAAACTTCTTTACAGTGAGGGTGACAGAGCACTGGAACAGGCTGCCCAGAGAGGTTGTGGAGTCTCCTTCTCTGGATATGTTCAAAACCCACCTGGATGCATTCCTGTGCAGACCACCCTAAGTGATCCTGCTTTCGCAGGGGGGTTGTTCTCGATGATCTCTGGAAGTCAATTTCTAATGTACTGTGAAAGTGTGATATAATTTCTCCTCCTTTGTAAAAGGTATTCCATAATTTAGACATCTAAAGCACTTCAAATTCACCTTTACCCAAAGTACTTGCCTTCTTAGAATACTGTTTTCACATCTCAAATCACCCCAACAGATGATGAATGAATTTCTGGAATCATCTCAGAGAATTGGCTCAGGAGTCAAATACTTGGGAGAAGAACAGAGAAAAGAGAGTTGGACCAGCTTCCACCATCTGTCCAGAGACGTGATCAACCCATTTGTGCATCTGTGCTAACTCTAACCTGCCAAGCAGTCTGTGAAATATGTTGATTATTTTGATCCTCCATATAATAATATCTTTCAGGATTAGTTTTCATGGTTTAAGGGGGAACAGAACCAAATTATGTGTCCCAAGAATATAACACATTTTCAGGTTTTTTATGACCAAATGAAACCTACATTCTTGTGTTAGGGTGCAATAGTCATCAAGCAGAAAACTGACTGTATGGCCAAGGGGTTGAGCCCATGCTTTAGCACCATCTGGTGAAGCAGGCATGATCCTCTCTTCCATACTGTGTCCATATTAACCCCTAAATGTATCTCTCTCATTGAAATTAACAATTATTTTGGGTACAGGCCATTAGGAGAATAACCAAGGATATTGAGAACAGTTGCAAAAGATCAGTTTTCAGCTTAATATCTCTGTGCTAAATGGGACATTCCTGGGCTGTCCTAACAGCCTTCTGGTGTAGGTCAGTGAGAATAACAAGAAGCACTTGCCATGAGTCATTTCTGACAGAATTCAGGATTGGATCAAAGAGCCTGGTGCAGGAAGCCAAAATATAATCAAAAGGGTGTTTAGTCCTTGTGGTCTTGGCTGACGAGCAATATCTGCATGTCACTGATGGCTCCAGTCCACAATTGAACTGTGTGTGGATTTTGTTTATTGCCACTGAACATGGCAGAAGAGTGAATGCTGCCTCTGTATATTACTTGTTTTCTTAAATTGGTGGCTTTCAAGGCGATCACTCTGGCTCACTCTGCTTGTTTTGGTGGGATGGGCCTGGGGGCTATGAGCATTACTTTTGTAAAATTGATGTTATGTTAGCATCAGTCATAATTGGAAGGGTTAGAGTATATCCAAAAGCAACATTAAACAGATTGTGCTAAATATGATGTATTGTCATAATCAAATATGTTGTTTGAAGGGTAACCAAATATGGTCATAGCTTTATTGTCACTATACAGCCATTTACTAAAAGCCAGTAAAATACACACTGCTTGTTAAAATCTGCGTGACCTTTTCAAAGCTGAGTAGAGTGCTAACTATGTTAAATGAGTCATGTTTCCTTATCTGGCATGACAGATGTTTGATTTTGTTGACATTTGCAGGAATATATGAACAATTACACCTTCAATTGTTTATTCATCAGAGAATGTGAAGTTAACTGATGGTGAATGCATTCTGAGGGGTTTTGTTCAATAAATCTTGCTGTTGTTGCTGGTCTCACACAAGTTTAACACAATTCAAAAAGACATAAGCAACAATTGTTATCTTCATGGAAAGGTAATTTCTTTCTGACAGGTGATGTTTTAGACACTGGCACTATCTCAGGGTAGACCAAGACATTAAAAAAATTACTTCCAGACATTACAGAGAAATCAAACATTTGTGCAAAACTACATGAAAAGGCATCTAATTGAGGCACCTTTGAAATTATGAGCCTGACCAAATGAAGAAGTAATCTGCTTTTTTTGGATGTTCTTTAAATGCATGGGTAGTATCTGCTGGTTAGTTTACTGGGAATTCTTTTCCTTGGCAGCAGTCCAGAACATCTAAATTTTTGGCAAACATTTAAGCATGTATTTAAATTTTCTTCCACTTAAAATACTTATTGTAGAAACACAGCAATGTAAAAACACTGCCTGTTGAGAAAATAATTGCAGTCCTTCAGTCTTTTATACAAGACCACTTGAACTGAGCAAAGAAATTATATGAGGATGAGACAATATTTATTCAGATATTGCAGTGTTATGTAAGTGATCATTGTGTGCAAAGAATGAAGTTTTAGGAAACTTAAGTTTTATGGCTAAGCACTATGGAATAGGGGAAACATAATGGGAGAGTTTTACAAATCACTTTTTATTTCTTCATTCTGTGCATATTCATTCCCAAGCAAGGAATACTATTTTTCAGTGTAACAGAGAGCATTTCTGTAAAATCCTGTTACCTGTGAACCACCATACACTGACATGAAAAAAGAAAGAAAATCAATGACTAGGAAAAGATGCATCAAATAGAAATAAACAAAATTGTGGCACAAAAAGCTGACATGATTTTTCACATAATTTCAGGGATTTATCACTTCCACAAAAGTTTATAGCCCATTTGGCATTCAAAAGAATTTGCTAATCAGCTAGACTTTGTATACATCACATCCAATTACTATTTTATAGCTTCCCTGGCAAAACAAAACCTACAGCATTTTTTTGCTAGGACTTCTCTATTTCTTTTAAATATGCTTGTATTTTAAGAATGCAACTTTATTCTGCAAGGTCTGAAAACACTCAACAAGGAAAAATGGAATTTTCCAAAGTAATTTAACTCTGACTGTTCTGAAAGTCTGCTTTGTGTGACATTAGTGGTGTCATCCTTGCTAGCTTAAAACCATATTTGCATAATGACATGGCAATACCATAAAGTTTTGGGTCTTTCCTGGGTTTTGAATGCTTTGCAAGTTTACCATATTTTTAAGACAAAAAAAGAAGCCAAATATAACAGGAAAACCTGCAGAAGACTATAATGGAGAGGAAAGGAGCAGTGTATTTTTGGTGTCCTGTGAGAGTAACAGAGACATTGTGAGGCCAGATGATCCAACATTTCCTAAAGGACTCCTGTATTTTACAAGAAGACTGGAAAATTTTAGAGGATCATTGGTGGAATAGGAAAGTCACATGGGTAGCTAATCCCAAATTCACCAAAAAGGACAAGTGCTGAAGTTTCATAGGATCCCTACTGCTAGAAATTAAGAAACCCGTATTTCAGAATGGCTAGTGAGATGATACATGTTTTTGAGAAGGAAAATGTTTGAGGAAGAAGATAAGTAACAACATACCTGTTTAATTATATGGTTGAAAGTTTTCTAAACTATTTTTAGTTTAATGACATCTAATGTTGATGATTATGACTTCCTAAAAATCAGCACCAATCTGGTGTTCACAAAATGATTTGGCAGAGTGTTTCTGAAAAAACACTCTGTCTGAATCATTTGAGGTTTTGGGTATTCAGAACTGAGCACCTTGGATTGCAAATGCTGGAGAAAATATGAGCTGGAATAAGGGAATCCATTTATGGTTTGATTTTAAAAGTCCTCTTGTAATTACAGATGACTTAATTCAGTTGCCTATGCACCCTAAATAGGAAACCTGATTCCTGTGTCATTATGAAACTGAAAAATACTCTGTTCTTTGGCATGAAGCTACAAACTCCCTTTGCCCATTCATGCATGTGTTCAGTGCATGTTTTGGTGCTAAAACCTTGAGCCTGCTCTCTGCCTCTCAGGCAGTGGCAGGGTGCCATTTGCACTCACACTGTTCAACTCAGTACCCTCACCTCTCCCAAAAACCAGGTCCATCTACCTGCCTGTGGACTTCCTGACTGTATCAGCACAAACTCACTGATGTTTATTCACATGGAGACTGAGGTAGAGAGAGAAGAAATACCGGAGAAAATCTAGGTCCCAATTTTTCTTTTTTTATTTCACCTGGCAGGTGGACAAACACCATTCAATGGACAGCTTTTACTAAATGTGATTTGCTGTAGATATGAGGCATTTAAAGCTTGACTTAGTGTCTTTCATCCAGCCCTTTTCATCTTTAGTGAGTGATTTGAACTCTTTTTTGTTTTCCCCCCTCTCTTCTGTCAATAGACTTACCTTGAATTATCTTCTGTTTCTGTTTGGTCACTAATTTCTCAAAGGTCATTGATTTCTAAGGGAGACCAAAAGTTTCATTTAGTCATCTTCCATGAAAATTGCTAGGGGGCATTAAAAAATTAATGTTTTCAGTCCCTGATGACATAATGTGTTTCCCCTCTCCTATAATACCAGAAAAAAAACCAAACCAAAAACTTTATAAAGTATGTATCTGACAGTAATGTCACTTGCAAAAGCAGAACCTACATTTATTTTCTTTCCTACATGACCTGCTTTAGTGGGTGTTTTCATGGCTACTGGAGAGGTATCTAAATTTAGCTAGAGGAGGAAGCAGTATGAAGTCACCTCCCACACAGGGGAGCTTTTGCTAAGAATGTGAGAAACCTAGGTTCAGTTTCAACTGATCTCCAGTAGCTTCTTGAGAGTGGTCTTTAATCCACACAATTTCAGGTACACTGATGAAGATGTGTTCTCTCTACCTCCCGCCACACCTATTCCACTTTTTAAGGGTTATTTATCTGTTGCACAGGAGGGATTGTTTGGGTATTTTACTAGAACAGACATAATTTTGTGTTCTAACAAATAAAAATATTAATTATATACAGCTGCACAACTGCATTTAAATGCCAACTGGATCATGTGTTGAAAATAAAGTCTTCTCTCAAAATTGTCTACCAATGTGTAGACTTTCTATAATGAAATGTAAACTACACTACTGAAAACCTTAGGACATGGCCTCTACTGTGGCCACAGTTCATCCCTTAGAACCACAAGTAAGGCAGCTAAAGCCCCAGAGAAATGGATGAGTGTGAGGGTCTGAGTCCTGTTTTTGTGCTTGAGATCAGATCGGTGCTGATATCCTACTTGGCTTTCTGTTGTTTACACATTCCATTCTTAGGGTTGCCTATGTAGCAAGCCTCAGGAAAATCAACCTGAATGAACTTCTTTAAAAATGTGCTCTCTAAAGTGCTATTAGTTAAGTTTTTGCTGACCTACTTTGAGCAACTGGCAAATTGTTTTATGTGAATTGATTTCAGAGGTAAATTTAAATTGAACTGATACAGGGCTACTTTAACTTGAAAGTAGTGTCAAATCAAGAACTAAATAAAATTTAAGTAGTTTTGAAGTCACAACTTCAGTTAGTTAATTGTTTTGTAGATAAGCTGTCAGATGCCTGGCACTCTTCTTTTGTATTATGTACTGGCAGGGGTACTTGAAGAACTGCGCTTAACAAGTTAAATGATGCAGCATCTAAATCTTTTGGTAAAGTACCTCCCTCTGTGTGCTGCCACTTCAGAAAATGAAAAAGACCTTATTTAAGGGTTGCCAACCTTCCCCACGCCCTATTAAAAAGAAAAAAAAAATCACCACAATAAACAAACAAACAAACACCAGTGCCCCCACACCCAGATTTGTAAAGCTAGCACTAAAATACTCCCCACTGGTCTATGAAGAGGCATTTATAGCTCCTGACAGTTGGTTGAGATAATAGTGAGTTAACAACTTAACTGCTGCTGTTTGCCTGAAAACAATTTTCTGCAATATTGGATTCAGAGGACAGCAGCATGTCTGGTAAAACAAACAGGAAGGAAAAGTGACAGCAGTGGGATGAGGATAGGAGAGCTGATGCACACCTCGTGTGGTTTTGGAGCACAGTGATGTTCACATTTCCAGAAAAGTTTCCAATTAGCTGTCCCTAAGCTGAAGCAGCAGTGCTTCAGGCTGTCAGGAAAAAAACAAAAAACCTCCCTTAGAGGTCTTAGAGAGATGGATCTTCTTCAGAGGCACATCTTCTTTAGCTTTCACTTTCAATTACCTGGATGGCTCAAGAATGTGCTCAAGAAGAATAGCTCATTCATATTAATGTTTATATGTTTACCTTTTCACCCCAAGCTCATCCAGCCACTCTTCCAGGCAGCTGATGCAGCTGTCTACCTGGCTACCAGGTTTTTCCTTCTTCAAGGATGAGATCTTTCTTTTTGTCTTTACAAAACTACATTTAGTCCAGAATTATTGAGCACTTTTTGTTCCTACTACACCCTCGAGCAATTTTGAGTCCTCACGGTGCAACCAAAATTTCAGGAAAAGAGAAACAAAGCCTCCACTCAAACTCTTTCCCCTTAGCTCTCTCCTTCCTCCACCTGTCATAAATTTTACACACACCATTTTTTTCACCAGCAAAGTACATTTACACGTTTTGTTGCTGACTCTGGCTTTGCTAGGTTCTCAGCAACAGCTATTTATACACTGACATTTTTCAAAATGCTGCATGCTCTACATAGCTAATGGAAAAGGTGGCACAAGCACAGGAAAGAATTTAATATTATTCATGGAAAACTGAAAGATAAAATGGAACAGCGGATCACATTAATCCCAGCAAATACTATTATTTTAAACTCATTTAAATGCAAGTCAAACTTACTGAGCATATCATCCTAGAGAGCAACTTGTATTTATCTTCTTGCTATAATCAGAGCAAACAGAGGCTGTTTAGGGAGTTGGTCAGAGACTGGCATTCACACTTTGCAGGGTCAGGCCATTAGCACAGCTTCCTCTGATTAAACCTACAGATATAGCAGAGGAGGGGCAGTTCTATCTTTATGCTTTATTTAAGTTGAATGATGATTAATTGTAGGCATTTCCATCTGTACAGTGTCTTATGCTCACCTTCTTTTCATCTCAGTCTGCCATAAACCACACAGTGCTATACTAAAGTCTGTGTTTCCAGTACCATATACCCTAAACTTAGAGCATTCTTCCCATTTTAATACCTGTCTTTTGGTAATAAATGAAAACATAATTACTATACCTGTAATGATAAATTGACATGTTACTCTGCTCCTCTGCTCCTCCCTCCCTCCCTTCCTTCCTCCCTCCCTCCCTCCCTTCCTTCCTTCCTTCCTTCCTTCCTTCCTTCCTTCCTTCCTTCCTTCCTTCCTTCCTTCCTTCCTTCCTTCCTTCCTTCCTTCCTTCCTTCCTTCCTTCCTTCCTTCCTTCCTTCCTTCCTTCCTTCCTTCCTTCCTTCCTTCCTTCCTTCCTTCTTCTCTTTCTTTCGCTCTTTTTACTTACTTCATTCCTTTTTTTTTTTTCCATAATTCAATGTAATTTTTTTAACAATACCAACAGATATCACTACACAGACTTCCTGGAAATCACCCAAGATAATTCAATGCAATGTACACACGGCCTTTATAATTAAAGAATAACAATAATTTTCATGCATTATCTCCACAGCATTATCAAAGCTCTCATTCAGTGCTTATGACCAACAAGAAGGGTTGCTAATTTGGTTGTCATGACAACCACATCACTACTTTTGTATTTTCTTCCTCAAGCCTGGTTTATTTAAAAACCTCTAAATTGTTTCATGTTCTTATGTTAACCTGAAACAGACCTAAATTTCAGGCAAGAAGGAGGAGTAGCTGACAGCTTCTATTAGATTTTTTTTTTTTATATTTACTCTATTATTTAATTAGTAGCAAAAAGATTGTAATGTATTTTTTATAAGTAACTCACACTCTAATTATTGTATGGAGCAATGGCCTTCAGATGGCCATCAATGATTTATTATCAGTTAAGAGATAACTTAATATAGGTTGCTTGTGCATTAGTATGCAATAAAGGAAGGGTTCCTGACAACGGTTCAGAAGCGTGGTTTGTAGAATTCAGTATCCTATCTCCAATATGTGTTAACATCAGGTGCTTTGGAACCTTCTTTTTTCCAGGATGAAGAACCTCAATTCTCACACCTGTCCCCATGGTGGAGGTGTGTCAGTCTTCTGATCATCACTGTGGTTCTTCTCTTGATCTGCTCCAACAGTTCCAGAAGTAGATGCAGTACTCCATATGGGGTATCACAAGAGCAGAATAGAATGGGAGAATCACTTCACTCATCCTGCTGGTCACACATCTTTTGATCCCTTTCTGTAAAAAAGTTAATATCTTTTTTTGTGTGTTTTTGATTGCCACTGTACACTTAGCAGATTGTTTTGTTCATCTCTCTGCAATGGCATCTTCTGATCATGATTTGTACAGGATACATTACCTCTATAAGAGTTGTCAACACTAAATTTTATCTATCAGGTTGGTTAAGAATAGGTACCTCTTTACATTTCTGAGATATAAACGTGGAGAGGAATCACATAAAGTGTTGCTTTGTCATTCTATTTGTGTCAAGTATTTGCTGTTGGTTATTTCTAGAAATTCCTAAAATCTGATACACTCCCTCTTGCTCTCTCCATTGAAAGCCCTCATTTGATGCCACTTTGTAAAGACTTTGTGAACGTTCAGATGCATTTATGAACTGAAACAAAGTAATGTTCCAGAGTGAGACAGTCAGGTTGCCAAACTGGAAATGTCCCAAATCTTAAAACATATGGACATCTAAAAGTCATTGTGCCCCTGTACTCAGCACTGGTTAGGCCACACCTTGAGTACTGTGTCCAGTTCTGGGTCCCTCAGTTTAAGAAGGACATTGAGACTCTTGAACATGTCCAGAGAAGGGCAGTGAGGCTGGGGAGAGGCCTCGAGCACAAGCCCTATGAGGAGAGGCTGAGGGAGCTGGGGTTGTTTAGCCTGGAGAAGAGAAGGCTCAGGGGAGACCTTATTGCTGTCTACAACTACCCAAAGGGAGGTTGTATCCAGGAGGGGGTTGGTCTCTTCTGCCAGGCAACCAGAACCAGAACAAGGAGAACACAGTCTCAAGCTGTGCCAGGGGAAGTTTAGGCTCGAGGTGAGGAGAAAGTTCTTCACAAAGAGATGTTGGCCATTTGAATGTGCTGCCCAAGAGGTGGTGGCGTCACTGCCTGTGGAGGTGTTCAAAAGCGATTGGACATGGCACTTGGTGCCATGGTTTAGTAGTCATGAGGTGTTGGGTCACAGGTTGGACTTGATGATCTTTGAGGTCTTTCCCAATCTTATTGATTCTATGATTCTATGATTAAATCATGTCTGTGCAGACTGAATGGAGAAACATCTCAAAGACTACTGATATCCAGCATAATTAAAATGCTGAAGTGTGAATATCTATGGAAACAAAATGAAAACACTTTGAGCCAAATCAGAATTTGTGAAAGAAAAAATTATAACAAGAAAACTGGGAAAAAGGTTTTCCTTCATATTGGTGTCTAGCAAGCAAAATATATTATCATTCACACAGATGTGTTATTTCCCAAATGTCCTTTAACCACCGACTTGTTTCCTTCATACAATTTTAATGATGCAGAAGCACCGCTCACATATTGCTTTTTTGCCTATAACACCATGCCTGTAAGCATTTTATTTTTCTACCTTTTGTTTTTTTCAATTGATTTATCTTCTATCAAGCCAAGGTGCCCTAAAGGGAACCCAAAAAAGGCTATTTAAAGGATAAATATTTCATTGGTTACTCAGACTGTTATACAGCTTAGTGTGATGGAACACAGTCTTGAGTTTCAAACAATTTAATCCTACAGCTCCTGTTTTTTAATGAATCTGATCTGATTTCTCTTATTACCATTAAATATCAGTTTGTTCTCACATATGTAGAGCAACACTTCTATTTCCAGAATCACTCAGGGCTGGGTATTTCCATGCTAATATCTATGGTGGGAATATGCCTAGAGCATTCAATCCCAGATGAGATCCTGGTTCCTTTCAGGTCAACAAACATCTAGTATTTAATAAGGTCACAAAATCCTCTGACCTAACCCCTTAACAACTTGTTAGGCTGCTGAGCTGGTCTAGTCTTTTTAATGTGAAGCAAGTAGAAGACTCAGTGGCTCAGCAACTCTTGAAGTCATAAACTAGTATTTCAAATTGGACATTTTTTTGGGAAGTTGTCCTATCCACAACACTACTCCTTGAGACCAGTATAAAGTTTCCCATCAGGTGTAATTTGGTTGCCCTTAGCATTTTGCTGCTGTGGTTACATTTTCCACCCTGTGGAGAGAGACATAGAAGAAAAGTGACAGATGTGATGAACAGTGGTTAGTAAGGGATGTATTTAAAAAATAATTAACGCCAACATATTTATGAGAGTAGCAGCAAAATAAATGCATAAACATTCATATGTTTATTCTAACTCATATGAGTAATTAACAAACTAGCTCATATGACTAAGTGCATCATTCAGACTCAAAAGAATCTGAATAATGCCCTTAGTCATATGAATTACTTTTAGGTAGTCCTCTGAGAAGCAGAGAATTGGCCTTGATCCTTATGGGTCCTTTCAAACTTAAGATATCCTATGATATGTTCCTAAAATCCAACTTGCTATAAGCAGGGATCTTCTCATAACAGCAGATAAAGAAGTACAATCTGAGTTGTGCCTCTGAAATTAAACACTGTCAAACATCTGATATTAATGATAGGAGGCACATATCTCTTCAGTGACAACCAGTATTTTCCATCCAAGTAACCAAATGAAGTATTTTTGACTTTGCTTTACGGAACAGTGATGAGATCATAGACAAACTAGTAGTAAAGAATGCCTTTGGGTAGAATGCAGGCTGTCCCACTTTGCCTTAACAGAAAGATAGATGAAAAGAGATCTGTTAATGTGTTTCTATTACAGAAGCGAAAGTCCTGAAAACCTAAGGGAACCAATTACTTAAGTCAGACAGAGAACTTAAGGACTTGATAATTGATGGGGCTTGAAAATTACTGAAAACTGCCCAAGCAAGTCATGTAGAGAAATAGTCCCAATTCTAAAGGGACTAATTACAGCTTTGACAGCACGCAAGAATAACAGTTGGCAACGGAGAATATGGCTGCTTATTCTGATTGATTAATAATGGGACATCATGAACACAGGTTTATCAAGTGATAGTTAATGACTAACAGGACATGTCTGGTCAGTTGACTTTCCCAAAGCGGGGCTCCTCTGGGTTAATTTTTTTAAACACTCTTACTAGCACAACCAGTTCAGATCAGCCCCTGAGGTATGCCTTACAGTTGCAGTAAAAGAAATGAAGTAAAACAGCAGGAGATGAAAGTTTATGGGTATTGTGATTCACAGTGTGGAAACAGGGTCATAATTAGAAAATTTCTCATAATTAATTGCCCCCAGGTCCTCTCTCTTCCTAAATGACTCTGATCTACCCATGTAATGACACTGTGAAAAGATGGGATTTAGAACTTACCATGAGAGGATAAAGTCACTAACATTTAATCTAAAAAGAATGGGTTTGTGCTCAAAAAAAACCCCAAAAAACAAAACAAACAAACAAACACACACACCCCAAAAAAAAACAAACAAACAAACAACCCCCAAAACCCAAAAAACCCAGAGAAGCATAGAATCACAGGGTTGGAAGGGACCTCAAGGATCATCTAGTTTCAACCCCCCTGCCATGGGCAGGGACACCTCACACTATATCAAGTTGCTCAGACCCCCATGCAGCCTGGCCTTAAAAACCCCCAGGGATGGGGCTTTGAGCTCCCTGGGCAGCCCGTTCCAGTGTCTCACCACCCTCATGGTGAAGAACTTCTTCCTAACACCCAATCTGAATCTGCTCAATTCTAGTTTGGATCCATTCCCCGTAGTCCTATCTCTCCCTGACATCCGAAAAAGTCCCTCCCCAGCTTTCTTGTAGCCTCCTTCAGCTACTGGAAGGCCACAATAAGATCTCCTCAGAGCCTTCTCTTGTCCAGACTGAACAGCTTCATCTCTCTCAGTCTGTCTGCATAGGAGAGGTTCTCCAGCCCTCTGATCATCTTTGTGGCCCTTCTCGGGACATGTTCCAGCATGGCCAGATCCTTCTTGTAATAGGGACTCCAGAACTGGCTGCAGTACTCCAGGTGGGGTCTCACCAGAGTAGGATAGAGGGGGTGAGCCATCTCCCTTGACCTGCTGGCTATGCTTCTCTTGATGCAGCCCATAATATGAAGGGAATGAAATTCAGAAAGCAGAACTTATTTTAAGCAGACTAAAGGAACTGGTTACGCTGTCTCACAAGATAGTGCTCAGAGATTACCCTTTCTCTTTTCACATACAAGAACTTGGCAGCAATGGCAAAGATTAACAAAAGGAACTCCTATTTAGCTTAGAAACAAACAGCATGAGCTAGGTACAAATACACAGTGGAAGTTATATTTGTGTCTAGAAGAGAAATGTGACTCTATAAGAGGCTTACATTCAGACTTGCCTTGCACAAAGACATTTGACTTGCTCATTCGCGACAGCAGGCAAATGAGACTTTGTCACCTAACAGGTCTCATTTTCATTCTTGTCTAAAAAATAGTACTAAATTCTTCAAGGAAATTCCAATACCCAGACCAAGAAATTGTCTCCTTTTCTAGATTCTATAATACTACATTCTAGTTCTGGGGCTGCAGCACCTCTCTTATGAAGACAGGCTGAGGTTGAAGACAGGCTGGGGTTTTTCAGACTGGAGAAGGCTCGGAGGAGAACTTAAAACAGCTTTCTGTTGTTCAGCCTGAAGAAGGATATGGGGAAACCTAATAGCAACCTTTCAGTATTTGAAGTGGGACTTTCTACAAAGGTTGTAGGGACAGAACGAGGGACAACAGATTTGAACTGGAAAAAGCTTTAGATTAGACATTAGGAGGAGATTCTTCACTACAAGGGTGGAGAGGCACTGGAATGTTGTCTGGAGAAGTTGTGGAGGCTCCCAACACTGCAAGTGTTCAAAGCCAGGTTGGATGAGGCCTTGAGCAACCTGGTCTAGTAGGAAGTGTCCCTGCCCATGGCAGGGGCTTGGAACTAGATATCTTTAAGGCCCTGTTCAACACAATCCATACTATGATGTGATGATTCTGTAATTCCCTAGCTGTCTCAGCACACCCCACCCACATCACCCACAGTGCACACATTTGTTTAGTGTGACACAGGGAGACATATTTCACAGGTCTCTATTGAGTGTCATTACTAACAGAAGTACATTAAGAAACAAATTATGCCCCGTAGCTATAATGCATTCTATCTGAACCTATTATAATTTGGATCTTTGTTCTGCATCTTGCTTTCTTTGCTATCAATTATCTGCAATCTTTGATGGTCTTTCGATGAAAATCACCAAGCTCCATTACACTTCCTTTTAGTTCCACCAAAGCAGTTGGGCCATCAGACAGTATCTGCTGTCAGGCTCTTCAAACACCAATCACCAGCATTTTAAAGCCACTCCTAAAACCAGACATGGCACCCAGAAGCTATTCTAGCAGTATTTCTTTGCTTTTATATATGCTTCTGCTGACAGTGCTTCATAGACTCATAGGATGATCTAGGTTGGAAGGGACCTCCAAAGGCCATCTAGTCTGACCCTCTCTGCGGTCATCCTCAACTAGACCAGGATGCCCAGAGCCCTGTCATGTTTTGGGTATCTCCAGGGATGGGGCCCCAACCACCTTCCCAGGCAACCCACTCCAGTGCTTCGCCACCCTCTTAATAAAGAACTTGTTCCTAACATCCAATCTAAATCTCTCTTTTCTAGTTTGAACCCATTGACCCTTATCTTATTGCTATAGGCCTCTGTAAAGTCTCTATTCTTTTTAGGTCCCCTTCAGGTACAAGAAGGCTGCTATTAGATCTCCCCAGAGCCTCCTCTTTCCCAGGCTGAGCAACCCAGCTGCCTTAGCCTGTCCTTGTAACAGAGGTGTTCCAACCCCCTGATTATTTTCATGGCCCTCCTCTCGACCTGCTCCATGACGTCCATGTTGTTCTTCTATTGAGGGTTCCCAGACCTGGACGCAGTACTCCAGGTGAGGTGGGAGAATCGCCTCTTGATTTGCTGGCCACACTTCTTTTGATGCAGCCCAAGCACAGCAAACTCCTGTCCAAGCTGTCAGCTCGTGGCTTGGACAGCAGCACTCTGCTGGGTTAGGAACTGGCTGGAGGGCCAGGCCCAGAGAGTGATGGTGAGTGGTGCCACATCCAGCAGGCAGTCAGTCACTAGTGGTGTCCCCCAGGCATCAGTGCTGGGCCCCATCCTGTGCAATATCTTTATTGGGTCGGAGTGGCTGGATAGCAGCAAGACAGAAAGGGACTTGGGGGTACTGATTGACAGCTGGCTGAACATGAGCCAGCAGTGCACCCAGGTGGCCAAGAAGGCCAATGACATCCTGGCCTGCATCAAGAATAGGATGGCCAGCAGGAACAGGGAGGTCATTGTGCCCCTGTACTCAGCATTGGTTAGGCCACACCTTGAGTCCTGTGTCCAGTTCTGCCCCCCTCAGTAGGGATGGACACTGAGACTCTCGAACATGTCCAGAGGAGAGCAATGAGGTTGGCGAGAGGCCTCAAGCACAAGCCATACGAGGAGAGGCTAAGGGAGCCGGGATTGTTTAGCCTGGAGGAGGCTCAGGAGAGATCTTATTGCTGTCTACAGCTGAAGGGAGATTGTAGCCAGGAGGGGGTTGTCTCTTCTCCCAGGCAACCAGCACCAGAACAAGAGAACAGTCTCAAACCGCACCAGGGGAAGTTTAGGCTCGAGGTGAAGAGAAAGTTACTCAGAGTTCTTAGCCATTGGAATGGCCTGCCCAGTCGATAGTGGAATCACCATCCCTGGAGGTGTTTAAGAGGGGATTGGATGTGGCACTCGGTGCCATGGTCTAGTAGTCATGAGGTGTTGGATGACAGGTTGGACTTGATGATCTTTGAGGTCTTTTCCAACCTTATTGATTCTGATTGGCCTTCTGGGGTCCAAGTGCACACTGCCTGCCCAGCTTCTCATTCATCAGCACCCCCAAGTCCTTTTCCACAGGTGAAAAATTGTTTTTATAGATCTGAACCATGCCAACAGAACCTGAACACCTATGAAGTCACCATTTAGCTCATGAGTTGACATGTTGCTACCTTTTTAAATGTACAGTGCTACAGAAAGGCAGGTTTCAGGGAAAAAAATTAAATGAGAAAAACATCACTGAAGGAAATCAGCTAGGTGTCTACCACGTGGCAGAGCATTACCTGCAAGGGTGAAGTAACCGTTACAGTGATTTTAATATCCTGTGTCTTCAGCTAATGAGGTGGTTGCAAGAAAAGTGGATGTGAAAATGACTTTCTATGGAGTTTAGACACTGCTGCTATTCTATTTCCAGGGTACCTAATCATGTGAGCCTGAAACCTAATGAAACCTGCAGGGCAACCCACATGTTCATGCTCAAAGCAACAACACACAGCACACCAGAGAGAAGTGTTAACAGCAGTTATTCAGAAGACCTGAGTGTGGAAGTAAAATAAAATGTTACCTGATCAGACCAAAATACAGAAGATCAAGTTTCTGCTGTATGGATAATGGTGACAACACTATGAGGCTCATTGGTTATAACATACACCAGGTCACTCTTCCTTCAGCAGTCTTGACAGTGTTTGAAAAGCCCACACAGTTCAGTAAAGCTATCTAAATACCTCTCCAGCCAAAAATGTTATGTGCAATTTAGTTTTTGAAATCTGACTTTCCCAACCCTCCATTTTAAAATGTCAAGACTATAATAGTTTAATGTCACTACAGTGCAATTCGAAGGAGTTCTCAGTATTCATCAGTTGTCAAAAGAAGTTGGGGAGTTTCAAAAAACTACACAGATCAAGAAGACCTTCCGAGTTAAGATTTTATTTAGACACATCCTTCTACTGTTTTTCCATTGAAAGATGCCGTATAGAAGACTTCAACTCTGCAAGAAAACAAACAACAAATTAATGAACTGTTACCTTTGTATCTAGAACACCTACAAATATGTGCTTAAACTAGAATTCTAATGACTTCTGCTTCATCCACAACCTGCTTTTGAAACAGAGTCCTTGACTCTCATGAAATACCAGAATTCTAAATGTTCAAATTTGATACAAGTTTGCTGATAATTTCCCCTTCAGTCTAGGCAGCCAAAACCACTAGACTGGCAAAGGAATTACTGAGATGCCTTCAAGCTGTTTCAATTATGAGATTTCAGTGACTTCCTTGCTTCTTTCTGAAACCACTCAGGTCATTCCAGCTGCTCAAAAAGATTTAGTTTCTCAGATTACACAACTGACAATATAAAACAATTGATGACAATACCAGGTATTTCCTAAGTATGCCATTCAACTAGAAGTGGCATACTTGCACAGCCTGAACTATGTCTGAGGCCTGCTTCTGCTGTTGGGATCATCAAGAAGCATCAACTAAAACTGTTTCTGCTCTTACTAACCTTAAGTGGACTGATGCTGTAAATTGTTAGGAACATTGCAAATAGATAGAGGTTCAAGGAACCTTGCTTTCCACTGACTTTTAACTGGCACATCAGAAAGCGTTTACAGTATCACAGTCTCTCATACTGTTTTGTTCACATCACACATGCCAGTTATTCCTACAGATCACATAATGCATAGCTTTATGTTTCCTCAAGAAGGTGGGTGAAGTTTTGGTTATAGTTTTAAGTCAAATCACATCAGCAGTATTCTTCTGTCAGCCCACCTGGAGACTATCAAGAAGCTGCAGGTCAGAGAGGGGTGGCCTTTGAGGGAATTAAAAATTCACTAGTCAATGACACTGCAGCAGCCTTGTGACATAAACTTAAAACTTATTCATTACTGTCATTACTTGAGTGTATATGCAATTGGACATCACAACTCCATGTACCTGGAATGTGAAAGGCTAGAAAATGGGAATAACCATTTTAGAAGCGGTTAGATTTTATTTTTTTGAAAGCTTAGGTTTTGACCAGATTCTACTGTGCTATGAAGTCTAACAAAATCAGTTCAGTTACCCAGTCAGTGCAATTACAGTACATCCTCTTCATTTCTTAAGAAGCTGGTGTCTGACGATATAGAAAGGGGCAACAAATCCACTTCCAAAGAATCCACACATCAGTACGAGTAATCGCCACTTGTTATCCACAGAAAATGGAAGATTCTAGAAAAGGGAAGTGAACTTTAGATTTGCAATAAATACAGTAATTACTTCCTCACTGACTTGAGCATCCAGTTTCAAAACACTCTTCATTCCTCCGGAGGAAAGCAGCACAGTAATCAGAATGATAGCTTAGATGCAAGCTGGAATTCATTTTGTCCACTCTTCCTCTCTCCTCTCAATTCAAACCAAGGCCAGTTTATAATAGAATAGCATAGAATAGAATAGGAAGAGTTGGAAGAGACCTTTGAGATCGAGTCTAACCTATCATCCAACACCATCTAATCAACTAAACCATGACACCACTGAGGGCCTTGTCCAGTCAAGCTGAAATGTGCACGAAGTGTCCCACTCAGCCTCTCCAGACAGCCTGCTCCAATATTTAATTGCCTTGACTGTGAAGATTTTCCTCATGTTTGTTAGGTATGTAAAATTAGTTTTCAGATGTAGTGCTTGAAAGAACGTGCTAAACACAGGTACATCAGAAAGCGTTTACAGTATCATTGTTGTTTCTCATACTGCAATGCTCATCACCTGTACCACTAAAGCAGAAAGTTGTGGCAAAGGACACTGAAGTAATTTGCTCCACGATCTGCTTTGTTGTGACTATTACAGATACAGCGAGACCTCCGAAGCCCACCCAACACCGGCTGGGAACTGGCAACTGGGTAGCCATTAGTTTGCTCCTCACAACGGCATCCAGTTCGCTGCCGCCTTCGAACCCCATGACGTGCTCGTCCAATAAGGCACTCACCTTGAGCACGCCCAAAGAACGGACCTGTAGATCATCCTGGCGCCTGCAGCAAGCCAGAGTAGGCTCTCATTGCGGCTTCCACAACGCTCTTACGGCCTTTCTCCATCCATCCCCCAAATTCCCCTCTGCCCCTCACCCACGAGGTGCACAGGGTTCGGCTCTGAGCCAGGCCTGCCGCAAGCTGCGCGTGGGCCAGGGTAATGCCACTAGGGAGACGTCCTTCAGAAACACGTTTTACCCCCTCAAGCTCCTCGCCACAGGGCCATCACCCTTCCCCCTCCAACTCAACGCCGGCGCGGGTCTCTTTGCCACCCCCGCTCTTCCCGAGCACGGTTGCAGGCCTCTTCCTGCGACCTTCAGGCTACGCTGCAGTGGACCGAGACTTCCCCGCCACATTACCTTTCCAGGGCCTTCTTCATAGTGGCTCCTGCGGAGAGCGGAGGTGGTAAACCTGCGGACACTAGCAGCCAACATGGTAGCGACAGGGCAGCCCAGCGACCCTCTGCCCTGCACGACCTTCCAGCAGCACCCTCTGCGCCTTCTGGGAGCAGGAGGAGGAACCGGAATGGGGAAAGGCAGCTGCCCCAGGGCACGATGGGAGTTGTAGTGCTGCGTCCCGCCGCACGGCCACGTGGTGCCAAGCTGCGGTCTACGATTGGGCGAGCGCTGAGGCGGGAGACTGCCGACGGGCTCCACCTCCGTCCGCCATTTTATTGTCCGCCCGGCATTTCTGCGCCCGCGGGGGGGGGGGGGGGGGGTGGCGGCGCGCTTATCGCAGCGGCAGTGTGAGGTATAGAGGCGGTACTAAAGTTCAGGTGGGAGAAGGGGAAACCAAAAAATGTGTATTTTGGAGGGTTGGACGATACGACTTTTTAAAGATCGATTTCTAGCCTTGTCTGTGATTCCGTGTAACAAGCCATGTGTTGTCTTAGGTTCATCTTGCAAGTAGTGCAGGTCAGCGGCACTTTGGCTTCTGCGTGGCGTGTCAAAGCGAGTCGAAATCGGCGCTTAGTAGCTGTAGTGCCGCATAAACAAGCGGCATCGTCCGTGGTTTTGGCTGATGGCTATAGCAGTAAAAACTGAGAGTCCAATAACGATAGGGGAAAGAAATTAATAAGTACTTGGTGGTACGGCCACGTTCCGTGAGCACGTTCAGTCTATTTTCCGTGCAAAGTAAACCGCAACGCACCTCTCTTAATGTTTGTAAAGGGAATAATACGAAACCGGATAAAAAATTCTGAAATGATATCTGATTTTCTTACATACAGAGTTACGAATGCCAGCTCCGCGTTTTACTGTTTCTTTTCCAGTAAAAGAACTGGATGGTGCCCTCTCTTGCAAAGCAACCATTTTTAAGTTGCTTTTCTTCACAATGTTGTATTATTTAAGATTTTTTTTTTTACGCTTGACAACATAACGTTAATTAAGGCAGGTGGGAAGAACTGCAGTGAGACGTTATTGCATTAGTTTTTGTTTAGAAAATCTGTTTTGGAAAATGGTTTGGAACAGTGAAGACTTACTGCAGATGGCTTTGGGAGGCAAAGTATTCAGCCAAAGGAAATAACGAAACAAAAATACGTTTTGCATATTTAAAGTGAATATATCAAGAGAAAGTATTCACATAATGTGAAATTAAGTGCAACAATTCATTTAACTTTCATGAGCTTCTTTTATAAATAGCAAAACAATATAACACAAATTAATTTGCACTGGGTGCAGTTACAAACGCTTCAGAAACAGGGAATGCAGTAACCTGTGAATTTGGATTGGAGTGCTGTCCTGCACCCAAGTTTTTAATGTGAGTTAATTAAACTGCCAGGAAACTGCTGTAATAACTCCTTATAGTTTTGAGTTCAGCACTTTCTGAAGCTGGAGGGCAGTTTTCTGGGATATTTCATGAAGGCAGTTTTCTGGGATATTTCATGAAAATAATGTAATTCTTGATTGGTTTTAGGTTCACAGTCTAATTTAGCTCCATAATTGTAATTGAAGGCCTTGTAAAAATTCTCATCCTTTTTGTGTTTGACCCCAAATGATTTTTTTTTCTGTAGTATTTTGTTAACAGTATGAGGACAAGGTAATTTGCTTTCATTATCAATAGCAGTTGAGATGAAAATGAAGATCTTTCGTTAGATATAGTAATCAGTGTTAGATCTTCATGGGAAGGAATCACCTGTTTTATACCTGGTGGAAAAAAATGCACATTTTTTTTCTCCTGTTCTCCTTGAGAGTATGAACTACAGAATTAATTATTCCAGTCCAGGCAGGCTCAGTTGCTGTTGACTGGAATTTTGGTGAAGCAGTGAAAGATAATATCTTCTAAATTATTAGAAATGGGACATGCGGTTATTATAATGAGGATGATCAAGTATTAGGGCAGATTATTATAGGAGCTGGCACATAATCCACCGGGTACATTTGCAAAAAGACTGTGGAATTTGCACACAAATTGTGGGGCATTCAAAAGGAATTTCATAGTGCAATTTGCCCTGTGTTAAGTAGAGGCTCTGAAAAATTATTATAATGCTACCTCCTGGCATTTAAATGTTTGAATCTTTGAATCTATACTTTTAATTCACGTACAGCTTTTTATATCACAATCCTTTTAAGAAAAACCTATTGGTATAATTACTTGCCAGGTTATCCTTTTAATGGAACTAAGGGAAAAAAAGAGGGTGTATCACCTTTGGAAGAGAGGGGAGGCAACCCGTGAAAAATTTAAGGATGTTGCTAGGTCTTGCAGAAAGAAAATTAGGGAGGCAAAAGCGCACTTGGAGCTTAGTCTGGCCTCTGCTGTGAATGACAACAAAAAGTCCTTCTATAAATGCATTAATAGCAAGAGGAAGGGCAGGGACAACCTCCACTCCTTAGTGGACACAGAGGGGAACGTTGTGATAAGGGATGAGGAAAAGGCAGAGATACTTAACACCTTCTTTGCCTCAATTTTTACTAGCAGGACAGAATGTCTTCCAGACAGCTGGCCTCCAGAGCTGGCAGAAGGAGCCAGGGAGCAGCATAGTTTTCCACTGTTTGAAAATGGGGTAGTTGGCAATCTGCTCAGCCGCCTGGATCCCCACAAGTCCATGGGACCAGATGGGATCCATCCTAGGGTGCTGAGGGAGCTGTCAGAGGAGCTGGCCAAGCCGCTCTCCATCATTTGTCAGCAGTCCTGGCTCACTGGAGATGTCCCAGAGGACTGGAAGCTGGCCAGCGTGGTGCCCATCCACAAGAAGGGCCAGTTGGATGAGCCAGGGAATTATAGGCCTGTCATCCTGACCTCAGTGCCAGGCAAGATCATGGAACAGGTGTGGTGAAGGCACATTATGCCCCAATACTGAATCTTGTCCCAGCATGTGGGCAAGTTCCCCCTCCCTCTAGGAGGAAGACAAAAGCCAAGGCATTAGCCAGGCTTGCACACACCCAGCGCATGCAACACTCGTGCTGACACCAAGTATGGGCATAATTCTAGCTTCACGCTTTCTATAGGCTGAAGCCAGTTGCTTATGAGAGTGCCCATTGGTCAAGCCCAGCTTCGAGGAATCTATAAGTGTCACCCCAGTTGGTGAACACGTTGCCCCCTCATTTACTTTGTCTCTGTGCTTGCTCGAGAGAGTAACTCTCGAGCTTCAGCCTTTGCCATTGAGCTTATTGTTGTTAGCTTCTGTTATACATGCACGCATACTGGAAGCCTCTGCATCGTTGAAGAAGCCCAGAGGGAGGACCTTCGCTGAGCCTGAGGAGCTCAGCATTGCTACAACCAGTCGTGCTGATCGGAAGAGCCCATCGTGCCACCGGAGGACTGGACCAACCCCCGCGGGTAAGATCTGCCCAGTTGCCGGGGAGAAGGGACTTGATTAATACCGAGTCCACGTATGCCTAGCCCCGCCGTAGCGGGAGAGGAGCCACTGAGTGCCGCTCTGAGGAGCCGCCGAGTGCCGCTCTGAGCCCTGTGAATTCCAGGGAAAACCAGAGCATTGTTCGTGCTTGTATTGCACCGGACCCGGGACCACTGCGAGAGTCCTGTTGTTAAAGGGGTTAAGGGAAATGTTTGTTAATTGTTAAAGGGGTTAAGGGAAATGTTTGTTATAGCCTTATTGTATGCAGGGACTTGATGTATTGTCAAATGTCAAACCACAGTATTGTGGTCGTGCTAGCGGAACTAAGAGTTTGTGCAAGGGAATACGAAGATGTTGTGTAACATACTAACTTTAAGCCAAAGACTGCCTATATATGATAATGTATAGCCAGGGTGGGGACGGCAGTTAGCGAAGACTCCCCTGTTGTCCAGCGCTATCATCAACCACCAGAAGGCAGAAAATGACGCATCTCGAGCTCTACGCAGAAGAGCTACCACATAAAAGACCGATGGACTCCAGGGCGGGCGCAGCAGTTGGTGGAGCGGAGACTCCCCTATCGTCCAGCGCTGCATTTGCTTTATTGTTCATTGCCTTACTTAATTTGCATTAAACCAAATCAACTCTGAATTGGCCTCCGTGAATTCTTTATAACAATTTTGGTGCCGTGACTCGGATAAGGAATAGGGAGTGGAATAAGAACAATGGAGAGGCGCCCCGCTGTCACCAGCGGCTCCGCTGTTCTCATTCCTACTAATCCTTACCGACGATCCGAAATTTTGAACAATAAGGTAAAGGAATAACCGGTTGACCCCATAAATTTTGTGCACAAAAGTCCGGACGAAGACGCGGGACGCGTAAGTATCTGCCTTTTTGCGCAGGGTTCCGTGCGGTCGGGGTCGGGTTTCCCAGAGTGGAGTGTGTGGTGTGTGCATGAGAGGGGGCCGGCAGCTCGGACCAACCCAAGCGAGTGTGGACCCTTAAGTAGTGCGGTTCTCATTGCTACCCCAAGCGTGAGCCACGAACAAGGGGAAGTGAGTGTATAAGAAGTTGTGCGTGAACACTCTGGAAGATGGGACAGGGGAAAAGTAGGGTGCCTGTTCCCGTTAAACGTCCTAATATACCAAAGGACTCACCCTTATATTTTATGTTAACTATGTGGAAACATTACCCAGGTACAGGGAATAAATCTAAGGGTAAGATGATTGATTATTGCATTGACAAATGGGGAGACCAAAAGATTGGGTCAGCTGTTTGGTGGCCTAAGTATGGGTCTAGTGAAGATTGGATCCAACAGCAATTAAATTTTTGGGTGAATAATAAAGTCCCCTTTAGTCAGGAAGAGAGTGAATATGCAGCGGTATGGGTTACCCGACCAGGGGGACCAGGGGTGTCTCTCTTTTCCCTTTCCACCCGTGATGTGCAAAGGAAATTAAAACCTAAGGAGGAAGATGAGATACCTATAGGGCCGCCACCTTACACTATGCCTGTACCCCCTACGGCTCCTTCAGCTGGTGCATCCTCGGCGTCTGTAAATAATATTGAGGATGAAGGGCCTAACCTAGGGCCCCAGACTAGACGAAGGACGCGTCAGCAAAACTTATTTCCCTTAAGAGAAGTTCCCATGGGGGGACCAAACCCACAGATGGGATTTATATCAGTACCCCTCAGTTCTAGCGATGTCAGAGAGTTTAAGAAAGATATGGGAAAGCTCTTAGAAAATCTGCTCGGGGTAGCTGAGCGAGTAGATCAATTTTTGGGTCCTAGTATATATACTTGGGACGAATTGCAAGCTATTTTGGGCATTCTTTTTACAACGGAAGAAAAGAATATGATAAGGACGGCTGGTATGCGAGCTTGGGATGCCCAACATGCACAAGGTCCACAGGCCGATATAAAATGGCCATTACAAAGACCTCAATGGGACCACCAGAATAACAATCACCGAGTCCATATGCAGGACTTACGGAACATAATTATCCAAGGAATTCGTGATGCAGTCCCCCGAGGACAGAACATAAATAGGGCCTTTAATGAAAGACAAGGGAAGGATGAATCTCCAAATGATTGGCTCGAAAGGCTACGAAAAGGTATGCAGATGTATTCAGGCTTGGATACTGAAGCCCCCCCTGGGCAAGTGTTACTCAAAACACAATTTGTGGCAAAATCCTGGGAAGATATCAGGAAAAAGTTGGAAAAGATTGAGAATTGGCAGGATAGAGGGTTAGGCAATTATTAAGAGAAGCTCAGAAAGTCTATGTAAGGCGAGATGATGAAAATCATAAAAAACAAGTTCGGATGATGGTGGCAGCAGTCAGAGAAAGCCAGGGAATAGGAAAAAGAGAAAATAAGCCTCCACCTCAATTCTTGGACAACCGAAGGGTGAACACGGAAGACAAAAGGGAAGAAAGAACTTGTTTTTATTGTGGGAAGAAGGGACATTTGAAGCGGAATTGCAGAAACAGGATTCAGGATGAGAAAATGTTTAAGGAAGATTAGGGGGGTCAGGGGCTCTATTTATTAGGGACCCAAAAACATCGTGAGCCCTTGATAACTTTGAAAATAGGTCCCTTACAGGAGAACTTTCAATTTTTGGTAGACTCGGGTGCTGAAAGGTCCACCATTCAGCGTCCGCCCGGAGGGTGTAAATTATCCTCAGATACCACAATGGGGGTAGGTGCAAAAGGTGAACCTTTTAGAGTAGGAATAGTAAAAGATGTGGAAATTGAAACAGATTCAAAGATAAGCTTAGGAGATTTTTTGGTGGTGCCAGAGGCGGAATTCAAATTTATTGGGCCGAGATTTGATTATTGAATTAGGAATTTCTTTAGAAGTAAAAAATAAAGCCATCCAAATTAAGCTTTGTCCTTTACGGACCGAAGATGAAGAGAAAATAAATCCCGAGGTCTGGTATACCCCTGAAAGTGTTGGGTGTTTGCAGATACCACCATTTACCGTCACAATTCAGAATCCAGAAAGGCCGATTGTAATAAAACAATACCCCATTTCACTTGAGGGTCGAAGAGGATTAAAACCTGAAATTGATAGATTAATTAAGCAGGGACTTTTAGAACCTTGTATGTCACCCTTTAACACTCCAATATTGCCAGTAAAAAAGGCAGATGGGACTTACAGATTGGTGCATGATTTAAGAGCAATAAACAAGAGGACAGTGCCTCGCTTTCCTGTAGTAACTAACCCATATACCCTGTTAAGTAAATTGAGCCCCGAAAATTTATGGTATAGTGTGATTGATTTGAAAGATGCATTTTGGGCCTGTCCGTTAGATGAATCCTGTAGGGACTATTTTGCCTTTGAATGGGAGGACCCGGATACTGGAAGAAGACAGCAGCTGAGGTGGACAGTTTTGCCCCAAGGGTTTACAGAATCTCCCAACTTATTTGGACAGGCTTTAGAGCAAATATTACAAGAATATCAACCAACCCCTGGGATTACTCTCTTGCAATATGTGGACGATCTATTGGTTGCTGGGGAAAACGAAGAGGAAGTTAGGGCAGAGAGCATCAGACTTTTGAATTTTCTGGGCTTGAAAGGCCTTAAAGTTTCAAGAAAAAAGTTACAATTTGTAGAAGAAGAAGTAAGGTATTTGGGCCATTATATTAGCAAAGGGGAGAAGAGGATAGATCCTGAGCGTGTTAACGGAATACTTGCATTACCAACACCCAGGAACAAGAGACAGATACGCCAAATTTTGGGATTGGTAGGGTACTGTAGACAATGGATAGAGAATTATAGCAATAAGGTGAAGTTCTTGTATCAAAACTTACCTCAGACGGGGTTGTGACATGGAATGAGGAGGATGAGAGAAAATGGCATGCTCTGCAGGAAGATCTAGTTAATGCCCCAGTTCTTAGCCTCCCAGATTTAAAAAGACAATTTTTCCTTTTTGTTAATATTGAAGATGGTACCGCATATGGGGTTTTAACCCAAGAGTGGGCAGGGAAAAAGAAACCGGTAGGATATTTTTCAAAAATACTAGACCCTGTAAGTAGGGGCTGGCCTACCTGTCTACAAGCAGTAGTAGGGTGTGCTCAGTTAGTTGGGGAAGCACGGAAGATAACTTTTAGTAGTAACATTAGAGTATTTTCCCCACATAATATCCGAAATGTATTGCAACAAAAAGCTGAGAAATGGATTTCGGATTCCAGGTTGTTAAAATATGAAAGTACTCTGTTAGAATCTCCCGATTTATCTTTAGAAACTACTAACTTACAGAATCTGGCAGAATTTCTGTATGGCAAACCGGAGGAAGGAAGACTTACACATGATTGCCTTGCAACAGTTGAAACACAGACTAAGATACGACCCGATTTAGAAGAGGAGGAATTAGATGAAGGAGAAAAGCTTTTTGTGGATGGTTCATCTCGAGTTATAGATGGGAAAAGGAAATCAGGATATGCAGTAATTGATGGGAAAACATTAAGAACATTAGAATCAGGACCTCTGAGCTCCACCTGGTCAGCACAGGCTTGCGAACTCTATGCATTATTACAAGCCTTGAAACGATTAAAAGGAAAGATAGGGACTATATATACGGATTCTCGATATAGTTATGGGGTAATTCACACCTTTGGGAAAATATGGGAGGAAAGGGGTCTTACAAATTCTCAAGGGAAAGATCTGATACATCAGGAATTAGTTGTTCAGGTTTTAAGAGCCCTACGAGGGCCCTATAAATTGGCTGTAGTGCATCTTAAAGGTCACCAAAAAGGGATGGACCTTCGTACACGAGGGAATAATATGGCAGATTTAGAGGCAAAACGGGCAGCAATGAAAGTTGTCCATGAATGCATGCTAATAGATGAGCAGAGAAACCCATCCCAGAAGAAGTCAGACACTTCTCTGATCTTTTCCCCTCGAGAAGAAAAAAAGTTAATGGAGTTGGGTGTTCAAAAGAGGGACGATGGGTGGTATCTACCAGATGGCAGAAAGGTATTACCAAAAGCAGTTGCTTTTCAAATATTAACAACCATGCATAACCAGACTCACTGGGGAACTCAAGGATTGATAGATCATTTCAGTACAAAATTTATGACAATTGGATTGCATGACTTGGCAAAACAAATTATACAGGGATGTCTAACGTGCCTCAAGATCAATAAAACATCAGCAAGGAAACTACCTTTGGGAGGACGGCCCATGGCTGTTAGACCTTTTTCAAACATACAAATTGACTTTACAGAATTTCCAAAAATAGGGAGATACAAATACGTATTGGTTATAGTAGATCATCTTACGCATTATGTGGAGGCCTTCCCCACCTCGAGAGCTACCGCGCAAGCAGTAGCAAAGGTTTTGCTGGAGCATATTATCCCACGTTATGGGGTAACGGAGGTCATTGATTCGGACCAGGGGCCACATTTTACTTCTAAAATAATTAAAAATCTAACGGAAGCGCTGGGAGTCAAATGGGAAAACCATACCCCATGGCATCCACAAAGTTCAGGACGGGTTGAACGTATGAATGGGGAATTGAAGAAGCAGTTAGCGAAATTGACTTTGGAGACGAAAATGTCATGGATAAAATGTTTACCATTGGCCCTTTTGAATATTAGAGCCCAACCCAGGACAGACATAGGAATTTCCCCCTTTGAAATGTTATATGGGATGCCTTATGATGTAGGGATTCCAGCAGATCATCCTAAGATAGTAGATACATATCTTGCCACTTACATCACTGAATTAATGAAGTTTAGACAAAAACTTTGGGAAAAAGGGCAAATAACTCAGAGACCTCCTCTAAATATTGTTTTACATCAGATAAAGCCTGGTGATTGGGTCCTGATACGATCCTGGAAAGAATCCACTCTGCAGCCCCGCTGGGAGGGTCCTTATTTGGTCCTCCTTACTACAAACACATCTGTCAGAACTGCAGAGAAGGGTTGGACGCACGCCAATAGAGTTAAAGGACCCATAGATAACAAAGAATGGAGGGTTATCAGCCCCGAAGGGGATATGAAGCTAAAACTAGCCCGGAGGCCGAGGGAGACTCCTTAAAGATTGACCAAGACGGTGAAAATAGTCCCTTGCAGAGACGAATTTGGCGGCTACAGCGCAAGATCGCCCCACTGCTATATAACCTAGAACTGGTATTTGGAACAAAAGTTACTGTGAGACATGAAGAAGATCTTGAATTCATTATCCCATGGATTTGCAGAAAACTTGTAAACTATCCGAGTAGGAATCCTGCCTGTCTGTGTTGTGGGTCACACTTCCATTTAGCCTGGGTTGAAATAATCTGTGGGGGGTGTGGGGATAATTGTTGGGTGTATCAACATCATTTTGTTTTGGGTCACAAATGTAGAACATGTTCATATGAGTTAGACATGCCGAGTTATCATGATGCTCTTTTGGGAGAAACGGGAGAGACGGATTATCAAAGGGCTAAGGAGTTAATCGAGAATCAAGAAGATCTTGAACTTAGGAGATTGTATTGGAGGCTGACTCAAGCTGTACGGCTTGCAATCATAAAACAAAAATTCTACAATCAATTTGTAGTCCACAGGTGCCTTTACATCACGCGTTACAAGTTTCATCTAAAAACTGGGATGCTATATGTAAGAAATTTTCAACTAGCCTTAAAACCTGATGTTTCTTTTTAGATAAGAAGACGGATCTGCTTTGGATAAAAGCTGGGTTCTTCTACATGCATTGGGTTTGGTTTGAGCAATTACCCCTGGTTGTACAGTGTATTATAGGGTTTATTGTAGCAGTCATAGGCTCATTAATCGTGTATTGGATGTGGAAAATCTTAAAGTGTGGAAAAGGAATTTGTAGTGACTGAAACATCCTGTAGAGACAGACCAATATCTGTAATAACTTCTCCTGAACATTCCCTGTAATGGGTAACCTGCTGCCGAGAAGAAAAATACACCTCGTAGCTTGCTGCACCCAAGTTGATGAGTGAGGCAGAGGGAACCTTGTAAGGGAAATCCATAAACCCCAGTTGAGCTGGTGGTTCATGATGCTATATTGTATCAATCAAATGCCTATGGTCTGGACTCTTAAGAATTATAATCCACACCAACCTATGATTTGGGAATTGATTAATTTTGAACAATCAAAGGTGATAGATACATATAAAGGAACAGGTAGAGATTGGAATTTTACAATACCTCTGTCAACATTGATGGGATTTGAGGAAAAGAGTTTTACATCCCGACATCCTGGCCCCCCCAAACCCTTTTATATGTGTCCAGCTTCAAGTCCTGGGAAGGGTTACTGTAATGCTCCAAACCAATATTATTGTTCATACTGGGGATGTGAAACGATTGCATCAAATTGGAAGACCAAAGGTGACCCCTTTTTTAAAGGCACAATGGGGACCTAAAGGATGTCAGAAGCCTAAATCTGACGGATGGAACCCTGTGGGTGGCTTAACATCGACCCTGAGATGTGAGAATATAACGATGTGGATACAGAAGATGGAGGATCCTTCTTGGGAATTAGGACGAACATGGGGCATTAGACTTTGGGAGGACGGAGCTGATAGAGGCAGTATTTTTCAAATACGACGTAAGCCCATGCCGTATGATCCTCCCCTAGCAATTGGCCCTAATAAAGTGTTAACCTCTTTGGATACAAAACAAGAAACATTAATTACCACTCCCGGTCCAATTTTATCCGTCACATCTGATCAAGCAATAGATGTTACGGGTACAGCCATGGATGCGTGGACCTATGTTTATCCTAAAATACAGGAAAATGACTCGCCTAAGCCTGAGCTGAATGATCCATTATTAGGAATTATGTACGCAGCTTATGTTACTTTAAATAAGACGCATCCGAATTTAACCACTGAATGTTGGCTATGTTATAATATGAGACCACCTTATTACGAGGCTATTGGCCACAAGGGAAAGGTACAATGGAAGAACGGGACCAACCCACCTGAGTGCCCGTGGAATCAAAATGTTACCCAAGGAATCACCATGCAGTATGTTTCTGGTCTTGGAAAATGTATTGGTACAATTCCAAGACGATATAGCAGACTTTGTGCAAGTATAATATCTAAGGACAGAGTGCAACGAAAACAAAACGAAACAATTCAATGGGTAATACCAGCTCAAGGTACCAAGTGGCTGTGTTTGGATATTGGGATAACACCATGTTTATCACTAAAGGTTTTTAATGTTTCTGAGTTTTGTATACAAGTAGTAATAATTCCTCGACTTATGTACCATCCAATGGAAGAAGTAATACATCAATATGAACATGATTGGACTCGATCCAAGCGGGAACCGGTTACAGCAATAATGATAGCAACACTATTAGCCATTGGAGGAGTGGGTGTCGGGACAGGAATAGCCTCATTGGTTAAAAGCGACGAAATACGAACTTTACAAAGGGCGGTAGATGAGGATTTACAAAGAATTGAGCAATCGATTGATAATTTAGCGATTTCTGTTAAATCCTTATCTGAAGTGGCTTTACAAAATAGGAGAGGTTTAGATCTATTATTATTGGAAAAAGGAGGTTTGTGTGTAGCCTTACAGGAAGAATGCTGTTCCTTTATAGACCATACGGGAATGGTTAGGGACTCAATGGCTGAATTACGGAAAAGATTGGAACAACGCAAGAAAGAAAGGGAATCTGGGAGAACTTGGTATGAAGGTTGGTTTAATGTGTCACCTTGGTTAACTACATTGTTATCTGCTGTAGCAGGTCCGGTGATTTTGATATTTTTAGGGTTGATGTTGGGACCATGTATAATTAGAAGACTCATACAGTTTGTTGAGAAAAGGTTTGAAACTACAAAATTATTGATCTTAACTATGCCACAAAATGGAAGGCCCAAAATTGAACAAAAAGATCATAATGTATATGAAGAAGAGGTATTGTAAATAAAGGACAAACATTTAAGAGTAACAAGAAGAAGGGGGGAATTGTTAAAGGGGTTAAGGGAAATGTTTGTTAATTGTTAAAGGGGTTAAGGGAAATGTTTGTTATAGCCTTATTGTATGCAGGGACTTGATGTATTGTCAAATGTCAAACCACAGTATTGTGGTCGTACTAGCGGAACTAAGAGTTTGTGCAAGGGAATAGGAGGATGTTGTGTAACATATTAACTTTAAGCCAAAGACTGCCTATATATGATAATGTATAGCCAGGGTGGGGACGGCAGTTAGCGGAGACTCCCCTGTTGTCCAGCGCTATCATCAACCACCAGAAGGCAGAAAATGACGCATCTCAAGCTCTACGCGGAAGAGCTACCACATAAAAGACCGATGGACTCCAGGGTGGGCGCGGCAGTTGGTGGAGCGGAGACTCCCCTATCGTCCAGCGCTGCATTTGCTTTATTGTTCATTGCCTTACTTAATTTGCATTAAACCAAATCAACTCTGAATTGGCCTCCGTGAATTCTTTATAACACTGTTGCTCCTTTAACCTCATTAAAGAGAATCCGCCGCCTAACGCAGCCGCATTCTCTCCCCGAGGCTGTTTGCATCAGCCCCGAGAACCACCGTGGTTGGGCCGACCCCCGTAGCTTTGCCTGCTTCCGTCGTTTGAGCCCACCTACCGGCCACCGTCGTCCCGCCCTGCCGTGCGAGCCGACTTTAGAGGGCCGACCCTACGGACCGACTCTGTCCAGGACCGATCCCTGTTGTCTGAAGGGAATTGAATATCGTCCACCTGCTTTCCACCCACTAGCACTCAGTTCAAAGTATCCGCGTCTAGCAGAGTAAGCGCTGACGCATAGAAAGATTGTAATATTGCTGTGTATGGCCAGAAGCCGCCCGCGTCCTGCCGAGTCTCCATCTAGTGGCCAAGCGGCGGAACTGCACCCTTTGTTATATAAATACAGAAAGGGTTTATAGATAGTTCAATTACATTATAATCATAACACTAAGCCAGTTGTGGAATGTATTTCACGAACGTGCACTAGAACATGTATATAAGTTGGTGATTCATCGGTTATTAATAGTTTGATAATTAATAAAAATAATATTTTTCATAATTCATATTTCATATTAATAAATTTAATAACCTCTTCACCACAACAGGTCATCTTGAGTGCAATCACACAGCACTTACAGGATGGCCAAGGGATCAGGCCCAGCCAGCATGGATTTAGGAAGGGCAGGTCCTGCCTGACCAACCTGATCTCCTTCTACGAGCAGGTGACCCACCTGGTGGATGTGAGGAGGCCTGTGGATGTAGTTTACCTGGACTTCAGCAAGGCCTTTGACACCGTCCCCCATAGCAAACTCCTGGCCAAGCTGTCAGCCCATGGCTTGGACAGCAGCACTCTGAGCTGGGTTAGGAACTGGCTGGATGGCCGAACCCAGAGAGTGGTGGTGAATGGTGTCACATCCAGCTGGCAGCCAGTCACTAGTGGAGTCTCCCAGGGATCAGTGCTGGGCCCTGTGCTCTTTAACATCTTTATTGATGATCTGAATGAGGGCATTGAGTCTATCATCAGTAAATTTGCTGATGACACCAAGCTGGGGACAGGAGTTGATCTGCTAGAGGATAGAGAGGCTCTGCAGAGGGACCTCGAGAGGCTGGACAGATGGGCAGAGTCCAACGGCATGAGATTTAACATATCCAAGTGCCGGGTTCTGCACATTGGCCACAACAACCCCATGCAGTGATACAGGCTGAGGTCAGAGTGGCTGGAGAGCAGCCAGGCAGAGAGGGACCCGGGGGTACTGGTTGATGGTAGGCTGAACATGAGCCTGCAGTGTGCCCAGGTGGCCAGGAGGGCCAATGACATCCTGGCCTGCATTAAGAACAGTGTGGCCAGCAGGAGCAGGGAGGTCATTCTGCCCCTGTACACTGCACTGGTTAGGCCACACCTCGAGTACTGTGTCCAGTTCTGGGCCCCTCAGTTTAGGAAGGATGTTGACTTGCTGGAACGAGTCCAGAGAAGGGCAACGAAGTTAGTGAGGGGCTTGGAACACAAGCCCTATGTGGAGAGGCTGAGGGAGCTGGGGCTGCTTAGGCTGGAGAGGAGGAGACTCAGAGGTGACTTTATTGCTCTCTACAACTACCTGAAAGGGGGTTGTAAACAGGCAGAGGTTGGTCTCTTCTCCCAGGCAGCCAGCACCAGAACAAGAGGACACAGTATCAGGCTGTGCCAGGGGAAGTTGAGGCTGGAGGTCAGGAGGAAGTTTTACACAGAGAGAGTGATTGCCCATTGGAATGGACTGCCCGAGGAGGTGGTGGAGTCGCCGTCACTGGAGGTGTTCAGGAGGAGACTTGACAGGGTGCTTGGTTGCATCACCTCCAGTGATGGTGACTCCACCACCTCCCTGGGCAGCCCATTCCAATGGCCAAGAACTCTTTGAAGAACTTCTTCCTAACATCCAGCCTAAACCTCCCCTGTTGCAGCTTGAGACTGTGTCCTCTTGTTCTGTTGGTGATTGCCTGGGAGAAGAGAACCCCCTCCTGGCTACAACCTCCCTTCAGGTAGTTGTAGACGGCAATAAGGTCTCCTCAGAGTCTCCTCCAGGCTAAGCAACCCCAGCTCCCTCGGCCTCTCCTTATAGGGCTTGTGCTCTTATAGTGGTTTGAGCCTTAACTGAGAGTTAAAGGCTGAAATGGGGAAAAGGCTGAGAATCTCTTCCCCACTTCCCCCCCCCCCCACCTCCTCCCTCCAAACAAGGAGAGGGGGGAAAAGAAAAAAAGGGGGTAAGGAGCAAATCCACTAAGCAACAATCTGGAGTCAGCTTGGAAGTAGAGAGGTAAATAATTTTTTCTTCAAATATAACAGTAACAGGGACAAAAAGTTCACAAGGGCAAGGAACAAGAATGGATGGGAGGGGGACAGAAAAGAATTGTACAAAACCAGTCTTTCTCTGAGGAGGCGCAGAGGCAGCAGGGAGAAGGGTCAGGTCCGGCCACGTGGCTGAGGATCAGGAGGGCAGCTGCTGTAGCTCTCATCCAGCAGAGGCAGGAGCCAAAAAGGAGATCCAACAGCTATGAGGTCCTGCTTTTTATACCCTTGCTGGGCAGGGAGTGGGGAGTGGAACAGACTCGGCTTTCCCAGGGGGGAGACGCCCTTCAGGGAGTGTAAAGTACCCGCAAGCCCTCCACCCTGCTTTCTTCTTTTGTTTTCAGAAAAAGGTGTTAACCCACCACAGCTCTAAACCCCTCACCAGCTTTGTTGGCCTTCTCTGGACAATGTTCCAGCAACTTGGTGGAAGAAACAAACACTGGAAGCTTAGTGGACATTTTACGAAAATACACGGGGTGATGTGTTTCCAAGCTGGTTACACCAATAACTGGGTTACAGTGATACAATCTAGAGGCAAGTCATGCTGACTTTTTTAATCCTGTTTTATGAGTGAAGGAGGCTATAAAGGCTGAAATTACAAGCTTAGATGTGTGTACTTCATGAAAAGTTTTCAATAGCATGAACTCCCTAAGTTTTTTAGTAGCGTCACGTGCAGAGGTCTTGGGCCAGAAATCAGCCATTATATGTGACACAAACATATAGTATGTTTGTTTGGTCCTTTTGCTTTATGTGTATAACCACCCCCTCAGGTGGCTCAGTTGGTAGCACATCAGACCCTTAATGGGAAGGTTTGTGAGTTCAAGACTGCAGTGGGCAGTAGTGTCCTCTCTACTCTAGTCATGAGGTCTGGGGCGACGTGATGATCTTTGAGGTCCCTTCCAACCTTAGAAATACTGAAATTTTTTTTTTTTGTTCCATTTTGAGTTTTTGTTTGTTTTTCTCCAGAAATTAGCCTCCATATTTGTTGGCAAGATAAATTATTTTATGGTGCAGTTAAGATTAGCAGTAACTTCCTGGTCATGAGGTCAGGTATAAACCACAAGATTAAGCAATTGTTAAATACTAGTTAAAGATATCAAAGGGCTGAATAAAAGCTGAATGAGTTGTTGTATAGTAGATATTAGTTATATATTCTAGCAGAATTATGATTAAGAAAAATATCTCTTAACAAATAATTTGCTAGTGTCTTACTCCCAATTTCACAATTGCAGGACTGTATCTTCATAAGAGTAATTAGCTTGAGTTATATATGACAAGTTGTTGCTTTTGTGTTTTGTTTTGTTTTTCAGCCAAGTGACTATATTTGGTAAAAACAGCCCAGATTCCAGATGTGTGAATTTTCCTTAGGTGTGAAATTGATGAAGTTACTTTCAAAGGTAAGTGCAGACAGAAAACAACTGTTATAAGGCCTCTTCCAATAACCACCCCCAAATCCCCTCCCTCTGCTCCTTCCCCCTTTTTTTTTTTTTTTTTTTTTTTTTTTGGTGTGGATCAGTTCACAGATACAGTTCACTGTGTAAGTGCACAAAATCTTTGGCTGTCCCACAGAAAGGTGTGGAGCAGTCATTGTAGTAAAAGGGTGGAAATGGAAGCATAGAATTACTGCTTTTCTTGGCAGCAGCAGCACTTTATGTTGGCAAACAGAGCTTGTCCAAATACAGCTTTAGTACTGAATACATATAATTTAGGATTAGAGCATGAGAAAATTACTACATGAGAAATTGAACTCTCAGATCCCAGCCTTCTATTATCTGCTTCATTTATGGATTTTAGTTCCCAAGATCATTTTTAATGATATTCCATAAAAGGTGTTACTGGTGTTAAGGGGGGCTCCAAAGCTCACTTCCCCCACCTCTATCTGCAGAGGTTTAAAGACAAAGGCATGACATTGCCTTCCCCTCCCCCTGGGGGACAGGTAGAAAGCACCCATTCTTACCGCCGGGATGTATTCACCCGTGGGGAAAAACCCACACTGGGCTTTGGAACTGTGATCGGCCGGGTTCTTCACGGCCTGTATGTATTGGCACTGGACACATTGTCTAGGAAAAATAGAGTGACCAGAAAGCAGTCGGCACTTGTCACTTTGGCTCTCATTTTTGGATCAGTTTTGGTGCTGGTTTTAGACTTGCTCTGGATTCGTGGTCTGAGAAACGAACTCACTGCTGAAATTTATAACCAGTTTATTATAAAATAAAGGCAACACAGTGCTGGGCGCATAGCGAATTTGCTGGAGGCGCACCATAACAACACGAGTTGAACTTACATAGATGGCAAACATACATATTCATATTCAAACATACATATTCCCCAGCACGCTCCCACCCCTCTCCATCAGGACTGAGACAAAACCTACACTTTTGACTGGCCAGTCTGTAGGCGTGTTGGCGCCTCACCTTTCTCTCCCAATACACAAGAATGACCCCTCACACAATACAGACCATAACCAACCAATTAGCCCAACTATCGAACCCCACGGTCCCCAGTAATTCCCCTTGTGAAAGCCAAATATTAAAAACAATTTCTCACAGTGGCAAAATTGGAGAAATAAGCACTTGGATCTGGCTTCTCCCCGGACCTACCTACCCTGGGGTCCTGATCCCTACCTCGTGTTGGGAGTGACCCTGCCTGCCGTAACACTGCCGCTGTTGGCTGGGACAGGCCTGCAGCGCGACTTCTCTTGCACTGCTCAGACAGTGCTGCTACATGAGTTTTGTCTTGTGGCAGCTGTGTCTAAGGACACTTTGATTTTGGATGGTCCCTTTTCCTTTGGATTTGTGCCAGAAATCCACAATGTGGATTATAAACTTGCAGTCTGGAGCCTGCCACTGAAGAGAGACCTGGGGACTATCTCCAAATTCCTGCTCCATCCTCGTGAGTAAAATCCGACTAATTGGCTTTTCCTAAGGTCCTGGCTTGCCTCCATTTTATAACTGGGGTAAAGCTATTTCGTGGTTTAACCTTTTCCATTTTCTGAATTCTCTAAATTGTACTAAAGTTGCCAGTAAGCATCCTGGTGGAATTCGTGACTGAATAGAGCCTGTAAATGAAATCTAACTAGTTGGTACCTAATTTTGGGGTGGGGTTTTCAGGAAGAATAGGGATAGCTATATTTTTATAATTCCTGCCTCTTTAATTTAACCCCAATCAAAACAGTAAGTCTTACAGTATTTTGCAATTTTATAAGCAGATTTCAATTTGCCATGATATAAACAAGAGTGTAAAATCGTTTGAGTTTTATTTTTTTATTTGCACCACATCTGGAGGTCTTCCTGACCCTCCCCTGTGAGCTCTCTTGGTTTTACTTTTTTTTTTTTTTTCTTTAAAACTGGGTAATTAACATCATTAATATTTGACATTTGATGTATTAACGTACCAACAATTAGCATACACAGTTGGCTTACTGTTCTCACCTTGAATTGAAATACTATGATGTTTTTATCCGTTTGAAACCTGACAGAGGCCCCATGCATATAAATTTGACCTATTAGCTCCAGTTGTGTATGATTTACTATTAGGATTGTAGGGATAAGTAACACTTTACCTATGTAATTAATACTTTTAAGTCACTGTGACTTCAGACTATAGGAATTTACTACACCAATCTTGCTTTGTAGGGTAGTCACTTTTAAGTACTGCAGTGCCAATTTGTGAAAAAACACAGATAATATTAAAATAATATTAAAAGTTTGCCATATATATGTAGAGTGAGCATTACTTACGAAAGCATAGCTGTAGCTGGATGTGCATAGTGACAAAATAACCATTTTGGAACTGTACCTAGATAAATTTATCTTCACCTATGTGGAGTATTCATATAAATGATTATATGTGAATATGAACTGTCATTTGTATGTACTAAAACAGGTTTCACAAGCTGAAATGAGTGTCTGACATTATTTTACCCTGACACATTTTTTTTCATTAATCTCAAAACACTTTGCAGCATTAATTAAATCTCACAAAAATCCATATAACATAGGTAATGGAAGGTTTATTATAAGGGGTCTGTTTTAGAGGCTTCAGGGAAACAGCTTGCATAGCGAGTAAGAGCTACTTTGCATTATTTATTTTGTCTTGATGTCTTTCTCTCAAATGGGGTATGTAGAGCTTATTTATTATGGTAGGCACTAAGATGCATTCGGTTTATAATTACAGTGAACAGTGTTATAATTACTTATATTTTGAACTATCTCATAACTGTGATTGCTTGGCTGGTGGAACTTGTGTTTGAAGGAGCTTTTTTGTTGTACAGGAGTATCTAGGAGCTCTGGAATCACCATATTTAAATTTGCAGGTGGAATACTTAATTTACATAGGTAATAAAAGCCAAAAATGCCCTCAATTTTTCTGCCCTATTTGCTCTTATTTTTTACATCACTTAACAGAGGTTTTTTTAAAATACAGTAATTTTTTATCAGAGGCATTTGAAGTCTTAACTGTTCTTCCAGCATCAGAACAGTACGTGGTTGAAAAGGGGGACAGAAGTACTCCCTGATGATACAGGTGTTCTGATATAACTGTGACATATACTATTGACATACTTGTCAGATTGCTTTCTCCCAGGTTCCTTTTGTAGAATTCTTTAGTTGCACAGAAGCATTTCTAATACATTTTTATATTAAATTTGTAAATTAATAAAAAAAAAATTAGATACATTGAGCCATTATGCTCAGATTTCCTGCTCTAGAAGGAACTGTGTTGTTTAAATGTGTTGTGCTAATGGGAGGTTTGTCCTCTTACTCTTCGTTTTGTTTTCACATTTGTAAACTTTTCCAGTAATACTTCATTCCTAGCTCTGTAGGTTTGTAGCATTACGCCCTGTCACTCTTACTGAGGAAAGTACTGAATGGCAGACTCACATGTATCTTTTTTTTAAAATATAATTGAGCATGTGGATTCTGTCCCTGCATTTTGTAAGGAAATGCTGAGGGGTAGAACTCATTTTAGTAAGATCAGTGTTAACAAGAGGGAAGCAGTTACCACCGTAGCCATGATAGGTATTTTGAACATTTCCTAGAGAAATACATTCTTTACAGTAGGCTAAAATTTGTGATTTATTGGGCTAACTGAAATCCCTTTCAAGAGTCCATAAATGCTGTTGAGTTATGGAGGAGGTGTTTAACCTACCTAGGATTATTTTATTTTCTGTGGATAGTTAAAAGACCAAATTACACTCAAACTACCATGTCAAGTGATTGATGTTCAAGTAATTGGTAAGGGCTTGTTTGTGTATGCAAACTGTCCAGCTTTACATAGGGTAAAGTGTTACTACATATGTATCATGAATGCAGCTATTGCTGACTGAAAAATGTGTCTTACCTGAGTACAGGCATTCCTGTAAAGCATATTGAATTTTGTCAACAGTCTGTTTCACTTTCCTGCTTATATACTTGTGTGTAGATTACAGTTTATTCTAGTATATGTATTTTAACAAAAAAACAAAACTCCAAAACACAACACACAAAACAACAACAAAAAACCCCACAAACCAAACCACCACCACCTCCCCCCATTCTAATCAAATTAGTAATGCCCATTTAGATACTGTGTCTAAGATAAGCACTTACAAATCTGAGTAAGAAACCAGAACAAAAACTGGATTAAACGTCAACCAGTTGGAGCTTCTCAGTTTAGAAGTAGTTACATTAGTATTTGGTGATGAAGTATTGTACCAGGGGGAGCTGGTCTTTATGCTAACCTCCAAAATTTTACTAGCTTCATACATTTTCATACATTAAGTGTTCAAGTCCATGGGACCTGACGGGATACACCCACGGGTGCTGAGAGAACTGGCAGATGAGGTTGCTGAACCCCTCTCTATTCTATTTCAAAAGTCATGGCAATCTGGTGAAGTCCCCACAGACTGGAAAAGGGGAAACATTGCCCCCATCTTCAAAAAGGGTAAGAAGGAGGAACCAGGGAACTCCAGGCCAGTCAGTCTCACCTCTGTTCCTGGAAAGATCATGGAGCAGATCCTCCTGGAGTCACTACTGGCTCAGAAGAATAGTGAAGAAGTGATTTGGAACAGTCAGCATGGCTTTGCCAAGGGCAAATCCTGCCTGACCAACCTGGTTGCCTTCGACACTGTCCCACACCACATCCTGGTCTCCAAACTGTGGACACATGGGTTTGATGGGTGGACCACTAGATGGATAAGGAACTGGCTTGATGGCCACACCCAAAGAGTGGCTGTCAATGGGTCCATGTCCCAGTGGAGGCCAGTGACAAGCGGAGTCCCTCAGGGATCAGTCCTGGGACCTGTCTTGTTCAACACCTTTGTGGGTGCCATGGACAGTGGCATTGAGTGCACCCTCAGCAAGTTTGCTGATGACACCAAGCTGTGTGGTGCAGCAGACATGCTGGAGGGAAGGGAGGCCATCCAGAGGGACCTTGACAGGCTGGAGAGGTGGGCACAAGCCAACCTCATGAAGTTCAATGAGAGCAAATGCAGGGTCCTGCATCTGGGTGGAGGCAATCCCAGGCACAAATCCAGGCTGGGCAGTGACTGGCTGGAAAGTAGCCCTGAGGAGAGAGACTTGGGGGTGCTGGTGGACAAAAAGCTCAAGATGAGCTCTCAATGTGCACTTGCAGCCCGCAAAGCCAATCAGATCCTGGGCTGCATCAGAAGAAGTGTGGCTAGCAGGTCGAGGGAGGTGATCCTCCCCCTCTACTCAGCCCTGGTGAGACCCCACCTGGAGTACTGTGTCCAGTTCTGGAGCCCCTATTACAAGAGGGATGTGGAGGTGCTGGAACATGTCCAGAGAAGGGCCACGAGGATGATCAGAGGGTTGGAGCACCCCTCCTATGAGGACAAACTGAAGGAGTTGGGGCTGTTCAGTGTGGAGAAGAGAAGGCTCCGAGGTGACCTAATTGTGGCCTTCCAGTATGTGAAGGGGGCCTATAGGAAGGCTGGGGAGGGACTTCTCAGGATGTCAGGTAGTGATAGGACTGGGGGGAATGGAATGAAGCTGGAGGTGGGGAGATTCAGGCTAGATGTGAGGAGGAGGTTCTTCACCATGAGAGTGGTGAGACCCTGGAATGGGTTGTCCAGGGAGGTGGTTGGGGCCCCGTCCCTGGGGGTGTTTAAGAGCAGGCTGGCTGAGGCTCTCTCCAGCCTGCTGTAGTGTGGGGTGTCCCTGCCCATGGCAGGGGGGTTGGAACTAGATGATCCTTGTGGTCCCTTCCAACCCTGAATGAAACTATGAAACTATGAAACTATTTTTCACATTTTAGAGGGGTGCTGTTTTTTTCTTGGCTTGCATCCCAAGTGAGGTCATTGGTACTGTGTTCTCAATGCCTGTTTATATGCCTCTTTTGATAAGATTTGAATCCTCAGGCCACTTTCAAATACTTCCCACAAAGGCTATTAAGATACTAGGTTTCTGTAATTTACATGAAAAGAAATGACCATGCAGAGGAAAGGAAAATTGAGGAGAGTTTTCTTAGAATTTGCTAGGTTGTTGGGCAAATGGGTTGCATTAGGACAATGTAGTTTGACTTGGCAGGGTCATCACTTTGAGCCTAATGAGGGAGATGGATCTTGCCCAAGGCACAAGAAGGTATAAAAGGAGCAGCTGAGGTGAATGGGATGCACTGAGCACCTGTTGGCAGATGAATGTCATGGTAGTGGGGACATACTGTCCTAAGGTCTTTGGGGTTTTTGCTTGTGTTCTGAGTTTTTCCCAGTTTCCCTTGTTTTTTGTTTTTCTACTTTTAGTTAGCCTTGTAAAGTGAAAAAAAAAAGGAGAGGCTAAACTGCTGTAAGGTTTGAGAAAGTGTGTGATTTTCTTGTTACTCAATCTTGCTGCCCACTGAATTTATTCCACAATATGAGGTGTGAGTAATTACGTGCCAAACCAGAACGTTGTTCACCTGATGAGAAAGTAATGGGATTTAAAACAGTGTGAGGAAACAGAGAGACTCATGGTTGAAGGTGGAAAAGATGTCGTAGTACCCACCCTCATAGTGAAAACCCTTACATTGTAAGGAGGATGTAAACTTTATGGAATGAGCATGACCTGCTGAGAAGAAATGTAATCCTTTAGACATTACATATCCTTTAGCCAGTGTCAGTATGCTCATGCACAGAGAGTTCTGTGTCAGGACTCCTTGAGGACACAGGAGGCAGGTGGTGAGAGTTGGAAATGCTATTAGGCAGGTAGCTGGGAGGACTCAGACTGCCTGGAAACTTGGCTGCTACAAAGGTCACAGGCTTAATGAGATGTCTGTGCTGCTCTAGGTGTGGAGTGAGAACTTGGCAGTCATGGATATGTTTGGTCTGGGGAAGAAGATGAGCCTGGGAGACTAAACGTGGGCTACCAGGCAGGTGTCTGACTAGGATCTTCATGACAGCATATTTTGAAGTGTTGCTTATGCTGTGTCTGTGTCCTGGGAGGCAGATAGAGCTCTCATGTTGTAATACATAAGTAAGATCAGAGTGTAGGGAGGAGGCATTAAGGCTGTTAGTTGTCATACACAGACTGTGGTGTAGATACAAGCTGGAGGTGGGATATCTAGGGAGTGGCATGCCAACTAAAGTGCAATTTGCTTGAACCTTCATTCACCTCTAAATTGAGACTGATATTACTGCTTAATGTTTGAGTGAATAGGGGAAATGAGGGCTGCAATTAATTTGGATAGGAAGTGTGAAAATCTTAGTTGCTCACCGGTGCATTGCCAGTTGCTATTGATCAGTCAGTAGTTATATGAAAAGACTGTTTCAAAAGCAATTAAAACAAAAGGAAATTAAGGTGAAACGAGGAAGATTTATTTTGTACTTTCTATTAAAAAAAATAAAATCCTTAACCATTAAAGGTCAATTTGTATTTCTCTATAACTTATAGCCCAATGCAATTACATCTCTATTTACTATTGGTTTAAGTACTTTCATGGTACACTTTCTAGACTGACATTTTCAGAAACCTGTAGTTAGTCATAAACAATAGGTCTCTGTGTTATTAACTGTCTTTGTCTAATAGCAGTAGATTGTTCAGCTGTTAAGCAAGTACTGCTCTCATTTTTCTTGCTTATGCATTGTGAGACTATAAATTCACTTGTGACACTCCATGCACAGCAGCTTTTAACTGGATCTTTCACAACAATGTTGCCTGCCAGAGGAATTACTTCTGATTTACCTTGTTTAAAAATCAGTTGCTGATATTTCCAAAGCCTATGCTGATATTTCCAAAGCTATGAGATGCCTAAAGCAGACACATCAGTGTTGACAGGAGGTGAAATTACATAATTTTAGTTGTGATATCACTGAGGATGTAAAAATAAGTGAACATCCTAGTTCTCAGAGCTCAAAAGCTGGAGCTTCCATCAGTAGCTACTTATTTTTAAACACGTTCTTGTGGTCTGCAACATTTCTTTGAGGAAGGCGATTAGTCTATGGGAGTCTCAAGGAGAGGTAGTGAACTGGCCTGCTCAGCCAAAGGAAAATGAAACTCTTGATAGCTTGTTGAAATATACTTTAATTGTGCAGTAGTGATGATACTGGTTGGCTGTGTGCTTACAGTTACACTCTATACAGAAGGGCCTTAAGAGTACAAGGCTTTATTACTTTGGTATTAGAAAAAAAAATCTTCGCTGAAAGGGCTGTGAATTCCTGGAACAGTCTGCCCAGGAAAGTGGTAGAGTCCCCACCCCTGGAGATGGAAAAGATGTGCTGATGGACACAGTTTAGTGGTAGACATTGTAGTACTGATTTAATGTTTGGATTTGGTGATCTTAAAGGTCTCTTCCATCCAAAACAATTCTATAGTTTCATGATTCTGTGATTCTACTTGATAATGGCCTTAAGTTTAAATATTTACACATATATAGTAAAATTGTATACATTTGTATGCATATGTATTTATCTGTCTTAAAAAAGAAGCAGTCTTTACAGTTGTCTTTAACATGATGAAGGTCCCAAGTGTCTAATTTTTGTTTTTCAGGGCTAATATTTTTCCCTCCTATGAATATATCACCTTAAACTAATCACATTTCTCATCATACTTTGATGCATTAGTAACATCCCAGTTCAGTCATTGTATTCTGTTTACTAGAGAGTCCTTCAGTACCTCCACTGACCTGTTCACTGATCTCTCATCTAAACTTAGTTTTTCAAGAATTATATTATAATATGCTGGTCAAATTGAATGTGTTATCCTACCAGTGAACATTATGATGAAATATTAACTGGTCACAATGTTGAATGTGAAATTTGCTGGTGGCTTCTAGTTTATATTCATTGTGCATCAACATTATGATCTTTGTTTATGGGTCCAACAAAGAGCTAACATCTGCCAAAGCACAGATGTATTGTGTTTAAGAAATGCCTGTGTTTGGTCACCAGTCAAGCATGCCAAAGGGACTTGCTTATGAATTTGCTATGTAATTTAGGCAGTACTGACTCATTAAATATGAACTTAAAATGAAGTGACACTGGTGATAATTCACATCATCTTCATTACAAGCACTAACAAGATCATTTGCCTAGCAAGTTTGGAGTCTGACTTACCAAATCAATAAGATGGGTAGGTGGAAGTATTTTAGTGAAACACTTTTCATAGTGAGATAAGCAGAAGGTGATGCACTGAATTTGTTTAGTGTAATGGCACTTTCAAAATGCTTTCATCTATTGTGTAACCATGGGCTCCTAAGTTTCCACAATAAAGTTTGTGCTAAGCAGCAAACTGTAAATGCAGCCCAAGAGCTAAATAAGTGATTGTTTTCCTAGTGGGAGTCTCAAGCAAGTTGTTTGCGTCAGTGAATCTGTTTCTATGTTGTTTTGGAGGATCTCCCTTGAAGGGAAGCTAGGCTCTGACACTGTGCAGATGCCTACTATGGAATGTACTGTGTATGTTCTCATCCTGCCCTAAAACAAGATGCCTTTTTTACTACAAGAAAATGTTTCTTTGTTCACTCTAAGGCACAATGGGAAAACTGCCCGCTGTGTCTAGGTTTATGAGGCAAGGTTTTGGTAGTGAGGGACTGCAGGACAAGGTCCTGAAATAGCCAACTTGTGTTACAAAACATAAATTTGTCCTTCTTTACCTTGGAATACTTGACTCAGTTTGCTCTGTGTGCTCAGTTTGACTCTAGTCACCTGACAAAGGGTCCAGGAGTGTTCTTCAGACGTGAAAAGAATTTTTTCACTCCTGAGACTGGGGATTTAGTTAGAGATTGCTAAATCTGGGAGAGATGGCACAGCTTGACAGTGAGACAGTGTGTGAGTCCAGTAGGAAGAGACAGTGAGGACACAAAGTTTGTTTTGGTTTCCTTGACAAATCTGACCTATCTGCAGGTTGGAGCAGGATTATGGTTCCAGCCAACAAGTCCCCCAGTACCTACCCTGAATTAGAAGCCAGAGAGTTTTCGTGGTCAAGCCTGTGAACCAGCACAGGGACAAAGTATGAATTTGTGTGCAGATAGAAACTGAAGCCTCAGCTTTCATGATTGTGTAGAAATACTAGTGTCAGAGTATCAGATGCTAAGGATGCATCCAATACCTTGTATGAGGTCTGTACAGAACATGAAACTACAAAATCCTTGTTTAGAGCTTTACTTGAACATTTAAAAAACTCTGTCTGCTTAATATTTGTTCCTGAGATTAAAAAAAAAAATCTTCTGAACTGTTTGAAGAAATACGCTCTGGAATTCATCTTGGGTGGATTTAACTGTCATTTTTAATCCTCTGTGGTGTGAAACTGTATCAAACATTTGATGTATTTATCAAATACCATGAACAATATCTGTTACAAGGTATCTCGTTTTTCATGTCTCATCTTTGTCTTACTCTGTCTTGAAGAGATGTGTGTAAATCTTCTCTGGGGAATTTGATAGATTCAGCAGCTTGTCATTGGGACCCAGATCTCTCCTTTAAAATGGTTCATTTTGTAATGGCAATTCAATACATTTTGTATCAGGGAATCATTACCAACTGGACATGGAGATAGCAGTGGATTGTTTTTTTTCTATTGCATATACTCAATTGCTTTTATAGAATTTTATTTCACAGTTGGAAACTTGACTTCTAACTAGAGTTGTATGATACTGCCAATCTTTGCTTTGACTATTCAGGTATAAAAGTGGCTAAGTTTGCAAGAACCCAGCGCGTGGCTGAAGAGAGAGGAGGCAGCTTGAGGAGCGCAGCTCGGCTTCTCACTGACAGGGGGAAAAAAAAAAAAAAAAAAAAAAAAAAAAAGCCGTGTGGAGAGGGTGGTTACTGCAAGATGGTCACCACTAGAGCAAAGGCTAGCAGAAGGACAGTGGGCACCCAAACAGAGACCACACACAAGCATGCAGATGTTCAGGTAGGTGGCTGCAGTGAGTGCTGGAGCCTGGCACTCGATATGGAGGCTGGAGGGAGCAGCTGTTTCAGGTGTGAGCAGGTCAGTGATCTAATGAGCATGGTGGTCAAACGAAAAGAAGAGGTGGAAAGGCTAAGAACTAGAAGAGATGGTGAGCAGAAAATTGACGATTCCCATAACGTAACCTCTTCTAAACCAGAACAGGGAGTAACACTTAGGGGAACAGGGAGTTTGATACCTCCCCAGAAGCAAGATTCTCAACCTCCCTGTAGTAACCCACATGAGCAGGGCCAATGGGAACAGGTCTCTGCCCGACGGAAGAAGTGCAAACAAAGGAAGCCTGCTCCTGTGAGCAGCACGCTGCCTCCAGTGCAGTTACAGAACAGGTATGAGGCTCTGCAGGAGGAACAGGTCATTGGTAAGGCTGAGGACTCAAGAAGGTCAGAAGCTGTACCAATGACAGGTTGCCTCAGGCCAGCCAAAAACTTACCCAGAAAAAAACCTCGCAGGGTCATCGTCATAGGAGACTCCCTACTGAGGGGAACAGAGGGCCCAATATGCAGACCAGACCAATTTCATAGAGCGGTCAGCTGCCTCCCTGGTGCCCAAGTTAAAGACGTTGTAGACAGAATTCCCAACCTCGTGAGTCCTTCAGACTACTACCCACTGCTGGTCTTTCAGGTGGGCAGTGACGATGTAACAATGAGAGGCTCACAATCTATTAAAAAAGACTTCAGAACCTTAGGGCAAATGCTAAAGGGATCAGGGGCTCAAGTCGTGTTCTCAGCCATCCCTCTAACATCAGCAATGGATGAGGACACACTGAGGAAGGGCTGACAGATCAATTCATGGCTCAGGGGCTGGTGCCATCGACAGGGCTTTGGGTTCCACAATCATGGATTGGTTTTCAAGGCACCTGAGCTGAAAACAACTCATGGGACACACTTGTCCCAGAGGGGGATAAGAATCCTGGGGCAGGAATTGGCAGGGCTCATTGATAGGGCTTTAAACTAGATTTGAAGGGGGAGGGGTTAATAGTCTCCTGCTGGCTGGTGACAAACAGAGGGGCAGCTCACCAGCAGTAGAGAGAAGGAGAGCTGGTAAGGGCTCTCAGCTTGCTGCCCTGAGGCAAGCCACGAATGATCCACCAGGACATTCTGTGGAAACCGAGGGGATTTGGCACAAGAGGAGGACAGGGCCAGCCCAGCTGAAGGACTTCTGTGCGAATACGCGCAGCTTGGGCAACAACCAGGATGAGTTAAGGGCCACTGTGCTGCTGGGATACCACGACATAGTGGCTGTTACTGAAACTTGGTGGGATGAATCCCATGACTGGAATGTAGGCATAGATGGATATATACTCTTTAGGAAGGATAGGCAGGGAAGGAGAGGAGGAGGTGTTGCCCTCTATGTCAATAGCCAGTTGGAATCAGTGGAGCTCCAACTGGGGAGGGATGATGAGCTAGTTGAGAGCGTGTGGGTTAAAATTAAAGGCAGGACAGGGGAAGGAGATATTACTGTGGGGGTCTCCTACAGGCCACCTGACCAGCAGATCCAAGCAGATGAGGCCCTCCATAGGCAAATAGAAGCGGCTTCCAGGTCACAAGCCCTGGTCCTCATGGGTGATTTCAACCACCCGGACATCTGCTGGAGGGACAACACAGCAAGGCACCAGCAATCCAGGATGTTCCTGGACTCCATAGAAGACAACTTCCTCCTCCAAATGGTAGAGGAACCAACAAGAAATGGTGCTATGCTGGACCTTGTTCTCACCAACAGGGAAGGGCTGGTAAGCAATGTGAGGCTCATAGACGGCCTTGGCTGCAGTGACCATGCAGCAGTTGAATTTAACATCCTCAGGGCAATCAGGAGGAAGTATTCCAAGCTCACGACCCTAGACTTCAGGCATGCAGATTTTGATCGCTTCAGGGATCTGCTAGACAAAGTGTCGTGGGACAAAGCCCTGGAGGGAAGAGGGACCCAGGACAGCTGGTCAGTATTCAAGGACCACCTCCTCTGTGTCCAGGAGCTCTGTGTACCAACAAAGAGAAAAGCAGGTAAGAATGCTAGGAGGCCTGCCTGGATGGGCAAGGAGCTACTGGACACACTATTACTTAAAAGGAAACTCTACAGGAAGTGGAGAGAAGGACAGCTAGAACAGGGGGAATATAAGGAAGCTGCCCGAGCAGCAAGAGTCCTGGTTAGGAAAGCCAAAGCAGAGTTTGAATTGAATCTAGCCAGGGAGGTTAAAGGGAACACTAAGAACTTTTACAGGTATATTAATGGGAAGAAGAAGACTAGGGAAGGTGTGGGCCCCCTCAGAAAGGAAAATGGTGACATGGTCACAAGTGATGAGGAAAAGGCTGAGGTACTTAATAACTTCTTTACCTCAGTCTTCACTGCAAGGGCCTCTAGCCACACTCCTGATGTTATGGAAGTCAAAGCCAGGGACGAGGAGGAAGAACTGCCCATTGGAAGTGCAGATCAGGTTCGTGATCATCTGAAGAACCTAAAAGTGTTCAAGTCCATGGGACCCGACGGGATACACCCACGGGTACTGAGAGAACTGGCAGATGAGGTTGCTAAACCCCTCTCTATTCTATTTCAAAAGTCATGGCAATCTGGTGAAGTCCCCACGGACTGGAAAAGGGGAAACATTGCCCCCATCTTCAAAAAGGGTAAGAAGGAGGAACCAGGGAACTACAGGCCAGTCAGTCTCACCTCTGTGCCTGGAAAGATCATGGAGCAGATCCTCCTGGAGTCACTACTCGCTCAAAAGAATAGTGAAGAGGTGATTTGGAACAGTCAGCATGGCTTTGCCAAGGGCAAATCCTGCCTGACCAACCTGGTGGCCTTCTATGAGCAGGTGACAAAATTAATAGATGAGGGGCGAGCAACTGATGTCATTTTCCTGGACCTGAGCAAAGCCTTCGACACTGTCCCGCACCACATCCTGGTCTCCAAACTGGTGACACATGGGTTTGATGGGTGGACCACTAGATGGATAAGGAACTGGCTTGATGGCCGCACCCAAAGAGTGGCTGTCAATGGGTCCATGTCCCAGTGGAGGCCAGTGACAAGCGGAGTCCCTCAGGGATCAGTCCTGGGACCTGTCTTGTTCAACATCTTTGTGGGTGCCATGGACAGTGGCATTGAGTGCACCCTCAGCAAGTTTGCTGATGACACCAAGCTGTGTGGTGCAGCAGACATGCTGGAGGGAAGGGAGGCCATCCAGAGGGACCTTGACAGGCTGGAGAGGTGGGCACAAGCCAACCTCATGAAGTTCAATAAGAGCAAGTGCAGGGTCCTGCATCTGGGTGGAGGCAATCCCAGGCACAAATCCAGGCTGGGCAGTGACTGGCTGGAAAGCAGCCCTGAGGAGAGAGACTTGGGGGTGCTGGTGGACAAAAAGCTCAAGATGAGCTCTCACTGTGCACTTGCAGCCCGCAAAGCCAATCAGATCCTGGGCTGCATCAGGAGAAGTGTGGCTAGCAGGTCGAGGGAGGTGATCCTCCCCCTCTACTCAGCCCTGGTGAGACCCCACCTGGAGTACTGTGTCCAGTTCTGGAGCCCCTATTACAAGAGGGATGTGGAGGTGCTGGAACGTGTCCAGAGAAGGGCCACGAGGATGATCAGAGGGTTGGAGCACCTCTCCTATGAGGACAGACTGAAGGAGTTGGGGCTGTTCAGTGTGGAGAAGAGAAGGCTCTGAGGTGACCTAATTGTGGCCTTCCAGTATCTGAAGGGGGCCTACAGGAAGGCTGGGGAAGGACTTCTCAGGATCTCAGGTAGTGATAGGACTAGGGAGAATGGAATGAAGCTGGAGGTGGGGAGATTCAGGCTAGATGTGAGGAGGAGGTTCTTCACCATGAGAGTGGTGAGACCCTGGAATGGGTTGTCCAGGGAGGTGGTTGGGGCCCCGTCTCTGGGGGTGTTTAAGAGCAGGCTGGATGAGGCTCTGTCCAGCCTGCTGTAGTGTGGGGTTTCCCTGCCCATGGCAGGGGGGTTGGAACTAGATGATCCTTGTGGTCCCTTCCAACCCTGAATGAAACTATGAAACTATGAAATATATCATGTTTAATCCAGCTCAAGAGTGTCACATTACTGTAGAACAAGTGATTCTTGTCTATGAAAATGAGGAGACTGAAACACTGGATGCCTGAAACAGAAAGATTTCATTTTCTTATAGGCACTAGGGTTGAATCAAAGATTGTTTATTGCCTGTTTTGATCAGGATGTAAGATTCTGAGTGTTTTATTGTATTTAAAATTATGCAATGCTAAGCAGAATGATGGACTGTTATACCTACCTGTTTCCTACTTTTCTGGTAGAACATAGCACCGTTAAATCTAGCTAAACATGTTCTCTTACGGTTTCTTGTAGTGGGGAGTAGGACCTAGATAGCCAAGACATGAGTTTTTGCAGTGGAACTGCGCTATGGGAAGCACGTGATTGGGTGGCTATTTCTCAGTCTTGCTTGAAGACTGGTTTTGAGCCTTTCAGACAAATGCAATGCATGAATGGAAAGGTGCTTGAAGCTTCTGTGGGGCGAGAATTCAAGGCCAGATACATCTGCTTGTAGGAGCTTGAGTTAGAGATAAAAGTTTATGTAAGAAACTGTTTTCTCACAGCTGTTACTTACTTACATATATAATATCACACTTCAACTTCTTATGCCAAACAAAACAAATAGCACTTTCTCCTATATTATAATTGAAAGTGTGGCAACTGCATATGTATAACGAGAGTATAGAAACTTACTCTCTCATGGGATTGAGTGTTTCCTGGGGAAACAGCTTGCAAGGCACATGACCAAACTCAAAAGGCATTCTGGCATTTATTCTTTTTCCCCAGAACCAAAGGCTCCTTGTAGTCCTGTCTTACCAGACCCCTTGGAGTCATTTAATCTTCTGGTGTTTTTAAAGTGAGTACCGCAGTACCCAGTTTCCTCTCTTGAGTACTTGATTTAGGGGAGAAAGCAGGAAGGAAGCGAAGGGAGGAGGCAAATACATAATGAAGATAGACAAGAAAAGGACTAGTGAAAGAAATCATAAAGGATTGGATGGTGCATATCCATGAGATCAGCAGTGTCAGCCCATGTCTTGTGCTGCTGTTTAAGCTTAGGTTTGGCAAGGCTCTTTGATGTATAATGTGTGGTACTGCATGGTGCTCAGATACGTGCTGAGGTACTTGCCAAATTGGGATTGGCTTTACAAGTGAGCCCATGTTTACATATGATCTATCTGATTTGGTGCCTAAATAAAAGGAATATGTTGTTTTCTCAGCATAGTCTCCAAACGGCTTGTGAATGCTATAAGAAAATAACTATTAAATCTCTAGGAATTGGAAGTGACAGTATATGAAACTCTTCTAGTTTTTATTTTCTGTGCTTTGGGTGTTGTTTATTTTCCCTTGCACTGAGACTAATGTATTTGTTGAGACCATAACTATTTTTTTTGCATCTGAAACTTTCTTTTGGTAAAGCATTTAAACAATAAGCCAATGTCCTGGTTGTTCTGTGTTGGTGATACATCTGATAATGATTGTACACACTTGTGATAGTTTGTAGTTCTTAATTTGTTTTTGTCAGAATATTTTTGTGCAAATCTCTTATCCTCTTGAAATCTTGGACTGCTACCTGTTCTTACCAATCCTACCATTGTCCACAATTCTATGTCCTCATTTTTTATTAGCTTTAGTTTATGAATGATTATCCATAGCATTTTCAGACAGTTGAACTTTATTTCCACACCCCCCACACCCCCATAAGTTTCAGCCAAGATTGCACAACTTTTCTCTCAGAACTAGGCCTGGTTTCACATCAGCTAATCACCACTGAAGCTTACATAAACCTGTGGAAAATTTAAGTCTCTTTCTCAGGAGTCCCATAGCAACCTCAACCTTAGGGGACTTTCCTTGAAAAGCCTCTTCATTTTTCATAAAGCAGAAGTACGGGGCAGTCTACAGTTTATGCTTGGATTTGTGGCAAGCAAAGAAAGATGAGTTCATAAAACAAAGTCTGGATCTGAATTTGATCTGTGGTTTAAGCTTTAATGTGTCAGCAGGAGCTGTTGTCTATATGAATTTGTACTCTTGATGTGCAAGATGAGTGAGCTTACTGTTTTTCTTTGTACTTGTATCTGTATGACCTTCATAGTGAGTCTTGTCAAGTCTCAGACTGACTGGTGCAAATTATTCAGGACTTGGACACAAGACTGCTGCAGAAAACACGAGTGCAGAGAATGTTCTGGTCATGTTTAATGCTTTTCTGTGTCATTCCTGCTATGCATTATTCTTTCTCCTGAGTAAAAACTGCCCTCAGCAAAGTATTCTAATGTTTCTCTTTCAGATAAATTGTAGGTAAATAAATAAGTAATAATTAAAATAATTCCATTGCAGTTTTCTAAGCAACATGTCATGGTTTCTGGCTGGATTTCTGTTTGCCTGTAGGCATTTTAAAACCTTCTTAATTTAACTGAGAAGCTTTAAGTTATAGTATGTCAGAAGATAATGGATTATTCTTGTTTTTAGTCACCAGATCTCATTCTAGAAGAGCAGAAAATGTCAATCCTTTGTCTACATGAACCTGTATGTGCTATTTGGTGTGGTGCAAAGGCTCTGTTAACATGCTTTTGTGTGGCTGTTTTCTTAGGAAGGCAATATGAGATGGTTGACGTGAAACTTCAGTTATCCCAAGTTCTGTTGGGTAGGATTTGGCTTGTCACTGTAGTATAACTTTCTTCATTTAGCTGGTAGCTCTATCCCCCAGTGATCGCCTGCAGCCCTGGGAAAGGTGAGTCAGGAGAAGACAAGGAGACCCATGAGCTGAAATAGAAACAGATTTAGTAAAATAGAATAATAGCACTAATAAAAATTAGTATTAATACTAATAGAAAGTACACAAAGTTATTGTAGCACATATAGTGGTGATGAGCTGCTCACTCAGCAGTGAATGCTAAATGCCAAGCACCAAAGCTACAGGGAAAATGTGACACAGTAAACAGGAGAGTAGGCATGGGAGCAGAACAACAGGCAAGGACCCTCCAGGGATGGTGACCGTCATGAGAAGAGACCATCCTCAGTAAACTTTCTAGTTTATGGCATGTGATGTTTATGGTCCAGAATACTTTTGTTGGTCAGCTTACGTCAGCAATTCCATCTTTTACTTCTCAGAGCTTTAGCACCTGGATAACTCAAAACTGCTAAAAACCTTGATCATTGTGTACACCTGTATAATATGCCTGTCCACAAGTGAAAACAGTGTCTTAGTAATGTTCTCACCGGATCAGATGCTGCAGTCTTCTCAAAAATACAGCTTTCTTAAATAGAAAATGGATCCTGTGATTCTCAGTGACAGTACCAATACTAATACTTTTCTACTGGTAAGGTCTGTTGCTTGAGATGAACTTCTACATCAATATTTTAGCAGAGAATCCCAAAATGAGAGCTTCGTGTGCCCTCATTTTGCATTTCTAGGGAATAAATGAAAAGTGAATGTTACATGACAGAAACTCCCTCAATCTGGCTCAGTTCCATTTTAATTCAAGATTAGATGGCTTAAAAGTTGGTAAAAATGTCTCTGCTTTACAACCATGTCAACCGGAATAGGAAAGACTCCCAACAGGACCTGTTGTGCCTTGAGAGACCAATGTAGAAAGATGTGTGTTGCTGTAACCTCAGAGCTAGACTGACAGTTGCAGGTCATGACAGAACTTTTTGACAGCTGCATTTCCCTGTGAAGCAGCACTAAGAGTCTTGCAACATTAAGATTTTTTAAAAATAAACCACCAAAACTTTAAATATGGTGCAAACAGTTTAAAGAGAAAGATCTCATGTCATGCATGAGAGGCTCAAATGCAAGCCTTGCTCCCAGCTGTAAGTTTGCATTTTTGGGACTAAATTGTATACACTATTTCTTTGGTTTAAAGACAGTGACAGAATGTTGTCTACTTTCCTGAAAAATTAGAACTCATAGGTAGCAGGAAGAATTCTAAAAGTAAGACTGTATTTTTCTCCTGCTTCTGTGCATGTTAGATAGAAGTGTAGGAAATCTAATGTCTAGAAAACATGTGAATTAAAAGTTGAGGAGAAAAAGTTATTCTGGGCCTCAATCTAATAAAGGAATTGTTCAGAGAAACACTGTAGGTAGATATAAATAACTAATGTGAGAGGCAGTTCATGTTTGGGAGTTCCCATACCAATGACTTAATATTGAGATGGAAGATAAACACAGAAATAATTTCCAGACCCTTCTAAAGATTTTCATTTTCATCTTACTATTTGGTTTGGAGTTAGGATAATCAGAAACATATATAAAGCATATGTTGTCTCATTAAAAAAAAAAAAAAAAAGACTTTTTTTTCCTTTCTCCCACATAAGATTTGCAGTGTGGAGATTGGTTTCTCCCTCCTCTTACTGTCTCAACCACAGAAGAGATGTGAGGAGTTCATTTCATCTGTCTCTGGTCAGATGAGTTTGAAACACCACTACCCATACTGAAAGTGAGCAGTTGTTACTTGACTTACCTTTAATTAGCACTTTTTTCTTTGGGATTTACTCCTAAGCAGCTGCAAAGAGGAACAAGGTGGGAGACTCGGGTTTGTTTATATATATATATTTGCATATATAGTGTTCATTATTTAATATATCCATATATACATAAATATATACAAACATACATACATACATATATATGTGTGTGTGTGTATATATATATATATAAATACACATACATAAAATGTTAATGATTTTATTTTATGATCTGGGAGGTCTCTTCCAACCTGGTTGATTCTGTGATTCTGTGAATTCTGTTAGTTTCTTCCCTTTCATAGGGTATGCATTTTTTTGGAAACAGAAGAGATCAGGTCTTCATGTGCAGCTCTTTTGTCAAGTCACTTTCTCAGAGGAGGCAAAGTCCAGTGTGTGAGGCTTGTCTTTATACAGTAATGACTTTTAATGTATGAAGGAATTGGTGCGTGGTCTCTTCCACAGAGAAACCAGTCAGAATCCCCTGTGTTAGCCTGAATTACTTAGAGGAGGGGTTTATAATAGATAGGAAGTGTGATGGGATGGCTAATACTCAGAGGTCTTCCTGTTTCTATATTCCCACTGTTCTCTGCACCTGAGGAGCTATTTTACTGCCATAATGCTGAGCCGAGGCTGACGCTGCAGTACAAGCAGAAAGCTTTGACACTTGTGACCATCATCTGGAGCAGAGAATACAAATGAGTTTGAAGAGAGGCAGAAGGAGAATTGAGAAATGAATGAGGTGAATATTAAAATTTTAAATAATAGCTGTCAGCTAACTCAGTTGGACTGGAACAAGCTAGGAGATGCTGACACAAAAGGCATGATAGAAAGTAGGTGATCATAATGAGAAAATGGAGGAGGTAGTCTCTACAGCTGCCACAGCAGTAGCCAGAAAAAAAACAACAATGAAGGACCTCTGAAGGTCAGTAATCCATCAAGAGCTAACTAGCTTTTAAATGGTGCTAACACTTCTACTGTATGTGCAGTGCTGGAAATGTCAATTGCCACAATGAGCAGTGCAATTTACTTGTGCAAACTGATAAAACAGAATAGGAAAGATGCAGTTAATGTAATGCTTTCATTCAGCCATCTAATGAAAAGAATTTTTTCTGCTCAAGATTAAGCGTTGGATTAGATACTTTCAGCAACGAAACAATAATAGTAAATGCTATAAAAAAGGCTTTCTTAGGTGAAATATAATTTGAATTGTAGCAGTTGTAGGTTTCCTTTAAATATTTTAGCACCTAATAAATATTCCAACAACAGTGTAGATGAATTTTAACAGAGTGTCTTGCTGGAACTACTCATGCTAATTTGCAAGATTTACAACAATTACCATTCTTGAAAGCTAAAAAATAGTGAGTTATTTCATGAACACATAAAACAAGGCCTTTGAAAAGATTTAACAGGACTCTTAAAATGAAATATTTGGCTCAGATATAACTTGATCTGGATACAAAATTAAAATGCACTGTCATTCCTGACATTCATAAAAATAAATTAGTGTGTATTGTTTCCTTCTCTTTATTTCTGAATACAGATCAGTTTGAAAGAAACTAGATATTTTCATTCTCTTGTTTCTGAGGGTGCTGGGAGGTTGCTGTGTTCACATCCAAATAACCAATTAAACCTGAAAATAAAAAAATGCTGTCTTACAAGTTACTGTAAAGTAAAGCAGAAAGATTAATCTTTTAGGTAACTGGAGCTTCTTGTAAAAAACACATAAATCTGATTCAGTTTTGAGTGTTATTTCCATGTGTTGCTTAGGACATCTAATGCAGCCATTTCTGCAGGTATCATATATGTAAGGATTTTTTCTTATAAAGGTGAGACAGATGGAGATAGCATGTGAGAAGTTCACAATATTTCAGTTCAGAGGTGAAAATTGTGTTATGGTGAAATTAGGGGAAAAATAGAATCTGTTGATTTAGGCAGGATTTATTTATCACTGACAGTTGCGTAGTTCTCTTTGAGGATTTAAATGAAAGAATTTGTGTGTTGTTCCCTCCCACTGATATCTGTTGTCCTGTAAAGTTTTATATATATACACAACATATGATACTTGTTAAGTATTATTTTGTTTAAAATCATATTTCAGGATCTTGTACTGACCACCCTAAGACTTGAATTCATAATGCATTTTTTTTTTTAATCTGCAGGAAGGAAAGCACTGTAAGTCTGTGTTTTCTAATTCTGTATCAAGTCTTTGTTTAAATATTCTGTATTAGAATAAAAATTGTTCTATCACAATCATATACTTTTTCATGATACCCTGTATAGATGGCATAGTGCAGTATATAAACTGTTTGAAATTGAGTGAGGAAAAAACTTTAATAGTGGTTTATGAGCTGGCAGTTTATAATTAAATTGATATCTTTAGAAGGTACAGAAGAGCTGTGTAAAGTACTTTCAGTATCAGTCTGTTCAAGTTAAATTACATAGTCTTTGCTGAATTTAGGTGTTAAAAAACAAAACCCCCAAAATAGCCACCAGCATATGACTTGGTTTCCTCACACACAACAAACTGTTCTTTGATCATTTTAAACTCAGGTAGAGAATTAAGAGTATGAAGAGTAGTAAGCTATTGTGCCCTGATTTCAAGAGAGGAAACAACATTGTGAATTAAGCCAAGCAGACATAGATGGTAACACATGCAATATGTAGCTGCACTTGGGCAGGTGTAATCATGATAGTGATTATAGCCATAGGAATAATTTAGTTATATACATTAGCCATTCTTTTCTTCAGGTGTCCAAAAAGCATGCTTCGTGATCCAAAGCAAGTGTTCCACACCACACTAAAAAATGAACCGTGTGTTTTTGTTACAAATGTCTTTTTAATGGGAATATATTGAAAAATGTGTGCAAATTCTCTTAATGCACACAAAAGTAAGCTTGGTTGTATTCTTCAGAATAATGCCTTCACAAATCAGGCCTTACTGCATGTCAACTGAAATGTAACTGATAATTAACTGGTAGCAATTGGACATTTCTTCAGTTTTACTTGAAAATTAAGGTTACTTTTTCTAAGGACTAATGGAAACCTGGAGACTTGTTTCCATTTGTATTCTTCAGCTGCTTTGCTTGTGAACAGTCCTGAATTTAAGCTGTGAATGTTGTCCCATGAACATGTACCACCATAGAAGGGGTGTGACCAGTAAGTCAAGAGGGGTTCTCCTCCCCTTCTACTCTGCAATGGTGAGGCCGCATCTGGAATATTATGTCCAGTTCTGGGCCCTCAGTTCAAAAAAGACAGTGAACTGCTTGAAGGAGTCCAGCATAGCCACGAGGATGATTAGGGGAATGCAACATCTTCCATATGAGGAGAGACTGAGGGAGCTGGGGCTCTTTAGCTTAGAGGAGACTGAGAGGTGACCTCATCAATGTTTATTAATATGTAAAGTGTAAGCCCAAGAGGATGGAGCCAGGCTCTTCTTGGTGGTACCCAGTGACAAGACAAGGGGCAATGGGTGGAAGTTGAGGCATAGGAAGCTTCACATAAATATGAAGGGAATTTTTTCCCCTGTGAGGGTGACAGCACTGGTACAAGAGAAGGCTGTCACTGGTACAAGAGAAGGCTGTTTTCAGATAGCTTTGGAAGGCTATGGGGAAGATTTGCCTTTGTTCAAATTAGAGAAAGCTGTGTATATGACAACGCACTGGAACAGGCTGCCCAGGGAGGTTGTGGAGTCTCCCTCTAAAAGTCACCTGGATGTGGTCTGCTATATACTCTGGCAGAGGGGTTGGACTGGATGATCCTTTCAGGTCCCTTCCGCCCCCTGAAATTCTGTGATTCTGTGATTTTCTTACAGTTGTTTGCAACTGATACAGGATAAATATCCCAAAATACATTTACATTGTGGGATGAAAAAGAGGATCTTACTTCTCAAGTAGCAGAGAGACAACTAGGGGCAGACACTGTTATGTATGTTCATGACTGGTTCTGGTCTAAACATGAGTGTCATGAGCTCATACTCAATTGACCCACACATCTGCACCCTATTGCCTAGTATTCCCTTGCCTCAATTATCTGGAGCCTCCTTTTTGAAACTGGTGTAAGTTGACTTGAGATCAGAAAGATAGGAAGAAGAGCATGCCTGCTCTTGTGGTAAGAACATGCAGTTTACCAGATTGTTCACCTGGATTCCCAGATACACAGTAGAGAGGAAACAGGGAATGCATGGCAGTTTCATTTTCAAAAACTTTCTGGTATGATTGGCCAAGTGTAGCTTACAGCCATGCTGCACAGAGTTTTGTTCAAGCATCTTGCAGTCAGCTGCAGTATTTAAGGCTATGTTCAGCAAAAATGTCTGAGTAAGTCTGTATCTTTAGTGTGGTTGCCAAAGTAAGGAAGACCAAGCTGAGAATCTGCCTAATTCTGAAAGGCAATTCTTTTTCAAAACTCAGTTCTGGGAAGCTCAGATATGCATTGATGTGCTTTTACGTACAAAGCAAAGCGTGCTTCAGCATGAGATCACTTTTGCCATCTGGATGGATGTCAGTTGTTATTTTCTTTAATCACTCTGACCAAGCAACACTGTAAATAAAGTTCAGTTGAATTTTGTGTTTTAGTATAGATTTACTCGCATTGTATATGAGTTAAACAGAGTAATCCAAATATTTTCTTTCTTGACTGCTGAACTAATTTTGGAAGATTTGAAGAAAATCTGGTTTGGGGAAATGGCTGTTTTAAAATTTTTTCACTTTGTGCAAAATTATGGGCGATGTCACAAGGAAATAAAAGTGTGTCAAGTTGGCTTGAAACAACGTAAAACTTCCCCCAGTGCTAAAGTGACATGGGTGTACATATTCTCAATAAAACAGAGAGATGTGGACATGACTGAAGGAGTCCAACAAAAGGCCACAGTAACACTGATCAAAGAACTGGAGTATCTGTCCTAAGAGGACAGGCTGAGTGGCTGGGATTGCTTAGCCCAGAGATCAGAAGGGTCAAGGAGAAACTCACAGTGTGTAGAAGGAGGGTGGAGCTTGGCCCTTTACAATGGTGGCGACTACCAGAATAAATTCTATGAATTCAATTAATTGTAAAACTATTCCATCACATTACTGTAAAATTATGGATGGGTGTTATTAGATACCTTAATGTTTTTTTGTTACATGTGTACCTGCTCGTATTTCTTTAATTTCAAGATCAGAATACGGTGAGTTTATGATTGTAATGTTTTTTGACCTTGAATTAGCAGGTGCTCTCAGTGTTGGGTGAGGGGTTTTGGTTTTTTTAATTATTTATTTTTGAGAAGGGATTAATCAAGGTTAAATATCAGATAGGAACTTCTGTAAGACTAGAAAATAGACCAGACTAAGTGAACATACAGAAATAGATACATTGGGGAAAAAAATATGTGTGGTTCTAAATGTTAGCCAACCAGGTACAAAACAGCCAAACTATATTGGAAGAAATCACTTCTTTGTCAGTTCAACTTCTTTTAGTTATATTGGGAAGGAAGGCAAAGAACTGTCAGAATATGGGAGCCAATACAAATAAAATTCATATGATGGGGAGAAAATGTTAAAGGCATCTGAAACAATACTATTACCAGCTGTCCGTAAATGACCAAATCCTCCTTTGTAGCTTGATTTTTTTAAATTTGTATTTAATTGTTTTGCATTTACATTTCACGGCTCTCAAAAAATTAACTGTGACTGAATTGGTATTTTCAGCCTGTTTTCCTTAGCCAGAGGAAATTCAGTTAACAGCAAGGACAGAGGGAAAAAAACCACAAAACAACAAATAATAATTATCTATTCCCCCTCCCCCCCCCTGCTTTGGTCTGTGTAGGCTTAGCTTCAGCAAAACTAGGTTTCAGACAAAGCTATTGGACACTTAAGGCTTGTAAATAGCATCTCCAGCTGGTTTTACAGATTTTGTGTTAAACAAATTGTGCATCACAGTTTATAACTGTAAATAGATCCTTTTGCTAATTCACTGGAATGGTACTCCAATTTTGCTTTCCACATTTTTAAAGCTGTTATTTATGGTTTAAATATTTTCAACATCAGGGCTGTGTTTAAGTCTTTATTGTTACAGACTAGCTTTGGTGTGTTAGCATAACATCAATAATACGCATTCAACTGTTTTTTGCTTCTGGAAATGGAATTTTAATTACTTAAAAAATAAATGAAAGAACGGAAAATTAGATCAGACATAGCTTAAAAAAGAAGGAGGTTTCTTTTGAAGAAGGCAAGATGCAGAAAAATTGGACAATAACAAAAGACAGAATCCTTGGGCTAAAGAGAAGGCATCAAGCCCATTTGAATGTAAGTGTAATTACTCCATGACACAAATAATCTGTTTTTAAAAATGTGTCAAAAATTACTGGTGTAAGGAAATATTCCCATTCTTCATCATATTCTTTTGGATATTTTTCTCAAGAGTCTGTGCTGCTGACATTCTTATATGTGGTATAAAGTATGACATTGTTCATTGTCATAAACACCTTAAAATTGTGCTTGTGAGTAAACTGGACTAAAGTTATGGAAGATCTGTGTAGCCAATAAGGATTTCACTGGTTTATTTACAAAAGTAAGACTGCAGCCTCTTTTTTGTCAGTTTGTGTGCTGGGGAGCAGTATGACTGCCATTTTGATAATAGTGGCTGTGGTGTGAGTCTTGAATCACAGAATTGTCAGAGTTGGAAGAGACCTCAGGGGTAATCTCATTCCAACCCCCCTGCCATGGGAGGGATGTCTCAAACTAGATCAGGTTGCTCAGAGCCAAATCCAGCCTGGCCTTCAAAACCTCCAGGGATCGGGCTTCCACCACTTCCCTGGGCAAACTGTTCCAGTGTCTCACCACCCTCACGGGGAAGAACTTCCTGACATGAGCCAGCAGTGTGCCCAGGTGGCCAAGAAGGCCAATGGCATTCTGGCCTTTTTCAGGAATAGTGTGGCCAGCAGGAGCAGGGAAGTCATTGTGCCCCTATACTCAGCACTTATTAGGCCACGCCTTGAGTCCTGTGTTCAGTTCTGGGCTCCTCAGGTTAGGAAGGGTGTTGAGTTGCTGGAATGTGTCCAGAGAAGGACAACAAAGCTGGGGAGGGGTTTGGAGCACAAGCCCTGGGAGGAAAGGCTGAGGGAGCTGGGGTTGCTTAGCCTGGAGAAGAGGAGGCTCAGGGGAGACCTTCTTGCTCTCTACAACTAACTGAAGGGAGGCTGTAGCTAGATGGGAGTTGGTCTCTTCTCCCAGGCAACCTGTGATTGAATGAGAGGACACAGTCTCAAGCTGTGCCAGGGGAGGTTTATGATGGATGTTAGGAAGAAAATCTTCACAGAAAGATTGGCCCAGGGAAGTGGTGGAGTCGCCATCACTGGAGGTGTTTAAGAAGAGACTGGATGAGACACTTGGTGCCATGGTTTAGTTGATTAGATGGTGTTGGATGATAGGTTGGACTTACCTCGAAGGTCTTTTCCAACCTGGTTAATTCTGTGATTGTAATCTAAATCTCTCCTCCTCTAGCTTGGATTCATTCCCCCTAGTTCTATCACTATACAACACCCTAAAAAACCAGCTCTCTTGTAGGCCCCTTTCAGATACTGCAAGGCCACAATAAGGTGTCCTCAGAGTTGAGTCTTCTCCAAACTGAACATCCCCAACTCTCTCAGCCTGTCCTTATACGAGAAGTTCTCCAGCCCTCTGATGATCCTCATGGCCCTTGTCTGGAAATGTTCCATGCTACAGTGCAGTTCCATTCATTTCAGTGAAAGTTGAGCAGTCTGCATTTAACTAGCTGAGTCTTGCTCACAGTCTTTGTGCTGTGTTTTAAACTCATGTAGCCATTGCCATTTTCTAAAGAAAAGGGCAAAGTGGTTGTTGCAATTAATAAATGAGTCTGTACGGAAAGAGAGGGAGAAAACATTGGCCAGGCAGGAACAAAGGGAGCACCCAAAATTTGTAATTCTGGTTCCAGTGAAAACAGTGACTTATTGGTATAGCTACTAGAGGGTTTTGTAACTTTTCTGTAGGTCTACATGCCTGGGAAGAGACATCTGTGCATGTATCTCCCCTCTTCTTACCCCCATACCCTGGTTTCCATACGAAGAGAATATGTGTACATGAGCTAAACGTGAGATCTGCTTGTACTCCAGTATAGTCTCTCAGGTCTTCAGTCTGAATGTGCCTTGTGGAGGGTATCTGCTCCACAACTGCAGCATAGCTATTGTGTTTTGTTGTTGGTTGGTTGGTGTTTTGTTTGTTTGGGGTTTTTGGTTGGTTGGGTGTGGGGTTTTTTTTTTTTTGCTTTGTTTTTAAAGGAGGAAAGAAATCTTGTCAGGTTGTCTGTAATGTTTTCAGGCATTTGGGAATTAACTAGTAACATAGAATAGAATAGAATAGAATAGAATAGAATAGAATAGAATAGAATAGACCAGGTTGGAAGAGACCTTCAAGATCATCGCGTCCAACCTATCATCCAACACCACCTAATCAACTAACCCATGTAACCAAGCACCCTGTCAAGTCTCCTGCTGAACACCTCCAGTGACGGCGACTCCACCACCTCCCCGGGCAGTCCATTCCAGTGGGCAATCACTCTCTCTGTGTAAAACTTCCTTCTGACCTCCAGCCTGAACTTCCCCTGGCGCAGCCTGAGACTGTGTCCTCTTGTTCTGGTGCTGGCTGCCTGGGAGAAGAGACCAACCTCTGCCTGTTTACCACCCCCCTTCAGGTAGTTGTAGAGAGCAATAAGGTCACCTCTGAGTCTTCTCCTCTCCAGCCTAAGCAGCCCCAGCTCCCTCAGTCTCTCCTCATGGGGCTTGTGGTCCAACCCCCTCACCAACTTCGTTGCCCTTCTCTGGACTCGTTCCAGCAAGTCAACATCCTTCCTAAACTGAGGGGCCCAGAACTGGACACAGTACTCGAGGTGTGACCTAACCAGTGCAGTGTACAGGGGCAGAATGACCTCCCTGCTCCTGCTGGCCACACTGTTCTTAATGCAGGCCAGGATGCCATTGGCCCTCTTGGCTGCCTGGGCACACTGCAGGCTCATGTTCATCCCTCTCTGCCTGGCTGCTCTCCAGCCACTCTGACCTCAGCCTGTAGCACTGCATGGGGTTGTTGTGGCCAATGTGCAGAACCCGGCACTTGGATGTGTTAAATCTCATGCCGTTGGACTCTGCCCATCTGTCCAGCCTGTCGAGGTCTCTCTGCAAAGCCTCTCTATCCTCTAGCAGATCAACTCCTGTCCCCAGCTTGGTGTCATCAGCAAATTTACTGATGATAGACTCAATGCCCTGTCACGGTCCGGAGACATTAGATGTCTCGGTCCGGAGACACAGTTCTTTTAAATATTCCCGTGTTGTGAAATTAAAGGCACAAACGAGGCCAAAGTATCAACAGCTAGACTATTTATTACATAACTAAAGTGGACATAAGAAAGGGGAGAGGGAGAAAAGAGAGAGAGAGAGAGGGACGAGAGATAGAAGAGGAAAGGAATTATATTACCACACCCCTCATCCCCCCCCAAGACAGTTAAAGTCTGTGGAGGCAAGGTGCTGCAGATGTTGGGTTTGTAGAGAGAAACGCTGGTGAGGCTTTTACTGGAGAACAGCTGTGGTCCTCTGGGGAGATGTTGGGTTGATACAGGAACAGTGCTGAGGATTTGGCTGGAGCTGTGGTCCTACGGGCAGCTTCTTTTCTCCGGAGCAGCATTGTCCTGGCTTCTCAGCGGCCTGGCCCGTCTCCTGTGTTTTCCTTCATCTCCGTTTTTCTCCCCGTTTTTCTCCTCCGTTTCTCTCCTCTGTTTCTCTCTCCAAAACAGTAGTTGCTCCAGTCTTTTGGGCGGAAACCACCCTGCCCAGAAAGCCTGATGGCTGGGTCCTTAGGTCCATTGTTGTAGTCCGGTGTTATCACGATGCAATCACAAGCTGATTTGCATCCAGGATTGGTCGTGATGGCTGGGACCTTAGGTCCATTGTTGTAGTCCGGTGTTATCACGATGCAATCACAAGCTGATTTGCATCCAGGATTGCTAGACAGGATTCACTTTATCTTTGTTGATTTACATTAAGAGAGACAAACTTGTCGTCTTCCACATGCCCTCATCCAGATCATCAACAAAGATGTTAAAGAGGATGGGGCCCAGCACTGATCCCTGGGGGACTCCACTACTGACTGGCCGCCAGCTGGATGTGACACCATTCACCACCACTCTCTGGGTTCGGCCATCCAGCCAGTTCCTAACCCAGCTCAGAGTGCTGCTGTCCAAGCCATGGGCTGACAGCTTGGCCAGGAGTTTGCTATGGGGGACGGTGTCAAAGGCCTTGCTGAGGTCCAGGTAGACTACATCCACAGGCCTCCGCACATCCACGAGGCGGGTCACCTGATCATAGAAGGAGATCAGGTTGGTCAGGCAGGACCTGCCCTTCCTAAATCCATGCTGGCTGGGCCTGATCCCTTGGCCATCCTGTAAGTGCTGTGTTAATGCACTCAGGGTGACCTGTTCCATGATCTTGCCTGGCACTGAGATCAGGCTGACAGGCCTATAATTCCCTGGCTCATCCAACTGGCCCTTCTTGTGGATGGGCACCACGCTGGCCAGCTTCCAGTCCTCTGGGACATCTCCAGTGAGCCAGGACTGCTGAAAAATGATGGAGAGCGGCTTGGCCAGCTCCTCTGGCAGCTCCCTCAGCACCCTAGGATGGATCCCGTCTGGTCCCATGGACTTGTGGGGATCCAGGCGGCTAAGCAGATCACCAACTACCCCATTTTCAAACAGTGGAAAACTATGCTGCTCCCTGGCTCCTTCTGCCAGCTCTGGAGGCCAGCTGTCTGGAAGACATTCTGTCCTGCTAGTAAAAATTGAGGCAAAGAAGGTGTTAAGTACCTCTGCCTTTTCCTCATCCTTTGATACAACATTCCCTTCCGTGTCCACCAAGAAGTGGAGGTTGTCCTTGCCCTTCCTCTTGCTATTAATGTATTTATAGAAGGACTTTTTGTTGTCCTTCACAGCAGAGGCCAGACTAAGCTCCAAATATGCTTTTGCCTCCCTAATTTTCTTCCTGCAAGACCTAGCAACATCCTTAACTTTTTCACGGGTTGCCTCCCTTCTCTTCCAAAGATGATACACCCTCTTTTTTTCCCTTAGCTCTATTAAAAGTTCATTAACCATCCAGGCTGGCCGTCTGCCCCGGCGGCTCATCTTCTGGCACATTGGCACAGCCTGTCCCTGAGCCTTCAACAGTTCTTCCTTGAAGTAGGACCAGCTCTCCTGGACCCCTTTGTTTTTAAGGGCTTTATCCCGAGGAACACTCTGAATTAGTTCCTTGAGTAGCCTGAAGTCCGCCCTTCGGAAATCCAGAGTGGAGGTCTTCTTACTACCTCTCTTAGCTTGACCAAATAATGAGAATTCAATTATCTCGTGGTCACTGGCCCCTAAGCACCCTCTGACCACCACATCACCTACCAACCCTTCCCTATTGGTGAAGAGGAGGTCAAGCATAGCCTTGCCCCTGGTAGGCTCTCGCAGCACCTGGGATAAGAAGCTGTCCTCCATGCATTCTAAGAACCTCCTAGATTGCCACTTCGCTGCTATGTTAAGGTCCCAGCAGATACCAGGCAAGTTGAAGTCGCCCATGAGAACAAGGTCAGGCGATCTTGAGACAGCCATAAGCTGCCTATAGAATGACTCATCAACATCTTCCTCCTGGTTGGGTGGTCTATAACAGACTCCAACCAGGACGTCAGCCCTGTTGGCCTTCCCTCTAATTCTCACCCATAGGCACTCAACCCGATGGTCCCTGATCTCCAGCTCAATGGTATCTAGTGCCTTCCTGATGTAAAGGGCCACCCCTCCACCCCTTCTTCCTTGCCTGTCTCTCCTGAAGAGCCTGTAGCCATCAATTGCAGTGCCTTTATGTAGGGCGAAATTCTGAAGTAATTTTAGCTGCAAGTATAAGAGGAAAATGGACTGTAAAAAATACAAGTCTTGGACCAATTGAATTGATGGGAGTTTTGCCAGTCCTGGCAAGATCTCACCTAAAACATTCAATTTCGGAGTTGGTCACCAGCTAATAAAAGAAACACACACCTCTTAGATAAACCTGTGTTTGAAGAACAGTGATAGTTTAAGAGACATGTTTTGATGGTAGGCATAAAACAGCCATACATCTGCTTGCAGTGGGCAAGCATAATGTAATGATATTGACATACTGCTAGTTGAAAATTAAGAATAGTAAACTAACCTTACAAAATGGAGTTAATGTGTTACAGAAGGTAAAGCTTTCAAGTGGAGTCCTTATTCCACTCTTAATAGGACAGGCAGCGAGTGAATCAATAGTTTTTTTAATCACTTTAGTTCCTGATCCTTTTAGAGATCTGTATTTGAGGCATGTTTGCTTATCCATATGTGTATGTAAGGGATAGTGATACACTCTATAGCTTTAGCAATATCTTGGAAATATGTTTCTCTAGTGTGGCTGGTGGTATCTGCAGGAGCAACATTACTTATATAAGATTAGCTATATGCATGACATCTGCATTATATTTTTTTCCATATTATGAGTGAGTATACTTTATGATTTTATTTAGCATTTTATTGAGTGAGATAAAGCAAGGAATGATTATTTTGTTAGCTTCACTGGGAGGCAGAGAGGGAAGAAGAAAAAGCAGTGGATTTAGAAGCCAATCCAAATATTTTATCTCTCTTCCCTGAAAGGAAGAAATGCATTATGGAGTCTAAATGTGTTTGCTAGGAAATAAGTGAATATTGTTTTACAGAGATGAATGTCTTCTAATGAGAGCACTTCCTAGGAATAAACTCAAGTTTATGCACTGAGTCACAGGCATTTGTCACTGTTACAGCATTGATTCTTGGAGAGGGGGAATATCACAAGTAGCACAATTGCAATTATGTGGAAAAATTTCTCACCACGCCCCTAGTTTTAATTTCTTTTCCAATACATGTTCTGTGTCTGCCTGAAACAATGGCAACTTATCTTTATGTAATAATCTAATAATAATCTAGCAAAATGTAATAATCCAGTCTCCTTTTTCACTCATACTGAAAACCTGCATATACACAGATTAATTTCTCTGTAGGCATTTGCTTTGTTTCTCCTTTCTTCAGCTGAACTACCTGAAGGGAGGTTGTAGACAGGCAGAGGTTGGTCTCTTCTCCCAGGCAACCAGCACCAGAACAAGAGGACACAGTCTCCAGCTGCACCAGGGGAGGTTTAGGCTGGAGGTTAGGAGGAAGTTCTACACAGAGAGCGTGATTGCCCATTGGAAAGGGCTGACCAGGGAGGTGGTGGAGTCGCCATCGCTGGAGGTGTTAAGGAGGAGACTTGATAGGGTGCTTGGTTGAATGGTTTAGTTGATTAGGTGATGTTGGATGATAGGTTGGATGTGATGATCTTGAAGGTCTCTTCTGGTCTGGTTTCCTCTTCTCTTCTCTTCTCTTCTCTTCTCTTCTCTTCTCTTCTCTTCTCTTCTCTTCTCTTCTCTTCTCTTCTCTTCTCTTCTCTTCTCTTCTCTTCTCTTCTCTTCTCTTCTCTTCTCTTCTCTCCTCTTCTCTCCTCTTCTCTCCTCTTCTCTCCTCTTCTCTCCTCTTCTCTCCTCTTCTCTCCTCTTCTCTCCTCTTCTCTCCTCTTCTCTTCTCTTCTCTTCTCTTCTCTTCTCTTCTCTTCTCTTCTCTTCTCTTCTCTTCTCTTCTCTTCTCTTCTCCTCTCTTCTCTTCTCTTCTCTTCTCTTCTCTTCTCTTCTCTTCTCTTCTCTTCTCTTCTCTTCTCTTCTCTTCTCTTCTCTTCTCTTCTCTTCTCTTCTCTTCTCTTCTCTTCTCTTCTCTTCTCTTCTCACCTCTCCTCTTCTCTCTGAACCTCTCCTCTCTGAACCTCTCCTCTCCTCTCTGAACCTCTCCTCTCTGAACCTCTCCGAACCGAACCGAACCGAACCGAACCTCTCCTCTCCGAACCTCTCCTCTCCTCTCCAAACCTCTCCTCTCCGAACCTCTCCGAACGTCTCCGAACCGAACCTCTCCGAACCTCTCCTCTCCGAACCTCTCCTCTCTGAACCTCTCTTCTCGTCGCCGAACCTCTCCTCTCCGAACCTCTCCGAACCTTTCCGAACCTCTTCTTGTCTCGTCTCGGTCTTGTCTTGGTCTTGTCTTGCCTTCTCACTGCCTGAAGGGTGGTTGTAGCCAGGAGGGGGCTGGTCTCTTCTCCCAGGGAACCAGCACCAGAGGACACAGTCGCAAGCTGTACCAGGGGAAGTTTAGGCTTGAGGTGAGGAGAAAGTTCTTCACAGAGAGTTGTTAGCCATTTGAATGAGCTGCCCAGGGAGGTGGTGGAGTCACCATTACTGGAAGTGTTTAAAATAAGACTGGGTGAAGCACTTAGTGCCATGGTTTAGTTGATTAGATGGTGTTGGGTGATAGGTTGGACTTGATGATCTCAAAGGTCTTTTCCAACCTGGTTCATTCTGTATTCTGAAGATCGACATACCTAGGACCAGAAGCCGGGATTGATTAGATTCCATGCTGGTAAACTATTGAGGGTGATCTTGGAGCAGCACTGGATGAAGGAGGGTGCATGTGACAAATTCCTGGTTTGCAGGGATGGCAACTGTTTAGTTGGAGAGTTTGAGTATAAAAGTAGACAGATTTTACACCACAACTAAACCAAGGTGAATCTCTGTATCTAGCTGGTGTAACGAGACAGAGTATTTAAAAAAGGAACTTAACTTTTTAATTCACTATGGAGATTTATATTTCTAAAGTACCCAATCAATATTAAGCATAAACGTCTGAATACTGTTCAGTATGTGGTTGCCATAGTTTGGCTAGTACTGTCCCTCAACATCCCAACTTGGAGCATTTAAAAAAATAAACCCAAGAAACCTAAAATTATTCCAGCTTCATTTCTTTGCAGTGACTTTGTTCTGTAGCTTTTCTTTCATAATCTTTTGTTTTGTCACTGTTTTGGAGTTAACAAGATCTCTGAAGAGAGATCATCCATGGTGCTATCTACTTGTATGCCTCCACTCATGACAAGTATAGAGGATTTTAAGAACAAGTTAAGTTTTGTATGAGAATGCATGTAATTTTCCCTGCTCTCAGGCAAGGAGATGCCTTAGGTGACCGCTGAAACTCCTTTCATCTGTCTTCCATGATTCTGTGATTTATAGAGTAGTGACTCATTTCTTTGTCCTTCCTTACCAGATGTGAAGCTTCTGATCTTTTTCAGTTTGATTACTACAGCAAATATGACCTTACCTCCCCTCTTACAGGTCTGTGTTCCCTCAAGACTGATGGTAGAGCTGACCATTGAATGCCAGATACTTCCACACTACAGTGTTTATCTGAGAGGAAAGCAAACGGAATTAAAATAGAAAAACTTAAGCATGACTAGCTTAATGGAAATTACGCATTGGTTATTTGAGATCTTCACTAGTAAAGACAAATTTTCATCTGTTTTAGATCTGTGGTGGAGCATTTTCAGCTGTTCCTGGGTGAGCCTCAACCAAGGTTCTGTGTCTATGTGGCACCAAACAGAACTGTGTGAAGAACAGAAGATACTAATTTGTTCTGAGAATCATCTGTGTTTGCCTGATATAGCACTGAAGCTAATAATGTTTCTTCTTACTTGGAGTTAGATTTTTTATTTCTGCATGGAGACAGATTTATAGAGGATTATGTTCTTCAGCTCTGGATCTTAAGATGCCTTCATATTTTTGGGTTTTAGGCTTATTGATTCTAAACAACAATATATATCATTTTACAGTGGTGCAGAAGGAAACTTCCAGATTTGTTTATTTTCACTGTGATGTATGTCAGTTACCTTGTGGTATTTCCAGCGTCCCAAAGGCTATGATGATTCATTATGTTTAGGCAACAGTTCTATTTCAAAAGACCACAACATCAGACATACTCATATTTATAGGACCATACTTGCACGAGCCCATATTTTTTCCCTATGATGTAAATGGTTTTCAATCATAAAAGTTGTTTTGATGAGAACATAAGTTAGCTTTGGAGTAAAAGTAATTTTTTGGAAGACGCAGCCCAGAATTTAATTATTTTTTAAAGAAGAGGACTGATAGTTCCAAAACAGTATTTTGTATTTTATAATGGATAAATAATTTTCTGCTTTAAGCAGATCAACATATGAAAGCCTGATAGGATTCTATTTCTAAATGAGTAGTTTTGGGCATGTTTTTGTCTCCTGCAACACACTGGACTATTTTTTTAAGATAATATAATTAGTCACTATAGAGCCAAATTACTAGTTTGGAATAATTGCCAATTACTCTTTCTATAAGGAAACTAGACCCACATGATTAGGAAATACTATCTCCATAATTCTGAGAAGGGCTTCTAATTCCTAAGTGCACTATATAGCACAGTCAGTCCCTTTTCAGAGGAAATGACCTTGCACCACTGGAAAAACAGATTTGCAACTAGAAGATTACATTGCAGGAGTAGAATTGTAACAGTCCTCATGCAGAAAGAATGGGTCTCTACAGGTTGTATTGATGGATGTCTAGACTGTTTTTGAGGTTTGTAATTGACTATTAACAGCAGACCATTGCAATGATCTTTCTGCCAAAATGAACATCTGCTGGTACATGAATTGCATGAAAACGAGCTCTGTGAAGCTCTGTGTATATGAGACATCTAGTTTCATTGCAGTTTTAAGGTAGGGTGGATTCAGTCCTTGCCTTGCACCCACTATTCAGTGAATGTTAAGTTTTTAATTCAGTCCACAAAACTTCATGCACAGCTTTGACGGCAGCTTGCTGAATTGTGTGCTATCTCTGGTAACAGTAGCAACCTTGCCCCTTTCCCCTCTATGGCTGCCAAAACTTGCCCAAGGCTCTGTAAACACTCCAGCAGTTCGCCCAAGTGCAGGTGTTAACACTTCTGTGCCAGCTGTACCAAATTTAGGTGGTTTTAATTGTCTGTACCAGCTGTAGGAATAGAATAGAATAGAATAAACCAGGTTGGAAGAGACCTTCAAGATCATCACGTCCAACCTATCACCCAACACCACCTAATCAACTAACCCATCTATCCAAGCACCCTGTCAAGTCTCCCCCTGAACACCTCCAGTGACGGCGACTCCACCACCTCCCCAGGCAGCCCGTTCCAATGGGCAATCACTCTCTCTGTGTAAAACTTCCTCCTGACCTCCAACCTGAACTTCCCCTGGCGCAGCCTGAGACTGTGTCCTCTTGTTCTGGTGCTGGCTGCCTGGGAGAAGAGACCAACCTCTGCCTGTTTACAACCCCCCTTCAGGTAGTTGTAGAGAGTAATGAGGTCACCCCTGAGTCTCCTCCCCTCCAGGCTAAGCAGCCCCAGCTCCCTCAGTCTCTCCTCATAGGGCTTGTGTTCCAAGCCCCTCACTAACTTCGTTGCCCTTCTCTGGACTCGTTCCAGCAAGTCAACATCCTTCCTAAACTGAGGGGCCCAGAACTGGACACAGTACTCGAGGTGTGGCCTAACCAGTGCAGTGTACAGGGGCAGAATGACCTCCCTGCTCCTGCTGGCCACACTGTTCTTAATGCAGGCCAGGATACCATTGGCCCTCTTGGCTGCCTGGGCACACTGCAGGCTCATGCTCAGCCTACCATCAACCAGCACCCCCAGGTCCCTTTCTGCTTGGCTGCTCTCCAGCCACTCTGACCCCAGCCTGTATCACTGCATGGGGTTGTTGTGGCCAATGTGCAGAACCCGGCACTTGGATGCATTAAATCTCATGCCGTTGGACTCTGCCCATCTGTCCAGCCTGTCGAGGTCTCTCTGCAAAGCCTCTCTACCCTCTAGCAGATCAACTCCTGTCCCCAGCTTGGTGTCATCAGCAAATTTACTGATGATAGACTCAATGCCCTCATCCAGATCATCAACAAAGATGTTAAAGAGGATGGGGCCCAGCACTGATCCCTGGGGGACTCCACTACTGACTGGTCGCCAGCCGGATGTGACACCATTCACCACCACTCTCTGGGTTCGGCCATCCAGCCAGTTCCTAACCCAGTTCAGAGTGCTGCTGTCCAAGCCATGGGCTGACAGCTTGGCCAGGAGTTTGCTATGGGGGACGGTGTCAAAGGCCTTGCTGAGGTCCAGGTAAACTACATCCACAGGCCTCCCCACATCCACCAGGCGGGTCACCTGATCATAGAAGGAGATCAGGTTGGTCAGGCAGGACCTGCCCTTCCTAAATCCATGCTGGCTGAGCCTGATCCCTTGGCCATCCTGTAAGTGCTGTGTTAATGCACTCAAGATGACCTGTTCCATGATCTTGCCTGGCACTGAGGTCAGGCTGACAGGCCTGTAATTCCCTGGCTCATCCAACCGGCCCTTCTTGTGGATGGGCACCACGTTGGCCAGCTTCCAGTCCTCTGGGACCTCGCCAGTGAGCCAGGACTGCTGAAAAATGATGGAGAGCGGCTTGGCCAGCTCCTCTGACAGTTCCCTCAGAACCCTAGGATGGATCCCATCTGGTCCCATGGACTTGTGGGGATCCAGGCGGCTGAGCAGATCACCAACTACCCCATTTTCAAACAGTGGAAAACTATGCTGCTCCCTGGCTCCTTCTGCCAGCTCTGCAGGCCAGCTGTCTGGAAGACATTCTGTCCTGCTAGTAAAAATTGAGGCAAAGAAGGTGTTAAGTATCTCTGCCTTTTCCTCATCCCTTATCACAACTTTCCCTTCCATGTCCACCAAGGAGTGGAGGTTGTCTCTGCCCTTCCTCTTGCTATTAATGTATTAATAGAAGGACTTTTTGTTGTCCTTCACAGCAGAGGCCAGACTAAGCTCCAAATGCGCTTTTGCCTCCCTAATTTTCTTCCTGCAAGACCTAGCAACATCCTTAAATTTTTCACAGGTTACCTCTCCTCTCTTCCAAAGATGATACACCCTCTTTTTTTCCCTTAGTTCCATTAAAAGTTCTTTAACCATCCAGGCTGGCCGTCTGCCCCGGCGGCTCATCTTCTGGCACATTGGCACAGCCTGTCCCTGAGCCTTCAACAGTTCTTCCTTGAAGTAGGACCAGCTCTCCTGGACCCCTTTGTTTTTAAGAGCTTTATCCCAAGGAACCCTCTGAATTAGTTCCTTGAATAGCCTGAAGTCCGCCCTCCGGAAATCCAGAGTGGAGGTCTTCTTGCTGCCCCTCTTAGCTTGACCAAATAATGAGAATTCAATTATCTCGTGGTCACTGGCCCCTAAGCACCCTCCAACCACCACATCACCCACCAACCCTTCCCTATTGGTGAAGAGGAGGTCAAGCATAGCCTTGCCCCTGGTAGGCTCTCGCAGCACCTGGGATAAGAAGCTGTCCTCCATGCATTCTAAGAACCTCCTAGATTGCCACTTCTCTGCTATGTTAAGATCCCAGCAGATATCAGGCAGGTTGAAGTCGCCCATGAGAACAAGGTCAGACGATCTTGAGACAGCCTTAAGCTGCCTATAGAATGACTCATCAACATCCTCCTCCTGGTTGGGTGGTCTATAACAGACTCCAGCCAGGATGACAGCCCTGTTGGCCTTCCCTCTAATTCTTACCCACAGGCACTCAACCCGATCGTCCCTAGGCATACCTTCAGTTACAATGTAAATGTGCATATCTTTCCTGATGTCATCTGGTTATGATTGTAAGATAGTGGAGAGTCAAACTATTGGGACTTTTATTAGGGAGTAAGGACAATGTCTTAAGTAAGCATGGATCTAATCAATGTGGGAAGTGTACACTGACCAATCTAAACCACTTCCTTTAAAAGCTGGTTAAGTTAAGGTGATTTAAGGTCTGTTGTAGATGCTCAAAGATTTGTAAGTCAGTTCTTACTACTCAACCAGTTAGTGGCTGTGGCCCAGCTACATGCAGTCTGCTTTTGATGAATTTCATTTGCTGTTCTTACTGATGTCAGAAATGCTAAGTAGACTTTATAGATCTAGTTATTTTGCCTGTAGATTACCTTGAAAAACACCAGTCTGTAGTTCTGCTACTTTACACACTGCTGTCTATCCCTTCTGCTTTTGGATACGCAGAAACCCCAGGAAAAGTTCCCTACTCTTGCACAATTAAACCTTCCAGTGTTGAGACATGTACATGTCAAGTAAGTACAACTTGCATTTAATAGTCAACAAATTTGAATCATGCCTAACATTTGTACCAGGTGTCCCTTTCAAAAGTTTCCTTTGGTATTCTTCTGCATCCTGTTCAAAGCACAACGTGGTGCTCATCTGTGTTGGAATATGGAATATTCCTGCCCTAATTGCAAGAGTTGTTATTACAACTTGATGTAAGATAGTCTGTGAAGGAGAAGGAAAGTGAAGAAGCCTACCTGGACTTACAGCCTGACACAATTGTACTAATAAATCTCTGTGAGCACCTGCAGCAGAGGTGCAGGGCTTTGTAGCGAGACATGAAGTTGGTGTCCTAATGTAGGTACTACAAGAGTTTTACATGTTTTTCTACTGCCTCAGAAATATTTCAGGACAGGCGAAAGGTCATACTGAGCTGTAACACTGCTACTTCACAATGATGAAGGCCAAAGTATGATTTATATTTACTTTTGTGTTGCTCTGGGAGGATTGCCAGACCATGGTATCCTTCAGCTTCATTTTTTTTTTTAATTCCACAGTGAGGGAGCTAGTGAAACCCTCTGAGGATCCAAATTTTCAGCCATTTACTTTGTTTCTTTCCCCACAGACAAGCCTGTCTGTCTGTGACAGGAAGAATTTCCTGATGCAATTGATAACAAGTTTTCACATTTCATGTAGTTTCCTGAACAGATTGCTTGCTCTTGATGTTAATCTTTCCCTATCTTCACATTTCCTATTTTTGAGGACTTAGCTGTGCCTGTAATTTTTTTCTTTTTTTTTAAACTTCAAGGAGAGGTTATCAGTTCTTTGTTGGTTCTTCTTAGCAAAGCTAGTTCTGATGCTGGCAGCAGGAAACAGTAAGGTAAGTGAGGGAGGTACCTGCTGAGTGCGGGTGATCACTGTGAGTTGATTTTTCAGTTGAAATTTCCCAATTAACATTTCATGTTAATTTTTTTTTTCAGGTGTGTGATGCAGAATTCCACAGGCAGCATTTGTTAAGAGCTGCTGTTAACCTGTGTTGCTCCTGTCAGTTTGCAGAAAGCACACAGGGTCAAAAGTTGCATTGCAGGGTGGTCATGTCATTTAAAACAACATTAACACTCCCTGGTCTATGTCGAGTGCTTCCCTCTTACCTCCTAAATGCTTCCATCCCTTCTGTTAGTGCTGTAGATGTCTGTAGTTCATTATGCAGTACATTCAAAATCCAAGAGCATTGGTCAGTTCGTGACTAATTTAAAAGGTATCAATTAGAACACTGCTTTTGGCTTTTTCATAAACATATTCTCAGAGACACCTGGTATGTGCACCATAGTTGCAAGGAGTAACATAAACAGAAGCTATGAAGTATTTTTCTGATGCTGATTTTGAAAGGAATATGTAATGATGAACTAAAAAGTTGTTGGTTTTTTGTTGTTGTTCTTGTTTCCTTTTTTAATTTTTTTTTTTCCATGAAGTATGTGTGTGTGTACTTGGCATTCCTGGTCACAGATAGACAGTTGTGTTAGTATGTAAATACATCGCATGTTTGTGTGCACTTGCAGTATAGAAAGAAACTTGCTTTTTATTTCAGTGCTAGCAAAAGCTATTGATCACAGTGTGTGTGAGACTTTAAATGACAATGGAAATCTATAATACTGAATGATAAAGATAGGCCAAAATGGTATTTATGAGATAAAGAATGAGGCTGCGCTTTCAAAAAGCATCTAATTCTTTTTTCCTGTGAGTTTCAAACTCTATCTAGATATATCTGGCATTCCTCTAAGTCATACATTTGAGTCATTCATGTCCCTAACCAGTTTGAAAATCTTGTCTGAAGCTAAAATCGAATGGGTTTGTTAAAAACACAAAAGTTTTCTACTTAGCAATGATGGAAAGTGTACTACAATTTGCAAACAATGCAAACTTTTAATAGATCCTTGCTTTCTCTTTTCTGCTAATTTTAGCAAGACTGGCTTCAGGAATGACGGAAGGATATACCAGTTTGAAATTTACCCAGGTGGCCAGGAAGGCTAGCAGCATTCTGGCTTGGATCAGCAACAGTGTGGCCAGCAGAGGCTGGGAAGTGATTGTGCCCCTGTGCTAGGCACTGGTGAGGCCACACCTCAAACTGTCTTCAGTTTTGGGCCTCTCACTACAAGAAGAACATACTGCTGCTGTAGCAGGTACAAAGAAGGGCAGTGAAGCTGTTGAAAGAGCCTAGAGAACAAGTCATAGGAGGAGCAGCTAGGAGAACTGGGGTTGTTTAGTCTGGAGAAAAGGAGGCTGAGGGAAGACGTTGCTCTATATAATTCACTGAAAAGATGTTATAGTGAGGCTGTGGTCTCTTCTCCCAGGTAACAAGTGACAGGACAAGAGGAAATGGCCTCAAGCTGCAACAAGGGAGGTTTAGGTTGGATATTAGGAAAAACTTCATTACTGAAGCGGTTGTTGAACATTGAAACAGGCTGGCCAGGAAAGTGAAGAAGTCACCATCGTTTCAGGTGGGATATGGAGGTGGCATGTGAAGGGGCATGACAGTACTGGGTCATCATCACTGGCCATGATGATCTTAAGAGGCCATGATTCTGTGACCCTAAATTCCAGTTTGAGAAGGGTGGTGAATTCATGACAGCAGGTGAAAGTGAAAAGAATTGAGTGGCATGTAGCTGTATATTGTTTCTGGTCCACAGGGCAACTTCCCCTACAGTCTTCCAATGCATGGATCATGGAGACTAAGCATCCTCCCTGCTGGACCTGGCCTTGCTGCTTGCATTGTCCTACTCCCCATAGCTTCTCCTGTGCTGTTCAGGAAGAAAGTTTTTCAGCTATTAGGCAATCTCAACATGTTGGAAAGAAGTGGGAAGTAATGAAGGTTGGTCATGTCAACTTATATGGAAGAAATGATGGAGAAACACATATGGAGGTGCAAATACAGGATGCAGTCAGATACTCTGGAAGTAATTCTGTGGAGAGTAATGTTTCCTCAGTCATGACAGTAAGAGAACAAGGCTGATGTAAAATTAAATTTACAGCCCCAAGGATGAGGACAAATAATTTTTCTAGAGCAAGGGCTGTGGATTTCTGTGGAGTAGACTTCTACAGGGGAATGACTGCAGATTATGTTGGCTCTCTAAATGACATCTTTTGCCACTCTTGAAGGCAGAAGAAATGGATTCTGTGTTATCCATTGGTCTGACCCTGTCAGTCTTTGCCTCTGGTTTTATGGAGCCCTGTGCTTTGCCAAGTAAACATTAGCAGTATCTTCTATGCACGTAGTTTGAGTGGAAAAAAGGAAACTGAACTATAGATAAGCTGTTCATTGAAGTTCAAACTAGATCAACTTTATTTATCTAGGCAAAACATGATGACTAAGAACACAATTCATTTAGCCCTGTTTCATATTATCAGTGTATGACTTGAAGCAGTTCTGACTTTATTGTTGGTTTCTGAAATACTAGAACAACATCCTTCCTAAACTGAGGGGCCCAGAACTGGACACAGTACTCGAGGTGCGGCCTAACCAGAGCAGGGAGGTCATTCTGCCCCTGTACACTGCACTGGTTAGGCTGCACCTTGAGTACTGTGTCCAGTTCTGGGCCCCTCAGTTTAGGAAGGATGTTGACTTGCTGGAACATGTCCAGAGAAGGGCAGCAAAGTTGGTGAGGGGTTAGGAACACAAGCCCTATGAGGAGAGACTGAGGGAGCTGGGGTTGATTAGCCTGGAGAGGAAGAGACTCAGGGGTGACCTTATTGCTCTCTACAACTACCTGAAGGGAGGTTGTAGACAGGCAGAGGTTGGTCTCTTCTCCCAGGCAACCAGCACCAGAAAAAGAGGACACAGTTTCAAGCTGTGCCAGGGCAGGTGAGTTACAGACTTCTGTAGCTTCAAAGTTATACATGGTTTCAGGGTTGGAAAGTTGTTTAGGAAATTTTTCTGGAAATGTATATACTGAATATTTGTACTGAATGAGTACAATGTGATGTGCCACAAAAATAATTTCCTATGTTTTTTTTTTCCCAGCAGTTTTCATTGTAGTTTCATGAGAATTTTTTTTCTTTCTATTATTTTTTTTAAAGCTGTTATGTTGTTCAAAAGCCCATCAAAACTTTACAGCCTACAAAATAGATAGAAGACTTGGTTTAGGGTGTGGAGAGGTATGGGCCAGGGAAGTCCTAATATATATAACTCTAGATCCATAGATTAGACACACATTAATTCACAGCTTCAAGAATTATTTTCTTTTTCTGTCACAGAAATCACAAATGGATATTCAGCTCAACTATTAAGGAATAACATTTTCCTTTTTACCATCCTGTGTCAGCCCTAAGTTGACTCTCTTGGAATCATATCCTAATTGGTATTTTTTGCTTGTGCTAACCATATTTTACACATCAGAAATGGTAGGAGTGAGAGTACAGAGAGAAAGGTGTTCAGTGAGTAATCAGGACTATGGAACAAGTCATTGGAAAGAAGAAGGGGAGAAAGTAAGATAAATGAATTAGACATGCAATTTTAGAGTCTCTTAAATACAAATTCAGCTGTGATAATACCAAAAGTATTTCACATGGGAGTTGTCTTAATATGAATTAACTACTTTCTTGTTGGCTAATATTCTTGACAGATGAAAAAAATATGCCTGCAGTGCATCTTAATGAAGGAAGCGTACAAAAGAAAGCTGACAAACAGATGCCATACTGAAAAAAAGAGAGACAGGCAGGACTGAAAGAGTTAAAGATTCATAGTCTGTGTGTGTTTTCATGTTTGCACAGACTGTAATCAAACCTTCCGTGCATCTGACTACAAATGGAAAAAGTTGATAAGTGGTCCTCTGTTCCCTTCATTGGCATTCACACATAAACTACGTCAGTATGCTGCAGCTCACTTTTGATTCTTGATATTACAAAAAGTTGCTTCATTTGTTGAAGACCTCTCCAGTCCAACCATCAACCTAGCACTAAGATGGCCATTAAACCTGTCCCAAAGTGCCATGTCCACACATATTTTCAACACCTGCAGGCACAGTGATACCACCAGCTCCGTGGGCAGCCTGGTCCAATGCCTGACCACTCTTCTCAGCAGAGAAATGTTTCGTAAAACACAACCTAAGCCACCCCTGGTGCAACTTGAGTCTATTACCTCTCATCTTAGTGCTTCTTACTGTGTCTGCCATTCTGGAACCAGCCAGTGCATGATGTGTGATTTCTTCTAGTGTCTGAATGACTCTTGGCTCGAAAGTGTTGTGCCGCATGCATTGATAATGTCAGTCAGCTTGGGTTTGGTGTGTTCAGAGTGTTGCATGAAGCTAAAAGCCGTACCAGATCTGGGAGATAGCTTTGGGCTTACTGTAGGAATAGGGGTATCCTACGAGATTGGGTTATGGACTTCTGCTGCTGTATCTGAGCTGAGTTGTCTGAGCTTGTCTGAGCAGCCGTTTTACCATGCTCCTGCAGTACCTGAGCGTGTGATTTGCTGTAAGTAAACTATTAATGTTGGCAGTTAGCACAACACAAAAAATACCTTTGTATTTTTGCTTTATTTGCTTTGCTTTATGTCCAAGATTAAAGTCTTAAGTAGTTGAATTAAGAAAAATATGCTTTAAAATGGCTGGAACTGGAAAGCTTTAATGTTGCTGAACCTTTTTCTGCAAAGCAGAAAAGCCATCCAAGGCTAGTCAGATTATGATGGCATTTTTTGGAAAGAAAGTGCTAAGAACCCTCCAGTGTTGGCCAGTAGATAGTATAACTTCCTGTAATGAGCTCTAATGAGCTGATTAGAAGCCTTCTTCTCCCATATGCAACTTCAAGCGTATAAGGAGAAATATTGTGCTTTCTAAAGCCTGGTGCAGTGAAGTGTACTGCTTCTGTGATTCCTGCACTTTGGAATTAGGACCTGATATAGAAAGAACCTATTGACTTTTGTGCCAAGCATGATGATGTATCTATCTGGATAGCTTACTGCAGAAGGAGATGTTGGGGAATTAGATCTGCATGAGCGAGAGTGTTTTGTTGGATTTTGTGTTTTGCTGGCTCTTGGAGATAAGCTGCTGTGCAATTTTATTTTTGCTCTAATGATTTGTTTCAAGATTGCTCAGAATCTCAGATAGGATTCCCCTCTTAGTATAACATTCTTCCGCATAATAACTGAACTTTCTTCATCTCTTCATGTGAAGAGATGAAAAATGGATGATGAATTGGTGAGAATTAATGCAGCATATTACTATGATATATAAAATAAATTTGAGCTTGGATAAGTATAATGGCTTCTTTCCCCCCTTCACCCATTGGGGAAAAAATGTTTTATCTGGTGTTACGCTGTCTTGTATTGAAAGATTAACTATAGCTTAAGTCATTATTTGATTCTTAAGTGATGTAAGAAAAATGAGGATTGAATTAAGAGTCTGCTGACATCCAGACCTCCATTTGGACTGCTTGGATTTTCAGCACCGCCTTTTCATCCCAGGGGACTGAGAAACCGAAATCTTAGGTATGAGAATTTGTTAGCAAAATGTACATTTTCACCTTCAGAAATTATTCCCAGTGTTAGTCATGCATTACAGCATACTAGTTAGGGAATATAATGAAAAGATGTGCTGACATAAAATGTATGTATATATGTAAATAGATTTAACTTTTGTTTATCAATTGCATGTTTAATCAAGTTTTGCTTTTAAGTTACAAGATTCATGAGCCCTATCAGGTATGAAGTGAATGAAAACCATGACTTGCTTGTTTTCTTTGTGATGTGGTCTTTCTACAAAAAAAGGAGCCTGTTTCTCAAATCCATACATCGATGAGAGGAAATGCTAAGTATGTAAAGAACTGTATGTTGTCTTCATAGTGCAGATGCATCTAAACCATGTGTCAAATCAAACCACATTAAGCAAAATACTTATTTTTTGTTACATGAATGAAAACTACATTACATCTTTCTCTTATGACAAAAACATTTCTTAAAGTAAAAATAAAGGTTGTCTTTCCAGTGTTTCAGTGGGAATTCACCAGGGAAAGATCTCTCAACAGAGAGTATATGAAATTGATGTCTGCCTGACTGAAGAGGGCAGTGGTGCCTAATGTGACAGAATCTCCTCATTTTCAACCAAGTATATTTCATTTCTCACAAGATTTGCTTTGATGGAAAACCTGAAAGTCTTCTATTACTCTTTTAGAAATGCTTTATGGAATTACACTTTAGAAAATGGTACTTCTATACGTTAGCTTGTAGCAAATATTGAGAGTGTGCACCACTGATGCATCAGTGTTCCTGAGATTGACTGCAAAGTCTGAAATAACTCTTTAAAACCTTTCTGGGTTTTTTTTCTGTTGTTCTGTATCAGCTTTAGACTTTTGCTTTTCTTTAGAACTTTTCTCCAAATTTCAAACTGCTTTCTGTAGATCATTAGTCATTTGGGAGTAAGTCAGATCAATTTAAGTCATTTTAGGCACACAATATGAAAACTGTTGATTTTATGCCTTTGTGTTTCTTTAATACATACACTTTTCTTTGTTCCCTTAATGTCTTTCAAAGTAAACACAAGAAAAAATGTAGTTGTTCAGAACTATGAATGAGGTATTTCTAAAAATCACAGTCAGAAACAGTGAAATACAGAAGAAAAGTGGTTTTCTTCCCCCTAGAAGACTGTTTAAAATGAGTGGCTCATCTGTTGTTAAAAAAAAAAAAAAGGAATGAAGCAGTAACAGCAAAGAAAAACATTTCTCTTAGGATTATTTTCTTGCCAACATTTTGCTACTTACCAGCTTTTTGTATCAGACAATTTGCTTGAGATTTTCATTACATTAATTAAGATGTTTTTCTTTGGGTTTTTGTGGAAGTCTTTCAATACGTTTGCTTCTTTTGACCCAAGTGATGCATTTTAACTGTTGCACTAATGAGGCGATGGCATAATATTCTAATTCAATTTGGAAAAGGTTTTTCTTACATGAGCCAAGCTGGCAACTTGTTTGAAGTTCCTATAATTAAAGCATATATCTTAGTTGAAATTCTGTTTAGCCAGTTGATTATATTTTCAAACAGCTAGCCAAATTGGCAAATAACCCCCCCAATCCGTATGCAGAGATCAAGCTAAAACTATTGATGTCTCCATGATACATTTCTAATTACCTGACCTCTTAATGAGCTGAGGTTGATAAGTACATGGATTTTGACATTTACTGAGCTTTGACTTTTAATTTTACCTTGCATTATTTTATTTCTTTTCCTGGAGTAACTGGAATAACCGAAGCTGAGAGATTGAAGTAATGCTTTTCTTTGTAGCAGCACGTGCTGTTTCGCTTGTTGGTTTGCCTGATGATGGCAGGAGAGATCAAATTTAGGTTGTTCTTTCAGAAGGAGAAAACAGAGATGTTTCCTGTTGCCGTCATATAATAGTTTTTAATGTGAAGCTCTGAAGGTTGTGAAAGGTAATTTCCTAGCCTTTAGGCAGTTTTCTTGTGGGCAGGGTGGTGGGGTGGTAAAATTCCCTAATTTTTTTTTTTTTTTGACAGAACAGATGTCTTTCTGTGCAACAGAAGGAATTGGAAAGGGACTGTTAAAACTTGGGCATTTGAGAGTTTTCTTGTACACAAAATCTGAAAGGTCAAATCTCACAGAATCACCAAGGTTGGAAGAGACCTCAAAGATCATCAAGTCCAACCTGTCACCACAGACCTCATGACTAAACCATGGCACCAAGTGCCATGTCCAGTCCCCTCTTAAACACTTCCAGGGCCCATTCCAATGGCTAATAACTCTGTGAAGACCTTTCTCCTCACCTTGAGCCTAAACTTCCCCTGGTGCAGCTTGAGACTGTGTCCTCTTGTTCTGGTGCTGGTTGCCTGGGAGAAGAGACCAACCCCCTCCTGGCTACAACCACTCTTCAGGTAGTTGTACACAGAATAAGGTCTCCCCTGAGCCTCCTCCAGGCTAAACGATCCCAGCTCCCTCAGGCTCTCCTCTTAGGGCTTGTGCTTAAGGCCTCTCCCCATACTCGTTGCCCTTCTCTGGACACATTCAAGTGTCTCAATGTCATTCTTAAATTGAAGGGCCCAGAACTGGACACAGTACTCAAGGTGTGGCCTAACCAGTGCAGAGTACAGAGACACAATGACTTCCCTGCTCCTGCTGGCCACACTATTCTTGATGCATGCTAGGATGCCATTGGCCGCCTTGGCCACCTGGGCACACTGCTGGCTCATGTTCGGCTGGCTTTCATTCAGCACCCCCAGGTCCCTTTCTGTTTGAGAGCTCTCATCTGAGTACCATAGGGTAAATTTATTTATTTCGTTAAATCATGAGTCAGCTTTAACAGATCATGACTTGAAAGAGGTATAACACCTATGCAATCTTAAAATTTTGATCCTTGTTTGGGTTTTGGGGTTTGGTTTGAATTTTTTTTTTTTTGATTGACAGTGTATATGTTCAGTGTACAAAGCAATGATTATTAAAGAGTAGGATCATCAAGAAAAGTGGTTGTACTTAATTTAGAAACATCACATTCTGATCACCTGTGATGAGTATTTGAACTGCGTCCTCTTTTTTGAAGAAAAAGTGAAAATGAATGACTTGATCTGTAGAACAAAGAGTCATAGCACTTAGTGTCTGTCATTTGATGCTTATACGCCTGATTAAATAAAGTTTTTGTTACTGAAGTACCATTTTACTTCATAGTAGTTACAGGAACTTCATCACAGTGGTGGCAGCTAATAATTCAGGATTGAAAAAATGGAAATGTTTGGTTCTTCATTCAAATGAAAAAATCCTTTCCTTGAGCAAAGGAGTCAGTTTCTCTTCATCACCAGACAAACTTCTTCCCTCCCCTCCTGTACGTTTTACACATATTTTTCTGTGCCTCACTTACTCTAGTTTGTATAAGCATTTTTGCAATGAGAGATTGCTATTCTAACTGTATTCTTAGGACTTCCCACTTTCCCTTGCTAAAACCATGTTTGGTCTGTTTAAGTCACCATAAGATGCTGAAGCCCAAATTTGACCCAATCATGTTTTATGGATTAATATAAAAAAAAACACTGAAAATGTTTGGGGTGTGGTTTGCTGTTGGATTTGATCCTGAAGAGATCTGAGCCAAGTAAAGAGAAGTCTTGCAAAGGGGGTTATCACAGTATCACAGTATCACCAAGGTTGGAAGAGACCTCAAGGATCATTGAGTCCAACCTGTCACCACAGACTCATGACTAGACCATGGCACCCAAGTGCCATGTCCAGTCTCCTCTTCAACACCTCCAGGGACGCTGACTCCACCACCTCCCTGGGCAGCCCATTCCAATGATGAACGACTCACTCGGTGAAGAACTTTCTCCTCACCTCGAGCCTAAACCTCCCCTGGCACAGCTTGAGACTATGTCCTCTTGTTCTGGTGCTGGTTGCCTGGGAGAAGAGACCAACCCCTTCCTGGCTACAACCACCTTTCAGGTAGCTGTAGAGGGCAATGAGGTCACCCCTGAGCCTCCTCTTCTCCAGGCTAAGCAATCCCAGCTCCCTCATTTAATTTCATTTGCTTTGCTCATTTTATTTGCTTTGTTTCTGATCTGATTAGCTGCTTTTGCATGAGAGCAGGTTTGGGCTCAGATTTCCCAGATTTGGAACAGAATGAGACTTAGGTCCTCATTTTTTGAAGAAATCGTGCTGGCAGATCAAATGTTGATAGTAAATGCACTTCATGTTTAATGACAAATACTTCCTTTACCTTAAATTTTAGCACTGCCTGTAGTCTGTTTTTGAAAATTTGTGCCAAGATACATCCTTATAAGTCACTGAGTACTGAAAAGGTTTTATGGGGTTTCTTTTTGTTTGTTTGTGTGTGGGTTTTTTGGTGGGTTTGTTTTGTTTTGTTTTGTTTTTACCTTTCTTTATACAGACTTCCCAGCAACATTATTCTTGGTCTCTGCTGCTTCATGGGCTTTCAAATGGCTCATGGTGCCTGTTATTCATGTAATAACTTTATGTTTTGGCCTTTCTGTGAAATAGGTTTTTGATAACCCATGATCTACACTAGGAAACACTCACCGAAGTCACTGCTTCCAAAATTACCTGTATCTTTGCAAATGGACCTACAGTTAAATATTCCACTGATTCATAGGAAACCAAGTCTGTCAATAAGACAAGATGATCCCTTCTTAAGTCTAAAAGCTTGGGAAGATGTGAGATAGGTAGCAAGTTTGGGAGGGAATTACAGCTTCCTCTTCCAAGGTGTACAGTATCCTTAATGCCCATAGAAAACACTGGGAGATGAGGTGCTATGCTTCTGAGCACATCTCAGCAGTTTGGAGGACTCAGCCTTACCTCAAAGTGTAAGAGGATCATTTTCATTGCACACAGTTTTCATATCTTCACTCTGTACTTCTAATGAGTGGATTATATCACATTACTTCTATGACCAACAAAAAAATATAAGCTGCTAATCTACTCCTGGGGCAAAACATTTGTCCACTGAGCATTTCTTAATCTCTGGAACCGAGCTAATCTATTCAGGGACAGGCAGTAACTTAAAAATACTGACAGGGAAAGAATTATCAAGATGACTTAAAAAGAGGTCTTCTGACATTTTTACCTGTCCAGGAAAATTCATAGTTTCATAGTTTCATAGTTTCATTCAGGGTTGGAAGGGACCACAAGGATCATCTAGTTCCAACCCCCCTGCCATGGGCAGGGAAACCCCACACTACAGCAGGCTGGAGAGAGCCTCACCAGCCTCGTCTTAAACACCCCCAGGGATGGGGCCTTGACCACCTCCCTGGACAACCCATTCCAGGGTCTCACCACTCTCATGGTGAAGAACCTCCTCCTCACATCTAGCCTGAATCTCCCCACCTCCAGCTTCATTCCATTCCCCCCAGTCCTATCACTACCTGACATCCTGAGAAGTCCTTCCCCAGCCTTCCTGTAGGCCCCCTTCAGATACTGGAAGGCCACAATTAGGTCACCTCGGAGCCTTCTCTTCTCCACACTGAACAGCCCCAACTCCTTCAGTCTGTCCTCATAGGAGAGGTGCTCCAGCCCTCTGATCATCCTTGTGGCCCTTCTCTGGACACGTTCCAGCACCTCCACATCCCTCTTGGAATAGGGGCTCCAGAACTGGACACAGTACTCCAGGTGGGGTCTCACCAGGGCTGAGTAGAGGGGAAGGATCACCTCCCTCGACCTGCTAGCCACACTTCTCCTGATGCAGCCCAGGATCTGATTGGCTTTCAAGGCTGCAAGTGCACACTGAGAGCTCATGTTGAGCTTCTCATTCGCCAGCACCCCCAAGTCTCTCTCATCCAAGCTGCTTTCCAGCCAGTCACTGCCCAGCCTGGATTTGTGCCTGGGATTGCCTCCACCCAGATGCAGGACCCTGCACTTGCTCTTCTTGAACTTCATGAGGTTGGCTTGTGCCCACCTCTCCAGCCTGTCAAGGTCCCTCTGGATGGCCTCCCTTCCCTCCAGCGTGTCTGCTGCACCACACAGCTTGGTGTCATCAGCAAACTTGCTGAGGGCGCACTCAATGCCACTGTCCATGGCACCCACAAAGATGTTGAACAAGACAGGTCCCAGGACTGATCCCTGAGGGACTCCGCTTATCACTGGCCTCCACTGGGACATGGACCCATTGACAGCCACTCTTTGGGTGCGGCCATCAAGCCAGTTCCTTATCCATCTAGTGGTCCACCCATCAAACCCATGTGTCACCAGTTTGGAGACCAGGATGTGGTGTGGGACAGTGTCGAAGGCTTTGCTCAGGTCCAGGTAAATGACATCAGTTGCTCGCCCCTCATCTATTAATGTTGTCACCTGCTCATAGAAGGCAACCAGGTTGGTCAGGCAGGATTTGCCCTTGGCAAAGCCATGCTGACTGTTCCCAATCACTTCTTCACTATTCTTCTGAGCCAGTAGTGACTCCAGGAGGATCTGCTCCATGATCTTTCCAGGCACAGAGGTGAGACTGACTGGCCTGTAGTTCCCTGGTTCCTCCTTCTTACCCTTTTTGAAGATGGGGGCAATGTTTCCCCTTTTCCAGTCCGTGGGGACTTCACCAGATTGCCATGACTTTTGAAATAGAATAGAGAGGGGTTTAGCAACCTCATCTGCCAGTTCTCTCAGTACCCGTGGGTGTATCCCGTCGGGTCCCTTGGACTTGAACACTTTTAGGTTCTTCAGATGATCACGAACCTGATCTGCACTTCCAATGGGCAGTTCTTCCTCCCCGTCCCTGGCTTTGACTTCCACAACATCAGGAGTGTGGCTAGAGGCCCTTGCAGTGAAGACTGAGGTAAGGAAGTTATTAAGTACCTCAGCCTTTTCCTCATCACTTGTGACCATGTCACCAGTTGCCTTTCTGAGGGGCCCACACCTTCCCTAGTCTTCTTCTTCCCATTAATATACCTGTAAAAGTTCTTAGTGTTCCCTCTAATCTCCTGGCTAGATTCTATTCAAACTCTGCTTTGGCTTTCCTAACCAGGACTCTTGCTGCTCGGGCAGCTTCCTTATATTCCCCCTGTTCTAGCTGTCCTTCTCTCCACTTTCTGTAGAGTTTCCTTTTAAGTAATAGTGTGTCCAGTAGCTCCTTGCCCATCCAGGCAGGCCTCCTAGCATTCTTACCTGCTTTTCTCTTTGTTGGTACACAGAGCTCCTGGACACAGAGGAGGTGGTCCTTGAATACTGACCAGCTGTCCTGGGTCCCTCTTCCCTCCAGGGCTTTGTCCCATGACACTTTGGCTAGCAGATCCCTGAAGCGATCAAAATCTGCACGCCTAAAGTCTAGGGTCGTAAGCTTGGAATACTTCCTCCTGATTGCCCTGAGGATGTTAAATTCAACTGCTTCATGGTCACTGCAGCCAAGGCCGTCTCTGAGCCTCACATTGCTTACCAGCCCTTCCCTGTTGGTGAGAACAAGGTCCAGCATAGTACCATTTCTTGTTGGTTCCTCTACCATTTGGAGGAGGAAGTTGTCTTCTATGGAGTCCAGGAACATCCTGGATTGCTGGTGCCTTGCTGTGTTGTCCCTCCAGCAGATGTCCGGGTGGTTGAAATCACCCATGAGGACCAGGGCTTGTGACCTGGAAGCCGCTTCTATTTGCCTATGGAGGGCCTCATCTGCTTGGATCTGCTGGTCAGGTGGCCTGTAGGAGACCCCCACAGTAATATCTCCTTCCCCTGTCCTGCCTTTAATTTTAACCCACACGCTCTCAACTAGCTCATCATCCCTCCCCAGTTGGAGCTCCACTGATTCCAACTGGCTATTGACATAGAGGGCAACACCTCCTCCTCTCCTTCCCTGCCTATCCTTCCTAAAGAGTTTATATCCATCTATGCCTACATTCCAGTCATGGGATTCATCCCACCAAGTTTCAGTAACAGCCACTATGTCGTGGTATCCCAGCAGCACAGTGGCCCTTAACTCATCCTGGTTGTTGCCCAAGCTGCGCGTATTCGCACAGAAGTCCTTCAGCTGGGCTGGCCCTGTCCTCCTCTTGTGCCAAATCCCCTCGGTTTCCACAGAATGTCCTGGTGGATCATTCGTGGCTTGCCTCAGGGCAGCAAGCTGAGAGCCCTTACCAGCTCTCCTTCTCTCTACTGCTGGTGAGCTGCCCCTCTGTTTGTCACCAGCCAGCAGGAGACTATTAACCCCTTCCCCCTTCAAATCTAGTTTAAAGCCCTATCAATGAGCCCTGCCAATTCCTGCCCCAGGATTCTTATCCCCCTCTGGGACAAGTGTGTCCCATGAGTTGTTTTCAGCTCAGGTGCCTTGAAAACCAATCCATGATTGTGGAACCCAAAGCCCTGTCGATGGCACCAGCCCCTGAGCCATGAATTGATCTGTCGGCCCTTCCTCAGTGTGTCCTCATCCATTGCTGACGTTAGAGGGATGGCTGAGAACACGACTTGAGCCCCTGATCCCTTTAGCATTTGCCCTAAGGTTCTGAAGTCTTTTTTAATAGATTGTGAGCCTCTCATTGTTACATCGTCACTGCCCACCTGAAAGACCAGCAGTGGGTAGTAGTCTGAAGGACTCACGAGGTTGGGAATTCTGTCTATGTCTTTTACTTGGGCACCAGGGAGGCAGCTGACCGCTCTATGAAATTAGTCTGGTCTGCATATTGGGCCCTCTGTTCCCCTCAGTAGGGAGTCTCCTATGACGATGACCCTGCGAGGTTTTTTTTCTGGGTAAGTTTTGACGGCTGGCCTGAGGCAACCTGTCATTGGTACAGCTTCTGACCTTCTTGAGTCCTCAGCCTCACCAATGACCTGTTCCTTCTGCAGAGCCTCATACCTGTTCTGTAACTGCACTGGAAGCAGCGTGCTCTCTCACAGGAGCAGACTTCCTTTGTTTGCACTTCTTCTGTCGGGCAGAGACCTGTTCCCATTGGCCCTGCTCATGTGGGTTACTACAGGGAGGTTGAGAATCTTGCTTCTGGGGAGGTATCAAACTCCCTGTTCCCCTAAGTGTTACTCCCTGTTCTGGTTTAGAAGAGATTACGTTATGGGAATCGTCAATTTTCTGCTCACCATCTCTTCTAGCTCTTAGCCTTTCCACCTCTTCTTTTAGTTTGACCACCATGCTCATTAGATCACTGACCTGCTCACACCTGAAACAGCTGCTCACTCCAGCCTCCATATCGAGTGCCAGGCTCCAGCACTCACTGCAGCCACCTACCTGAACATCTGCATGCTTGTGTATGGTCTCTGTTTGGGTGCCCACTGTCCTTCTGCTAGACTTTGCTCTAGTGGTGACCATCTTGCAGTAACCACCCTCTCCACACGGCTTTTTTTTTTTTTTTTTTTTTTTTTTTCCCCCTGTCAGTGAGAAGCCGAGCTGCGCTCCTCAAGCTGCCTCCTCTCTCCTCAGCCACGTGCTGGGTTCTGTTTGGTTTGCGCGTGGTCTACGCGGCAACCCCTCCCCCAGCTACGTCACTGCCCTCCGGCAAGTAGGCAATCCGAGCCCCCTGCCCCTCCTCCTCTCTTCGGGGAAGTCCCGAGCCACCAGCCCCTTACCGCCTGAAAAGCAAGGGAATCAAAGCCAAAAACCAAACTCCCAGAGCTGCTCTCCTCAAGCTGCCTCCTCTCTCCTCAGCCACGTGCTGGGTTCTGTTTGGTTTGCGCGTGGTCTACGCGGCAACCCCTCCCCCAGCTACGTCACTGCCCTCCGGCAAGTAGGCAATCCGAGCCCCCTGCCCCTCCTCCTCTCTTCGGGGAAGTCCCGAGCCACCAGCCCCTTACCGCCTGAAAAGCAAGGGAATCAAAGCCAAAAACCAAACTCCCAGAGCTGCTCTCCTCAAGCTGCCTCCTCTCTCCTCAACCACGCGCTGGGTTCAATTCCCTAGTAGATACCTGTTGAATGTGTTGGTGCATCCAGTTCTGCAGTGAGTTTGAGATGTGTAGAGGCATGTGATCGTTGAGACTTTAAGCAATAACCAGCCATGTCCCTTTTTAAATCCCTGCTGCTTCTTAAGGAAGGAAGCAAGTATCAGCATGTATCTTTGGGAGTTCATTGATTTCCATTCAGCAGCTTAGTCTTCTTCTGAAACCTTTGCAGTGCTCTGTGAGATATTTTTCCACAGAAGCTGAATCTTGGGATGTCCAAGAAGGAAGTAGATGGATTTTTAGGCATTTTCAAGGCAAAACCCATAGTTGTGTGTTGTATTTCACTGCTAACTCATATGAGGAGAGGATGAGTAAGCTTTGTGTAACAGATCAGCTCTTAATCTCAGCTGACTCTTTTTTGGTAATATCAATAAATCGTGCATTATGTTTTAAAGCTCAGTGATACGAATCAAAAACCTGCTAATTTTAGAGAGCAGATTGCATTTCCCATAGCATTAACTCATTCGAGGGAGCTCTACTAAGATTTAATGGAGGCCCAGGCCTATATCATAATCACATTTGATATCAAGTAGCAGGTAGGAAGGAGGATCTGCGAGTGGGTGCCTTCCTATTTTTTTCATTCCTCCTATAAGTTTCAGAGTGAGTATAAATGATTCTTGGCTGTTTGTTCTTTACTACAGAAAAAAGAAGAAGGAGAAAAGTCAAGCAATAATACCAAGTTTAGTGTTGGTTTTACTGCTGTGTGCTGGTGGGATTTGTCTGTGGGTGAGGAGAGGACAGGAGTTGATCCCAGGAATTGTTCCTGTCCATTCACATGGTGTGTATGTATACAGTGTATACACTATTATTAGCAAAATTCAGTAGTTATGAAGTCCATTCTTAGGGAATGCCAGATACTCAGTTGTATATGAAGTGCAAATTATCTACAAATCCAAGTACTCCATAATTATTTCTACCAGGGCATTTTCCTAAATATATTCACACTTCAAGTGAATCCATATGCATCTTAAAGCTACAATTTTTTTTTCATGCATCTGAACAGTAGCTATTTCTGCACAGAAACGTATGTATATGTTTATATATGTTGGTTATTACAATATGCCTACATACATACATTTGTATAAATGTAATACCTAGTTAATATTTTAATAAATCTAACTTACCATGCTTAGGCTTGAGAGGGAGACATACAAAATTTATTGGAATGATTGTTGGAGTCTATTCCATCTAAATTTTTCCCTGAATGTTTTCTGTCTTTGCATCTTTTCCCTAGATTCCTTTCTGTCAGAGGCATGACTTTTTGCCAGTGCCAGTACTCCATAAACAAAATGTAATAATAGTAGAAAGGCAGCAGTGCTTAGTTTATTATTGGCAATATTAGAACAAAAAAAAGGTGCCTGCTTAGATGAGAATCAGTCATATTCTATTTATTTTATCTAACTCTCCCTATCTGTCGTTTGCTGATAATGAACTTTATCTTTCACTTAGTACATTTTTTACCCCACCCCCCCCCCCATTTCTACATTTCAGAAGGATATTGCTAAAATATCCTTACTGAATCCTGCTAGCAAATTGTCTTTGGCTTAATTAATTTCTTTCCAGCACACCAAACTCAAGAAATTTACAGGAGTGTATCATCTTTCGTGGTATGTGACCTCCTAAGGAGCAAGATGTTACTACTACAATAGGGTACCAAAGAGACATGCCTTTAATTAGTTTTTTAGTGAATGTTATACTCACTTTTGGACACTGAGATTCTTCTCTTATCCACAGCTCTTTAAATCTTCATCTTGGTTAATGCATATTATTTCTGCATTATGAATTCTTGAAAGGTTCTCTGTGGGGCTTGTAACATTCTGCCTCATGCCTTTTGCAATTCACGGAATTTATTAAATTATTCCTGAAGAAACATCTCTCAATTGCTGTAACATCCTTTTTTCTAGTTACTCTTGACACTGGATTTGAGCTTTTATGTTTGTCTTTTATTCCCCAGTATTTAGCTATTGAATCTCTAACATCTATTTAAATACACTTTTTTTTCCCTCCCCTTATATTTTCGTTTGACCAGGATCAATCTAAACTGGCTGGTGGTGTTCCATCAAAATTATCTATAAGAAGCAGCAAAAAAGCAGTCATCTTTTTTTAAATAGTCTAGAAATACTCAGGCTGCGCCAGGGGAAGTTCAGACTCGAGGTGAGGAGGAAGTTCTTCACCGAGCGAGTCATTCGGCATTGGAACAGGTTGCCCAGGGAGGTGGTTGAGTCATCGACCCTGGAGGCGTTCAAGGGGAGATTGGACGTGGCACTTGGTGCCATGGTCTAGGCATGGGGTCTGTGTTGATAGGTTGGACTCGATGATCCCCGAGGTCCTTTCCAACCTAAGTGATACTGTGATACTGTGATACTGTGATACTGAATATCTCACTGCTGTTTAGCCTTATAGAACTTTTCTTTTGTAATCATAAGTTCATAACAATTTGCATTTATTTTTCTGGATAGTCAGGAGTCCATATATTTTCTGATTGCAGAAACAATGTGTAAATGTTCTGTTATTTTCTGTTTCAGTTACAGTGTTCTTGAAAAAGAAGGTAAAAGGAGAGTTTTGAAAGGAAGGTTGAAAGGGAAGATGGAAGATGAGCAAAATCAAACTCAGTGAACAAATGAGTATAGAATAGAAGGAAAACTAAGATTAAAAAAAGACAAATGGGATAAATAGGGTAAACTACAATGAAAGAATACTGATTTTTTTTTAAAGCTTTCACTTAAAGGCTTGAAATATTTACCTGCTGGGTGTTTTTCATAGGTGCCACCTGCTCAATTACAAAAGCTTGGTTTTGTACTGGGCTCAGTGATGACTAAATAAAAAAAAAACCATGTAGGGTGGGTGTGACATAACTGCTAAAGTTCAGATGTGGCAGATGGAGCTGTGAAATGCATGGGCAGCTTGCTTCCTAGGAGCTCCTCTGGGCCCAGAGAATGGTAATGAACGGAATTACATCCAGATAGTAGCCAGACACCCAAGTGGTGTTCCCCAGAGCTCAGTACTGGGGCCAGTTCTCTTTAATATCTTTATAAATGATCTAAACAAGGGACATTCAGTAAGTTTTCAGGTAACACCAAACTGGGTAGGAATGTTGATGGATCTGAGAGTAGGGAGGCTCTGTATTTGATTTAAACTCAGTTGTCAGCAGAGTTCTCACACAGCTGCTCTCACAACTGTCCCCACCCTCCCACTCCCACCAGTGACACGTGAAGGAGGATCAGGAGCTGTTTCAGCTGCCTGTCCTGATTGATGTTCACTCCCAGCCAAACCCTGGACACTCTGCAGAGGGATCTGTCCAGGCTGGATTGATGGGCTAAGGGCAACACTACGAGATTCTACAACAGCCCCGTACAATACTACAGACCTTGGGAAGGGTGGCTGGAAAGCTGCCTGGCAGAAAAGGGCCTGGGAATGCTGGTGGGCAGTTGGCTGAACATGAGGCAACAGTATGCGTAAATGGCCAAGGAGGCCAACAGCATCTTGGCCTGTTTCAGAAATAATCAGGCCAGCAGGAATAGGGAAATAATTCTATCCCTGTACTTGGCACTGGCGAATCCACACCTCAAACACTGTGTTCCGTTTTAGGCCACTCACTCCAGCAGTGAGTAGCTAGAGTGTGTCCAGAGAAGGACAATGAAGCTGGTGAAAGATCTGGAAAACAGGTCTTGTGAGGAGTGGCTGAGGCAACTGGGATTGTTTAGTCTGGAAAAGAGGCTGAGGGGAGACCTCATTGCTCTCATACAGCTCCCTGAAAGGAGGGTGGAGTGAGGTGGGGCTTGTTCTCTTCTCCCAAGTAGCAAGCAACAGGACAACAGGACATGGCCGCAGGTTGCACCAGGGGAAGTTTAGAAAAAAAATTAGGAAAAACTTTATTGAGAAGGTTGTCAAACATTGAAACAGGGAAGTGGTGGAGTTGCCTGGTTGGATTCCATGATCTTAAAGTGTTTTACAGCCTAAACTGAATCTGATTTTGTGATTCTAAGCATTAGATTCCCAGCAGCTGAGGCTGATGAAGCAGCTGCTTCAGCTGCTCGCTTGAAAAGAATGTCCAAGGTACCACCTTCCTGACAATGCCATGTTTCAACTTTTTCCAGTGTCTCAGGGCTGGAATGTGCTACCAGCTGGTGGCTGGGGCTGTTAGTAGATGGGGGTCTGCAGTTGTAAATTGATTAAGGATGAAAAGAACTTGAATCTTCTGGAGCTGTCCTAGAGACTACACTGCTAAATTAAAAGGGGAGGGTCTACTTCCTTTGGGGGTTTTATGCATGTTTTTAAGTATTAACTGCTTAGGAGTTACAGAACCACAGAATACCAGGGGCTGGAAGGAACCTCAAAAAATCATCTAGTCCAAACCCCCCTGCCAGAGCAGGATCACCTATACCAGATCACACAGGGAACACATCCAGGCAGGTCTTGAATATCTCTAGAGAGGGAGACTCCACAACCTCCCTGGGCAGCCTGTTCCAGTGTTCTGTCACCCTCACAGTGAAAAAATTTTCCCTTATGTTTTGTTACAGTTTGAGCTGGGTGCCCCCCTGCAATGTTTACTTCCTGTGTCCAGAAGTCCAGCCCAGAGGGGTGGACACAGGAAATTATGTAGTATTTCCTACCACAATCCTTTGCACCACTACAAGATGCAATGTGGAGTCTAGCACTTTCTCTTTTCTTCCTCCTCCGTCAGCCGGTAACTGGGGGAGATGTCTCCTGGCTTTGAGCCTGGCTAGGCCCAAGGCCATGGGGAGATGGGCAGTCTCAGATCTGGCCAGCTGAGACTAGCCTAGCAGTGGGAGGGGGAAGAAGGAGCCCTGGGGGTCTTGGGTGTACCCTCAGGTGGGGATGGGATCTCTCTGGGTCTGTTTTGGGATTTTTCTTTGTCACTGTGCTTTTGGCTTTCTGTAAATGTTCACTGCTTTCTATTTAAACTTTCCATCACTTTTGCAATCCGTTTGTCTGAGTGTTTATAGTTGCCAGGGGTGGGGAAGGGGGCTGCCTCAACCCAGGACATGTTTCCATGGAATTTATCTGTCCTTTAACTGAGGGGCCCATAACTGGACACAATATTCCAAATGCAGCTTCACCGGGGCAGAGTAAAGCAGAAGGAGAACCTCCCTCAATCTACTAGCCACACTCTTTCTAATCCGCCCCACAATGGTATTGGCCTTCTTGGCCACAAGAGCACATTGCTGGATTATGGTCAACCTTCCATCCACTAGGACCCCCAGGTCCTTTTCCCCTTTACATCAGGCTCTCCAACACATCAGTCCCCAACCTGTACTGATACCTGGAGTGGTTCTTTTGTTAGCTGATTAGCTCTCCACTGGAACCCTCAACAGATGTATGTAGATGGAGATGGAATCATTAGGGTTGTGAAACATGTTTGATCTTATCCGTGGATCGACACCACTGTGCCCACTAAACCACCCGCACAACCTTAACCTGCCCTACAACTTACCCAGAAAAGAAACCTCGCAGGGTCATCGTCATAGGAGACTCCCTACTGAGGGGAACAGAGGGCCCAATATGCAGACCAGACCAATTTCATAGAGCGGTCAGCTGCCTCCCTGGTGCCCAAGTTAAAGACGTTGTAGACAGAATTCCCAACCTTGTGAGTCCTTCAGACTACTACCCACTGCTGGTCTTTCAGGTGGGCAGTGACGATGTAACAATGAGAGGCTCACAATCTATTAAAAAAGACTTCAGAACCTTAGGGCAAATGCTAAAGGGATCAGGGGCTCAAGTCGTGTTCTCAGCCATCCCTCTAACGTCAGCAATGGATGAGGACACACTGAGGAAGGGCTGACAGATCAATTCATGGCTCAGGGGCTGGTGCCATCGACAGGGCTTTGGGTTCCACAATCATGGATTGGTTTTCAAGGCACCTGAGCTGAAAACAACTCATGGGACACACTTGTCCCAGAGGGGGATAAGAATCCTGGGGCAGGAATTGGCAGGGCTCATTGATAGGGCTTTAAACTAGATTTGAAGGGGGAAGGGGTTAATAGTCTCCTGCTGGCTGGTGACAAACAGAGGGGCAGCTCACCAGCAGTAGAGAGAAGGAGAGCTGGTAAGGGCTCTCAACTTGCTGCCCTGAGGCAAGCCATGAATGATCCACCAGGACATTCTGTGGAAACCGAGGGGATTTGGCACAAGAGGAGGACAGGGCCAGCCAGCTTGGCAGCTTGGGCAACAACCAGGATGAGTTAAGGGCCACTGTGCTGCTGGGATACCACGACATAGTGGCTGTTACTGAAACTTGGTGGGATGAATCCCATGACTGGAATGTAGGCATAGATGGATATAAACTCTTTAGGAAGGATAGGCAGGGAAGGAGAGGAGGAGGTGTTGCCCTCTATGTCAATAGCCAGTTGGAATCAGTGGAGCTCCAACTGGGGAGGGATGATGAGCTAGTTGAGAGCGTGTGGGTTAAAATTAAAGGCAGGACAGGGGAAGGAGATATTACTGTGGGGGTCTCCTACAGGCCACCTGACCAGCAGATCCAAGCAGATGAGGCCCTCCATAGGCAAATAGAAGCGGCTTCCAGGTCACAAGCCCTGGTCCTCATGGGTGATTTCAACCACCCGGACATCTGCTGGAGGGACAACACAGCAAGGCACCAGCAATCCAGGATGTTCCTGGACTCCATAGAAGACAACTTCCTCCTCCAAATGGTAGAGGAACCAACAAGAAATGGTACTATGCTGGACCTTGTTCTCACCAACAGGGAAGGGCTGGTAAGCAATGTGAGGCTCAGAGACGGCCTTGGCTGCAGTGACCATGAAGCAGTTGAATTTAACATCCTCAGGGCAATCAGGAGGAAGTATTCCAAGCTTACGACCCTAGACTTTAGGCGTGCAGATTTTGATCGCTTCAGGGATCTGCTAGCCAAAGTGTCATGGGACAAAGCCCTGGAGGGAAGAGGGACCCAGGACAGCTGGTCAGTATTCAAGGACCACCTCCTCTGTGTCCAGGAGCTCTGTGTACCAACAAAGAGAAAAGCAGGTAAGAATGCTAGGAGGCCTGCCTGGATGGGCAAGGAGCTACTGGACACACTATTACTTAAAAGGAAACTCTACAGAAAGTGGAGAGAAGGACAGCTAGAACAGGGGGAATATAAGGAAGCTGCCCGAGCAGCAAGAGTCCTGGTTAGGAAAGCCAAAGCAGAGTTTGAATAGAATCTAGCCAGGGAGATTAGAGGGAACACTAAGAACTTTTACAGGTATATTAATGGGAAGAAGAAGACTAGGGAAGGTGTGGGCCCCCTCAGAAAGGCAACTGGTGACATGGTCACAAGTGATGAGGAAAAGGCTGAGGTACTTAATAACTTCCTTACCTCAGTCTTCACTGCAAGGGCCTCTAGCCACACTCCTGATGTTGTGGAAGTCAAAGCCAGGGACGGGGAGGAAGAACTGCCCATTGTAAGTGCAGATCAGGTTCGTGATCACCTGAAGAACCTGAAAGTGTTCAAGTCCATGGGACCCGACGGGATACATCCACGGGTACTGAGAGAACTGGCAGATGAGGTTGCTAAACCCCTCTCTATTCTATTTCAAAAGTCATGGCAATCTGGTGAAGTCCCCACGGACTGGAAAAGAGGAAACATTGCCCCCATCTTCAAAAAGGGTAAGAAGGAGGAACCAGGAAACTACAGGCCAGTCAGTCTCACCTCTGTGCCTGGAAAGATCATGGAGCAGATCCTCCTGGAGTCACTACTGGCTCAGAAGAATAGTGAAGAGGTGATTGGGAACAGTCAGCATGGCTTTGCCAAGGGCAAATCCTGCCTGACCAACCTGGTTGCCTTCTATGAGCAGGTGATGAAATTAATAGATGAGTGGCGAGCAACTGATGTCATTTACCTGGACCTGAGCAAAGCCTTCGACACTGTCCCGCACCACATCCTGGTCTCCAAACTGTGGACACATGGGTTTGATGGGTGGACCACTAGATGGATAAGGAACTGGCTTGATGGCCACACCCAAAGAGTGGCTGTCAATGGGTCCATGTCCCAGTGGAGGCCAGTGACAAGCGGAGTCCCTCAGGGATCAGTCCTGGGACCTGTCTTGTTCAACACCTTTGTGGGTGCCATGGACAGTGGCATTGAGTGCACCCTCAGCAAGTTTGCTGATGACACCAAGCTGTGTGGTGCAGCAGACACGCTGGAGGGAAGGGAGGCCATCCAGAGGGACCTTGACAGGCTGGAGAGGTGGGCACAAGCCAACCTCATGAAGTTCAATGAGAGCAAATGCAGGGTCCTGCATCTGGGTGGAGGCAATCCCAGGCACAAATCCAGGCTGGGCAGTGACTGGCTGGAAAGTAGCCCTGAGGAGAGAGACTTGGGGGTGCTGGTGGACAAAAAGCTCAAGATGAGCTCTCAATGTGCACTTGCAGCCCGCAAAGCCAATCAGATCCTGGGCTGCATCAGGAGAAGTGTGGCTAGCAGGTCGAGGGAGGTGATCCTCCCCCTCTACTCAGCCCTGGTGAGACCCCACCTGGAGTACTGTGTCCAGTTCTGGAGCCCCTATTACAAGAGGGATGTGGAGGTGCTGGAACGTGTCCAGAGAAGGGCCACGAGGATGATCAGAGGGCTGGAGCACCTCTCCTATGAGGACAGACTGAAGGAGTTGGGGCTGTTCAGTCTGCAGAAGAGAAGGCTCCGAGGTGACCTAATTGTGGCCTTCCAGTATCTGAAGGGGGCCTACAGGAAGGCTGGGGAGGGACTTCTTAGGATCTCAGGGAGTGATAGGACTAGGGGGAATGGAATGAAGCTGGAGGTGGGGAGATTCAGGCTAGATGTGAGGAGGAGGTTCTTCACCATGAGAGTGGTGAGACCCTGGAATGGGTTGTCCAGGGAGGTGGTCGAGGCCCCGTCCCTGGGGGTGTTTAAGAGCAGGCTGGCTGAGGCTCTCTCCAGCCTGCTGTAGTGTGGGGTTTCCCTGCCCATGGCAGGGGGGTTGGAACTAGATGATCCTTGTGGTCCCTTCCAACCCTGAATGAAACTATGAAACTATGAAACCTGTACTGATACCTGGAGTGGTTCTTTTGTTAGCTGATTAGCTCTCCACTGGAACCCTCAACATATGTGTAGATGGAGATGGAATCACTAGGGTTGCAAAACATGTTTGATCTTATCCGTGGATCGACACCACTGTGCCCACTAAACCACTCGCACAACCTCAACCTGCCCTACAACAACTTGAGGCCATTTCCTTTTGTTCTGTCACTTGAGACTAGGAGAAAAGGCTGAACCCCATCTTGTAAAACCTCCCTTCAGGTAATTGTAGAGAGCAATGAATTCTCATTTCATCTCTTCTTCTCCAAACTAAACACTGCTATGTGCTGAGGAGATACCTAACTGTTGTGGTTTAAGCTTTCCTTGCAGTCCAAAAGCCCAAATGGAATAGATTTGAATTGCCTCACTTTTCCCTGTTTCCCAGTAGGGAAAAGAAAATAGGCAGGAGGGGAAAAGAGAGGTAGAAACAGTCTGTGGTGAAGAGGTTATTAAATTTATGAATATGAAATATGAATTATGAAAAATATAATTTTATTAATTATCAAACTATTAATAACCGATGAATCACCAACTTATATACATGTTCTAATGCACGTTCGTGAAATACATTCCACAACTGGCTTAGTGTTATGATTATAATGTAATTAAACTATCTATAAACCCTTTCTGTATTTATATAACGAAGGGTGCAGTTCCGCCGCTTGGCCACTAGATGGAGACTCGGCGGGACGCGGGCGGCTTCTGGCTATACACAGCAATATTACAATCTTTCTATGCGTCAGCGCTTACTCTGCTGGACGTGGATACTTTGAACTGAGTGCTAGTGGGTGGAAAGCACGTGGACGATATTCAATTCCCTTCAGACAACAGGGATCGGTCCTGGACAGGGTCGGTCCGTGGGTCGCCCTCTAAAGTCGGCTCGCACAGCAGGGCGGGACTACGGTAGCCGATAGGTGGACTCGAACGACGGAAGCAGGCAAAGCTACGGGGGTCGGCCCAACCATGATGGTTCTCGGGGCTGATGCAAACAGCCTCGGGGAGAGAATGTGGCTGCGTTAAGCGGCGTCTCTCGTTTAATGAGGTTAAAGGAGCAACAGGACTCTCGTAGTGGTCCCAGGTCCGGTGCAATAAAAGCACGAACAATGCTCTGGGTTTTCCCTGGAATTCACAGGGCTCAGAGCGGCACTCGGCGGCTCCTCTCCCGCACGGCGGGGTTAGGCATACACGGACTCGGTATTAATCAAGTCCCTTCTCCCCGGCAACTGGGCAGATCTTACCCGCGGGGGTTGGTCCAGTCCTCCGGTGGCACGATGGGCTTTTCCAATCGGCACGACTGGTTGTAGCAATGCTGAGCTCCTCAGGCTCAGCTAAGGTCTTCCCTCTGGGCTTCTTAACGATGCAGACGCTTCCAGTATGCGTGCATGTATAACAGAAGCTAACAATAAGCTCAATGGCAAAGGCTGAAGCTCGAGACTTACTCTCTCGAGCAAGGACAGAGACAAAGTAAATGAGGGGGCAACGTGTTCACCAACTGGGGTGACACTTATAGATTCCTCGAGGCTGGGCTTGACCAATGGGCACTCTCATAAGCAACTGGCTTCAGCCTATAGAAAGCATGAAGCTAGAATTATGCCCATACTTGGTGTCAGCACGAGTGCTGCATGCGCTGGGTGCGTGCAAGCCTGGCTAATGCCTTGGCTTTTGTCTTCCTCCTGGAGGGAGGGGGAACTTGCCCACATGCTGGGACAAGATTCAGTATTGGGGCATAATGTGCCTTCACCACATTACCACCCCCTTGCCCATGGGCATGTATAAGCCTCGAGTATAGATTACCCTTAACAAGGTTTATCCCATATAGGATTAAGCTATATCATACCTGTTTGGTAGAATACATTTTCAAACATAGTGACTTACAATACCTTAGCACTATATGAACAGTATACAAACTTTAAACTGTACTCTTAACAGAGCAAGCTGTCTTAGCAGTGTGGAACGAATGTTTGCTCCGAAACCAATATTGGTACTCTTGATTATCTCCCACCACCCCCTTGACTGAGTGATGGGGCTTGATTCCCATAAGACACTGCAACTATCAAAGTGTCTATGGAGTTTGTCAATTTCCCACCCCCTTGATAGGATGGGCTCTGTCACTATGACAGGACTTCCTCAGTATTGAGATGAGGAATAATCTCTTTCCACTGCTTCTTTTATCAACTTAGTGAGTACCCTTTTTGCCACTTTCTTTCTCATCTCTGGTTCCAAGCCAAATACAACTTCCTCGGGACATTCCATTTTGAGGAGTACCCAACACCATGGATCTAGTGAGTCAGGTGAATCTCGTGAATTAGAGCGTTCCCTGTCACTCTGCATGTTTTCATTCCCTCTACTGGGGTTGCAGGAACCTCGTGAGTGTTGTTTTCCAGTGCAGTATTTATGTCTGCCTGGGATGGTGGAAGGGGATGCTTGAGAGCGTTGCTCTTCCCTTCTCTGGCCATGTGGTATCGCTTTACGGCTGGCAGTATATACCTTTTGCCGGTGTCCCTCCTTGCTGGGTCTGTGGTCCCTTCTGGAACTCTCCCTTTTGGAGGTCTTTTCCTGGAACTTAGCTCTCAGGATGCTGCGGGGTTCAGCCTCGTTGGCTTCTACAGCAGCTTGGCTCTTCCGCAGTTTGCGGTGATGCTGTGGGCTAGACTCACATCCAGAATCTGAGTCTGATGTGGTGCTCTGTGTGTCTCTGGGATCGTAGTAAGCTCTCTTGCTGGGATGCTGTGCAAACTGTTGTCGAGTCAGCTTGGCTACCTTATTGCAGGAGCTTCTATTTCCCTGGTTACCTCTTGGTCTGCCATGCTGTGGGAAACTCGGTCCGCTGCTGGCTTTGGAGTCATCTAGCGATGCTAAGTTGAATCTCACCTTCTTCTTGGGAATTCGTTGCTGGTTGAAGCTGGTGGCTTCACTGTCATCATCCGGTGATGTGGAGCCTGGCTTGGCTTGCTGCACCGGTGCTATAGCTGCTGACCTGTCTGGTGTGGGTGAGCTAACATTGCTCATGTGCTGATGCTGGGCAGCTGCTGAATCAAAATCAGCTGGTTTCTGCTTGTCAACTGGGACAGACAGAATAGGAGAGCCTGGCTCTCGTGTGTCATGTGCCCTGGCTACTTCATAGGTAGCATGTGATTGCCATTGAGACTTGAAAACAGACATGGTCTCTTTTATGTGCAGCTCAAATAAATCATGAAGTCTCTGGCTTTGCGCCTCTGACTTCGCCAGTTCCCTTTCCAATTGGGAGACCTTTTGGTCAAAGAATTTAATTTCCTCCTGCATCTGTATAATACAAGATGCCATCAGGACAGCGTGTTCGCTGCTGGGTTCGCTTAGCTTTGCGAAAATGCCATCTATATTTTTACAATTTAATTTTGCCCATTCCAAGTCTGGGGCTGTAATTTTGTATCCCAAGTTATGGAAATATTTCACAGCTGTGCACCCTGCTCGCTGCGCCATATTGTGGTGAAGAGGTTATTAAATTTATTAATATGAAATATGAATTATGAAAAATATAATTTTATTAATTATCAAACTATTAATAACCGATGAATCACCAACTTATATACATGTTCTAATGCACGTTCGTGAAATACATTCCACAACTGGCTTAGTGTTATGATTATAATGTAATTAAACTATCTATAAACCCTTTCTGTATTTATATAACGAAGGGTGCAGTTCCGCCGCTTGGCCACTAGATGGAGACTCGGCGGGACGCGGGCGGCTTCTGGCTATACACAGCAATATTACAATCTTTCTATGCGTCAGCGCTTACTCTGCTGGACGTGGATACTTTGAACTGAGTGCTAGTGGGTGGAAAGCACGTGGACGATATTCAATTCCCTTCAGACAACAGGGATCGGTCCTGGACAGGGTCGGTCCGTGGGGTCGGCCCTCTAAAGTCGGCTCGCACAGCAGGGCGGGACTACGGTGGCCGATAGGTGGACTCGAACGACGGAAGCAGGCAAAGCTACGGGGGTCGGCCCAACCATGATGGTTCTCGGGGCTGATGCAAACAGCCTCGGGGAGAGAATGTGGCTGCGTTAAGCGGCGTCTCTCGTTTAATGAGGTTAAAGGAGCAACAGGACTCTCGTAGTGGTCCCAGGTCCGGTGCAATAAAAGCACGAACAATGCTCTGGGTTTTCCCTGGAATTCACAGGGCTCAGAGCGGCACTCGGCGGCTCCTCTCCCGCACGGCGGGGTTAGGCATACACGGACTCGGTATTAATCAAGTCCCTTCTCCCCGGCAACTGGGCAGATCTTACCCGCGGGGGTTGGTCCAGTCCTCCGGTGGCACGATGGGCTTTTCCAATCGGCACGACTGGTTGTAGCAATGCTGAGCTCCTCAGGCTCAGCTAAGGTCTTCCTCTGGGCTTCTTAACGATGCAGACGCTTCCAGTATGCGTGCATGTATAACAGAAGCTAACAATAAGCTCAATGGCAAAGGCTGAAGCTCGAGACTTACTCTCTCGAGCAAGGACAGAGACAAAGTAAATGAGGGGGCAACGTGTTCACCAACTGGGGTGACACTTATAGATTCCTCGAGGCTGGGCTTGACCAATGGGCACTCTCATAAGCAACTGGCTTCAGCCTATAGAAAGCATGAAGCTAGAATTATGCCCATACTTGGTGTCAGCACGAGTGCTGCATGCGCTGGGTGCGTGCAAGCCTGGCTAATGCCTTGGCTTTTGTCTTCCTCCTGGAGGGAGGGGGAACTTGCCCACATGCTGGGACAAGATTCAGTATTGGGGCATAATGTGCCTTCACCACACAGTCTCAAATTGATTTGAAAGTAAAAAGGTAAGTTTAACAAAATATACAAGCGTTGAGTGAAAGGAAGGTTACAAAGGTATAAGGGAAAAGTGTAAATGAAAATATATACAAAATCAGATGCAGCTGGCAAAGGATTCCCTGGATGCAGGATGTATTCTCTTTTGATGCAGTCCTTAGGAGTCTGGGCCAGCACGGAGCAGGCCCCACCACATGGCTAAGCAGCAAAAGCGGCAGCAGGAGAGTCTGTCGAAGTGGCAAGGGCAGGAGGAGAGAGCAAGGCAGGACACTGGTCCCCTTAAAAGGGTTGTGGACAGGAAGTGGGATTGGAATAGACATTGATCTGGGGACCCTTTGCCCTGGGAGGGGGCCAAGTCTCTCTTCCCTCCTGAGTCAGGTTTCTTTGTCCACCTGGGTCTAGATTCTTTTCAGCCCATCCTCTCTTGTGCTGGGAGTAACCTGTCACACTAGCAAAATAGTTTATTATAAATTTTCAGCCTTTTACTTATGTAAAAGCTTATTTGAAGATTTGTTGGGCTTTGGTGCTTTGTTTATTTTTCCCAAATACAGCTGTCACTTTGCATCTATTACTGCAGAGGAAAGCAGTTTGCCTTAATTTGAGAGTGGAAATAAGTGGAAATAGGTGTTTGATAGGTAGAAGTCTGTGGTTTTGAACCCAATTAGAATATTTTTCTCTTTTTTGCCACCACAAGCCCAAGCTCCTACTGCTCTACATGCCCTTATTAACCGCTGAGGGAAAAATCAATACATCATAACATTAATCGGTAGGGATTTTTAAACCAAATAGCTGCCAATTTTGATAAATGTCTTTTGCTCAGCTTCTGCTGTATTGGAAACATAACATGTTAAGTAATGCAAATGTAGTGCTCTTAGCAGTGAGTCTGAAGCTGAATTGCAGCTCTGAAGCCACATTTTCAGAACATCCTGAGCAGTCACACTCACCAGAGATCCAGAAATGGAGGCATCCAGAATCAATTCAAAATTTTGAAGTAGTTCCCATAAATGCTAGTGTTAGCAAGTTACACTGTGTAATAAATATATACATTTATAAGAATTAAGAACATATGTGTTTATTTTAAAACTTAAGTTTTTAAAAGCTGCTTTTTCTCTTACGGTGTAGGTTTTTGTATGGCGTGTGATTTTTTTCCCCCTTGCTTCCCTTTCCCCCCCTATTTTTTTCTTGCCTTTCCTTTTTTTTACTTCTCTCCTTTTTTCTTTTTTCCCCCTCATTTTTTTTAATCTCTTTTTTCCCTCTCTGTGACAGCATGTGAAGTTTTCTGAGTGTGAACAGATTGTAATGAATTATCACAATTATTATTTTAGTCTAACAGAGGTCTCTTCAGTCTGTGGTGCATTAGTAGGTATTTATATCTCAGCAGAGGCTTGTAAGATCAAGTGCCCTCAGAAACAAAGAGTAGCTATTTTCTTAGGAAGCAGTTTGTTGAGCTCTTAAGTGGCTTGGCTGAAGGACTGGATAAGACAACTCTGTATTTGCAAGGTACCTGGGAGTTGTCTCTTGTATTGCTGAGACACAATCACTTGTCCATCTGTCTTACCTGTCCTGCAAGGCTGAACCTCAAACAGGAAAGTGTGCCTGCATGCCACTAGCCAAACTCTGTGCCATAAAACAAGTCCTCCCTCTCAGCTCTCAGATTAGGAATATGCCCTGTGTCATTTGAAAATTAACTGTGAGCCTTCATTGTGTATCAGGGAGAAATCTACCAGGAGGCTTTACTGGAAATGTGGCCTTTTTGTACAAAAGTGATTTACACAACCTCATCAAGACAACCTCTGTTTTTAAGGGGTTTTTGAAACAGCAGTCCTGTACAGTGCAGGCCAAAACCAAGAGAGCTATCTGTAGGATTAATGAAGATTCTTAACCAAAGACACAGCCATGTCTTCCATTTAAGCAGCTGCTAGGGCATTTACTAACATACCATGGTTTGTGTACGATGTGTACATGCCCCAGAGATGCAAACCCATGCATTCCACTGATTATTCTCCAGTTGTCTGAGTCTATGTGGTAGCTGCTTGTACAACAGCACCAGTGACTCTTTTTAGGAACTCCAGAGTTCCTTACTGTCATTCTCATCTTTCTGAAGAATGTCAGGAATGGTCTCCTGTGTGCTGCAGACAGGAATGTGCCCAGACCAAGGAGCACTGATGGTGCTGCCTTTGTGTATTTATAGAATCCCAGTATGTTCTGGGTTGGAAGGAACATTTACAGGTGTCATCTAGTCCAAGCCACCTGCAGTCAGCAGGGACATCTTCAGGGTTGCTCAGAGCCCCGCCCAACCTGACCTGGAATGGTTCCAGGGTTGAGGGCATCTCTCACCTCTGTGGGCAACCAGACCTTCATTGGAACATGTTTTTTCCCTTTTTCTGGTCTAAATGTCCCTGTTTTATTTTAAAGTCATCACCCCTTGTCCTGTCACAACAGACCCTGACAAAATGTCTCTCCCATGTTTCTTATTAGCCATTTTCAGTACTAGAAAGCTGCGATAAGGTCTCCCTGGAGCCTTCTGTTCTCCAGGCTAAACAAGCCCAGCTCCCTGACCCTGTCCCTACAACAGAAGGGTTCTGGCCGTGGCATCTTTGTTGTGGCTCCAACAAGGTATGTTGATCTGTCCCACCATGCAGAAGATACTCCATAGAATATGAAATCTCCATGCTAGATCCCCACCTGGGAAGATGTGCTGGCTGGTGGGAATTTGCTGATGAGCGAGCCAGCAAGGCTTCCTGTGAGTGGTCTGGTAGGTCTGAGGGCAATTAGGGGCTTCTCTGGTCCATGAGTGCAATCTGCCAGTGGCTCTCTGCTTGCCTCACAGAGTCACAGAATCTCAGAGTGGTAGGAGTTGAAAGGGACCTCTGGACATTATCTAGTCCAATGCCCCTGCTAAAGCAGGTTCACCTAGATGAGGCTGCGCAGAAAAGATGTCCAGACAAGTTTGGAAAGTCTCCAGAGCTGTTCCATCACCTTTCCAGGGATGGAGGTGAAGCTGACTGGCTTGTAGTTTCCTGGCTTCTCCTTCTTGCTCTTTTTGAAGATTGGAGTAGCACTGGCTTTCCTCCAGTCCTCAGGCACCTCCCCTATTTTCCAGGACCTTTCAGAAATGCTGGAGAGATGCTTAGAAAGAACCTTAACCAGCTCCTTCAGCACTTTTGGGTGCATCCCATTGAGGTCCATGGATTTGTAGTGTCCAGATTGCCTAGGTGATCTTTAACCCAGTCCTCCTTGACCATGGGAGTCTTCCTTCCTCCACAATTTCTCTAGTCCCTGCAGGGACTCTGAGCCAGCCTTAGCAATAAAGACTGAAGCAATGAAGGCATTCAGGCACTGTGCCTCCTCCATCTCCTCTGTCGCAAGGTCACCCACCTCATTCATGAGCAGGCCTACATTTTCCCTGGTGTTCCTTTTCCTTCTGATGTATTTGAAGAAGCCCTTCTTGTTTTTTTTCATGTCCTTTGCCAGATTTAATTCCAGGAGGGCCTTAGATTCCTTACATACTTTGGCAGCATTCCTCTATTCCTCCCAAGGGGTCAGTCCCTTTTTCCCCATACTGTGAACTTTTTTCTTTTGTTTGAGTTTATCCAGAAGCTCCTTGCTCATTCATGCAGGTGTCTTGCCTCCCTTGCTAGATTTCTTATTTGTGAGATTGCACTCATCTTGAGCTTGGAGGAGATGGTGCTTGAGTATTAATCATCTCTCTTTGGCACCCCTGTCTTTTAGAGCCCAAACCCATAGGATTCCTCCCAGGAGGTCTCTGAAGAAGTGAAATTTGCCTCTCCTGAATTCCAGAGCTGCAGGCCTACTGACTGCCCTGCTACTTCCTCACATGGCTCTGAACTCCATCTTGGGATCACTCCAGCCAAGGGTGCCTCCAACCTCCATATCCACAACCAGACATTCTTTGTTCAGTAGCCCAAGGACCAGCAGTACACCTCTCCTCTTAGAATTCTTCAGCATCTGTGTCAAAAACTACTCATCTAATGCAGTGTAGAAACCTCTTGGAATGTGTGTGCTTTGCTGCAGTGTATATCTGGCAAATACCAGGGTGGTTGAAGTCTGCCATGAGGTTTGGGGAGTGTGATTATGAGGCTACTTGAAGCTGTCTGTAGGAGGCTTCATCTGGTGACCTCTGTTAAGCACCCACTGCAATATCACCTGTGACCCTATCCCATGGTTGTTACCCACAGCTTTCAACACCTTGTTCTTCCTTCCCTAGGCAGAGCTCAATCCATTCCTGGTGCTCTTTCATCACTGCCGACATGGTGCTGGGGCTGCATCATGCCCCCTGAGACTCAGGCATCAAAGCTCATACAGAGGCTCCGAGCAGCAAGAATAAATGGGCACCTGCAAGGACAGAGTCAGAAGAGAGACCGGGACAAGAAAAGGTGAGATTTGTCCCCCTTTATTTAGTAAGGCCACTGCAAAAAGGATCATTTTTGGTAGGGGAAAGAGAACTCACACTGGCAGCAGTCATAGTATCACTTAGCCCTTTCTCAAAACATGGAAGCCCTTAGAGGATGGCAAGTTGGCAGAGATGTGCTGGACCTGCATGTCAGGAAGGAGGGCTCTGCAGGGAGTCCCCGGGGAGGTGTGGTGGGGTCCTTTCCAAACCTAGAGCAGGAGTGTAGTGAAGGATGCTTATCATCAGGATTGTGCCCCAAACATTTGGGTAGGATATATTTCTGTATGTGTTAACCCTCCTTTGTCCCCCCCCTTTCTGGAGGCAGCAGGGGGAATCCTGGCGCCACTGAGTCCAGGTAAACAGCCTACCTGGGCGTGGTCTCACCCCTGCAGTACTAGAGGCAGGCTATATGTTTGCTTCCCCAAGTATAGCATATACTCAGGGCCATATTTGGTAGCTGGTAGTTCATTGGTTAATGTTTGGGTTGGCAACAGGTGCTTATTGGGCCAGTATTCACTGGGGCAAATGGTAAATAGGGGTCGTTTGGCAAATGAGCCCCCCCACCTCGGTGTTGGAGCCTGTGTGTGCGTGCGTGCCAGCCAGTGCTCTGGGAGGCCTCGTGGTCCTTTTGCCACTGTTACCCAGCTGTGTGCAGTGCCGTGGACAGCACTCCGTGGGATCAACCGCTGCGCGATCCATCGTAGGAGAAAACCTGGTAGACCGTGTGAACCAGCGTTGCTGACCTGCCACTGCCCCCCTCCGAGCGAGGAATTTTGTATCCTGGGAGAGAACAGCAGAGCCACGCGGTGCGGCCACGCGCCGCGCCATTTCCTGCCTCCTTATTACGGCACATCCGTGCCACGTTGTCTGGATTATAAACATTGTTGAAGAAAGACTCCACGACTTCCTCAGCGTCTGAGTAAGCCAAGCCCTCCTTTGTAGAGCTTTGTTTAGAATAGCATTTATATTGCTCCGGGTGGAGGGTTGCCGGTCACTGACCAACCCCTCCCCCGCCACTCTCTGACTCAGTTTAGATTCTAAGTTCTGTGAATCATTTTGGTTTAAATGCCCATACATAACATTCTGTAAAGATAGTTCCACTAACCGAATATTGATACCTGTGAGGGGCGATTGTAAATACCCCGTTACAGAGTTTGTATATATATAAATAAACTTATATTTTCGTTGATGGATCTGCCGCGCATTTCTGAGGGCATATCCACGACAAGGAGCAACCACAACCCATACTGTCCATTACTGGAAGCCCATGTTTGATGGCTGAACATGCTGCTTGTTTGATTATAGCAGTTCAAAGAACTCCAAACTGCAAGTCTTGTGACCTTGCCAGGGTGTCTGCTCAGCCTTGCACAGGCAGAGCTTTATCAAGTGCCAAATGTACTCTGCCAAGCTTGGAGTGGAATATTTTCCCTGACATTCAGTTTCTCCCAAAGGCAGGTTCATGTTTCCTGTCTGGGACTATCTCTGTTCCACTCAGAACTATTTCATGGACTCAGAGGAATGTTCAGGCGTTGGAAAGATGGATAGCAGTTTTTGTCTGCTTGGACTCCATAGTCACTTGTCCCTGAGAGCTCTCACTCCAGCTTTGGCCTCTTCCTGACCGGCTGCCCTTGGCGCTCCTCCACATGAGCTGGTTTTGTCTTTCTGCTTTCTTCTGAAGAGCTTGACAAGTTTTCCGTTCAGTGGCATTGTTAGACAGGTGAAGCCATGACAGACTTAAACCAATCCTGCTCTTAATCAAAGACAGATTATTTTACCTTTTTCCGCTGGACAGCCTCTTCAGATCTGGGCTTTCTGGAGCAACTGGAGGTACCTGTAATGGAAATGCAGAAGTTAAAAGGTGGCACAGAGCTGTGTACCCAGTTGCTATATCAGCTCTGAATGGCAGATGTCATGTATGGGTTTGGTCAGTTCAACTGAGCCACTTCTGGTGGCATCACTGCACAAAGTGGGTGGCCAGACTGCATCAACATTCCTTTCTGCTTAAGCAGAGCTGCCAGCTGGTGAATGGCCTCGCTTGCCCCTGCAGCAGCAGTCACACCTGAGGGGGAAGGCTTTGTTTGCCAGTGCACTTTGTGGCCCTCACATACCTCTGATGTTTTGGCTTCTGCCCTTGGTGCTGGAGACTCCTCGTCCAATTGATTTCCAAGCCCAGCCATTTTCTCTCCAAAGAGCTCCTCATGATATTCAATGAGGAGCTCCAGCAGATCTGCCACCTGCACACAACAAAGCATTGATTTCCATTTAGGTGGCTGAAAGCCAGTGACAGCCTTTCCCACCCTTGACCCGCACTTCTGTGCAGCTGTGGGGCTGCTCTTCCTGGCATTTCCCCCAGGAGAATTTGTGTAGTAGAGCAAGCAGCCAGGAACCTCTCAGCAGCAAAGCTCTGGTGGTCCCTGAAGGCTGTAGGTATCTGCTCAACAGAGCGTACCTGCCCTGTGTCACAGTCCAGCGGTGGGTAATTTGGCAGAAGTTAAACTCCCTTTGCATTCCAGTTGGTCTTCATATATCAGAGGGTCTGGGTGTGGCTGAACTTACCTTCTGGGTGATGCTCAATTGGACCTCTAATGTGACTAACTATGCGCTCTCGGGAATAGAATTAAGACGCAAGTGGAGTCAAGCGCCTAACTAGTATATTTGATAGGCTGCAGATGTAAATACCATGGTGGTCAAGTGGGGATGACACCAACAGGGGTGGGGAGCAGGGTCAGGCAGGACAGCAGTTCTTTCTGTGTCAGGCAGGGTGGCAGGCAGGTAGCCTGATGACTCTTCGTGGTCCTGACCTCCGGTCACTGACTTCTCAGCACATGCAGCTCTCTGGCAAAATGGCTTTCTCCCAGCAGTGGCTCCTCACAGCAGGCAGTGACCCACCCTAGCAGACTCCCTAGCAGATTCCAAGCAGTTCCCCTGGCAGACTTCAAAATCCCCGCCATGAAGCGGTGTCTTTATAGTTGCACACCCTGTTTCCAGGGAGCAACCACCTACTCTGTTTTGTCAGTGCAGCACACCCCTGATGCAGTCTCCAGGGCTCCATAATCTGCCTCTGTCTCCGGGGATCTCTGCCACCAGGGAGTCCCCAGGGTTCTGAAGTCCCATCAGGAGGTCTCCCGAGTTTAAAGCCCCTTACTTGGCTGCAGGGGGCCAAGTGCCAAGCTCCCCATATACCAAATGATTATCCCAAATGATACTCCTAACAATGTTGAGCCATGTATATAATGACTTCCAGTCCCTTACATGCAGTCACCTGCTGTAGGACATCCAGGGGCAGCATGTGCTCCTAAGCTGGGCTGAGCAGGTTTGGCCCTATGCAGATGACCATGTTGTTAATGATCATTGCCTCCTGCCCCAAACCCCACCCCATAGCAGCAAGAGGTGGCTGGCAGCACACAGGGCTTTAACCAGGAGGCCATGACTTAGTGGGCAAGTGTGGGCCTGTGGCAGTCCCTGTGCAGCAGGCAGGCTGCTGCTAACACTGTCTGAGTGCCTTCAGCTTCTCCTGCCTGCTGGTCTTCTGCAGGGCACCCACCTGTTCTTCATAGAGGTCTGCACAGAGGAGCTTGGAGGGTATGTGGCATAAGAAGTCCTGCAGTGATGGCTGTCACAGTCCAATGGTAATTTGGCAGAAGTTGAAGCCCCTTGCATTCCTTCTGGTGTTAGGTGAAGCTGAGTTTAACTCCTGATTGACGCTCAACTGGACCTTTAATGTGACTAACTTTACATTCGTAGGAATAGAGTTAAGACTCAAAATGGAATCAAGTGACTAAAAGGGTTTATTGACAGACTGCAAATGGATACTGCAGTGGTGGGTGGTGATAAGACAAACACAGGAGGGAGCAGAGCAGAGCCAAGTGGGATGGCAGCTTTGTCTCTCTCTCTCTGTGTCAGGGGCATGCCAGGGCAGGAAGGCAAGACATGCAGGCATATACAGGCAGGCTGGCAGCACAAGTACAGCATGCAGCGACTCCTCACAGCAGGCAGACAGGTGTGGCAGTGTCATGATCTGGGAAAATGTCCAGACACAGTGGGGGACAGATTTCTCGGTCTCAGGATTAAGATGCAAATGTTGTCAAACTCATGTGTTACCTATTATTGCACTTGCACAACTTACACACACAAGGGTAAGGGGAGAAGAAAAAGAGAAAGGGGGGGAAAAAGAGGAAAGAGCAAGGAGAAAGAAGTATCACAATGGCAGTGCTCCAAAAGAGATCGATGCTCCAAAGGTCTGCTTGACAGAGTGGGTGGGTAGATGTCCCAAACATGAAGTCATGCAGGACTACTTTATAGCCCTCCTTTGAAGTAAACAACTGTCCTGGTTTGAGGCCAGGGGCAAAAGAATGACACACAAATGGATTGCAAAAGTGATGGAATGTTTAAATGGAAAAACAGCAAGTGTTTTACAGAAGTTAAAAAACGTAGTGGCAGAAGAATCCCAAAGCATACAGAATCCCCTATTAGCACACCCAAAAGCCTCCCAACACGTCTCTTCTCTTCCCCCCCGAGGGTGTACCCAAAATGCCCAGGACTTTTTCTTCCCCTCCCACACCTTGGCTAGTCTCAGGCTGGCCATGACTGCCACCTTCCCCTTCTACTCACAGTATCACAGTATCACAGTATCACTTAGGTTGGAAAGGACCTCGGGGATCATCGAGTCCAACCTATCAACACAGACCCCATGCCTAGACCATGGCACCAAGTGCCACGTCCAATCTCCCCTTGAACGCCTCCAGGGTCGATGACTCCACCACCTCCCTGGGCAACCTGTTCCAATGCCGAATGACTCGCTCGGTGAAGAACTTCCTCCTCACCTCGAGTCTGAACTTCCCCTGGCGCAGCCTGAGACTGTGTCCCCTCGTTCTGGTGCTGGCTGCCTGGGAGAAGAGGCCAACCCCTCCTGGCTACAACCACCCTTCAGGTAGCTGTAGAGGGCAATGAGGTCACCCCTGAGCCTCCTCTTCTCCAGGCTAAACAATCCCAGCTCCCTCAGCCTCTCCTCATAGGGCTTGTGCTCAAGGCCTCTCACCAGCCTTGTTGCCCTTCTCTGGACACGCTCAAGTGTTTCGATGTCCTTCTTAAATTGAGGGGCCCAGAACTGGACACAGTACTCTAGGTGCGGCCTAACCAAAGCAGAGTACAGGGGCACTATGACCTCCCTGCTCCTGCTGACCACACTATTCCTAATGCAGGCCAGGATGCCATTGGCCCTCCTGGCCACCTGGGCACACTGCTGGCTCATATTCAGGTGGCTGTCGATCAGCACACCCAGGTCCCTCTCTGTTTGGGAGCTCTCCAGCCACTCTGACCCCAGCCTATAGCTCTGCATGGGATTGCCATAGCCAAAGTGCAGCACTCGGCACTTGGACTTGTTGAATGACATCCCATTGGACTCTGCCCATCTGTCCAGTCGGTCGAGGTCCCTCTGCAGAGCCTTTCTACCCTCTAACTGACTAACATCTGCCCCTAACTTTGTGTCATCTGCAAACTTGCTGATGACTGACTCTACTCCTTCATCCAGATCATCAATGAATATGTTGAAGAGGACAGGGCCCAGCACTGATCCCTGGGGGACACCACTGGTGACTGGCCTCCAGCTGGATGTGGCACCGTTCACTACCACTCTCTGGGCCCGGCCCTCCAGCCAGTTCCTAACCCAGTACAGAGTGTAATGGTCCAATCCACGGGCTGACAGCTTAGTCAGCAGTTTGCTGTGGGGGATGGTGTCAAAGGCCTTGCTGAAGTCTAGGTAGACCACATCCACAGGCCTCCCCACATCCACCAGGCGGGTCACCTGATCATAGAAAGAGATCAGGTTGGAGAGGCAGGATCTGCCTTTCCTGAATCCATGTTGGCTGGACCTGAGCCCTTGGCCATCCTTCAGGTGCGCAGTTATTGCCGCCAGGATAATCTGCTCCATCACTTTCCCTGGCACTGAGGTCAGGCTGACCGCCTGGAGTTTCCAGGTTCCTCCATCCGACCCTTCTTGTGGATGGGGACCACGTTGGCCAGTTTCCAGTCATCTGGGACCTCACCTGTGAGCCAGGACTGGAGGAAAATGATGGAGAGTGGCCTAGCTAGCACATCTGCCAACTCTCTCAGCACCCTAGGATGGATCCCATCCGGTCCCATGGACTTGTGAATATCCAAGTGGCTCAGCAGGTCCCGAACTAACTCCTCATGGATTACCGGGGCATTACACTGCTCGCCGACCCCATCGCCCAGCTCCGGAGGCCACTCCTCCTGAACTCCTGCCTTGCTGTTAAACATTGAGGCAAAGAAGGTGTTCAGGCCCTCAGCATTCTCCTCATCCTCAGTCACCGTGTTCCCCTCCAGGTCCACTAGGGAGTGCAGGTTCTTCCTGCCCCTCTTCTTATTGTTAATATATTTATAAAAATGCTTTTTATTGTCTTTGACAGAGGTGGCCAGCTTCAGTTCCAGCTGGGCCTTAGCCTCCCTAATTTTATTCCTACATAATCTAACAGCTTCCTTGAACATACCTCGAGAAGCCTTCCCCTCCTTCCAAAGGTGATACAGCCTCCTCTTCCCCCTTAAATCCTCCAGGAGCTGCTTGCTCATCCAGGCTGGTCGCCTTCCTGCCGGCTTGCCTTCCGGCACGTGGGAACCGCCAGTTCCTGTGCCTTCAAGAGCTCCTGTTTGAAGTAGGTCCAACCCTCCTGAACCCCTTGGTTCATGAGGGCTGGTACCCAGGGGACTTTACAAACAAGTTTCTTAAATAGGCTGAAGTTCGCCCTTCGGAAGTCCAAGGTGAAGGTTCTGTTGGTGGTCCTCCCTATCTCCCTGCATATTGAAAACTTCACTATCTCGTGGTCACTGCACCCTAGGCAGCCTCCCACGATCACGTCTCCCACCAGCCCTTCCCTATTGGAGAACAGCAGGTCAAGCAGAGCCTGTCCCCTGGTAGGCTCGCTTAACAGCTGTGTCAGGAAGCAGTCCTCCATTCGCTCCAGGAATCTTCTGGACTGCCTCCTCCCTGCTGAATTAAGTTCCCAGCAGATATCTGGGAGGTTGAAGTCACCAACAAGGACAAGATCTGATGATCTTGAGACAGCCTCCAGTTGCTTGTAGAACAACTCATCAGCCGCCTCATCCTGGTTGGGTGGTCTGTAACAGATTCCAATCAGGATGTCAGACTTGTTAGGTTGTCCTCTGATTTTGACCCACAGGCTCTCAACTCCCTCATCTTCCACCTCAAGTTGTGTGGCAGAGAGTGACTCTCTAATATACAGTGCCACCCCTCCTCCTCTTCTCCCTCGCCTGTCTCTCCTAAAGAGCCTGTAACCCCCCATTGTAGCACTCCAATCGTGGGTGCTGTCCCACCAAGTTTCTGAGATGGCGACTACATCATAGTCGCCCTGATGGATTAGGACCTCCAACTCCTCTTGCTTGTTGCCCAGGCTGCGTGCATTGGTGTACACGCATCGCAGCTGGGTTCCTGACTTCTCAACTGACCCTACCTTGCGCCCTACTCTTACCTCTGCAGAGGGACGGATTGCCTCACCCACCCCCTTCAGACCTAGTTTAAAGCCCTCCTAATGAGCCCTGCCAACTCCAGTGCCAGGACTCTCTTACCCCTTCTAGACAGATGCACCCCATCAGGACCCAGCAGGTCAGGTGCAGTGAAAGTTGCCCCATGGTCACAGAACCCAAAGTTCTGCCTCTGGCACCATCCCCTGAGCCAATTGTCGATGGTATGGGTTCTCCCATTCCTCTCAGTGTACACCCCTGACACTGAGGGAACTGAGCAGAACACCACTTGAGCTCCTGCCCCATCAATCAATTGTCCAAGGGCCCTGAATTCCTTCTTAATTGCCCTGGTACCCTTCCTGTCAATCTCATCACTCCCAGCCTGTATTACCATCAGAGGGTAATAGTCAGTGGGCTGGATTAATTTAGGGATTCTCTCCGCAATGTGCCTAACCCCTGCCCCTGGTAGGGAGCAGACCTCCCTGTGGGATGGGTCGGGACGACATATGGGTCCCTCAGTACCCCCCAGGAGAGAGTCCCCTACAACTATAACCCTTCTCCTTTTCTTTGTGGAGCTGGTCGTTACAGCTGGTGGGGACCGTTTGGCCTTAGGCTCCCCTCTGGATGGCTGCTCCTCAGCCTCAGTCCTCTCTTCCTTACTGCCCTCAGCCTGCAGGGCCTCATAATTATTATTCAAGGGCAGCGGAGGAGGAGGAGAGGGTCAGGGTGGATTTCTCTTGCCACCCCTGGCAGGGACCTGTATCCATCCCTCTCCTCCTCCAGGAACCCTTCCCTCAGCAGGGGAGAGCTGCAGAGCCTTCTCCCACAAGTCTAACTCCCTTTCACTTTCCCTTATGGTCCTTAGCCTAGCTACCTCCTCCTCCTTCAGCTCGGCCACTTCATCCTTCAGCTCTGCCACCATGCTGAGGAGAAAATTCACCTGCTCACACCGGACACAGGTGTCCTCTCCCTCCCCCTCTATTCCAAGTGCCAGGCTGAAGCACTCTCTGCAGCTGACAGCCTGGACTCCAGCATGTTGGTAAAACAGCTCTGTCTGGGCAGATGCTGCTTTTTTACCCCTCGTCCGAGTGACGACCATGATGCAACGCTTAAGGTTTGTGTTTTCTGTTTGGCCTTTTTTTTTTTTTTTTTTTTTTTTTTTTTTGTCCCCCAGCCGCTAGCCTAGCTACCGAGCCGAAATGGCGCCGTGACCTGTGCAGGCTCTCGTGAGCACGATCCTGCCGGCTCCTCCCCCTACCAGCAGTCCTCCCGACCCGCGAAGCCCCGAAAGGAAAGCAAAAGAAAAACCCCGACAAACTCACAGCTTAAGCGGAGCGGTTCCGGACGAGCGGTCCCGATCAGCTACCAAGCCGGCATTAGGCCTAGCCAGGCCTAAGAGGCCTTGAGATAGTCCCCCACCAAGGTGGGGCAGGTTCTCAAGCACCACTAATGGGTTCATTAGGGTTCCAAGTGGATGGTTCATAATGTTGTATGATTCTTTCAGGAGGCCACTCATCCTTTCCCCAGGTTTGGCTACTGCCTGAAGTGAGGTGATACAGGCATCTAACGATCACTTGCCCCTTTTGAGGTCATCATAGATTTGATCCCAAATCACCACTCATTTTATCAGACAATGGGAAAATTAAAGGTCTAATTATCCCCACATAACACACACCTGTCCAGTTTGCCAGGTAATCTTTTAATAAGCTTAGTGCCCACAGATCCAGTAGTGTCCTTTTAATGCTGCTGACCCATTTTCATAGTTTCATAGTTTCATAGTTTCATTCAGGGTTGGAAGGGACCACAAGGATCATCTAGTTCCAACCCCCCTGCCAAGGGCAGGGACACCACACACTACAGCAGGCTGGACAGAGCCTCATCCAGCCTGCTCTTAAACACCCCCAGGGACGGGGCCTCGACCACCTCCCTGGACAACACATTCCAGGGCTTCACCACTCTCATGGTGAAGAACCTCCTCCTCACATCTAGCCTGAATCTCCCCACCTCCAGCTTCATTCCATTCCCCCTAGTCCTATCACTACCTGAGATCCTCAGAAGTCCTTCCCCAGCCTTCCTGTAGGCCCCCTTCAGATACTGGAAGGCCACAATTAGGTCACCTCGGAGCCTTCTCTTCTGCAGACTGAACAGCCCCAACTCCTTCAGTTTGTCCTCATAGGAGAGGTGCTCCAGCCCTCTGATCATCCTTGTGGCCCTTCTCTGGACACGTTCCAGCACCTCCACATCCCTCTTGTAATAGGGGCTCCAGAACTGGACACAGTACTCCAGGTGGGGTCTCACCAGGGCTGAGTAGAGGGGGAGGATCACCTCCCTCGACCTGCTAGCCACACTTCTCCTGATGCAGCCCAGGATCTGATTGGCTTTGCGGGCTGCAAGTGCACATTGAGAGCTCATGTTGAGCTTCTTGTCCACCAGCACCCCCAAGTCTCTCTCCTCAGGGCTGCTTTCCAGCCAGTCACTGCCCAGCCTGGATTTGTGCCTGGGATTGCCTCCACCCAGATGCAGGACCCTGCACTTGCTCTTCTTGAACTTCATGAGGTTGGCTTGTGCCCACCTCTCCAGCCTGTCAAGGTCCCTCTGGATGGCCTCCCTTCCCTCCAGCGTGTCTGCTGCACCACACAGCTTGGTGTCATCAGCAAACTTGCTGAGGGTGCACTCAATGCCACTGTCCATGGCACCCACAAAGATGTTGAACAAGACCGGTCCCAGGACTGATCCCTGAGGGACTCCGCTTGTCACTGGCCTCCACTGGGACATGGACCCATTGACAGCCACTCTTTGGGTGTGGCCATCAAGCCAGTTCCTTATCCATCTAGTGGTCCACCCATCAAACCCATGTGTCACCAGTTTGGAGACCAGGATGTGGTGCGGGACAGTGTCGAAGGCTTTGCTCAGATCCAGGTAAATGACATCAGTTGCTCGCCCCTCATCTATTAATTTTGTCACCTGCTCATAGAAGGCCACCAGGTTGGTCAGGCAGGATTTGCCCTTGGCAAAGCCATGCTGACTGTTCCCAATCACCTCTTCACTATTCTTCTGAGCCAGTAGTGACTCCAGGAGGATCTGCTCCATGATCTTTCCAGGCACAGAGGTGAGACTGACTGGCCTGTAGTTCCCTGGTTCCTCCTTCTTACCCTTTTTGAAGATGGGGGCAATGTTTCCTCTTTTCCAGTCCGTGGGGACTTCACCAGATTGCCATGACTTTTGAAATAGAATAGAGAGGGGTTTAGCAACCTCATCTGCCAGTTCTCTCAGTACCCGTGGATGTATCCCGTCGGGTCCCATGGACTTGAACACTTTCAGGTTCTTCAGATGATCACGAACCTGATCTGCACTTACAATGGGCAGTTCTTCCTCCCTGTCCCTGGCCTTGTCTTCCTTAACATCAGGAGTGTGGCTAGAGGCCCTTGCAGTGAAGACTGAGGTAAAGAAGTTATTAAGTACCTCAGCCTTTTCCTCATCACTTGTGACCATGTCACCAGTTGCCTTTCTGAGGGGGCCCACACCTTCCCTAGTCGTCTTCTTCCCATTAATATACCTGTAGAAGTTCTTAGTGTTCCCTTTAATCTCCCTGGATAGATTCAGTTCAAACTCTGCTTTGGCTTTCCTAACCAGGACTCTTGCTGCTCGGGCAGCTTCCTTTTATTCCCGCTGTTCTACCTGTCCTTCTCTCCACTTCCTGTAGAGTTTCCTTTTAAGTAATAGTGTGTCCAGTAGCTCCTTGCCCATCCAGGCAGGCCTCCTAGCATTCTTACCTGCTTTTCTCTTTGTTGGTACACAGAGCTCCTGGACACAGAGGAGGTGGTCCTTGAATACTGACCAGCTGTCCTGGGTCCCTCTTCCCTCCAGGGCTTTGTCCCATGACACTTTGGCTAGCAGATCCCTGAAGCGATCAAAATCTGCACGCCTAAAGTCTAGGGTCGTGAGCTTGGAATACTTCCTCCTGATTGCCCTGAGGATATTAAAAGGTCATGTCCAAAAGGTCATGTTTCAAAAGGTCATGTCAATTTTTCTTCTAGCACTTGCATGTGGCCACTAGACTGAAATTATGTGGTATTCAGTGGCTCAAAAGGATTTCCAGCCGCATTACAATCCCATCCTCCAAAGTCTCCGCCATTTGCATGTCCAAGCCCCAGTCCAAGACTGCCAAGTGCAATTGGTGCCTCCAGCTTCAGCATAGGTAGTATTATTGGTGGAGGACTAAAAACAGGGGAATCCTTGTCCCATCCTGGAGTGATTATACCACCCCCACTGATACTGGATCCCAGTTCTTGAAATATATTCATCTTTACTGTAGACCCAAATGCAGTCACTTGTTCCCACGTAGATAATAACGGGTTGGGTTTGATTTAGGGAGTACTCCTCTTGAGCTGGGTAACAAATTGGCCAAGATGTGTTGTGGGGGATTGTGTCCCCCGGACTGGATGATTGAAGATGAGAAACTGTGGAGGAGTTTTCCCATGGCAGAACAAGCGGTCGACCCAATATGAGTGATAAAGCAAGTTCAACTTTATTGGGTTCGCATCAGACTTTTATAACCATACGATAATGTATGCCTACTCGTCATTGTCTTATTGGCTCTAACCCAAAAGGTCATGCTCACATACACCTCCTACTTGTGTTTTACTTCGCCTTCTCCCTGGCTCTCAGCTCCGCCGAAGTTGTTTACCAAGTTCTCAAGGGCAGGCCGTCCTTGAGAGCTTGCTGATCGACCTCCAGCTCGGCCAATTCTTATGCTAATAGCCTGATCAGCGTCAAAGCCTGGGTTTTGCAATGCTTCTAGGGGTCCCTGTCCTCTCTCTCTCTAGGCCACTCTCCAACAAGAAACTGCAAGGAGAGATGAGATGGGAACTACCTGCAGTGGCTTAACAAGCAACTCCAGTAGATAAGATGAGTCACCTGCGCTACCTTAATAAGTATTGCCAGCCAGTAAGAAGAAGAGGGTTGTTAACCAATCCCCTGCAGCCACACCCAGAGGAGAGCTATGAATGGAAGCTGCATAAAGGCAGTAGTGTCTCATGGGTTTGCTGCCACGGGCAGGAGCTCTTGATCTGGGCACTCCCTACCCCTCTGGCTTGAATTCCGCCCTTGTCGCTGTGGGTGCTGCCCTGAACCCCACAGCGACAATGTGTCATCTTCCAGAAGATGCCTTTCTTAATATCACTATTATTGCTTGCTAACCAGTGCGAGGCTACAGGGGTCACTACCCAGGGAACAATTAACTAGCTTGGTGTATGCTCTTTGCAGGTTCTCATTTCCCCTGTAGCACATAGCAACTTATTTAACTGCATGGACATTACATGAACAATGTTACACAACCATGCAACCAATAACTCTGTGACATGGTCTTACATAGAGCAGTGTGGCTCTGAGTGCATCCAGTCTTCGTCCAACACTGGTGGGTCATGGACAGGGAGTTGTCGCTTTTGGTTATCTATCATTGCTGAGTCTCTGGAGAAGAGTTGTACTCTCTAGTTGTCCACCCCAGTGATGGTTCTTTGTCCCTGGGTGACTGGTCATCCTGTTCGTGGCGTTGGCCTCCCTGTTCCCAGTGCTGGTTGGGACTAAGCACTTGATCCAGGTTCCATCCTGTATGGAGGCAAAACTAGTCTCTGTGTGTAGCAGCTCGGCATATTGGTTAATGGTTGGGAACAGTCCATCGCATACCGATGCAATGAATCCTTCCAGTGGCATCCAGTGCTTCCCACACATGTAACCTTGGGGTTTGGCCAATGTCATGGGGCCTGTACCAGTAGATGTCAACTTTACTAATACAGGTTGGCCCATCTGTATTTGTAGCAATGAGTGCAGTGATTTGCCCTCTGGCCTACCTGTTGTGTGAATAGCATCCACCATTGGTTCAGCTGGACAGAATGCCTTGATATTGGAGTTACCATAATATTCCCATCTGTTATTTACAGTAAAAACATCATTGGCTAAACGCTTGTCCCAATTTCCTTTAGAGACATTGGTATGTCTCTTAATGAGGCCATTTGTCCTTTCCATTATGCCATTTGCCTGGGGGTAATATGGGGTATGGAACACCCATTTGACCCCTTCATCTTGTGCCCAGTCTTGCACTAAGGCTGTGGTGAAAATTGACCGCTGTCACTCCGTATGTATTCAGGCATTGGCAGAATGCTAAACCAATGTTTTACAACCTTGATGGTCTGGAGTCCTGTAACGCTACTGGTGGCTGTGTGCATAGTTAAGCCAGAGACCATTTCTTTTGATGTCATGGTTTGAGGGGACCAACATAATGTGCAAGGTACTCCATAGAGTTTTATTGTGCCTGATATGTTGGGCTGGTACTAGGTTTGGGTGATTGGCCTTCAGCTGGATCCTGCACTGTGGACCTGCTGAAGTAACAGTTTGATGTGTTGCCATGGAAACTGGCCATCCATGAAACCTGCACTTGTAGAAAAGATTGGCCTTGCCTGAGTGACTCCTCTTGATGTAAAGCTACTCAGCCAGTCATTCCCAATCTTTCCGCTCACTACTCGCCTCATGGATGTGTGCCAGGTCATCCACCTGCTGGTTCCATTTTGCACCAAGGGTGTCTTGCTTGGAGTGTCCTTTGACCCATCCCACCTTAATGGGTTTCAACAGGCTTATCTCAAATAGTCTCTGCCAGTCTGAAGCTTGCCTGACTTTTGTGCTACCTGTCTCCCACTGATTTGCCTCCCACTGACAAATCCACTCAGTGGCTCCTTTGAAGGCGGCATAAGAGTCAGTGTAGATTGCTTTGGCACCATTCTCAACAGCCAGCATTAGTGCACATGACTCTTCCCACTTGTGCACTACTTTCACTCTCTTTGGTAACAGTCCTGTCAGTACCAACCTCCATAGCAGCGGCCTTATAGTACCACTGTGATCCTACCTGATAGGAAGATGCATCTGTGAACCACCCTCCTCCCTCAGTGCTGGTCTCTGGTCACTTCAAGTGCTACCTGAATTACAGAATTTCACAGAATCACCAAGGCTGGAAGAGACCTCAAAGATCATCGAGTCCAACCTGAACCACAGACCTCATGACTAGACCATGGCACCAAGTGCCACATCCAATCCCCTCTTGAACACCTCCAGGGATGGGGACTCCACCACCTCCCTGGGCAGCACATTCCAATGGCCAATGACTCTCTCTGGGAAGAACTTTCTCCTCACCTCCAGCCTAAACTTCCCCTGGCACAGCTTGAGACTGTGTCCTCTTGTTCTGGTGCATTTATGGTCTAATTATTTACTTTTTTTCCACTGAGAGAAGGCCTGTAGGACTGACCTAGCAGAGTTGTATCTGGATTCACTGGTTGCTGTAATTTGGACACTTTGGTCAGGCCTTCTTTTAATGGCATGAGCTGTCCAATCCCTGCCAAATAGGCATACCACTTCCTTTCAGTGGCCTTTTGAAAGGCTATTCCCTCAGGCTGAGGAGTTCCCTTTAGGATTAGTGTGAGCAGAGGGAAAGGGCCTTGCACTACCACATCTTACGCAGTGCAAAGCTTTTCTGCTTCTTTGAGAGCCCTCATAAAGGAAAGGAGTCCCTTTTCCCAATCCAAGTATCTTTTCTTGGTGTTGTTAAATGTTGTAGAGTAGGAACACTCTATTTGGGCTGTTGGATCCCTTCTGGAATATCCCACAATACGAGGCATGCTCAGAAAAGCCCCATTCAGCCCTAAGGGCATCATGTGGGTGCTTTTGAAAAGGGCTCAGCTTCTGAAAAGTGTGAAGCTCATCCTTTAAGATGTTTAGGCTCTTGGTATGCTGTGGAGTCCAGTCCCAGACTTTAAGCTTCTTCAGCAAGTCATATATGGGACGTGGTGTTACTGAGAAGCCTGCAATGTGCTTTTTCCAGTAGCCCAAGGTACCCAATATTATAGCTCCTTTTTATCACTGGGTATTTGTCCCTTCTCAATAGATTTCAGAGTATCTTCTGGCACTGCTTCTGCACCTGCTACCCATCAGTAGCCAAGAAATTTGATCTCCTGGCCTTGGCCTTGACACTTCACTGGTGGAATGTGCATCCCCTTGTTGGTTGACAATTTCCATATGGCTGCAGCTAATGAGCCCACCTGGTCCTTGTCACTTCTGCCCACTAAAGCATCATTTATATATTGATAAATAGTGATACCTTCTGGGACCATGACAGTGTCAAGTAAAGCTGCTAGTCTATTGTGTCTGATAGTACCTGAGTGTTTGTAGCCTTGTGGTAAATGATCGAATGTGTATTGAATACCCTGCAAGTGAAGGCAAACTGGACATCATAGTTTATAAATTTATTGGCCAGAAATGTGATAAAATATGAATATTATTTATTAAATATCAAAAATCATTTTCCCACACCAATTTATTCAGGTTCATTTGCCCCGTCGCTAACAGGTTGATTACGCATGGTAGAAGGCTAGTAAACAGTAGAGTAACAGTCTAGGACAATCAGAACTTGGAATACAGAGGAGCAAACTAGAATCTCCCTGTGCACACGAAACTCAACAGCACTGTTGTCTTGGGTGGCATAGATGAACCACTGTTGAGTTCACAACGGAGCTAAGTAATAGGTAACAAACTATAAACCTCAGAAATAACCAGGTAAAATAGCGTGTTTTACTCACGAACTGCCGAGCTGCTAACTACCAAAACCTTTGCTGAACAAAGAGGTATTTGAGTTTGTAGTTATAGTCCAAAGGGCAGTGTCCGCAAATTTAGAGGAAATGAGAGAGCAGGCTGCTGCAGTGAAAGCCCAACTTTAGTACTGTGCTGCTAAAAACAAAATAAGCTAATTGCTCTGAAGACAGGAGCAATTAGGGTGCTTGTTGCCACCTTGAATCCCATTAACGAACGGGGAAGAGAGGTGAGAGAGTAATGAGCATGCAATCTATGAGTGTAACGAGCAACGAACAACGAGAGAGCGAGCAAAAAGTATAGGAGATCTTCCCTATAAATTCCTTTTTTGAAAATTGAACGGGCCAATGGCACATTAGCCATTCAAATCCCGCCAATCAATTAAAAATGTTTCTGTGGCGAGTAAACTGCACACGCCTTCTCTCATGGTGTCTGACATGTGCAGTCGCCTCTCTGAAACATGAGGCTTGGGGATTGGGTTCAGCTTCCACTTCCCTCCAGGAAGCCTTAATGGTACCTGCCTATTGGGCTCCTCAGCCTCAACCTGGACACTGGAACAGAGAGGGAGGAGAAAGGGGCAGTGGCTCAAACCAGATTTAGCTGTCTTGATAATGCCTCATCCAGGACACTGGGGCTTGTCCTATTCTCACAGCAGGACCATGGAATACATGTCCTTGATGTCCATCGTGGCCATTCAGGTGTGGGATGCAGCTTGAATGGCTGTCACCACGGCAGTCAGTTTGGGACTGCTGCAGTCAGAAAGGCTGTGTTGTTATTCAGTCACCGGTAATCAACTGTGACTCACCACTGTCCACCAGGCTTTGGAACTGGGCAGACTGGTGAATTGTAGGGTGAATACATCCTGCTGATAATCTGCCTGTGCTCCAGGTCTGCAATTACTTCTGAAATGCCTTGTCTGGCTGCCACTGGTGAGGGATACTAGTTAATGCAGGTGATGCTGGATGCTGTAAAGCAGGAGCAGTTTGTAAAGTGTCAACAGTCTTTGCCCCTTTTGCCTCCACACCATAGAAAGCAAAAGATCATAGGGAACTATCAGGGAGATACCACCTGTTACCAGCTGGAACATCAAATCCTAAGATGTTCCCCAGGGAAGGGCTTGTGAGAGTCTAATAAGTTTGTCTCTCTCTATGTGAGTCAACAAAGATAAAGTGATAGCAGAGCCACTGGAAAGAAGGTGGAAAGAATCCTGTCCACCAATCCTGGATGCAAATCAGCTTGTGATTGCATCGTGATAACATGGGACTACAACAATAGACCCAAGGACCCAGCCATCACACCTTTAGGGCAAGATAATCTCCACCTGTTTCCTGAGCCTTGTCTGGATGGAGACGGGGTAGACGGAGATTCCCCCCCCCCCATCCATCCAGCTTCTTGCCCAAACACACAGCAATACACAGAACCTAAGGATTATTTCCTGCCACTGGAATTCCTGAGGGACAATATTTGACTAAAAAACTGTATAAAAGACTTGAGCAACTACTGGTTTGTAGAGAGAAACAGAAGAGAGAAACAGAGGAGAGAAACAGAGGAGAAAAACGGGGAGAAAAACGGAGATGAAGGAAAACACAGGAGACGGGCCAGGCCGCTGAGAAGCCGGGACAATGCTGCTCCGGAGAAAAGAAGCTGCCCGGAGGACCACAGCTCCAGCCAAATCCTCAGCACCCTTTCTCTACAGACCCAGGCTGCCCAGAGGAGCCTCAGCACTGTTCCTGTATCAACCCAACATCTCCCCAGAGGACCACAGCTGTTCTCCAGCAAAAGCCTCACCACGGTTTCTCTACAAACCCAACACCTCCTGCAGCACCTTTCCTCCACAGACTTTAACTGTCTTGGGGGGGATGAGTGGTGTGGTAATATAATTCCTTTCCTCTTCTCCCTCTCTCTATCTCTCGTCCCTCTCTCTCTCTCTCTTTTCTCCCTCTCCCCTTTCTTATGTCCACTTTATTTATGTAATAAATAGTCTAGCTGTTGATACTTTGGCCTCGTTTGTGCCTTTAATTTCACAACACGGGAATATTTAAAAGAACTGTGTCTCCGGACCGAGACAACTAATGTCTCCGGACCGTGACAGGGCTCAAGGCAACCTCTATTAGGAGCCATACCCTTGCCATAGCCAGATGGCAAATAGTGGATGTACTTGTGACACCACTAATTTTAATTCTCCTGCGCGATGGCTGTATTCCCAGTCTCTTTGCTGCACATTAAAAACCCTAATTTGCGCACTAGTATCACTGAGGAATTTAATGGCAGTTCAGATTGGTCCTGTTGGAATTAAAAGGTTCCAAATTATCAGACCATTGCAAGGCATACACCATGTGATGAGAGAGGCCTGTGGCAGTCATCTCAGTCCTTAGTTTTTTGACACCTCCTTGGAGCTCCGGTGATAAGGCATGAATGGGTCATTCACAACAGCTAGGGAATGTGCAGTGGAAGGACTGCTGCTGTTACTCTGGTCCTCATTGCTGCTACTGTGGCTTTGTTTTCATTCACCACTTTGTTGTAAATGTGCCCTCATGAATGAGCAGCAAAGATATCAATGAATATATATATTAGTAGTTTATACAAACTATGCAACAGGGTATTTACAGTCACTGTTACAGGTATCAGTATTCGGTTGGTGGAACTACCTCTACAGAATGTCTATGCGTGGGCACATCAAATAAATCATATTATTTATAGAATTTAGAATCAAAACTGATTTGAAAAGCAGCGGGGGAGGGTTTTGTCGTTTTATGTTCAATTTTATATTTGGCAGAACCATGAATATTCAAGATGTCATCTTTGACCCATCAAAGAAGCCTTTTTCAGTCTTGCTGTTTGCCTGCAAGTATTTTATCTATGGAGAAAGACCCCAGCCGGCTTTATCTTTATGGATCAAGGACAATCTTGCTGACATTAAACAATTATAAAATTGAACATAACACAATAATACATTTTTACTCATTCTAATAATACTGATCTCTTGATGCTTTATTTTTGCTAAGAAAAGATACTGAGTCCTATTGGTACTAACTTTGGCCTAATGTTGTTTCTTTTTCTTTCAAATTTCTCCTAACTAAAACTTCCAGAATTCTTACATCTTCCATAGATTTTGTTAAATCACACTTAAAACCACATACAAAATGAAAATTTGAGAATATAATATGCTTTAACCATTCTTTTTTTGTGTCATAATACCTGAATTCCCCCTTTTTTGTTTTTTATAACCTAAAATGAAACTGTATTTTGTGCTATAATTAATTTTGATTTTCCCTTTAACTATTTAAAATTATGACAAACTGGTGAGTTAACATACAAATCCATGTAAACATTTTCTCTAATCACACTGCAATTAATCATAATATTCAGTCCTAATTCAGATGGGTTTTGGTACATTCTTCTGATTGATGTTTTCGATTTCAGATTATTATAACAGTCATTGTGATGGTAGGTCTGCTGATTTTGAACTTCATGGGAAATGCTGTTTGTCCCGTCCTCTTGATTCTTGTGCTGTTGTTTGTTGAGATGATCACAGTACTGTATTGCAAAATTGATGTTTCCAGGTGTTGACCAGTGGTGTACATGGTCTACCACGATCATGCAGCAGTTGACCCCATGGGGTATGGTCCACAGGATCGGCACACAGCGCGGCACTGTCCACAGACAGGCAGCAATGGCAATATGCAGCGAGGTCTTCTGGAGCACTGGTTCGAGTCCCGGGCAAGGCGGACTGTAGCAGTGCAGACACACACACATGCATAGGCATGAATACAAACATGGGGCACTTGTTTACTGAACAACCCCTATTTACCATTTGCCCCAACTGGTCCACTGAGCATCTGTTGCTAACACAATATTTAACCAATGAAGTGATACTTTGCCAAATATGGCTTAAGTGTACGCTGTGAACGGGGCAAACATGAACATGTTGCCTGGCCCTTGTTTACCACAGAGGTGGAAACACGCCCAAACAGATTGTTTACCTGGACTCAGTAGCACCAAGATCCCCCCGCTGACCCCAGAAGGGAGGAGGGGAAAGGGGATTTGAGTTACACACACAGAAGCTTGTTCTGGTAATATTTGGGTGTAATGGGTTGGGGCAAACCCCCTCCCCACCATGGGCAGAAACAACGACTCAGACAAAGGGATTGCAAAAGTGATGGAAAGTTTAAATAGAAAAACAATTTTAAAAACAAACACCAATGAAAGCTTTACAGAGAACCACAAGCACCGTGACAAAGAGAGAGATCCCAGAAACATACCCAAGAGCATCCCATCCCCACCTGGGGGTACACCCAAGCCCCCCCAGGGCTCTTTCCTCCCCCCCAACCCAGCCTTGGGCCTGGGCAGGCCCAAGGGAGGTGGCTCACACCATTTTACCTAGGCTGCAGCTGGGGACAAAAGAGAAAGTGGAGACCCCGCATGGGCATTTTATAGGGGAGCAGGGCATTATGGGATTGAATACCTGCCTGGGACCACCCCCTGGGCTGGGCCCACCTGTAGGGACCTCCCAGGTGTGTTCTGTGCAGTGGCAGCCGGGCCAGCAACCAGCCTAAACCACCACACGCCACCCCTTATTCAAGACTATAATCCCTGCACCCAGAACATATCATCAAACTGGAACTCTTCTGATGACATGTCCATCAACAGTCCAGGTCTTCATCTGGGCGTCCTTCCACACAGTCTCTCATTCAGGCTCAAGTATCAGTCCATTCCAGTTCTTCTTCCTCATATGATGGAACCTCCCAGCGACACAGTCATTCTCCTGCAGTGTGAAATCCTTGTGGACTCGTTGGACATCCTGGTCACCTGGCAATACCTCACAACTTCTCAGCCGAGCCTTTGTTTGCTTTTACAGTTAATCAGCGGCTTTTTCCACCCCTGGGGCAAGCCGGTCAGAGCAACGACCGCTTTTCTCCACCCCTCCAGGGAGCCTCAGCCGACCGCTTCCAGCTGCGGTCCGAAACTACACAAAGGCGCATCGCCGGCACATCGCCGGCACATCACAGGCACATCACAGGCACATCACAGGCACATCACAGGCACATCACCTCCCCCCGGGGGGTTCGCGTACCGAGGCATCACCGCATCCGATTCACAGCCTTCCCCCGGCAGAGGGGCGGCTGCAGCACAACTCGCTGAGAAGAGAAGAGGCGGAGCCAGGTGCTTGGCGCCATTCTCGGAGCATGTCCGAAAACACCAGGGAAAGTTTTACAGCTGCCGCCGCCGCTGAACGCAGCCCGCTCGGCGGTGCCGCGCCGCTGAATGCAGCCGCCCGGCCCCGCCGTCTCTGTCGCCGCGATGCAGAGTCCAAGTCACCTCCACCCCCTCGGGTTTTGGAAGCCGTCGCTTGCCTGCTCACTGAGGGAGGCCATCCCCCGCAGCGGCCGCGGGCCGACCCTGCTCTGCTTGCCGCTGCCCCCTCCTCCGCTCCGCTCCCTGCCGCTCATCGCTCCGCAGAGAACGAGGAGGAGAAGGCAGGTCTCGCCTTCTTAGGCTAGTTGAGCATTTTTAAGCCACCCCGGGCAGAAAGTCACAGAAAGAGCCACCCCTCGCTGTTCCCAAGCAACACGAGGGACTTCCATGCTATCAGCACGCACCAGGAGTCCTTCTGCAGTACACAGGAGAGATCACACAGTCGCCCCGGCAACAAAACTTGAGCCCCCAACTTGCAAACCCAAACCGACGCCCAGAACTAAATTTAACCTCTCCATCTTTTGCAATCGATCTGCAGAGTGGGCACCACAGCCAGCCCCACGTTGGTGCGCCAAAATGTAATGGGTTGGGGCAAACCCCCTCCCCACCACGGGCAGAAACAACGACTCAGACAAAGGGATTGCAAAAGTGATGGAAAGTTTAAATAGAAAAACAATTTTAAAAACAAACACCAATGAAAGCTTTACAGAGAACCACAAGCACCGTGACAAAGAGAGAGATCCCAGAAACATACCCAAGAGCATCCCATCCCCACCTGGGGGTACACCCAAGCCCCCAGGGCTCTTTCCTCCCCCAACCCAGCCTTGGGCCTGGGCAGGCCCAAGGAGGTGGCTCACACCATTTTACCTAGGCTGCAGCTGGGGACAAAGAGAAAGTGGAGACCCCGCATGGGCATTTTATAGGGGAGCAGGGCATTATGGGATTGAATACCTGCCTGGGACCACCCCCTGGGCTGGGCCCACCCGTAGGGACCTCCCAGGTGTGTTCTGTGCAGTGGCAGCCGGGCCAGCACCCAGCCTAAACCACCACATTGGGGCACAATTCTGGCCACAAGCACCATTTGCTACATTCCACCCCTTGCTTATGGGCAAGTATATCTGGCCAAATGTTATTCTATGACCAAATTTACCCTACATGGCTTACCTTAAGTTATGCATTATATAGGCATCACAAGAAGATTACATATATATATATGTGTTATATACATATATATATGTAACTATGCAAACTGTACAACTACATTCAAAGCATGCTGCAGAGCAGTATGGAACTCATTTACTCTGAGCTCAGTATTGGTGCTCTTAGTGTTTTAGTCTCCACGCGCTAACCAGTGGTGGACTTCTGTTGCTCATGAGAGGAGTCTTCATTTCCAGTACAGTATGTCTGCTGGAACTGTTGTTGCTCTGTGGGGAAACAAACTGGCCACGGTGTATGAAAGCCGGGTTTGACAGTAATTTGGAATGATCCACTCAGCGCTTATGCGATGAGTTTTCCCATTAATGTCAGTAGCTTCCCAGGTATATAAATGTCTGGGCTTACCCAGCATCGTGGGTGCAATCCCAATTGAAGGTAGTTTAACTGGCACGGGTTGGCCCACCTGCATCTGTTTTAGTGAATGTGGGCATTCATCCTTTGCCTCCCCTGGCATGTGGTTAACGTCCCTTACTGTGTCAGCAGGGCAGAATCCTTTGACTTTGGGGCTACCATAATTCCCCCATTGATTATTTACAGTGAAGACTACAGAAGGCAAGCTCTTGTCCCAGTTATTCTTTGAGACATTTGCATGGTTCTTAATGAGGCCATTTGTCCTCTCTACCATGCCGTTTGCCTGGGGATAGTATGGAGTGTGACACATCCATTTGATCCCTTCTCCTTGGGCCCAGTCTTGCACTAAAGTTGAGGTGAAATGTGAACCATTACCACTTTGGATATGTTCAGGCATAGGCAGGATGCTGAACCAATCCCCTTTTGAGTTTTGATGGTTTGGGCTCCTAAGGCAGTGCTAGTGACGGGCCATGACTAGGCCTGAGACCACTTCCACCCCTACCAGTATGTATTTTTTCCCATGTGAGGGTCTAAAGGGACCAACATAATCAATTTGCCATCTACTCCACAGCACTTTGTCCCCTTTGATATGTTTGGCTGGAGCCAGGCGAGGATGGTTAGCTTTTAGTCTGATCTGGCACTGAGGACCGGCTGAAACAATGGTTTTGCATGTGGTCAGAGGAACTGGCCACCTTCTGGACCTGCATTCATAATAAAGGTCTGACATACCTGAATGACCTGTTTTAATGTGTAGCCACTCAGCCAGTCGCTCCCAGTCTTTCCCATCACAATTAATTACATTGATTTTTGCCAGATGATCTGCTTGCTGATTCCAAGTAGCAGCAGGATTTGCTTCTTGGAGTGTCCCCTTACCCATTCTACTTTAATAGGCCTGGATTGGCTTATTTCTAGCAATCTTTGCCAGTTGGGTGCCCTCCAAACTTAGGTATTGCCAACTGTCCACTGATTTGCTTCCCACTGCCACATCCATTCTGTGGCACCTTAGAAAGCAGCATATGAAGCGGTGTATATGATCTCTGCACTGTTTTCTACAGCTAGCGTAAGAGCACACAGTTCCCTTGCTTGGACACTGCCTTTGCCCTCATCAATGACAGTTCTGTCTGTGCCAGTCTCCAGTGCTGTGGCCTTGTAGTGCCACTGCAATCCTACCCTATGGGAGGATGCATCTGTGAATCACACCCCTTCTGTATTGGTGTCAGTAGTTAATTCAGGTCCTACCTGAATCAGAGATGGCTTGTAGGGCTGGCATAATGGAACAGTATTTGGATTAACGGGCTGCTGCAATTTGGATACCTATGTGGGTTTTTCTCTTAGAGGTATAACCTATGCCATCCCTTCCTGGTAGGCATACCATTTTCTCATGGTAGCCTTCTGAGCAATTCCCTCCAGTGGAGAAGTTCCATTGAGGATTGCTTTGAGCAGAGAGAAGGGGCCTTGCAGTACGATACCCTGCATAGTGCAAAGCTTCTCTGCCTCTTTGACAGCTTGGGTTAGGGACAGGAGTCCCTTCTCCCATTCAGAGTACCTCCTTCCAGCATCTTTGAATGTTGTTGACAGCCACCCATTGACACCCACTGACAGCCACTCTTTGTGTGCGGCCATCAAGCCAGTTCCTTATCCATGTAGTGGTCCACCCATGTGACACCAGTTTGGAGACCAGGATGTGGTGCAGGACAGTGTCAAAGGCTTTGCTCAGGTCCAGGTAAACAACATCAGTTGCTCACCCCTCATCTATTGATTTTGTCACCTGCTCATAGAAGGCAACCAGGTTGGTCAGGCAGGATTTGCCCTTGGCAAAGCCATGCTGACTGTTCCAAATCACCTCTTCACTATTCTTCTGAGCCAGTAGTGACTCCAGGAGGATCTGCTCCATGATCTTTCCAGGCACAGAGGTGAGACTGACTGGCCTGTAGAGATCCCTGGTTCCTCCTTCTTACCCTTTTTGAAGATGGGGGTAACGTTTCCCCTTTTCCAGTCTGTGGGGACTTCACCAGACTGCCATGACTTTTGAAATATCATAGAGAGGGGTTTAGCAACCTCATCTGCCAGTTCTCTCAGTACCCATGGGTGTATCCTGTTGGGTCCCATGGACTTGAACACTTCCAGGTTCCTCAAGTGATCATGAACCTGATCTTCACTTACAATGGGCAGTTCTTCCCCATCCCTGGCATTGTCTTCCATGACTCCAGGAGTGTGGCTAGAGGCCCTTGCAGTGAAGACTGAGGTAAAGAAGTTATTAAGTATCTCAGCCTTTTCCTCATCACTTGCGACCATGTCACCATTTTCCTTTCTGAGGGGGCCCACACCTTCCCTAGTCTTCTTCTTCCCATTAATATACCTGTAAAAGTTCTTAGTGTTCCCTTTAACCTCCCTGGCTAGATTCAATTCGAACTCTGCTTTGGCTTTCCTAACCAGGATTCAGGGCAACAAGTTGAGAGCCTGTAGTGATTTGAGCCTTAACTGGGAGTTAAAAGCCCAGATGGGGGAAAGGCTGAGAATCAGGATTCAGTCTGTCTTTGAAAGGGAAAGAAAAAAATCAGGAACAGTCCGCTGCTGTAGGGACATCAGGAACAGTCCATTGCTGTAAGGACATCAGGAACAGGTGCAGGTGAGATGATGCAGGAGCTCTCTGGGTTCGTGTGCAGTGTGTACGTTGAGTCCTGGATGCTAGGCTGGTATTAAGCTAGGAGGGAGAAACTTAGAACAGCTTATAACTATTCACACAATTACTATAATACATTGATGAGTGTTGCCTCCTCTGAGTTCATCCCCTCTCAGCCAGAGTCACATTCCGCTGTGGGATACACTGAATGTCCCCAGTTTCTAACATGACCCAGTACGTGTGACCAGGACCCTCAGCCGAGACCACCCCTTGGGTTGGTTTGCCCCCACCAGCAGCAGGGAAGACCCACACTGACTTCCCCAGCAAGTTCTTCTCGGCAATCACAGGAACTTCATCTCCATCCACTGTTTGCAGCAGGTCGGACTGGGCAGGACCAGCTCGGTTCACAGATCCTCTGCTGTTCATTAGCCAAGTGGCTTTAGCTAGGTGCTTTTCCCAGTTCCTGAAGGTTCCACCCCCCATGGCTTTTAGGGTGGTCTTTAGCAAGCCATTGTAGCACTCGACCTTCCCTGCAGGTGGTGCATGGTATGGGATGTGGTAAATCCACTCAAGCCCATGTTCCTTTGCCCAGTCCCTTATGAGATGGTTCTTGAAGTGGGTTCCATTGTCTGATTCAATCCTCCCGGGGGTGCCGTGTCTCCACAGGATATGTCTCTCTAGGCCCAGGATGGTGTTGCAAGCAGTGGCATGAGGTACTGAGTAGGTCTTCAGCCACCCTGTACTTGGTCAGTATGTACTGCTTGCCACTGTGAGACCGAGGAAGGGTGATGTAGTTGATCTGCCAGGCCTCTCCATACTTATATTTCGACCATCTGCCCCCATACCACAGAGACTTCATGTGCTTGGCCTGCTTGATGGCAGCACAGATGTCACACTCATGGACGACCTGTGAGATGGCCTCCACAGAGATGTCCACGGATCTGTCCCGAGCCCACCAGTATGTGGCATCTCTCCCTTGGTGGCCAGAAGTGTCATGGGCCCAGTGAGCTAAGAACAGCTCACCCTTGTGTTCCCAGTCCAAGTCTATTTGGGAGATCATAGCAGCCAGGTCTGCTTGGTGGTTGTGCTTGTGCTCCTCTGTGGCTCTGCTCTTGGGATGTGTGCATCGATGTGCCATACCTTTGTTGGCAGCCTGTCCAGGCGAGCAGCGATGTCTTGCCACAGGTCAGCAGCCGAAACAGGCTTCCCTTTTCTCTGCCACCCATTCCTCCTCCATTCCTTCAGCCATCCCCACAAGGCATTGGCTACCATCCAGGAGTCAGTGTAGAGGTACAGCACTGGCCAGTTCTCTCGTTCTGCTATATCCAGGGCCAGCTGGACAGCTTTTACCTCTGCGTACTGACTGGATTCACCTTCTCCATCCCTTGCTTCCGCCACTTGCCTTGTCGGGCTCCAGACAGCTGCCTTCCATCTCCACTTGCTTCCTACAAGCTGGCAGGACCCATCTGTAAATAGAGCATAGCCCTTCTCGTTGTCAGGGAGATCATTATATGAGGGAGCCTCCTCAGCACAGGTCACTGTCTGCTCTGGTGGCATTCCAAAGTCAGCACCCTCTGGCCAGTTGGTGATCATTTCCACTATGCCAGGGCATTCGAAGCTCCCCATCCAAGCTTGCTGAGTTATCAGGGCCATCCACTTACTCCAGGTAGCATCTGTGGCATGATGTGGGGTTGAGCCTCTTCCTTTGAACATCCAGGTCAGGACTGGAAGCCTTGGAGCTAGAAATAGAGGTGACTCAGTCTGAATTACCTCAGAGGCAGCCTGGACACTCGCATAGGCAGCTAGGATTTCCTTCTCTGTTGCAGTGTAGTTGGCCTTGGAGCCTTTGTACCCCTTACTCCAGAAACCTAGGGGTCTGCCCCTTGTTTTACCAGGAGCCTTCTGCCACAAGCTCCATGTAGGACCATTCTCACCAGCCTCAGTGTACAGCACATTCTTGATTTCTGGCTGTCGTAGTTTGGGCTGGGTGTCCTCTGCTACAGGGGTGTTTCCTGTGTCCAGAAGTCCAGCCTAGTGGGTGGACACAGGAAATTAGGTTATTTCCTACCATGATCCCTTGCACCACTCTAAGTTTCACGGCGGGGTCTGGCACTTCCTCTTTCCTTCCTCCTCGCCGCCTGGTAACTGGGGAGAAGATCTCCCGGCCATGGGCCTGGTTAGGCCCAAGGCCACGGGGGGATGGACAGTCTCAGATCTGGCCAGCTGAGACTAGCCTAGCAGTGGGGGGGGAAGAAGGAGCCCTGGGGGTTTGGGTGCACCCTCAGGTGGGGGATGGGATTTCTCTGGGTCTGTTTTGGGTTTCTCTCTTGTCACTGTGTTTCTAGTTCTCTGCACGCACTCACTGTTCTATTTAAACTTTTCATCACTTTTTGCAATCCGTTTGTCTGAGCTGTTATTTCTGCGCGTGGTGGGGAGGGGGTCTGCCCCAACCCATTACATTTTGGCGCACCAACGTGGGGCTGGCTGTTGTGCCCACTCTGCAGATCAATTGCAAAGGATGGAGAGTTTAAATTTAGTTCTGGGCGTCGGTTTAGGTTTGGCAGTTGGGGGGCTCAAGTGATGTTGCTGGGGCGACCGTGTAAGGTCTTGTGGATTGTGGGGGGATAACTGGTGCACTGCCGGTGGCATGGACCCTCTGCTATTTCAGGCAGGGGTGGTTCTCGACCATCGGCATCGAGGTACCGCTTGAGAACGCGGAACCTACCCCTCCTCCGCGGCGGGAAGCGAAGTAGGGGAGGGGCAGCGGCGAGCAGATCAGAGTCAGGTCCGTTCTCGCTGCGGGGATAGAGCCAGCCACTGCGAGCGGGCGAGCCAGCTCCCGAAGCCCCGGGGGGGCCGACGGGGACTCCCGCTGGAAAGCCGTTTTCAAGGACTCTGAGAACGCGCGTATGGCTTTCGCTGGAGAAGCCGTTTGAGTGTCCGAGGGGTGGAGGTGACTTTGATTCTGTGCCGCGGCGGCAGAGGTGGGCGGAGCGCTGCTGTGCGCCGAGCGGCGGCGGAGGACCCGGCTGTGCGCTTGGGCTGCGGCAGGGCCGGCCCTAGTCTCTTCCCCGACTTTTTCGGACTGATGCCGAATTTTTGCCCCAAAAGGCGAGAATAACTGCCTAAGAGACTCAGTTTAAGTCAGATAGACAGGAGGTATTTTATTGGCAACGCGTTGGAGAAATCACTAAATGGATTTCTGCCTGTCCCGTAACAAAAGCATGCCTTTTATACAGTTTTGGATGTAGTATTGCATCAGATCTTATACATAATCATATCTTTGCATACATATTCATGTTGGTGTAGGCTGAGCGTGGGCGGGGGCATCTCTTTTTGACGATCTTCTTGGTGGTCATTCCGGTGGCCTTCATCATGGGCAGGGGTTTCCTGATGAGTCTTCCTCCTTAAACTTTTGAACTCCTTTCCTAATTTGGTCAATTCCCGGTGTGCCTGGCTTGGTTCTGAGTGTTAGTTTAGCCTTGTTGGCTCTGAATCATGCCTACCCTAACAGTTCCTTATCTTCTTTTTCTGTCACAGTGACCCATGCCTCAGCTAATTTACTGCTTTATCTGCTTCATGCTTTCGAAAGCTCTCTGTTCTGGGGCTTCAGGACGAGTTCCGAAAATGGCACCGAGCACCTGGCTCCACCTCTCTTCTTCTCAGTGAGCTGTGTTGCAGCCCCTCCCTTTTCAGAGGGGGGGCTGTGCAGCCAGATGCTGTCTTGCTTTGGTATGGGTACGCCTAGTGGGGGGGCGGAGTACCTCGGACAGGCATCTGTGTAGTTTTGGACCGCAGTTGGAAGCGGTTGGTTGCGGCACCCTGGACGGATTGAAAAAGGCAGTTGTGGGTTGGATTGTTTCGACTGGCCTGCCCCAGGGGTGGAGAATATGCCACCGAGTGAAAAGTAGAGGCTTGGCTGAGAAGTCGTGAGGCTTTTCCAGGTGACCAGGATGCCCAACAGATCCATGGAGAACTTGCACTGCAGGAGAATGAGCTGTGCATCGCCGGGAGGTTCCGCTGGATGAAGGAGGAAGAACTGGAATGGACAGACACTTGAGCATGACTGAGAGACTGAGTGGACGCCCAGATGAAGACACAGACTTCGCCGGACATGTCATCAGTTTTCTGATTTGATGATGTGTTTGGGTGCAGGGACCATGATAGGAAATAAGGGGTGGACCCTGTCGTAGTTTGGGCTGGGTGTCCTCTGCTACAGGGGTGTTTCCTGTGTCCAGAAGTCCAGCCCAGTGGGTGGACACAGGAAATTAGGTTATTTCCTACCATGATCCCTTGCACCACTCTAAGTTTCACGGCGGGGTCTGGCACTTCCTCTTTCCTTCCTCCTCGCCGCCTGGTAACTGGGGAGAAGATCTCCCGGCCATGGGCCTGGTTAGGCCCAAGGCCACGGGGGGATGGGCAGTCTCAGATCTGGCCAGCTGAGACTAGCCTAGCAGTGGGGGGGAAAGGAGGAGCCCTGGGGGTTTGGGTGCACCCTCAGGTGGGGGATGGGATTTCTCTGGGTCTGTTTTGGGTTTCTCTCTTGTCACTGTATTTCTAGTTCTCTGCACGCACTCACTGTTCTATTTAAACTTTTCATCACTTTTTGCAATCCGTTTGTCTGAGTTGTTATTTCTGCGCGTGGTGGGGAGGGGGGTCTGCCCCAACCCATTACACTGGCCCACTTCGAACAGGTCCCAGAGCCATAGCATGGACCACCTCTCGTTTGATCCGGTCAAACGCCACCTGCTGCTCAGGTCCCCACACAAAATCCTTTTTCTTCCTTGTTACATGGAAGAGAGGCTTCACAATTTGACTGTATCCAAGAATGTGCATTTTCCAGAAGCTTACAAGCCCCAAAAAGGATTGTGTCTCTTTCTTCTTCATGGGCTGCGCCATAGTGGCTACTCTGTTCACCACCTGCTGAGGGCTGTGGCAACGGCCATCCTGCCATTGAACACCCAGGAACTGGATCTCCCTGGCAGGCCCTTTCACCTTACTTCTCTTGATGGCAAAGCCAGCCTCCAGCAGGATATCGGTTATCCTTTACCCTTCTGGTAAACTTCCTCTGCTGTCTCACCCCATACAATGGTGTCATCGATGAACTGCAGATGCTTAGGGGCTCCACCTTTCTCCAAGGCAGTCTGGATCACCTCATGGCAGATGGTTGAGCTATAGACCCAGCCCTGAGACAACTGATTCCATTGATACTGTACTCCCCTCCAGGTGAAAGCAAACTGTGGCCTGTGTTCTTCTGCAATGGGAATGGAGAAAAAGGCATTAGCAATGTCAATTGTGGCATACCACTTGGCTGCCTTCGATTCCAGCTTGCACTGGTGCTCCAGCATGTCCAGCACGGCAGGGCTGATTGGAGGATTCACTTCATTCAGGCCACGGTAGTCCACAGTCATTCTCCATTCCCCATTTGCCTTCTGCACTGGCCATATCGGGCTGTTGAAGGGGGAGCAAGCCTTGCTGATCACCTTCTGCCCCAGGATCCTTTTCCCGCTCTGGCACAAGTGTGTCCCATAAGTTGTTTTCAGCTCTGATGCCTTGTAAACCAAGCCAGGACTGTAGAACCCAAAGCCCTTTCGATGGCACCAGCTCTGGAGCCATGAATTGACCTGTTGGCTCTTCCTCAATGTTCCCTCATCCATCGCTGACGTTAGAGGGATAGCAGAAAACACAACTTGAGCTCCTGATCCCTTTAGCAGTTGCCTAAGGTTCTCTTTTAATTGATTGTGAGCCTCTCATTGTTGCATCGTCACTACCCACCTGAAAGACCACAGGTGGGTAGTAGTCTGAGGGACTCAACGAGTTTGGAAATTTTGCCTACAATGTCCTTTACTTGGGCACCACGGAGACAGCAGACCTCTCTATGAAATGGGTCTGGTCTGCATAATGGGCCTCTGCTCCCTTCAGTAGGGAGTCTCCTATGACGATGACCCTATGAGGTTTCTTTTCCGGATTAGTTTTGATGGCTGGCCTGAGGCAACCTGTCATTGGTGCAGCTTCTGGCCTTCTTGAGTCCTCAACCTTATCAATGACCTGTTCCTCCTGCAGAGCCTCATACCTATTCTGTAAGTGCACTGCAGGCAGAATGCTGCTCAAAGTAGCAGGCTTTCTCCATTTGCATTTCTTCAATCGGGCAGAGACCTGTTCCCACTGGCCCTGCTCATGTGAGTTACTGCAGGGAGATTGAGAGGCTTGCTGCTGGGAAGGTATCAAGCTGCCTGTTCCACTAAGAGTTACCCCCTGTTCTGGTTTTGTAGAGGTTAGATTATGGGAATAGTCAATTTTCCTTTCACCGTTGTTGTGAATATGCCCTCAGAAATGAGTGGCAGATATATCAATGAAAAAATATGTTAAGTTTATTTATGTGTATATATAGATATATAGGTATATATACACACAAACTCTGCAATGGGATATTTACAGTCACCCTTCACAGGTATCGATATTTGGTTAGTGGAACTATCTTTACAGAATGTTTATGTATGGGCACTTAAATGATTCACAGAACTTACAATCTAAACTGATTCGGAAAGAGGCGGGGGAGGGGTTGGTCTGTGACCAGCAACTCTCCACCCAGAGCGATTTAAACTCTGCCTTAACTGAAACTCTCTAAAGAAAGGCTTGGCTTACTCACAAGCTGAGAACTTCGTGAAGTTTTCCCTCAATAATGTTTATAGTCCACAGCACGTGGCATGGATATGCCGTAATAAGGAAATAGGAAATGGCGCTGACCGTGTGGCTGCGCCGCTTGGCTGCTGCTTCTCCCAGGATACAAAGGTTCCCCGCTCGGGGGGCTATGGCAGTTCAGCAATGCTGGTTCGCACGGGCTACCAGGTTTTCTCCTGTGGCGATAGATCATGCAGCGGTTGATCCCACGGGGTACTGTCCACGGCACTGCACACAGCTGGGTGACGGTGGCAAAGGACCGTGAGGCCTCTTGGAGTACTGGTTTGAGTCCCGGGCAAGGTGGACCACAACAGCACTGGGGGCTCATTTACCAAACAACCCCTATTTAGCATTTGCCTCAGTGAATACTGGTCCAATGAGCATCTGTTGCTAACGTAAAGATTAACCAATGAACTGACACCTACCAAATACGGCACAAGCATATGCTATAACCAGGGAAACAAACATATAGTCTGGCCCTTGTGTACCACAGGGGCGAGACCACGCCCAGGTAGGCTGTTTACCTGGACTCAGTGGCACCAAAATCCCCCCCTGCTGCCTCCAGAAAGGAGGGGGAACAAAGAAGGGTTAACACACAGAGAAGTATGTCCTAAAAATGTTTGGGGCACAATCCTGACCATAAGCATCATTCACTACAGCTGTCTCTTACAGTTCTTAGCCTTTCCAACTCTTCTTTTAGTTTGGCCACCATGCTCATCAAATAACTGATCTGCTCACACCTAACACAGGAGTTTTTGCTTCCATCCTCCACATTGAGTACCAGGTTCCAGCACTCACTGCAGCCACCTACCTGAACATCTGCATGCTTACGAGTGGTCTCTGTATGGGTGCCCACTGTTCTTCTACTGGCCTTTGCTCTAGTAGTAACCATCTTTCAGTAACCACCCTCTCCACCCAGCTTTTTTCACTTCCTCTCTTAAGTGAACAGGGGAAGAAGGGAAAGAAAGTATCACAGAAGCCAGGGATAAGATAGGAGCAATTTAATAACACTAATAAGCAAACAGCAATAGACCATGCAGAAGCAAAAGAAAGCAGAGAGATGTTAGTCTCTAATTCCCATCAGTAGGACGGTGGTCGGTCTCGGGAAGCAAGGCTCTCTAACCTTGGTGGTTCCTTGGGAGGATGAACGCCATGAACGAATGCCCCTACTTCCTTCTTTCACTTCCTTCTTATACCTGAGCTGACATCATATGGTATGGAATACCTTTTTGGCCAGTCTGAGTCAGCTGGCTCAGCTGTGTCCCCTCCCAAGATCTATCCCACCCCTCAACGTACTCTCGGGGCAGGGAAATGTTGAAAGGACACAGCCTGGATACTGGATTCAGCCGTAGCCAAAACACTGCTGTGTTATCAACTACTGCTGCAAAAACCACAGCGCTAGGACAATGCTGTGAGGAGAATTAACTCCAACTCAGTTCAACCCAATACATACTGTCAGTGAGAAGGCTGAGCTGAGCTACTCGCCGCTGCCTCCTCTCTCCTCAGCCACGCGCTGGGTTCTGTTTGGTTGGTGCGCGGTTTCTGCGGCAACCCCTCCTCCTGCTATGTCATTACCCTCAAGCACATAGGCAACCCGAGCCCACTGCCCCTCCTCCCCTCTTCAGGAGGTCCCAAGCCACCAGCCCTTTACCGCCTGAAAAGCAAGGAAAACAAAGCCAAAAGCAAGCTCCCAGTGCTGAGCTCCTCGTGCTGCCTTCTTTCTCCTCAGCCATGCACTGGGTATGTGATGCAGCTTGGATTGCTGTCATGATTGCTGTCAGGCTTGGGACTGCAGCTGTGAGAGGGGGTGTGTTGCCTCCTGTAGTCAGTGGTGAGTCTTCATTGTCCGTCGAGTTTAAGCACTGGTGAGCTGTAATGATGAGTGTGTTCTGGTGATGATTTGTCTCTTTTCCAGGTCTGCAATCAGTTCAGTGTTGCCTTGTCTGGCTGCTGCTGGTAGTGAGTATTGTGCTACACATATGATATTTGATTTAGGTAAGGGTGGAGTGGTTTTCAGGGTGCCTACCCGAGCAGTTTTGGTCCCTTATGCTCCTATTCCATAGGAACCAAAGCACCACAGAGTACCATTAGGGAGGTGCCATTGCTTACCAGCCAAAACATCAAATCCTAGGATCCTGGGTACGGACTCATGGCAGTTTCTACCGGGGTACTCCACTTGTCGAAAGGAAGCCACAGTCTTGTTTTGGCTAGATGTCATATATGGGGCATTCCTGTAACACCCCATATCTTTATTCTTTTTTCAGGATGGCAGGATCCTCAAACATTTGGCTTGTTGCATATTCAAAACATTCATTTGTGCTCCTGTGTCAATAAGGAATTTTACAGCAGCTCGAGTAGGTCCAGTGGGAATCAAAATGAAAGGCTTGGGATCCTCAGACCATTGGCCGATGTTAACAAAGTGATGAGTGAGGCCCGGAACAATCACCACTGTGTCTAGTTCTTTTGCTTGTTATCTGGGCTTTGGTGGCAAGGTACAAAGCTTTTGCTGAGTGATGCTTCTTTAGGACTTTTGCCACGAGCCTTGTCTTCCCTTCACTTCGGTACTTGGCCTGTTTTCCAGCTGCTGGATTTATTCTGTAAGGTCAACACTATTCCTTTTAACAGCCCCGTTGGTAATTGCTGTATGAGAAATTCAGGTATGTTCAAAGACTGTGCTAATCGGCACCATTTTTCTTTTGGTGAGGCGGATCTTTTTAGAGTGCACTGCTTATCTCTCCGGTGGTTGGAATTTCTCCCTCTGGGTCTTCCCGAGTGACTGCAATTTGACTCTGGACTGCTGATTGAACTCTCAGAAGTCACAGCAGGGGAGGCGTGAGTATGGCACACTTCCTGCTTTTTCCCCCGTGATGTCACTGCATGCTTGCCTTTAAATCCACTATGGCGTTTGTCACTGGAAGTCTTGGTTGTGAGCATATGATCAGAGTAGCCCAAGTCTTGGCCCTTCTGGGATAGCACCATTAAAAGCTCTTCCCAAGTTAAACGGTGTTCCCGGGAACTAGTAGAGGTATTGTTCTTCTCAACTACCCATTCAATTTCCTCTTTTCTGGCATCACATACATTTTTGAGACCTGCTGTCAGGCCACAGATTAGAAGTTTGAGTCATACTGGGTCTGTTGGGGCATCCAGTGGGGAAGAATATACTCCTCAATCATAAATTGCTTGAACGCATGCTAGTTTTTTAATCACCGCAGTGAGTTCGGCCGAACTTCTAACCACCATCTCTTCTGGTGGTTCGCCTCTATAGGATCTACACTTCCAGCGATACGGGAAGTTAACAAGTGGTGTCCCTCCAGACCGAGACCCAAAAATACCTCACAGACCCATGAGCAGCCTTCTGCTTCACTGTGGTCCAAAATTATTGTATCCCCACCCAATTCCATAGTGCAATACAAAAAGTCTGTTACCGACTCATCCAGTTCACGTGCAAATGTCTCCTGCACTTTCTTCTGCTATATGGATGAACAGAAGTAGTTGTTGTCCCTGTGTATTGCTCTTTAAGGATGGGATGCAAACACATGAGCTTGCTCTGTATGGGGTCGTCTTTGGAACTGTAATCCATATAGTCCTGGTCAGACAGATCTTTCTCTGTTTGGCACCCCTGGGTTTTTTCCAGGCTTTGCTTTTCGGAGCACTGCTGGCAGGCAGAATCAATTCGCATGGTGCTGCTGATGTGCTGGGCTGAGCGGGTAAATCAGGACTCGCTGTTTGCAGCGTTTGGAGCCTCAGCAGCTCCAGGGAGACTGTTGGTCTGAAGTCTTTCACCATGATGGAGTTCACCACCTTTAAGTCCTTTTCGTGTGATTGCAGTGGGGGGTAATTCATAAAAGGATGGTACAGGGGATCTGGCTCCAGATGCCACATCTTCTCTGTGAACCTCCTTGGAGCTACATGGTCAGGAGGTCCTGGGGAGATTTGAGACAGAATCTGTGTCTCATACCACTAGTATCTTGATAGCAGTGTTGCTTTCTTCAATTTGCAGTGTTAATAAGTCATGAAGTTTCATAACATAAGCACCATTCACTGCACGCTTTTATTCAAGGACTTAAGTACAAGTGATATAATTTCCCATATAGGCCATGCACTTCAATAGGTGCTCAGGCACCCCTAAGGAAAGAGCTTGCTGGAACCAGTCCCTAGATGGTGAAGCTTGCTTCCGGCTGGAGTTATGTCCTCGTTTTTTTCTGGCGTGATGTCTCTGCTGGTTTGGGCTGCTGTGTGGAATGTCATGGGAAAACGTCTTTGCTTGGCACACTTCTCTTTTTTTACCGGGAAGTGATTTTCTGTGGCTTTGTAGGTGCCAGCATGCTGTTCCTCACTAGAAGTTCCATGGACTGGATAGCAAATAAGATGCCCATACTTTGACAAGTCCACTAACAGTTCTTTCCATGTTGGGATGTGTGCACAGGAACTGTCAGAATGTCTATTTCTTTTGATTGCCTGTTTAATTTGCTCTATTTGATTGAGGAACCATCCCTTGAAGGCATCTGGTACTTCTGGAATGAGGGGTTTAAGTCTCTTGGGTTTTGTGGGACCATCTAAAGGAGATGCATAGAGCCCTCATTCATGCATAGCCTGAATGTAAGACATCCTCTGAACTGCTTCATAGAGTTCAGCTGAGATCTTTACCCATATAGTGGGTTTGCTTCTTTCAGGAGTGTCTGTGCCCCCAGCCCAATAAGTGATTTGGGCAGTTAGGGAATAATTCCCATCTGAACCTGGGCTCAAAAACACATCATGACCCCAGTCTACATCAGGCTCTTCAGAACTCAGGAAAACATGATCACCGCCTGTAGCCGAGACTTTATACAGAAAGTCAGTAATTGTTTAATTTGGCTCACAATTTTTCCCTGCAATTAATTTAACTGGTGTAGTGGTTTAGACTGGGTGCCCACCTGCTGAGGCCACATGAGACACACCCTTGGTGTCGCAATGGTCCGGCCCAGTGGGTGGACACAGGAAGCTGCATATTTCATCCCATAATGTCCTGCTCTCTATAAAAACCATCAGCAAGGTTCTACACTTCCTCTTTCTTCCCTCACTGCTCCTATGGAGGTGGTCCCTATCTGCTAATGGAGGGAGAGCTATCTCACAGCCTCTTGGGCCTGGCTAGGCCTAATGTGTGGAGGAGAAGGGGGAAGGGCAGTCTCAGATCTGGCCAGCTGAGATTAGCCTAACAGTGGAAGGGAGGAGGGAGGGGGAAGAAAGACCGTTGTGGGTTTTTGGGTGTACCCTCAGGTGGGGAGAGCGAAGTGTTGGGATGTTTCTGGGTATACTTTAGGATCTCCTTTTGTCACTGTCCTTGTGGTTCTCTGTAAAATATTCACTTGCTTTTCCATTTAAACTTTTCCACCACTTCTGCAATCCATTTGTCTTGAGTCTCATTTTTTTTTCCACCTGTGGTGGGAGGGAAGGAAGGATTGGTCCTTCAACCCACCACAACTGGTCTGTGGAGTAAGGATGTGTGGTGATTTGGCTCCAGCCTGGAGGCCAGATACCCACCAAACCACTCTATCACTCCCCCTCAGTTCACTCCATCACTCCACCTCAGTTCAACCCAATACAATCTCCACCCCTTATTCCATACCATTTGCATCAAGCTCAGGTTCTACACATTTCAATACATTTAACCATCTCATTTGATTCTTACACCAAAATAACAAAAGAACACAAAAATAATTTCTTGCTTACATTCACAACCTGATCTACATACTTAAACTATCTCAATACTTCAACATATAGAGACTTATATTAATGTCTCAGTCCTCTCTTAAAGTTTTTTTTTCTGCTCCTGCAGATGTCATTTGGGAATATTCAAGACAGGAGAAGCAGGATATTGTGTTCTTGGGTACCAACTCCAGATGGTCTCAACCACTGTGTCATTCTTGATCCTTGGAACACTTCATCAGTCTGTGTTCTTCTTACTTCATTACTTTCTGCAACATGCAATTCACATTATTCACATTCTAAATTACCTTTCCCCCAGTGTTACGTCCCTTTGTGGCACACACTGAGTCTCCCCATTTCTTTTCATTATGCACCATGTACATCCAGGCCCCTGAGCAAAGACAATCCCACGAATGGGTTTGCCTGTCCCCGTGGGAGGAGCAACCCACACTGCCTTTCCTAGCCACTTTCCCATGTGTACTACAGGGACTTTATCTCCCCCCACAGTGTGCAAGGGTTCTGTTTGGGCAGGACCAGGACAGTTAGCAGATCCTCGAGAATTAACCAGCCAAGTGGCTTCTGCTAAATTTACATCCCAGTGCCTCCATGCTCCATTACCCAATGCTTTCAGCATAGTCTTTAACAGTCCATTATATCTTTCAACCTTCCCAGAGGCTTGTGGGTGATAGGGAATGTGATACACCCATTCGATGCCATGTTTCTTGGCCCAGGAGCTGATGGCATTGTTCCTGAAGTGAGTCCTGTTGTCAGACTTGATCTGTTCAGGGGTACCGTGCCGCCACAGGATTTGCCTTTCAAGGCCTAAGATGGTGTTCCAGGCAGTAGCATGATTTACAGGGTATGTTTCTAACCAGCCTGTAGTCGCTTCCACCACGGTAAGGATGTAGCGCTTGCCTTGGTGTGTTCGTGGCAGTGATCCAATATAGTCAATCTACCAGGCCTTACCATAGTGAAAACCCAGCCACCGCCCTCTGTTCCAGGGAGACCTGGCTCTGGTGGCCCTCTTGATGGCAGCACAGGTTTCACAGTCATGTGTGACCTGTGAGATGGCTTCCATGGTCAAGTCCACTCCTCGGTCACGAGCCCACCTGTACGTAGCATCTCTCCCTAGATGTCCTGATGTTTCATGGGCCCATCGAGCTACAAACAGTTCACCTTTTCGCTCCCAGTCTAGATCCACTTGAGCTATATCAATCCTGGCAGCCTTGTCTGCATGCTCATTGTTTTGATGTTCTTCATTAGCATAACTTTTAGGTACACGAGCATCAACATGACGTACCCTCAGAGGCATGTTCTCCACCCGAGCAGCAATGTCCTGCCACAGTGAAGCAGCCCAAATAGGCTTGCCCCTGCGTTGTCAATTGGTCTTCTTCCACTGCTGTAGCCATCCCCACAAGGCATTAGCCACCATCCAAGAATCTGTGTAAAGATAAAGTACTGGCCACTTTTCTCTTTCAGCAATTTCTAGAGCAAGTTGGATGGCTTTCACCTCTGCATATTGACTTGATTCACCTTCTCCTTCAGTAGTCTCAACAACTTGTCGTGTAGGACTCCATACAGCAGCTTTCCACTTCCGATGGCTTCCTACTACAAGACATGATCCATCAGTAAACAGAGCATAAGGCCTTTCATCTTCAGGTAACTCGTTGTATGGTGGTGCCTCTTGGGCACGAACCACTTCCTCAGGCGATGCTCCAAAATCCCTACCTTCTGGCCAGTCCATAATCTCTTCCAGAATTCCTGGGTGGTTTGGTTTTCCCAGTTGAGCTTGCTGTGTAATCAGTGCTACCCACTTACTCCATGTAGCACTGGTGGCATGATGAGTAGAAGGGATGTTTCTTCTGAACATCCAATGCAGCACAGGCAGCCTTGGTGCTAAGAGGAGAGTTGCTTCTGTACCCACTACTTCTGATGCAGCTCGAACTCCCTCATAGGCTGCTAAGATCTCCTTCTCAGTTGGTGTATAGTGGGCTTCTGATCCTCGATATCCTCTACTCCAAATCCCAACGGCCGACCTCGGGTTTCACCTGGTGTCTTCTGCCAGAGGCTCCAAGTAAGACCATGCTCCCCAGCTGCGGTGTAAAGGATATTCTGCACCGATGGTCCTGTCCAAATGGGCCCAAGCGCCACTGCACGAGCTATCTCTTGTTTGATCTGTTCGAAAGCTTGTTGCTGCTCACTACCCCATTCAAATTGATTCTTCTTTCAAGTTACTCGATAGAGAGGGCTGACAAGCTGACTGTAGCCTGGAACATGCATTTTCCAGAACCCCACAAGGCCTAGAAAGGATTGTGTCTCTTTCTTGTTGGACGGTGGAGACATGGCTGTTATCTTGTTGACTACGTCCATAGGTACATGATGGCGTCCATCCTGCCACTTTATTCCCAAGAACTGAATTTCTTGCGCAGGTCCTTTGACTTTGCTTTTCTTTATAGCAAACCCAGCCTTTAAGAGTATTTGAATGATTTTTTCTCCCTTCTTGAACACTTCTTTTCCTTTATCGCCCCACACAATGATGTCATCAATGTACTGGAGATGTTCAGGGGCCTCACCCTTTTCCAGTTCACTCTGAATTAGTCCATGACAAATGGTGGAGCTATGCTTCCACCCCTGGGGCAATCGATTCCACGTGTATTGAACACCCCTCCAGGTGAAAGCAAATTGTGGCCTGCACTCTACTGCCAATGGGATTGAGAAGAAAGCATTGGTGATGTCAGTAGTAGCGTACCATTTAGCTGCCTTTGACTCCAGCTCATACTGGAGCTCTAGCATGTCTGGTACAGCAGCACTCAGTGGTGGTGTCACTTCGTTCAGGCCACGATAGTCCACAGTTAATCTCCATCCTCCATCAGATTTTGGCACTGGCCATATGGGGCTGTTAAAAGATGAGTGTGTTTTGCTGATCACTCCCTGGATCTCCAGCTGGTGAATCAGTTCATGAATGGGACCCAGGGAGTCTCGGTTTGTACGATACTGCCATCGGTGCACTATTCTAGTAGCAACTGGCACCTGTTGTTCTTCAACCTGCAGCAATCCCACAACGAAAGGACTTTCTGAAAGGCCAGGCAGGGTAGACAGCTGTCTGATCTTCTCTGTATTCACCGTGGCCACACCAAAAACCCATCTATAACCCTTTGAATCCTTGAAGTATCCTCTCTTGAGGTAATCAATACCAAGAATGCAAGGGGCTTCTGGTCCAGTCACAATGGGATGTCTTTCCCACTTGTCCCCTGTTAGGCTCACATCAGCTTCTAATACAGACAGCTCTTGGCAGCCTCCTGTCACTCCAGAAATCCAAAGAGATTCAGCACCTCTATGCCCTGATGGCATCAATGTACACTGTGCCCCTGTGTCTACCAGCGCCTTGTATTTCTGTGGCTTTGATGTGCCAGGCCATCGAATCCACACAGTCCAATATACTCTGTCATCCCTCTCCTCCTTCTGGCCGAAGGCAGGGACCCTCTACTCCTGGTCCTCATCAGAGCATTCACTGTCTGATCTGGGTAGTACCTGGCCAGAGGTCCCCTCATCGGGATCAAGGGGTGTAACCTCAATTCTTTTTCTCCTGAGAGATCGTTGATTACTTTCTTGGCTTTCTACAGCAGATACCTTTGCTGTTTTCTTAAATGATCCCTTTTTAGTTGTTGTTTTTCGTTTCAGTTCACGAACCAGAGCTTCCAGTTTATAAGTGGGTTCACCATCCCACTTCCTCATGTCCTCTCCCTGGTCATGAAGGAAAAAACAGAGTATTCCACATGGTGTGCATCTGGGGCTCCCTTTCCCTCCGACTGAGGCAGGAGGGGACAGATTTCTTGGAGTAGACCTGGTCAATGAGGCACTGACGCGTGGAAATGAGTTAGTACAGAGGTTATCTTCAAAATTCTGGAGCCAGGCTGACACAATCTCCACAGACCGTGCGTCCTCATCCAAATAGTACATCATTGCTAGGCTGTTAGAATACGATGCTGGAGCACCTTGGATATCTTTCCTCCACATGGCCAATGTGCATGGAACATCTTCTGGATCTGTGGAGACACTTTGATCATCTAAATCACTATAGATAACTTCCAACACCGCTAATTCTCTTAAGTATTGGATTCCTTCATCTGCCGTATTCCACTTCCCTGGGGAACTCATAAGGTCCTCCTTGCATGGGTACCTGGCCCTCACACTTAGCAGGAGTCGTCTCCAGAGGCTGCATATGCCTGTCTCCTTTGTAATGCCTTTCTCAATACCTCTGTTTCTAGCAATGGGTCCCAATTGTTGGGCCTCTTTGCCTTCCAGCAGTTGGCTGTCAGCCCCATTATCCCAGCACCGGAGCAGCCAAGCAGCAATTCGCTCTCCTGGCTGGCGACTATAGTCCTTGCGTATGTCTCTCAGTTCTGCTGAGGTCAAGGACCGAGTAGTCTCTGCTTCTTGTCTAATCTCACTCACATCCTCTGATCTCCCACTTGATGGACCAGCCTCTTGATCATAATCTTCCTCATCCCTTATCAATCAATGAGAGGGACCTGTTGACCTCCTTGTCCACTGCTTCTTTTTCACAACTGGGGCAATCTCTCTGGTTGCTCTCTGGGTCCCCATCTCCACCATGGTGTCCTCAGGTAGTGTTTGGGTGCCTGCCTCAGCCATAGTACTCATAGAGTATTGAACTGTGGCTCGGTAAGCACAGGCCAGGCCCCAGTAAAGTGCAAGAAGTTGTTTGTTCTCATTGGGATAAGCGAGGCACCCTTCTATCAGATGGCAAGTTAGTTTAGTAGGATCGCTCGCCTCTTCTGCGGTAAAGTCCCAGGCTATGGGAGGTGATAACCGTCCTAGGAATCTGCTAAAGTCCTTCCACACACCCTGCCACCCAGGGACTGACCGCTTCAAGTCACACTTCAATATATCCCCACCCAAAGACTGTCTCTTTTCATGCCATGATGGAATCAAACTCCACAAAACCCGCAACATGCCAGTAATGTTGATTAGCAGTACTAGGGAGCTCACATATGGATGGATCAAAATCTTGGGGGCCTGCATAACAAAATTCTCTACACTCATTTCAGGTGGGGAGACGGAAATGATGATCTCTCTAGCATAACTCCCACAGAACAGCAGCCCTACAAGCAGGAGAAAGAGACACATAGCCATTATTTGCTTTGGCATGTTCCTAAACAAATGAAGTATTTCCAAAACAAAGCAGAAATTATCAGCAAGCCACGTGACCAGCACAGAAGCCTGTATCATAAGCAAGCTTATAAAAAAAAAAAAAAAAAAAAAATGCAGAAACTACAGCTATGTTATATTTTCGTTTCCCAGCCAATGCACCAAAAAGGACTGTGGTGGTTTGGCTCCGGCCTGGAGGCCAGATACCCACCAAGCCACTCTATCACTCCCCCTCTTAAGTGAACAGGGGAAGAAGGGAAAGAAAATATAACAGAAGCCGGGGATAAGATAGGAGCAATTTAGTAACTCTAATAAGCAAACAGCAAATAGACTGTGCAGAAGCAAAGAAAGCAGAGAGAGAGATGCTAGTCTCTACTTCCCATCAGCAGTACGGTGGTCGGTCTCAGGAAGCAGGGCTCTCTAAGCTTGGTGGTTCCTTGGGAGGATAAATGCCATGGATGAATCCCCCACACTTCCTTCTTTCACGTCATTCTTATACCTGAGCTGACGTCATATGGTATGGAATACCTCTTTGGCCAGTCTGAGTCAGCTGGCTCAGTTGTGTCCCCTCCCAAGATCCTGCCCACCCCTCAATGTACTCCTGGGGCAGGGAAATGTTGAAAGGACACAGCTCGGATACTGAATTCAGCCATAGCCAAAACACTGCTGTGTTATCAACTACTGCTGCAAAAAAACCACAGCACTAGAACGATGCTGTGAGGAGAATTAACTCCACCTCAGTTCAACCCAATACAGGATGAATCTGGGTTTTGGTGGTTTTGCAGCCATTATGGGCTGCTGTAACTTCATGTCTAATGATGGGACAGGCATGACTCAATATGACTCCCTCCTCAGAGGTGGAGTCTATGTTACTAAACCTAGAGAAGGTCCCTCCCCCAGAGGTTAGCAGCTTGTCCGCCGCTGCTGACTATTCCTGGAAAATGCACGGGGCCATGCTCCATGGTGCCAATGGAAAGTCCAGTTCACAATCCTTTAATGGAAAGCCTTTGTCTTTTGGCTGAGCTGGAGCAGATTTATTTTACGTTTGGCGGCTGGGCTAAATGCACAAGCAGCTGGTGCATTGAACTGAGCAGCTATGTTCAGAGCCATTTGGTGCAACATGCAGGGGATTGTCGCAGGGTAGGCTGTGTATGCAGCTGGTGCAGCAGCTAAATTACAATCCGCTGCCCGTGGGACCTGAGGGCTTGCCACGGGGTAGGCTGTATGTGGGGCTGGTGAAGGTCATTTTGCCAGAATTTTCAAGTACTACAAAATAGTTAAAGAGGTATAGGCAATTACAGTAAACTCCAGCATTCTCACATACCAACTTGCCTGCTTGCATTTGGTCGTGTTAGTTAAAACGAGGTAACAATCCAGTGAGTGTTAATTTTGTGCTCCTTTCCCCATGCATCTTTAGCTTTCCAAGGATATTTATTAAAGGGTTCTGCGAGTACAAGAGGAAAGGTTCCAGTGGTTGGCATTTCCACAAGCACCAGCTTTCCAGGAGAGAAAGTCAATTCCCCTGGAAGGCTGGGGGCTTTGAAATGCAAACTGGGGGCTTAGGACCAAAAGCATTCAGTGTGGGACACCCATTTACCTCCTCATCTGTTGTTAACATGGGTAATTGCTTTCCTGAGACATTCAACCCACAGCAGCTTGTGGGGTTTAAGGAACTGCTTCAGAAGCACATTAGTCCTTTCTACTATTACTGGTCTTTTCCTTGTTTCTTCTGTAATTGGTGAGTTCCCTTTGGTATTCATGGTGAGTTGCCTTATTCATCCCCTGTTCCTCCCGTCACTGCTGGGGTATGGAGGGACCAGTTTCCTGCCACCTTCTTTAACCGACTGACTACTCAAGGTCTATCAAGGGTGAAGCACTAGGGTTTGTCTTAGGGACAATTTCCTGCACTGCTCATGAGGCTTTCCAATTTCTGAATTGGGAGCCTGTCCATGAGGTCCTGGGGAATGCCCTTCTGAAGGCCTAGCCGCCACCATCTCTGGCAGTTAAGGATGTCTATCTCCAAAAATGTCATAGTGCTGCCCCAAGTCCTGACCCTTCCCAAATGATGGTTGCCATCTGCTAGCCTGCTCTGTAGCCCATAGAGCACTAGTTTCAATTCTTTGGGGCAGTCCATCAATGGGACCATATTTCCTCATGACATAAATGAATTCCTGAGCTGTGTCTCCCCATGTCCACAGCTCTTTTCCTGACTGTTGACAGCCAGAGGGAGCTGTTCCCTCTAATCTTTCTCCTTCAGGGGCATTTAAAATCTTCCCCTGTAATTGCATCCTGATGGGTTTGAGGGAATTTGGAAGTCCATGGATTAGAGGAGTCATTCTGTCTGGGTTGACAGGCATCATCGGAGAGCTCAGGTTGGGCTTGAGTGCCCAATCACACATCAGTTGTAAGCAAGCTGTTTTCTGCACACTTTGCACCAACTGATCCACCGTGCCTGTTACGGCAAGGGGTTCTCTGCTGTGTAGCGCAGAGAGGGAATGGACCTTAGGCTAGCTGGTAGGCAGGTTCCTTTCTCAGGACTCGAGCAGTTCCCTCGGGACAGCAGGGAGTGGTCCTGCAGGGTTGGCAGGAAAGCGAAAAGCCAAGCAGAAAGCTCATGATTCAAGTGGAGCAGTCCTGAAGTACCGGTTCCGATCGGCTCTCAAACCAAAATAGAGTGTAATGTAGAGCAGCATTGGCTCGAAGATCAGTTCTTGACATTTTACTAATTATCCCTTCACCCCACTGACTGTGATGCATTTCTGCTGCTGTACTGGCTTTCCTCTATGATCCATACTATGGATTTAATTTGCCACGTTTCCCATCGCTTTATGTGGTGCTAGTTGCAATCCAGAGCAATGGCATGTCGCATCAAATTTTCGCACACCCAGTCTCATCTGTCACTGTACTGTTCCTTCTCCCAGTGTATTGCTTTCTCTGTGTCCCGCACTCAGGACTTGATCAGCTGCGTTGGCCGTTGCTTCACATGGTATCTGGGGAAACCCAGAGAAATGGCACAATGCATCCAGTTCTTGTGCCATGAAATCCCAGTGCTCTGGGCACTGTGTGGGTTCGGTTCAGGGCCGGAACACTGGTTTGAAGATGCTGTGGTAGCAGGGGATGCCTTTGCATGGCGTGCTTCCTGCTCCTTGCCACATGGCGATGCCATGCCCTCTGGGACTGGTAATGGTGGCGTTCACTAGAATTGCATTTGGTGTGGCCATGGTTGGGAGGCTCTCTCTCTGAGTCAAAATTCTTGGCTCTTTCCCAAGATGTGTCTCTGAGCTTGCTCTCTCACAGTTCTTTGCTGCCACACAAGCACAGGCTCGAGCTGCGGTGGGCTGGGGGTTGTCTTGTTGCTGCTGCCACCTGCTTCACTGCTGATGTGCCTGGTAAAGCTGGATTAGACCTGGCTTTTTGCAGCAAAGTTCTGGGCTTGAAGGGACTCTCAGTGATCGGTTTAGGCAGGGCTGTAGGGCTTTGTGAGCAATTCCGAGTATGGTTGGTGGCCACTTCCTCCTGCATCTCAGGTGAATCCTATGTGGTGACTGGATGAGCGGCATCTTTCTCCACATCAGCCACCAGCGATTCAAAGTCTTTTGCCCTGGTAAAATCTCTTCCATGCGAACGCAATTCAGAAATAAACGGCAGTGGGGATCAGGTTTCTGATGATCAGGATTCTCTGGGGATCTCTCTAGGACTGCATGGTCTGGGGCTTCTTTGCAAATTGGGTGCTGAAAAGTTTTCTGCTTGCACAAATGCTCTTAAAGAGCCATTCGAGTCAATATGCAATGTGAATAAACTATAAAGCATAAGGTGAGTGCCTTTGAATTTTCTAGTTCTTAAACCAAATGAAAAATATTTTCCTTCAAGAATTGACTATTTTGGAATTTACTTTTAAGCTCATTCAGCGTCTGCACAACCCCATAATCACTGTGGGTGTGCTGTTAGGTTTTGCAGCACTCTCGGCCATTTCCTTAATAAAACAGTCTGGATTTTTGCAATATTCTTTTGCCCATTCTAAACCTGCATGATGCAACAGTTCCACTGTAGAATACTGTGACTATTTGAGGCTGTCCTCTTAAAAAAGGGAATATTGTAGTTGGATGTTTGTGAACAAAAGACGGATCTAAACTAATTTCATTGGTAGATTGGGAGGAAGCACCTTCTGAATTGGGAGTGCAGCAGAGTATCCTGGGTATTCCTGCACTTTTCTGGTCAGTCTGTCTTCCCCTCCCTCGGTGGCTTGCAGCTAGCAGCTTCTGGGCTTTCAGCCAAGGCTTGACCTTGAAACTGATAAACTGCAAGGTCTATATTAACCACTTTCCAATTAACTCATAACTGCTTTTAATTTTTTTTCTCTTTTCTCTCTTTCTAACCCTCTCTGGGGAAAGGGGGACAGAAGGGGGAGCAGAGGTGGGGAACCCCCTCAGCAAAGGGGGGAACTCTCTTATTTCTGTGCTACTTTGTTGTATATTTCTGTATATATTGTAAATACTGTAAATTCTGTATATATTTCCCTGTGTTTCCCTAAACGGCTTTGTAAATATACAGCACCCATTGCTTTGCTAATTCAGCTGTGAGTTTTTTTTTTCTTCACTTTCTGGGGAGAGGAGAAGGCACGGCCTTTCCCTTCCAACCCTCAACAATCTTTTTTTCTTGACTTACCCAACGTGAGGCAGATAATTAGCTTAATTTATTACTTGATTGATTTAGTGTTTTCTAGCTGAATTAGCAAACATGAAGGTGTTGTGGTTTGTAGAACAACTATTCTTTTCAATTTTTGGAGCTCTGGTTTATAGATATTGTTTGGGTTTGATTTTGGATTACCTGGGTAAATATTTGGTGCGGACAATTTATCTGTGGTTTATGTATAAAGTTAGATTATGGTATGGAAAATGTGTGGATTTCTTAGGGCCAGCGAGATATAGAAATGTTACCTCCACCACTCTCCCAATTGAGATAAAGGGTTTTAAGATTCCGCCGGAGGAGAGAGTAACTTTAGGTGATAGCTGGGATCCAAAGGTGATTTATTTCATGTGTATAATTCTGCTGCTGGTGATAACTAATGTGTATTCATTGTACACTCTGTGGCGGGAGAAGAAGATATCCAGAGCTTGTTTTGTTACTAAAACTAGACCAAAGAGGAAACGGCATAGCTCTGGGTCAGTCCCAGAGACATCTAGTGATGAGGTGTGCAGAATCTGTGTCAGTAAAAAAGAAAGCTAAGAAGTTAATTGGTAAAGCAGCCCTAAATGACTTTGCTGCTGATTCTGGCAAGCTGCCAAGGGCAGCGGCTGATATCAACATGGTGGCTCCTCCTTCTCCTCCTCCTTCTTCTCTGTCGGCCATTAACGGAGCAACGTCATTTCCGCCCACTCTCTCGGTGGGACCGGAAGTCACTGCCCCAGCAGCTGATTTATCTCAGGACCTGTCAGCTTCTATTAAGGTGGCTGAAATTCAAACATAGCTCCAGTTAAGGTGGCTGTTTTAAAGACTAGAAGTGGAAAGACCACAGCTGATGGAGAAGAAGAGCAGGAGACTGATCCTGGTGAGGGGCCCTCCACTCTAAGAAATCTTGCTGAGGAGGAAGAGAAGATTTTTTTTAAAGATCTAGCTAACCTAGTGAGAGCAAAGCAGGATAGAGATGAAGCTAGGAAAGGAGCTGGCAAAGGTGGTTCTCAGCTTAAAGAAGTTCTTGAGAAAATGGCAACAGGGTTATTAGGACGGCAAGTTGAGGGGGAGGAGCTACAAGATGACATAACTGACTGTTTCTCTCCGAGGGAGGAGCTAAGAAATGTCCGTAAAGACTACACCAGGGCAGATAAGGAGCCAGTTCTAGCTTGGCTTAGTAGGTGTTGTGATACAGGTGCTCCAGCTCTAACAGTTGGAGACAAGTTAGCAGCTCAGTTAGGAACTCTCTCGAGGGATAATGGAATAGATAGACATCTAGGCAGGGCTCTCGGTAAGGTTAATCTGTGGATATGCCTTTTAATGGCGGTTGCCCTGAGATACCCTTCCCGAGATGATCTTCCATGGAATCCTAAACCCTGGACTACCATAGATGAGGGAATTAAGTGCTTGAGAGAATTTGCTGTTAGAGAGCTGCTCTATGGTGAACATGAAACTCTGAATCCTGATGATATTCCTGTGGGTATTGGTCTTGCTAAAAAGATCATCAAGCTTGCTCCTTCTAATTATGCAGACGTTCTGGCAATAAGAATTGTGTCAAGAAATTATGGTGGAGCTTCTCCTACGGTTGGCCAATTCAGTGACCAAATGAGACAATTGGAGGATAGCATGACACATGTTTCTTTGGTTTTGGCCATTAAAACTATGTCTGGTGATATACAGAATTGCATGAGAGAGTTAAAGGATGAATTTAGAAGTTCCATATTCCAATTGGCACAAAGGGATAATTTCAATTCTTCCTCCAGGTGGATACAAGTTTCATCTGTGAGGAATACACGTCCTCCAAGGAGGTCATTCCAAAACAGATCAAATCAAAACAGGCCACCAAGGCAATCACGTAGAACTATTTGGATAACTCTGCGTGATCAGTTTGGTGAGAACATGAACCGCTAGGATGGCCAACCAACTTCTAATCTTTTCAGGAGACTGAGGGAATTGCAAAGTGGCAGAACCCAAGGTAGCAATATCAGAAGGGTAGCTGTTACTTCCACAGTTCCCCAGAACAACTCCAGTAGCTCCAACAGTGGCTCCAGTTATAACATGCAAAGTTCTAACACTGCACACTGTGCGTAATGCACATGTGGGCATGTTCCCCATAACTAGGGGGGCCCTGCCTCCTGCCAGGGGGAGGAGAGGGATAACAGAGATAATAGAATCTATTGGGATGTGTACATCCAGTGGCCTGGCACTTCACAGTTTTGGAAGTACAGGGCCTTGGTTGACACAGGAGCTCAGTGCACCATAATGCCATCAAATTATCAGGAATCGGAGTCTATAACTATTTTGGGAGTCACTAGTGGATCTCAAGAGTTGAGTAAGGTGGAGGTTAATATAAGTGTAATGGGTTGGGGCAAACCCCCTCCCCACCACGGGCAGGAACAACGACTCAGACAAAGGGATTGCAAAAGTGATGGAAAGTTTAAATAGGAAAACAATTTAAAAAAAAACAAACACCAATGAAAGCTTTACAGAGAACCACAAGCACCGTGACAAAGAGAGAGATCCCAGAAACATACCCAAGAACATCCCATCCCCACCTGGGGGTACACCCAAACCCCCCCAGGGCTCTTTCCTCCCCCCCAACCCAGCCTTGGGCCTGGGCAGGCCCAAGGGAGGTGGCTCACACCATTTTACCTAGGCTGCAGCTGGGGACAAAAGAGAAAGTGGAGATCCCGCATGGGCATTTTATAGGGGAGCAGGGCATTATGGGATTGATACCTGCCTGTGACCACCCGCTGGGCTGGGCCCACCCGTAGGGACCTCCCAGGTGTGTTCTGTGCAGTGGCAGCCGGGCCAGCACCCAGCCTAAACCACCACAATAAGTCTAACTGATAAACAATGGAGGAAGCATACAGCTGTGACCGGAATTGATTTTCTGAGAGAAGGGCATTTCAAAGACCCTAGGGCTATAAATGGGCTTTTGGAGTAGCTTCTATAGAAATTGATGGACAAAAATTGAAGCTGTCTGCTAGACCTGAGCTTTCTGATGAATCTGCAGTTGTGGGACAACATAAGATTCAGGACATAAAATTGCCGGTTGCTTCTCAGACTGCATCACAGACAATACAGAACCAACCGTGACTCTTTGTTGCCCATTCAGAATCTGATTCGTCAGTTGGAGAGTCAGAAAGTCGTCAGCAAAACTCATTCACCATTCAATAGTCCAGTGTGGCCTGTGCGGAAGCAGAATGGAGGCTGGCGTCTGACAGTAGACTACCGAGCCCTGAATGAAGTGACACCACCTCTGAGTGCAGCAGTACCAGACATGATGGAGCTACAGTATGAGCTGGAATCCAAAGAGGCCAAATGGTATGCTACCATAGACATTGCTAATGCATTTTTCTCTATTCCCATAGCAGAAGAATGCAGGCCTCAGTTTGTTTTCACCTGGAGAGGAATCCAGTACACTTTCAACAGATTACCAATGGGCTGGATCCACAGCTCAAGCATCTGTCATGCAGTGATCCACGATGCTCTGGAGAGAGGCGGTGCTCCAGAACACATCCAGTTCATCGATGATATCATCGTCTGGGGTAAAACTGCTGAGGAAGTCTTTGAGAAAGGCAACAAAATCATTGACATTCTTCTGAATGCAGGTTTTGCCATCAAGCGAGACAAGGTGAAAGGACTTACGACAGAGATTCAGTTTCTGGGAGTGTGGTGGCAGGATGGACGCTGACACATTCCAGTGGATGTGGTAAATAGAGTCTCTACCATGGCAAATCCCACAAACAAGCAAGAGACCCTACGTTTCTTGGGGATAGTGGGATTTTGGAGACTGCACATTCCTGGATACAGTCAGATTGTGAAACCTCTGTATGATGTGACTCGAAAGAGCAACAGTTTCCACTGGGGACCTGAACAACAAGCAGCCTTTGACCAGATAAAGCAAGAGGTGATTCAAGCAATGGGTCTGGGACCTGTCCGAGATGGTCCAGACATTAAGAACATTTTGTACCCGGCTGCAAGTGACAATGGTCCAACCTGGTGCTTGTGGCAAAAAGCTCCAGGTGAGATACGTGGACGACCTCTTGGTTTCTGGAGTCAAGGTTACAGAGGTTCAGAGGCTAATTATACTCTAATAGAGAAAGAAATCTTAGCTGCCTGTGAAGGAGTGAAAGCATCTTCTGAAGTAGTTGGAACTGAATCACAACTTCTTTTAGCTCCCAGATTACCAGTTTTGAATTGGATGTTCAAAGGCAAAGGCTCCACACCACATCATGCCACAGACTCAACCTGGTCTAAGTGGATGGCTCTGATAACACAGAGAGCTCGAATGGGAAATCTTGAAAGGCCTGGTCTAGTGGAGGTGATCTCAAGTTGGCCTGAAGGTATCAACTGTGCTAAACCTCCAGAGGAGAAAGTAACTCGTGCTGAGGAAGCTCCTCCTTACAATGACCTTTCTGATGATGAGAAGAAATATGCTTTGTTCACAGACGGTTCCTGTTGTCTTGTTGGAAACAAGCGAAGGTGGAAGTCTGCAGTGTGGAGCCCAACACGCCGAGTTGCAGAGGCGAAAGATGGAGAAGGAGAATCCAGTCAGTTTGCAGAGGTAAAAGCTGTCCAGCTAGCTCTCGACGTGGCTGAACGTGAGAGATGGCCAAAGCTTTATCTCTACACTGACTCATGGATGGTAGCCAATGCTCTATGGGGTTGGCTAAAGAACTGGAAGAAGAGTGGTTGGCAGAGGAAAGAAAACCCATTTGGGCAGCCAACCTGTGGCAGGACATTGCTGATCAAGTCAAGAGAATTCCAGTGAAAGTGAGACACATCGATGCTCACATTCCTAAGAGCAAAGCTACTGAGGAACAGCAACACAACCATCAGGCAGATCTAGCTGCAAGAGTTTCTCAAGTAGACATGGACTCTAATCTTGGTCTCGACTGGAAACACCAAGGTGAGATATTCTTAGCTCGGTGGGCTCATGATTCATCAGGACATCAAGGCAGAGATGCAACATACCAATGGGCTCGTGACAGATCTATAGACATTTCCGTGGATGCTATCACACAAGTCATCCATGACTGTGACATTTGTGCTGCTATTAAGCAGGCAAAACGACTTAAGCCCTTGTGGTATGGCGACAGATGTTCCAAGTACAAGTATGGTGAAGCTTAGCAGATTGACTACATCACTCTACCACGTTCTCGTTCTGGTAAGCAATACGTGCTTACTATGGTAGAGGCAAAAAAATAAGTTGGAAACTTATCCAGTTCCACATGCAACTGCACGCAACACCATTCTCGGTCTAGAGAGACAAATCCTGTGGAGACATGGAACTCCAGAGAGGATTCAGTCAGACAACGGAACTCATTTCTAGAACGACCTTGTAAAGAACTGGGCAAAAGAGCACGGTATGAGTGGATATTCCATATTCCCTACTATGCACCAGCTTCCGGGAAGATTGAATGCTACAACGGTTTGTTGAAGACCACTCTTAAAGCCATGGGGGGTGGATCTTTGAAAAACTGGGAAAAACATTTAGCACAAGCAACCTGGCTGGTAAATAATAGAGGTTCAGTGAACCGAGCTGGACCAGCACATTCAGATTTGTTGCAGAAAGTAGAAGGCGATAGAGTTCCGGTTGTTAGAGGAAAGAATCTGCTGGGAAAAACTGTTTGGGTATTTTCTCCCTCAGGAGAGGCTAAACCTGTCCAAGGGGTGGTTTCAGCTGAAGGTCCGGGTCACACTTATTGGGTAATGCAAGAGAATGGTGAAATTCAGTGTATTCCACAAAGAAATTTAACTTTAGCTGAAAGAATTTAATTTCAAACTGTTGTACAGCTACATCGCGTCCGAAGGAAGAGTCAACGAGGAATCTATGGTGCACAAACCCTGAGATCCCTGAGAGCCCTGAGTCAATTAAGGGACCCTGAGAATCCCTGTTTCCCTTTTCTTTGCTTTGTCGGCTAAGAAATGAACTGTTTTCCTTTTTTTTTTTTTCATTTTCTGATTTTCTTGGACTTTTGAATCATCTACATCTGAGCATAGCCGGAATGGACTATGAACTTTACTTAAGAACTGTAAATGTCGTTTTGGATTGGATGGACAGTATGCACAGCCAATGAAATTGTTTAGAAGGGGTGGACTGTGACCATTTGAGGCTGTCCCCTTAAGAAAGGGAATATTGTGGTTGGATGTTTGTAAACGAAAGACAGATCTAAACTAATTTCATTGGTAGATTGGGAGGAAGCACTTTCTGAACTGGGAGTGCAGCAGAGTATCCTGGGCATTCCTGCACTTTTCTGGTCAGTCTGTCTTTCCCTCCCTTGGTGGCTTGCAGCTAGCAACTTCTGGGCTTTCAGCCAAGGCTTGACCTTGAAACTCACAAACTGCAAGGCCTGTATTAACCACTTTCCAATTAACTCATAACTGCTTTTAATTTTTTTTCTCTTTTCTCTCTTTCTAACCCTCTCTGGGGAAAGGGGGACAGAAAGGGGAGCAGAGGTGGGGAACCCCCTCAGCAGAGGGGGGAACTCTCTTATTTCTGTGCTACTTTGTTGTATATTTCTGTATATATTGTAAATACTGTAAATTCTGTATATATTTCCCTGTGTTTCCCTAAACGGCTTTGTAAATATACAGCACCCCCTGCTTTGCTAATTCAGCTGTGAGTTTTTTTTCCTTTCACTTTCTGGGGGAGGAGAAGGCACGGCCTTTCCCTTCCAACCCTCAACAAATACCCTGCTTGCTGCGCCATCTGTTATGAGCACAAGGAGGCTATTAATACTCAGTAGGTGGAATGATTAATAAAAATATTAATTACTTTATTAATTTTAAAAAATCCTGTGGAAAATAGTAATAAAACCTATTTACTAGTTCAGAATACTCGGTTGTGGAACAGATATCTCATCAGCAGGAACAAGTAAGAATTTAAACAATATGAGCAAAAATCCAGAAACAACAAACAGCACTTTAAATTGTAAAGAAAAAAAGGGAACATTGGCAGCAGAGCCAGAGAGTGCTCACAAAGGAGGAGAACTCCAGAGTTCTCTATGGCAACAGACCTTTAATAGATGCTTATAAAAATCAGATTTCATAATTACTCACTGGTTGTGGTATCCTGTGGCACATGTGGGTATTTAAACAAAACCAAAATGATGTTGACCACATGAAAGCTGCAGGAACAGTTTCATTTTCTGTTGGCATCTGCACCTTGTCTCTGAGGCACATTCAGGATTTATCTCCAAAGTCTTTGTAGATTAAAGCCTTCTAGAAAAGAGTTTGCTGCTGAAGCTCTCAGAGCTTGTTGGCTTTGTAGCTTTGCCTATTTGGAGACATTCTTCTGCTGCAATTCTTCCCAGCGGTGCTTGTCACTTCGTCCAATAAAACAGAACTGTCCCAGGGACTCAGCGTCTCCTGGATTTCATCTCTCAGCCCAAGGCTTTTTGTCCTTTCGGGACACCTATTTAACATTTGCCCCAATGAGTACTGGTCCTATGAGCATCCTTTGTAAATAGAATATTTAACTAATGATGTGGTTAATATTTGCCAAATATAGTATAGGCATATGCCACAAGTGGGGCAAGCACCAGCATATCCTGTCAACTTCGTTTTCCACAGATGTGGGAAATGTGCCCAGGCAGGTTGTTTACCTGGACTCAGTGGCACCTTGTCCCTTTGTCAGTTTGGTGCCAAAATCCCCCCCCACTCCAGAAGGGAGGGGAGAAGAGGGGGTTTGAGCCAAACATGTAGGCACATGTCCTGGCAATATCTGGGACATAATTTTGGACATAAGCATCATTCACCACAGACAACCTGAAGGTGTACATTTTCACTGTCCTCATACAAATATGCTAGTTTAACCAGGGGATACATATGGGGGTACTCTAGGTGGGGAGTTTTGCCTTCTGCAAATCTACTTGAGGATGCATTTGTTTTGTTGCCTCCTCTGAGGGCTTCACCTCGGTTTGTGTATCTGCCTCATTCAAAAGCAGATTCCTGAGTACCTCTTTGAATATTACCTTTCCTCTTTTAACGACTGTTTATTTTCCTCTAATTGATCCTGCAAGGTCCTTATCAATTATTGATTGCTTTCCAATTGTCCCTGCAATGTGTTTACTGCAGATTGCAGGGAGTCTGTCACAGTATTGGTTTGACAAAGCCCTTGGTCTCTTTTCATGGTTTCAATTATACTCAAGCCAAATACTGCACAAATTAGAGCTTTTCCCAGTTTAACCCAAGCCTGAAGAAGAACAAAGGGGCTTGGTAAACTAAGGTATGACCCCTTCAGGAAGTTCTACCCCACAGCAGAAGGTACCTAATTGAAGCATGTAACTGTCTAATTAGGAGCGGCCTCCTGTGGATGAAGAGTTACTAGTGGATAACAACGTGTGGCCTCCACAGGACAAATTTGCCCCTACTATGTTAGAAGCAATGGCCGCCCAGAAGGCAGCCTTTGTTCTTCAGGAGAATACACCTTAATTAGGTTCGTTGGGCACTCTCTGTTCATCAGGCAGCCCTCTCGGGACAGCACCAAGACCAGCAGCCGCTGGGGACTAGCCGCTGCTCTCCTATTTGGGCTGTGGGAATTGCCGGCACTGTGGAGTTTCCGGCTGCCGCGAGGCTAGGAGCAGCCGTCTTTTCACGTGGTCAGACTCGTGATCCCAGTGGCGGGAGTGGCTTAATTTAAAAGGGTCAGCTGCGGCTCGCGGGGGCTCTGTTCGGCAGGCAGCTCGTATTCTCTTGTACTCTCTCGTGCTCTCATGCGCTGCCCCACTTTTTCTAAATTTTTTTTTTTTTTTTTTTTTTTGCACAGTAGGTGCTGTGGCCAGGGACAGGCATGGTTGTAACTCACAGCAAAATCTCTCTAAAAAAATCAGTGTTGACCCAGACTGAGGTAGAACAGAAGCAGGTAGCTGTCCAGGTATCTGGCTGTAGAGAGTGCTGGAGCCTGGCTCTTGAGATACAGGGTAGTGGGGGCAACTCTTGCATAAGGTGTGAGCAGACTGACTATCTGCTTAATCTGGTGGCCAGACTGAAGGATGAGGTTGCTAGCCTTAGAAATGTAAGGGAATGTAGGAAAGAGATGAACCAGAGGAGGAAAGAGTTGGATCAGAGTAAGCAGGCTCTGCAGGCTCCCCCAGCAGAGGCTGGTTATTCAAAAAGCAGAGGGGAATGGACGCAGGTTCCTCTCAAAAGACACAAACTAATAGCTCCTTGCCTCCCCTCACTTTCCTTGATGCTCTTGGAAAACAAGTATGGGGCACTGGAGATCGAGGGTGAGGTGATCCTGATGCCAGAGGACACACCATCTGGGGTTATCCCTGAGGTTAAACAGCCTGAGGTTAAACAGCCTAAGGCAAAGCAGCCTAACGTTACACAGCCCTCCCCTGGCATCAGGACCTGTTCCCTCAAAAAAAAGAGGAAGGTAATTGTTATTGGTGATTCCCTTCTGAGGGGAACGGAGAGCCCCATATGTCGGCCTGACCCATCTCATAGGGAACTCTGTTGTCTGCCAGGAGCCCAAGTTAATGATGTTACCAGAAGGCTGCCTAGCCTGGTGCAGCCCCCTGACTACTATCCTTTACTAGTTATGCAGTTAGGGAATGATGATGTTGCAACCAGAACTCCTAGGGCTATCAAAATGACTTCAGGGCCCTGGGAGACCTGGTTGAGGGGTCAGGTGCACAAATAATTTTTTCATCAATACCCTTAGTTGCAGGAGGGAATACCATAAGAAACAGGTCAGCAGCTATAGTTAACAAGTGGCTTAGAGGCTGGTGCAGTCAAAAGAATTTTGGTTTTTTTGATCTTGGGAAACTTTCTACTGCACCAGGCCAGCTGGCAACAGATAGAGTACATCTGTCCCAGAGAAGGGGAAAGGTCACAGTATATGAGAACAGCCTGTCCCCCCAAAGGTAAAAAGATCCCGGGAAGGGAATTGACAGGTCTCATCGACAGGGCTTTAAACTAGTTTTGAAGGGGGAAGGGGCTGAAACTAGTCCCCTCAGGCAAGAGTCTGGGGGCGATAAGCTAGAGTCAGAGGTGAAACCAGCAGCCCGGCTGAAGTGCATGTACACTAATGCACGAAGCATGGGTAACAAACAAGAGGAGCTGGAAGCCTTGTTGCAGCAGGAAAGTTATGATGTAGTTGCCATCACAGAGACGTGGTGGGACAACTCACATGACTGGAGCGCTGCAATTGATGGCTACAAGCTCTTCAGGAGAGACAGGCAAGGAAGAAGGGGTGGAGGGGTGGCCCTGTACATCAGGGAGGCACTAGATGCCATTGAGATGGAGATTAGGGACGATCAGGTTGAGAGCTTGTGGGTAAGAATTAGAGGGAAGATGAGCAGGGCAGACACCCTGGTTGGAGTCTGTTATAGACCACCCAACCAGGAGGAAGATGTTGATGAAGCATTCTATAGGCAGCTTAAGGCTGTCTCAAGATCGCCTGACCTTGTTCTCCTGGGTGACTTCAACCTGCCTGACATCTGCTGGGATCTTAACACAGCAGAGAGGAGGCAGTCTGGGAGGTTCTTAGAATGCATGGAGGACAGCTTCTTATCCCAGGTGCTGCGAGAGCCTACCAGGGGCAAGGCTATGCTTGACCTCCTCTTCACCAACAGGGAAGGGCTGGTGGATGATGTGGTGGTTGGAGGGTGTTTAGGGGCCAGTGACCACGAGATAATTGAATTTATGGTATTCAGTCAAGCTAAGAGGGGTAGCAAGAAGACCTCCACTCTGGACTTCTGGAAGGCAGACTTCAGGTTACTCAAGGAACTAATTCAGAGGGTTCCTTGGGATAAAGCCCTTAATAATAAAGGGGTCCAGGAGGGCTGGACCTGCTTCAAGGAAGAGTTGTTGAAGGCACAGGAACAGGCTGTGCCAATGTGCCGGAACATGAGCCGCCGGGGCAGACGGCCAGCCTGGATGGTTAATGAACTTTTAATGAAACTAAGGGAAAAAAAAGAGGGTGTATCATTATTGGAAGAAAGGTGAGGCAACCCACGGAATGTTTAAGGATGTTGCCAAATCATGCAGGAAGAAAATTAGGGAGGCAAAAGCACATTTGGAGCTTAAACTGGCCTCTGCTGTGAAGGACAACAAAAAGTCCTTCTATAAATATATTAATAGCAAGAGGAAGGGCAAGGACAACCTCCACTTCTTGGTCGACATGGAGGGAAATGTTGTATCAAAGGATGAGGAAAAGGCAGAGGTACTTAACAGCTTCTTTGCATCAATTTTTACTAGCAGGACAGAACGTCTTCCAGACAGCTGGCCTGCAGAGCTGGCAGAAGTAGCCAGGGAGCTGCACAGTTTCCCTATGTTCCATGAAGAGGTGGTTGGAACTCTCCTCAGCCACTTGGATCCCCACAAGTCCATGGGACCAGATGGGATCCATCCTAGGGTGTTGAGAGAGCTGGCAGATGAGCTGGCCAAGCCACTATCCATCATTTTTCATCAGTCCTGGATCACTGGAGACGTCCCAGAAGACTGGAAGCTGGCCAATGTGGTGCCCATCCACAAGAAGGGCTGATTGGATGAGCCAGGGAATTATAGGCCTGCCAGCCTGACCTCAGTGCCAGGCAAGATCATGGAACAGGTCATCCTGAGTGCAGTCACACAGCACTTACAGGATGGCCAAGGGATCAGGCCCAGCCAGCATGGATTTAGGAAGGGCAGGTCCTGCCTGACCAACCTGATCTCCTTCCATGATCAGGTGACTGCCTGGTGGATGTGGGGAGGCCTGTGGATGTGGTCTACCTGGACCTCAGCAAGGCCTTTGACACCGTCCCCCATAGCAAACTCCTGGCCAAGCCGTCAGCCCATGGCTTGGACAGGAGCGCACTGTGATGGGTTAGGAACTGGCTGAAGGGTCAAGCCCAGAGAGTGGTGGTGAATGGTGCCACATCCAACTGGCGACCAGTCACTAGTCGTGTGCCCCAAGGATCAGTGCTGGGCCCTGTGCTCTCTAATATCTTTATTGATGATCTGGATGAGGCCATTGAGTCCATCATCAGTGAATTTGCTGACGACACCAAGCTGGGGGCAGGAGTTGATCTGCTGGAGGGTAGAGAGGCTCTGCAGAAGGACCTCAACAGGCTGGACAGATGGACAGAGTCCAACGGCATGAGATTGAACACATCCAAGTGCCGGGTTCTGCACATTGGCCACAACAACCCCATGCAGAGCTACAGGCTGGAGTCAGAGTGACTGGAGAGCAGCCAGGTGGAGAGGGACCTGGGGGTACTGGTCGATGGTAGGCTGAACATGAGCCTGCAGTGTGCCCAGGCAGCCAAGAGGGCTAATGGCATCCTGGCCTGCATCAAGAACAGTGTGGCCAGCAGGAGCAGGGAGGTCATTCTGCCCCTGTACACTGCACTGGTTAGGCCGCACCTCAAGTACTGTGTCCAGTTCTGGGCCCGTCAGTTTAGGAAGGATGTTGACTTGCTGGAACGAGTCCAGAGAAGGGCAACAAAGTTGGTGAGGGGTTTTGTGACCGTTTGATGTTGTCCCCTTAAGAAAGGGAATATGGTGGACGAAAGTTGATAAACGAAAAGAAGGATCTAAACTAATTTCATTGGTAGAGTGGGAGGAAGCACCTTCTGAACTGGGAGTGCAGGAGGGTATCCTGGGCACTTCAGCACCTTTATCTTCAGTCTTTCTTCCGCTTCTCCTTCGGGCAGCAGCTTGCAGCTCCTGGGCTTTCAGCCAAGGCTTTGGCCTTGAAACTGATAAAGGCCTGTATTAACTGCTTTCCAATTAACACACAGCTGCTTCTAACTTTTTTTTCCCTCTTTCTCTCTCTTTCTAACCCGCTCTGGGGAAAAGGGGGAGAGAGGGGGAGAGCGGAGGTGGGGAACCCCCTCAGCAGAGGGGGGAACTTTCATTTCTGTGCTACTCTGTTGTATATCTGTGTATATATTGTAAATATTGTGAATTTGTATATATTTCCCTGCATATCCTACATTGCTTTGTAAATATACAGCTCCACTGCTTTGCTAATTCAGCTGTGAGGTTTTTTTTCCCTTTCCCTTCAATTTTCTTTCCCTTTACTTTACAGGGGGGAGGGAGGAGGCTTCTTGGCCTTACCCTTCCAACCCTATCACCGGTTTGGAACACAAGCCCTATGAGGAAAGACTGAGGGAGCTGGGGTTGCTTAACCTGGAGAAGAGGAGACTCAGGGGTGACCTTATCGCTCTCTACAACTACCTGAAGGGAGGTTGTAGACAGGCGGATGATGGTCTCTTCTCCAAGGCAGCCAGTACCAGAACAAGAGGACACAGTCTCAAGCTGCACCAGGGGAGGTTTAGGTTGGATGTTAGGAAGAAGTTCTATACAGAAAGAGTGATTGCCCATTGGAATGGGCTGCCTGGTGAGGTGGTGGAGTCGCTAGCATTGGAGATGTTTCAGGAGGAGACTTGATGGGGTGCTTGGTGCCATGGTTCAGTTGATTAGGTGGGTTGGATTGGTTGTTGGGTTGGATGCAATGATCTTGAAGGTCTCTTCCAACCTGGTTTGGTTTATTCTAAATTCTAAATTCTATTCTAGGCATCTTGTACAGTTAGGCAGTTTCTACTCTGCGTCAATATTTCTCCGGGGTTGTGGGCAGGGGTGTCACACCTTAATATCCACTGCCCCCCTATTCACCCTCAGGTGGTTATAGCTAAACTAGGCACTGTTTCGCAAGAATCCTGTCCGTGACACCAATTTAAATGTTACGGTCCAAATGTAATTTGGCAGAAGTTAAACCCCCTTGCATTCCTTCTAGTGCTGGTTGCTCCTCAGCTTAACTCCTGATTGACACACAATTGGACCTTTATGTGCCTAACTTTACATTTTCTGGACAGAATTAAGACTCAACGAAGTCAAGTGCTTAAAAGGGTTTATTGACAGACTGTAAATGGATACTGCAGTGATTGAGCAGTGATAACGCAAACAGAGGAGGGAACAGAGCAGAGCCAGGTGGGATGGTAGCTTTCTCTCTCTCTCTCTCTGTCATGTGCATGCCAGGGCAGGAAGGCAGGACATGCAGGCAGGTACTGGCAGGCTGGCAGCACAGGTGCAGCAGGTAGTGACTCCTCACAGCAGGCAAACAGGTACAGCAGGCAGGGCATGTACTAACTGCCCCTTCTCCCACCAGACAGCTCTCAAGCAGCCCCCAGGCAATCTCTTATTTTCAGACCATGCTGCCAAGCAGTTGCCACTCACCCTGATTGGCCAGCAGAGTGCACACCTAAAACCATCTTCAGGGCTTTCAACCCTGCCCATCTCCAGGGTTTCAAAACCTTCATCACCAGGGAGTCCCCAGTGTCCTATGTCCCAGCAGGTGGTCTCCCGAGTTCAGAGCCCCTTACTTGACCCCAGGGGCCCAAGTGCCAAGCTCCCTTATACCAAATCATTATCCCTAATGATTTTCCCAACAATGTTGAGAGGTGTATATTTTGGTCCCTTACAATGGCAAGGGCTGTGGGTGAGGTTTTGGGTAATCCCACTTGGAGCACAGGCAGTGTCCCTGAAACTGGCTCAGGAGCAGATGGCTCAATTTGGGCTCTTGGTCTGGCCCAGAGCACAGTTCCCAGAGCTGGGAGCTTCTGGGCTGCAGGTCAGCAAAGCTCACCTTCAGGACGGTGGCCAGCAGATGTGCAGGATCACTTGGCAGGTGGACCTCCTGTGCATTCTCAAGGGCCTCCTGCAGCTGGCAGGAAGCTTGCTCACTGGCTGCCAGCTGGAAGGTGCCACCTGTGGATGGTCTCTGCTCCTAGAGGATTGCCAGCAGATCCTGCAGAGCCAGAGGATGAGAGGTTCTTGGCTGCATAGAGGCTCTGGGAGAGGTGGCCCTTCCTCTGGGGCAGAAATTTGTGTAGTTGCTCACCTGGATGGGTTTGGGGCAGCCTGTCCTCCTGGCTGCATAGAGCTTCCAGGGGATGGCCAAAGAGAGCCTGATGGCCCAGGCTCAGGTCCCTCGCTGCTCAAAGGGCCAGGGCAGCTTCATCATCCACCTGCATTGTGTCCCACCAGCTGCCAAGGAGAGCAGACCCAAAGCCTCTGTGACAAAACCTAACATAGGAGAGTGCTCCTGGACCTCCTCAGCACTGTCCCTGGGTTGTGGAGCACAGGCTGGGGCATGGCTTGGGTAGGAGGAGCCCCAGAAGCTCAGTTCAGGACCTGGGCCCATATCAAAGGGCAGTTGTTTATTTTTCCAAGCAGATAGATGCAGCAGCTAAGGGATGGCCGGGGTGCCTCAGAGCTGTTGCAGCAGTTGTGCTAAACATTCAAGAAGAACTCAAATTCACCCTGGGTCAGAAGATGACCATACTAGTGTCTCACACAGTGTCCACCATGCTGGAAGTGAAGAGCAGGCACTGGCTTTCCCCACAAAGGTACTTGAAATACCAAGTTTATGGTATTATGGTAGAACAAGATGACATAGAAATAGTGGTAACTAACGTTGTCAACCCAGCTTCCTTTCTCAGTGGCAATCAAGGGGAGCTGGTGTACTATGACTGCCTGGAGATTATTGAAGCTGAAGGACACCCCTTTTGAGGATGCAGAAACCCAGTTCACTGATGGGATGTCATCAGTGGAAAATGGCATGTGGGGTATGCAATTACCACCTGCAGAGAGGTAATAGAATCTGAACCCTTGCTGACAGATACCTCTGCACAAAAGGCCAAAACAATTGCTCTAATTCATGCCGTGGAAATAGCAAAAGAAAAGATAAATATTTATACAGACTCAAAATATGCGTTTGGAGTTGTACATGTACATGGAGCTATTTGGAAAGAAAGAGGACTGGTGAACTCGCAGGGGAAAAACATCAAACATGCACAAGAGATAATGAGACTATTGGAAACAGTCCAGCTGCCAGAGAAGGTAGCAATCATGCGCATTAAGGCACACCAGAAGGTGCCTCCTCCAGAATTGGAGGAAGGAAACGAGCTGGCAGACAGAGAGGCAAAAGAAGCAGCAAAAGGTGAGACAACAATTGAGGGAGCCCTGAATCCGGATGGACAGGTTCCTCTTAAAGGTAAGCCAGCATATAATAAAAAAGATGAAAAATTAATTAAGGATCAGAGAGGAATGTATAACCAAGAGGGCTGGGCAGTTACTGCAGAAGGGAGGCTGGTCATCCCCTCCCACTTGTTATGGTCACTAGTGAGGGAGGAACACCAGAAAATACACTGGGGAATAGACGCTTTGTATAACTATTTAATTGAAAGGATTACTGCCAGAAATTGATATACAACTGTCACTCAAGTGACTTGGCAGTGTGAACTTTGCCTCCAGACTAACCCAAAGAATACCCCCAAACCAAAACTTGGCCAAATTGGAAAGAGCCATGGGCCTGGGCAACAGTGGCAAATTGACTTTACAGAATTGCCAAGATAAGGGGGGTATCAATATTTGTTGGTGTTAACAGACACCTTTTCAGGGTGGCCAGAAGCCTCCCTTACCCAGACTGCTAAAGCACAGGAGATAACCAGGGTATTGTTACAAGAAATAATACTCTGCTTCAGAGTTCCAGCCACAATATCCTCAGATAGAGGACCACATTTTATTTGCAGGATAGTGCAGCAAATTAGTAGCCACTTGGGCATAGACTGGGAACTCCACACTCCATATCACCCCCAGTCAAGTGGCCAAGTGGAAAAGATGAACCATCTGATCAAGCAGCAAATTGTGAGGTTAGGTCAGGAAGCTAATATACCCTGGCCCCAATCCCTTCCATTGGCATTACTGAGGGTTTGGACTAAACCCAGAACCAGAGACAGGTTGACCCCCTTTGAAATGCTTTATGGGAGACCATATGGGCTGCAGAAAGGTATCTCTACTCAGGTTGGGGAGGAAACACTGACAACCTATATGGTGGCCCTGGGTTAATTCCTATTCTATTCTATTCTATTCTATTCTATTCTATTCTATTCTATTCTATTCTAGTCTAGTCTAGTCTAGTCTAGTCTAGTCTAGTCTAGTCTATTCTACTCTACTCTACTCTACTCTACTCTACTCTACTCTACTCTATTCTGTTCTGCTGGTGTAATTTTACACTAGTACAGACAGTGGAGTTGGTCTGTCTGTGGGCCCAATGTGCTGTAGGGATCTCATTTGAATTTAAAATAGATGCCATACCTAGGCCCACCACACCCACCATCTACACCAGCACTCAAGTTAGCTTTCAGGCCCGAACTCAAACCAATTCACTTATGCGTGAACCTAAAATTTATGAGATAGGTCCATATGTAATAAGACATATGGGTCAGCAACAATTGGTGTTTAATCCAGAGTGGTTTCTCAAGCATGTTGAATTGCTAATGCGAATTAACATCTCAGAAGTTCAGCTGGCATGTGCTTCTTTCCTAAAGACATCCTTTGAGGGCTGGACAGCTTGGTTACAGAAGCAATCACACTTTAGGGGAAGACATCTAAGAGACCTAACTGGAATATTAGGGGCAGGATTGGGAGTCTTAAATGGTGTGGACTCAGAAATATTGATGAATAAACTGGCCACAACAACCAGTGAATTGACAAAACTAGAACAACCACTACAGTCATCACTATTTGCATTAGGGACTAGTGAATGGCAGGTTTCAAAAGTGCTACCAAATTGGAAAAAGGCTGAGGACCAAGACCATAAGTTACTAATAGATGCACTTAGTATGGCTCAAGGTAGTGTATCTTTAGCATTTAGCTGTATTCAAGCACAGTTGTGGATGCAATTAACAGCTGCTCTAATTATAAGGGAAGGAGGAGCTGTCTGGGACAATGCTGTAGATTTTGAAAGAAAATTTCAATCTTGGTGGACTTTGGTAAATTTCACCTATGATCTTATTACTAATGTGGCTACTGCCTTTGTGCTAACCATACACAATGCCACAACTTATTATTATGCACCCTATTATTGCACTTGGATTAAATGATGAGGGGATGGTGCTGTACCCCTCAAAACATAGAGTGTGGGCAAGAATGCTGAATGGGGAATGGTAAACTGTAAATCTAGAGTCTTGTGTTACCCAGGAGCAACAAGGATATATCTGTGACAGCAATACAATAGATGCTCAAGACGTGTACCTTGACACTGAGTAAGGTGTTTGCCACTTTGAGATCTATCCAAATGTCAAGCCTGTGTATGCCTAAGAACAGCCTATGTGTTTGTAGAACTAGATGTTAAGAATGTAACCTTGCCTGTAGAGAATTGTTCTAACTTTTGTATTTGTGATTTTATTAAGATTGTAGTGTGTGACTTTTTGTATTTGGCACTGGTTACATCCCACCAGCTGATAAAGTCCAATAACACAATATATCACCAGTTATCACCCACACCTATTGGGATGAACCTTACATTAGTAAAGCAGCTAATAAAACACCAAGATTTGATTAAAAGTCTGAGGGAAATTTGAGAAAGTGGAGAGAAGACTCTAATTACTGTCCAGCATGATATACAGGAAACAAGCAGAGTTCTGCAAAGTGTGAAACAAGATATAAGACATCACTGTTGGGATGTATTTTTTGGGTGGTCACCAACTGCAACTGGAATTCTAAATACATTGTGTCACCCCATTATTGTTCTGTTGATATTAGTTAGTGTAAGCTTTGTTGTCATATTTATTTGGAATTGAAGAATGCTGCAACGAGTGGCGATACTGACTTCCCTGTCGAAAGTACATAGTAAGGCATTGCAAGACACATGGCAATGGGAGAGAAGAGGAAACCTCTATACTAAGTAAAAGAATTTACTAACTTTATAGAAAAGGGAAGGAATGGTGCAGAGAATTCAAAGTTAAAGAAGGATCATGAATGATGCAGGGAATTAGGAATTAAGGAAGGATCGTTAATTAAGGGTAGCTGAGTGGGCAGTACATATCCTTGACATTTATTGCTTGTGAAAACAGGATGAGAGGATATGAGATGTAAGGCCTCATTGCATGACTGCTTGTGAAAATGAGGAGGAAAGGATATCATCGCGATAAAGGAAGGACAGGAAACAAGGTTACTGCAGTAAGAAGAAACTGCTTGCAAAATCAGCATGTGCAGAAGAAGGGTGAAGAGTTCATCACTGAGGAAGACTACTTACTTCATCCTGAAGACCACCAAAAAGAGCACCAGAGAATGCTTTGCAAGCTCAAAAGGACTTCAGGCTCATTATAATATGAAGCAAGATTAGGCGGGGTTAGGAATACGTATAGGCGTATTGCGAAATTCAATGTATATGTAACAGTGCAGGGAATAAATAGGGTAAATAATGCTGCTGAACTTGCACATGCTTTGGAGGAATTATCCCCCATGTGCCTCAGCACTGAATAAATACATACCTACTTTACAACTTTGGAGTTGTGGAGTTTTTGCCACATATCACTATCCTGCTTCAGAGCCATGGCTGTAGATGTGCCCTGCATGAAGGGCAGCTGTAGCCCCAGCACAGCTCCAGTGCCTGTAAAGGAGCAGAGGAGGAAAGGGTCATCCTGCTTCCCTCTTCTCCAAGCTCACCAGCCATTTGGCTGTGTCCAGCTTGGCTGCCAGTGGTGATGGGAGGTGGCTGCTCTGCAGCAACCTGCAAGAAATGCTTTTGGGTCAGTGAGAAGCTCCAGAAATAGCAGGAAGGGTCTTCAGGGAGCTGCATGGTTCCCTGGCCATTTGTGAGAGGTTGGGACAGCTGAGAGTGGACCTGCAGTGAACATAACCCTGGCCTGGAGCAGCCTGTGTAGGCTGCTGGCACATGTTGTTAATTGCTGGGCAAGGAGAAAAGAGCAGAAGGTGAGAAGCCGGCAGCTGGTGCTGGGCTGCAGCAGCCCCTGGGCAGGAGCAAGGACAGGAGAGGCACTCACAGCATGGTGAGCTGCTTCAGCAGGAGTTTGATGGAGGGCGGATGGGTCATCCTGGCTTCTTCCACTCCTTCCAGTGTTTTAGTTCTAGGCTATTTCTTTAAAATTTTGTTACAACCCACCACAGCTGGTCTGTGGCAGAGGGAGTGGCAGATAAAGAGTGGTGTGAGACTGACAACACCTTTACCCACACTTGCTATCAGGTGACCCTGCCAAACTGCCCTGAAGAAGCTGGATGCCCCTGGCAGTGGTGAAGAAGGGGTTGAGCAGGGCTTGGCTGGATGCTGCTGGGCAAAGGCACTGTGTCAGCTTTACCTGCTGAGACGCTGTTCCCCGTCGTGGGGCACCTGTCACCAGCTCAAGAGCTGTGTTTGCCATGGCGTGGCTGTGAACAGGGCTTGCCCAGGCTGCAGTGTCAGGCAGGGCTTAACCTACTGAGTTCACTGAGCTATAGCTCCTTCACTTCCCAGGAGCTGCAGAAAGAGCTGTGGACAGAGGGGAACGTCTACACAGCCAATTAGAAATGTCACGATCCAACGGTGGATAATTTGGCAGAGGTTAAGCGCCCTTGCTTTCCAGCTTGTCCTCAAATTTTAGGCTAGGGAGGGCTGGGTTTAGCTCCTGCGTACTGTCCAACTGAATCTTTTATTGTGACTTAACATTCTTGGGAACAGAGTTGAGACCCAAATGGAGCCAAGTGCCAAATCACTTTATTTAATAGGTAACAGGCATAGCAACCATGGTGATCCAGTCTGTAGGGAGCACACAGTTGTTCTAGCAGCCGTGGCAGCAGCCCCAGCCTAGCAGATCACTTAACAACTCTCTGCATGCAACAGATTCTAGCAGCCTCCAGCACAGTTCTTCTAGCAGCAGATTCTCTCTTAACAGCCTCCCTAGCTGATTCCTCCTCTCTACCATACTGTGATGCCTTTTATAGCTTCACACTGCTGCTAAAAATAGCCACTTGCCCTGATTTGGCAGTGGAATGCATGCCTGGAGCTGTTGCTGTGGACTCTCCACAGTCCTATAGTCTCTCAGTTGACCCCAGCGGCTAAGGCCAGGCTCCCCATGTTTCAAATGATTCCCCAACAATGTTGAGCTGCATCAATAATAATTTCCAGTTTATACAGCACCTTGTTGGCTCAGCATTGGTGGGGCTCACAACAATGGGTAAAACAATCACACAGGAACAGAAACTATTAAACCATATGAAACTGTTACACTATATGTACAGCGATGCTTTGAGGGGCATGTACAACCCATACATGGTGCAGTTGGTAGGAATCACAGTATTAACCAACAGCTAACCTACAACACCATTGCTACTCGCTTTTGCCTAAATCTGGGACAGAAGTTCCTAGGCCTAAGGTGACACCTGTGCACTAAGACTAAAGGGAGCATGGAAATTGATCTTCCTACTGTATATGCTGACCAACACCAGTGGACCATGTCAGCAGACCATGTGGACCACAAGGGCTGCAATCGCTTAGCCTTACTCACAACCTCTCAGCTCTACATGTCCAAAAATAATAGAGCTGGATGTGCTAATCCCTCTTTTCTATGTGTCCATGGCTTTGTTTCCTATTGCTGTGTTTGCTCTTAAGTTAATTGTTTTTTGTCCCTGTGACTGCCTCTTCCCCTTCTGGTCCTCCAGAACCTTAAAATATGTTCCTGGTTTTGTAAAGTTGTTAGTTGAAGTTAAGTAAATGTTTTTAGTTACTGTGATGTTAAAATTGATGGGTTTAGTTGGTTTTGTAGAGTGAGTTAAAGTTATCACTACACATGCTCTCGCTTCCTTTTCCTTCTTTCTTCTTCTATCATTCATGCCACCATGCATACCATCGCTGGAGCAGCAGTGGTGACGTGTGGGGTGGATGTGTAAGGGACTGTGTTTTCCTGCCTTGACATCACTGGAGTGCAAAACCACCAACTGGCACCACCACCATGGCAGCAGAACATCAATGCATACCACAAAATCAGAGGCCTTCTGTTCTTCCAGGAATCTCAACCCTGGAAAAGAAGAGAAAGTACCAGAAGACAAAGAAAGACACTCCAGGACTCTGGTAGTGGCCATTGCAACTGACTTTTTCTTCCTTTCTTTCTTCCTTTCCTATACTTCGAAGTTTTCACAGTATCACAGTATCACTTAGGTTGGAAAGGACCTCGGGGATCATCGAGTCCAACCTATCAACACAGACCCCATGACTAGACCATGGCACCAAGTGCCACGTCCAATCTCCCCTTGAGCGCCTCCAGGGTCGATGACTCAACCACCTCCCTGGGCAACCCGTTCCAATGCCGAATGACTCGCTCGGTGAAGAACTTCCTCCTCACCTCGAGTCTGAACCTCCCCTGGCGCAGCTTGAGACTGTGTCCCCTCGTTCTGGTGCTGGTTGCCTGGGAGAAGAGGCCAACCCCCTCCTGGCTACAACCACCCTTCAGGTAGTTGTAGAGGGCAATGAGGTCACCCCTTTATTAAAGTGCCTTTCATGACCAACTACTTGGTTTTGCCTTGGTTTCATTCAGGGGACCCTTAAAAGAACCTACTGTCCTCCAGCAGTGGGTTGAGCCAGCAGGACAGGAGTAGTTAAAGGAGACATGGAGGGTTCTAAAAGCCCATCTCACAACAGGCCTTCAGTTATGGATTGTAACCCTTCTCTCTAGGTTGATTGGTTACTGTCTTACACACAACTGACTCACTTCCTTTAACTCAGCCTTCAAGGGAGGGATGTTCACGCCTCCCCTATTACTTTCTATTACCCATATAATAGGATTTATTTTTGTCTCTTTTGGCACTTTAAATAATGTTACCGTCATGCAGCGCCCTTCTGTATTCACCTTGAGTTGCCTTACAAACATCCATTCTTCAACCCCCTGCTCATCTCCAGTGGATGGAGGGGGTAATTTCCTATTACTTTCTTTTCTCTGATTGTCTTTTCTTCAAGGTCCATTAAGGATGAAGCATTAGGGATTGGTCTGGAGGTAATCTTTCACCCTGACTGTGTATGTACAAGTTTTTGTAGTTTTGGGGTCAGGTGCCGGTCTTGGAGGATGCTCTTCTGAGGCCCTAGCTGCCACCATCCCTGTCAGGTTAGGGACCTCTCTTCCCTGAAAGTGTACTGGTGTGGCCCCACCACTTCCCTGTAATTGGACCCTGATGGGTTTTAGAGAGTCAGGAAGTCCCTGGGTTGAGGGTGTCATACTCTCTGGGTCACTACTGCGGAAGCTCAAGTTGGGCTTCAGTTCTTGATCATACATATTTGCATACAAGCAGCTTTTGCTCACTCTGCACTAGATGGTTATGGCCAGGGGATCTCCTCTTTCCAAGGGATTCTGCCCTACAGCCCAATATGCAACCCTCTGAGTTAACAACCACCAGGCTCAATGATTGTGGGTAGTTAAGAACGCTCCCAGACCCCAGCATCCTTATGCCTCCTTTTCTGAAAGCAGAATTCCATCCCCTCCTGACAGGGACACTCCATTTGTATTCCATCTCTTTCCTTTGGGGTTCTTAAAAAAGTACTTTTTAAACTTTGCTAATTCAGTTGCCATAAATGACATGTCTATGGTGACAACCTGGGGATCGACACCATCACCATCCTTGCAAAAATACTCTGTTTTAACCAGTATGGACATGTGAGGGGTGCTCTCTATGGTTTCTTTTGCCTTCTGCAAGTCCCCCTGTGGATAAATTTGCCTTAATTCCCATCTCTGAAGGCTTCACATCTCCTTGTGTATTTGCCTCCCTCAAAAGTTGATTCCTCAATACCTCTCTCAGGATTGTCTTTCGGTCTCTTTCCTCCTCCAATGACTGTTTTCCTCTAATTGCTCCTGCAGAGTCCTTACCACTGATAGATTATTTTCCATTTGTCCCTTCAATGTCTTTATCACTGTTTTCAGAGAGTCTATCACAGCATCAGTTTAATAAAGCTGTTGTTCTCTACCTTCCATTGCTGTTGCTAGACTTGCTCCCCAAATCCGCACAAATTACAGCTTTTCATTTTCCCAATTTGACCCTAGCCTCTTTCTGTAACACTTGTATCCTATCTGCCATACTCTGTGGTTGAAACCTATGGGCTTTTGCTCAATCTTGTCCCTGAACTGACAGATGGGATTGGTGCACTTGCAAAACATTATACAATTTGACTATCCTATCATCTGAATTCTGGACAGACATCATTCCTAGCACAGTTGGGGTACATTTGGCCTGCTACACTAGCCCCTCTTCATCTACAGAAGGCCACACTTCAAATTAGTTTCAAATCCCTAATTGGGCACCTAGTATGCTGGGGCAATACCTCTGCTATTTGGGCCACACTTTAGCACCCACTGTCCCCTTTTCACCCCCTGGAGATTACATCTAAATTGAGCACTTTCTGTTTCCCAAGTATCCTGTCCATGAAACTAATTAGTAATGTCACAATCCAGTGGTGGATAATTTAGCAGGGGCTAAACCCCCTTGCTTTCCAGCTTGTCCTCACATTTTAGAAAAGCCAGGCACAGCTCGGGATAAGTTCTGAGTGCTTTCCAATTGAATCTTTTAGTGTGACTTAACATACTCTGGAACAGAATTGAGACCCAGATGGAGCCAAGCGCCAAACAACTTTACTTAATAGGCAGCAGGCATAGCTATGATGGTGATCCACCATACTATAACACCTTTTATAGCTTCATGTTGAAAATTGGCACTTGCCCTGATTCAGCAGTGGAGCACATGCCTGGTTCTGTTGTTGCTATTTCCAGGGTTCCAAAGTCTCTCCATCCCCTGTCACCAGGGAGTCTCCAGAGTCTCAAAGTCCCTCAGTCAACCCCAGGAGGCTAAGGTCAGGCTACTTATGTCTCAAATGATTACCCCAGTAATGTTGATCCATATTTATAGTAATTTCCAGTCCCTTACACCCTGCCCTGTGGGGACAGTCACAGAGACAGGGCAGAGCCCCACTGGGACAGCAGGATAGAGATACTGCCCACCACTCTGGTGGGCTGTGGCACCCATGCTCACCAGAAGGTGACAATGCAGGAGCCAGAGGGCCAGATGAGGATAAGGGAGTTGGTGCCCCTGTCCTTCTCTTCGTGGGTGGCATCTCCAGCTGTGCCCTGCTCATTAGTCAGTACCTGCAGCTGCCCCAGGGCCAAGCAGAGCTTGAGGCATGGAACATTGCCATGTCTGTAGAGAGGAGCAACAGTGAGTGAGCTGGGGGTGGCTTTCCTGCTACTTTTCTTTCCAGCAGCCTTGCCAAGCTGCTTTTAGTCATAAGTATGTGTGGATGTGTCCCAGGATGCTTCATGCCTATATTGGTGTCACATGCAGCAGGTCCCAACCTCTTTCTGCAGCTGTCCTGGTGTCACTGCTGTGAGGCTGAGAAAGGCCTGTTAGCTCCAGCCAAAGCAGTGGTCCAAGTGGAAAGACTTTCTCTTGGTAAGGGTCATGAAGGAAGAAAATCCATCCTGGCAACTAAGTTCAGGGATGGATTTTCCAGAGAACTCCATCTTTGTCTTTTGTCTTTGATCTCTTTCGCAGCATCTTTGCTCTTCACACAGCCTCTGGGTATAGGGTGGTGGTTGGCACTCTGTTTTAGACCCCAGCATGTGAAACAGGAGGGAGAAACCCCAAGGAGCTGAGCAGAGCGGTGCAGCTCTGGAGATTGCACACACATCCTACCCACTTCCCACTCTTCCTGGGATACTGAAGACAGACAGCAGAGGGACTGCCTTCTGCAGTGCATCTTTGCAGAGATGAGTGTCTGCAGCAGGACATAATAGAAGGTTGAAAAGTGAGGTGGGGGAGCACACAGATTCTATCTTTATATCTGCCACTGGTCACATGGGTTTCTGGGCACCATTTAAGCTAGCTTTTGGGCTCCTTATCCTTCCCAGCAGACCTTTGGCATGTCTTGTGCTTCAGAGCAAAGAGTTATCATTTAGAAATGAAGATCTTTAGAAGGCCATTTTGGTTTGCTAGCCGATCAGGACCGCTGCTTAGGGACCGCTCCGCTTGAACTGTGAGTTTCTGCTTGGGGTTTTTTGCCTTCCATTCGGGGTTTCATGGGTCAGGAGGACTCCTGGTAGGGGGGAGCCGGCAGGATTGTGCTCTCACGAACCTGCATAAGAACGGGAGCCTGACGTCAGCCACAGGAGGTTTAAATCCCACCTGGGCTGTGCACGCGGCGCCATTTTGGTTCGCTAGCCGATCAGCTGATTGCAAAAAAAAAAAAAAAGTAAAAAATTTTTGTTTGTTTTGTTTTGTTTTCACTCAAACGTTGCACCATGGTTGTCACTCAGATGAAGGGTAGAAAAACAGTGTCTACCCAGACAGAGCTGTTTCATCAGCATGCTGGAGTCCAGGCTGCCAGCTGCAGAGAGTGCTTCAGCCTGGCACTTGGAATAGAAGGGGAGGGAGAGGACACCTGTGTCAGGTGTGACCTGGTGAACTTTCTCCTCAGCCTGGTGGCAGAGCTGAAGGACGAAGTGGCCGAGCTGAAGGAGGGGGTATCTAGGCTAAGGACAATAAGGGAAAGTGAAAGGGAGTTAGATTTGTGGGAGAAGGCTCTGCAGATCTCCCCTGCTGAGGGAAGGGACCCTGGAAATGGAGAGGGCTAGATACAGGTCCCTGCCAGGGGTGGCAAGAGAAATCCACCCCGACCCTCTCCTCCTCCTCCACTGCCCTTGCATAATAATTATGAGGCCCTGCAGGCTGAGGGCAGTGGGGATGAGAGTGCTGAGGCTGAGGAGCAGCCATCCAGAGGGGAGCCTACGGCCAAGCAGTCCCCACCAGCTATAACGATCAGCTCCACAAAGAAAAGGAGAAGGGTTATAGTTGTTGGGGACTCTCTCCTGGGGGGTACTGAGGGACCCATATGTCGTCCTGACCCATCCCACAGGGAGGTCTGCTCCCTGCCCGGGCCGCGGGTTAAGAGCATTGCTAGGAGACTCCCTAAATTAATCCAACCCACTGACTATTACCCTCTGTTGGTAATACAGGCTGGGGGTGATGAGATTGACAAGAAGGGCATCAGGGTGATTAAGAAGGAGTTCAGGGCCCTTGGACAATTGATTGATGGGGCAGGAGCTCAAGTGGTGTTCTGCTCAGTTCCCTCAGTGTCAGGGGTGTACACTGAGAGGAATGGGAGAACCCATACCATCAACAATTGGCTCAGGGGATGGTGCCAGCGGCAGAACTTTGGTTTCTTTGATCATGGGGCAACTTTCACTGCACCTGACCTGCTGGGTCCTGATGGGGTGCATCTATCTAGAAGGGGTAAGAGAGTCCTGGCACTGGAGTTAGCAGGGCTCCTTAGGAGGGCTTTAAACTAGGTCTGAAGGGGGTGGGTGAGGCAATCCGTCCCTCTGCAGAGGAAAGAGTAGGGTGCAAGGTAGGGTCAATTGAGAAGTCAGGAACCCAGCTGTGATGCATGTACACCAATACACGCAGCCTAGGCAATAAGCAAGAGGAGTTGGAGGTCCTGATCCATCAGGGCGACTGTGATATAGTCGCCATCTCAGAAACTTGGTGGGACAACACGCACAATTGGAGTGCTACACTGGGGGGGCTACAGGCTCTTTAGGAGAGACAGGCGAGGGAGAAGAGGAGGAGGGGTGGCTCTGTATATTAGGGAGTCACTCTCTGCCACACAACTTGAGGTGGAAGATGAGGGAATTGAGAGCCTGTGGGTCAAAATCAGAGGGCAGCCTAACAAATCTGACATCCTGGTTGGAATCTGTTACAGACTACCCAACCAGGATGAGGAGGCTGATGAATTGTTCTACAAGCAACTGGAGGCTGTCTCAAGATCATCAGATCTTGTCCTTGTTGGTGACTTCAACCTCCCAGATATCTGCTGGGAACTTAATTCAGCAGAGAGGAGGCAGTCCAGAAGATTCCTGGAGCGAATGGAGGACTGCTTCCTGACACAGCTGTTAAGCGAGCCTACTAGGGGACAGGCTCTGCTTGACCTGCTGTTCTCCAATAGGGAAGGGCTGGTGGGAGACGTGACGGTGGGAGGCTGCCTAGGGTGCAGTGACCACGAGACAGTGAAGTTTTCAATATGCAGGGAGATAGGGAGGACTACCAACAGAACCTTCACCTTGGACTTCCAGAGGGCAAATTTCAGCCTGTTTAAGAAACTTATTTGTAAAGTCCCCTGGGTATCAGCCCTCATGAACCAAGGGGTCCAGGATGGGCCTACTTCAAACAGGAGCTCTTGAAGGTACAGGAACTGGCAGTTCCCATGTGCCAAAAGATGAGCTGGTGGGGAAGGTGACCGGCCTGGATGAGCAAGCAGCTCCTGGAGGATCTAAGGGGAAAAAAGAGGCTGTATCACCTTTGGAAGGAGGTGAAGGCTTCTCAAGGTATGTTCAAGGAAGTTGTTAGATTATGCAGTAATAAAATTAGGGAGACAAAGGCCCAGCTGGAACTGAAGCTGGCCACCTCTGTCAAAGACAATAAAAAACATTTTTACAAATATATTCACGATAAGAAGAAGGTCAGGAAGAACTTCTACTCCTTATTGGACCTGGAGGGGAACACGGTGACTGAAGACGAGGAAAAGGCTGAGGTCCTCAACACCTTCTTTGCCTCAATTTTTAACAGCAAGGCAGGAGTTCAGGACGAGTGGCCTCCTGAGCTGGGTGATGGGGTCGGGGAGCAGTGTAATGCCCCGGTAATCCATGAGGAATTAGTTCGGGACCTGCTGAGCCACTTAGACTCTCACAAGTCCATGGTACCGGATGGGATCCATCCTAGGGTGCTGAGAGAGTGGCAGATGAGCTGGCCAAACCGCTTTCCATCATTTTCCTCCAGTCCTGGCTCACCAGTGAGGTCCCAGGTGACTGGAAACTGGCCAATGTGGTCCCCATCCACAAGAAGGGTCAGATGGAGGAACCTGGAAACTCCAGGCCAGTCAGCCTGACCTCAGTGCCAGGGAAAGTGATGGAGCAGATTATCCTGGCGGCAATAACTGCACACCTGAAGAATGGCCAAGGGCTCAGGTCCAGCCAACATGGATTTAGGAAGGGCAGGTTCTGCCTGACCAACCTGATCTTCTTCTATGATCGGGTGACCCGTCTGATGGACGTGGGGAGGCCTGTGGATGTGGTCTACCTGGACTTCAGCAAGGTCTATCACACCGTCCCCCACACCAAACTGCTGGCTAAGCTGTCAGTTTGTGGCTTGGACCACAACACTCTGTGCTGGGTTAGCCCAGAGAGTGGTGGTGGTGGTGAATGGTGCCACATCCAGCTGGTGGCCAGTCACCAGTCTCATCCCCCAGGGATCAGTGCTGGGTCCCGTCCTCTTTAACATCTTCATTGACGATCTGGATGAGGGGGTTGAGTCAGTCATCAACAAGTTTGCAGATGACACCAAGTTAGGAGCAGATGTTAGTCAGTTAGAGGGTGGAAAGGCTCTGCAGAGGGACCTCGACTGACTGGACAGATGGGCAGAATCCAATGGAATGGCATTTAACAAGTCCAAGTGCCGAGTGCTGCACTTTGGCCACGGCAATCCCATGGAGAGCTACAGGCTGGGGTCAGAGTGGCTGGAGAGCTGCCAAACAGAGAGGGACCTGGGGATACTGATGGACAGACACCTGAATATGAGCCAGCAGTGTGCCCAGGTGGCCAAGAGGGCCAATGGCATCCTGGCCTGCATTGGAAATAATGTGGCCAGCAGGAGCAGGGAAGTCATTGTGCCCCTGTACTCTGCATTGGTTAGACCACACCTAACCACCTTGAGGCCACACCTTGAGTCATGTGTCCAGTTCTGGGCCCCTCAGTTTAAGAAGGACATTGAGACACTTGAACGTGTCCAGAGAAGGTCAACAAGGCTGGTGAGAGGCCTTGAACACAAGTCCTATGAGGAGAGGCTGAGGGAGCTGGGATTGTTTAGCCTGGAGAGGAGGAGGCTCAGGGGTGACCTCATTGCCCTCTACAACTACCTGAAGGGTGGTTGTAGCCAGGAAGGGGTTGGTCTCTTCTCCCAGGCAACCAGCACTAGAACAAGGGGACACAGTCTCAAGCTGCGCCAGGGGAGGTTTAGACTCAAGGTGAGGAGAAAGTTCTTCACCGAGCGAGTCGTTCGTCATTGGAATGTGCTGCCCAGGGAGGTGGTGGAGTCACCGTCCCTGGAGGTGTTCAAGAAGAGATTGGACATGGTACTTGGTGCCATGGTCTAATCATGGGGTCTGTGTTGGTAGGTTGGACTCGATGATCCTCAAGTTCTCTTCCAACCTTAGTTATACTGTGATACTGTGATACTGTTACACTTTCAAGACCCTCTCATGTCTAAGAAAGACATATTTTAACAGATTTCCATTGGAATCACCACACTGTGATGCATTTTTTTATGCCTGGATATGTTTTTCAAAATGTAGCATCTCAACAAATTCCTTCATCATGGGACTGGTGGCATTTACTTTTTGAAGGACATGCCTTTTTAATTCGGCTGATAGGGAACATGTTTGTGTGGGAGCACAGCAGGACTGTTCCCTTATCTCCAAACAACATGATCAGATATTTTGCAGATGGAGATGTTACTGGTGTGGTTATGCTCTGACCATTTCGGGGAGGAGGTAAAATGTGTAGTCAGGACATGTATCACAGTAAGCTACGTATCACAGTGTCTTTGAGTTTCATAGAAAATGAAGAAATCTGAAAAGGAATGGAATAGCTACTTTCTGTACAGGTAATTCTTTGTTGGGTGATAGCACGATGGGGTTTATGGAAAGACATTATTGTAGCTTTAATTCCAGGATGTAGTTATTAGTGGGGTATTACATTAGCCTTGCAGTGAAGTTCCATGCAGATGAAACATAAATACCTGCAAAGTACTGATACCAGGAAATGGAAAGAAGATAAAGTGCCACAAGTGATGGCTCTTTATTTCTTCGGGCTTTTTAAAAAGTACCAATATATAAGTACTTTGCAAGGAAATGATTACAAAACAGGTCCTGTGCCTGACTATTGTTTTATCTGCCAAAGAATTATGCCTGTTTTGTGCTTTTTCTGTTAGCATAGTTTTTTCCAGAGAAAACCCTTTACTACCAATTACACTGGAGACATAAGAAGCACATGAGTGTAAACTTATTCTAAGTAGAGGTGTTTTGTTGCTTTCCTTTTTTTTTTTCTTGTTTGTTTGTTTGTGTTTGTTTTAGTGGGGGGGTTGTGGGTTTTGTTTATGCAGAATACTGTAGGTTAGGGCTGGCTAGACAGTTTTCCTATGGTTGCAATGAAGTTTGTAGAACATGATCTAATTCCCTCAAATCACCAGTAGCTGTGAAATGCAGGTTTGCTATACCTTCCACCAGAGCAACCTGCAAGACAAATACATGATTTTCCTGCATTATTATATATATGATTTCTGTTTATAAAAAGTCAGATTATTAAAGTCAGATTATTAAAGTCAGGTATATATTATAGAACTATTTGAAGGCTGATGAGGAAGTTATCTTTTCTCTGGCAACTTCTGGCTATCAGAAACAACAGCATGAGCACTGAAGTGTGGGGTTTTTTTCCTCAATTCAGCAATCTGCTGTTTAAATTTTTGCATATTTGTTGTTTGCAAAATGGCCTGAGACTATTAATTACTTACTTTCTTTAGGGAACTGTATATTTAATTTTTGATGATTAGCGATTTTTTTCTATGCAAAAATTTCACTAGAGCAAAACACGTATTTTAGTTAGAGGGAAAGATCTTCCTATTTGTTTTCTTTATTTCTCCCAATGCTAGTTGAAGAAATTATTTACAAAATTGGAACGTAATTAGAATATAGTACATTATTGTAAGTTCTCTAGCTTGAGAGAGACCTGGGGGTGCTGGTTGATGGTAGGCTGAACATGAGCCTGCAGTGTGCCCAGGCAGCCAAGAGGGCCAATGGCATCCTGGCCTGCATCAGGAACAGTATGGCCAGCAGGAACACGGAGGTCATTCTGTCCCTGTACTCAGCACTGGTTAGGCCACACCTTGAGTACTGTGTCCAGTTCTGGGCTCCTCAGTTTAGGAAGGCTGTTGACTTGATGGAGCGTGTCCAGAGAAGGGCAACAAAGTTGGTGAGGGGCTTGGAACACAAGCCCTATGAGGAGAGACTGAGGGAGCTGGGGTTGCTTAGCCTGGAGAAAAGGAGACTCAGGGGTGACCTTATTGCTCTCTACAACTACCTTAAGGGAGGTTGTAGACAGGCAGAGGTTGGTCTCTTCTCCCAGGCAACCAGCACCAGAACACGAGAGACAGTCTCAGGCTGCGCCAGGGGAGGTTTAGGCTGGAGGTTAGGAGGAAGTTTTATACAGAGAGAGTGATTGACCATTGGAATGGGCTGCCCGAGGAGGTGGTGGAGTCACCATCACTGGAGGTGTTCAGGAGGAGAGTTGATAGGGTGCTTGGTTGTATGATTTAGTTGGTTGGGTGGTGTTGGATGATAGGTTGGACACAATGATCTTGAAGGTCTCTTCCAACCTGGTCTATTCTACTCCTATTCTATTCTATTCTATTCTATTCTATTCTATTCTATTCTATTCTATTCTATTCTATTCTATTCTATTCTATTCTATTCTATTCTATTCCATTCCATTCCATTCCATTCCATTCCATTCTATATATGTGTGTGTGTGTGTGTGTGTATATATATATATATATCACAGAACCTCAGAAACATTCAGATTGGATATGACCCTCAGGATCATCAAGTCCAACTGATAACCCTACTCTACAGTTTTTACCCCTAAACCCCAAGCACCACACCCAAATGACCAGTAAACACATCTGGGGTTGGTGACTCAACCACCTGCTCAGGAAGGCCATTCCAATGCTTGAACACTCCTGTGAAATTTTTTCCACTAATTTCCAGTCTAAACCTACCCAGTCACAGTGTGAGGCCATTCGCTCTTGTTCTATTGCTATTTACCTGTAAGAAGAGACCAGCACCAATCTCCCCACAACATCCTTTCAGTAGTTGTGGAGAGCAAAGAGGTCTCTCCTCAGCATCCTCTTTTTCAAGCTGAACAGCCCTAGCTCCTTCAGTTGCTCTTCATTTGTTTAAAAATAGAAAAGGGATAAAGACAGTAAGCCTCAATTAAGGAAACAATTGTATGAACTGTTAGAATGTTTTAGTTTTAGTTTTAGTTTTGTAGTAGTTATTTTTGGGCAATGCAGATAAAAAAATCAGCTGTAGTCATACCTAATACAGTGACCAAAAGAAGATTGTACTGAATGGAGCAAAAAAAAAGTTGGTGAAAGAATATTTCAGGTATGATGCTTAGTACACAAAGAACTGAAGAATAGGACCAAAATTTAGTCTTTCCCAGATGTACAGATATGATGTTTATGGTTTCTGAAGGAAGGTATTTACTCCATGAATAAGCACAGCTTTCAAACCAGCCAAGTCCAATGAAAACAGTACAAAATACTCTTGATACATTTTGATTCCTTTTTTCCCCCAATATTTATTATTATCCCCCCTTCCCCTTTTCTTTTTGAAGAGATGAAGATCAATCTCTCTCTGGTTTAGACTGGCTATACTCAGGTTTAGGACACCTCCCTAACTTCTCCAGGAATGTGTATTCTATGCAAAAATAAGTGACACCACCTATTTTTCTTAGAAATCTATTATCCATGTCCTTTAAAAGTGTGTTGTTCCTGCTGGATATTACTTGCATACTCTGTTTAACAAAGACTGACTCTTCAGTGTAAACTAAAGACTACAATGCTACAACGGTGAAGCTAACAATTTAAGTGTTTCAGACACTGCAGATATTCCTTCCAGATTATGCTGAATCCTTTCAAGCTTGTATTAAAAAATCTAGGATCATTTGATTAATAGCATCACTGGTAACTTTATACAGTAGAGAATTCTGCTATTGGAAGATAAGGTAATTCTGGTGCTCAACTGTTCTGAGGAATCAGGTGAGCAGAAACATGGCCATGTGCCAAGTCTCATCCTGGATGACTGCAAGAATAGGCAAAAAAGAAACTGGGAATGTGCTGCTAGCACTAGTAGATATTTGTCCTGAAAAAGACTGGTATGGTCTTTTCTAGGCACACAGCAAAGATTGATAGAGGTAAATCTGCTGCTCTGGTGAGACCTCGTCTGGAGTGCTATATCCAGCTGTGGGGCCCACAGCACAAGAGAAACATGGACCTGCTGGCACCAGAAGAGGGCTGCAAAATAATCAGAGGCCTGGAAAACCTGTCCTATGAAAGCAAGCTTAAAGAATTGGGGCTGTTCAGCCTGGAGAGGAGAAGGCTCCAGGGAGACCTTACAGCTACATTTCAGTATCTGAAGGGGACCTATAGGAAGGCTGAGGAGGGACTGTTTAGAAGGACTTGCAGCAATAGTGTTATGGAATTACTAATATTTACTAATAGGTAGAACCAATTAATAATAATAGTAATTTATTAATCCCAAATCCCACCAAAGATATTGATAAACTTATTTACAGATTCAAAATATTTGGTTGTGGTTACACAAGAGGAAACATGAAGCAATTTAAGCAATTTAGGAAAATCTGAAATGTGCAAACAATAACTCAAAAAGAAGTTACACGGTGCAAATGCTGGCTTTGCCCACAGGGGGTACTCTAGGGTCCACTTAAGAAAGTGCTTTGGCAACAGGACCTTTTTAACAGACACTTATACAGTTAGATTTGCCGGACTTGTTCATGCCTTGCTGCTTTAGCCTGGTGTGCTGGGTTACACCCATCCTGAATGGGGGCTGAAAGAACCCAGCCCCCAGGAGGACAAAAGAAACTTGATCCAGGTGAGCAGAGAAAGACTTGGTTTTCCCCCTCCCAGGAGGAGGGGTCCCTCAGGTCAAAGGTGGTCTATTCTACTCACCCTTCCTGTCTATGAAGTCTATAAAAAGGGGGCATTTGCTGCTGTTTCCCTCTTTCTTGCCTCGGTTCCTCGAAAGAAGATTGGCTGCTGGTGGTTCCTGTGCTGACCACGTGGTTGGGCCTGGTTCTTCAAGCTGCATCCACATTCTCTAAAGGACTGAATCCACTTACATTCAGGGAAATAGAAAGCCATCCAGGCTTGGTTTTGTATATTTTCATATTTATCCTTATCCCTTACCTTTGTGAACCCTCCCTGTTACTGCTATATATATTTTGTTAAAAAATTTACTTCTCCTGCTTCCAAACTGATTCCAGACTATTTCTTTTGTAGATTCACCTCCTTCCCTTTTCCCTCCCCCTTTTCCTCTTCCTTTTTTTTTTTTTTTTTTTTTTCTTTTCTTACTAGGGAAAGGAAGGGGGGGAGGAATCTCAAACTGTTATTATTAGAGCTTTTAAACTCCAGTTAAGGCTGAAACCAGCATCTTCCTGGATGCCACAATTTTAATCCAAGAAGAATGGCCAACGGGGAAAGAGAATGATAAGATAGAAACATGATACCTTCACCTGTAGAATCAAGCTTGCCTAAACATGGCCTGATGCACACAGAGTCCATAGGTGTGTCATGAGGTCAGGAACACATGCGTCACATGCAACCCTTATCCTTGGTTTTCCTGGACACCAGGAGAAGTCTTTCCAGACAAGCCTGAGCAATGTCCAGGTTTGCAGACTTACAGGCACCTAGCCCATTGTCTGTTTTAGGGCATGTTAGGGGTTGTCCCTCTGGGACAGATAGGACAAGGGGCAATGGTTTTACACTGGAGCAGGGTAGATCTAGGTTGGACATTAGGAAGAAGTTCTTCACAGCAGGAGTGGTAAAATACTGGAATGGGTTGTCCAGGGTTGTTGTTGAGACCCTGTCCCTGGAGACATTCAAGGTCAGACGATGTGGCCCTGGACAGCCTAATCTTTGAGGTGTCCTTGCTCACTGCAGGGGGGTTGGACAAGATGACCTTTGAGGCACCTTTCAAATCCAATGCAATCATTGAATCTGTGATTTTACCCATGCATTTCTGCTGAGTATTGTAGGATGATCAATAAACTGTTGAACTAAAAGCTGCCAGTTATAGGTGAATATTACTAGTGTTAAATGTCTTCCTGACAATCTCAATATAATCCAAGTTAAATGAAGGAGACAGGAAAGCAACACAGTTTGTCAAGATTACATAGAAGTGTCCACCCTTTTCTGCCACCTCTGAAGGGTTATCATGGGTTCAGCCAGTTGAATCTGTTGAGGAATATTCAATACCTTGCTGATATCATGCCAGGTTTAAAATGAAAGTGCTGATCAGAGCAAAAGGTGATGAGGCTTGGAGCTCAGCCTGTAACTTGTGACACATCCTGTTTCCTGTGGGAAAGGCTGGCTGACACAAAGGGTCATGGACTTGTAGTTCAGATTGCTTCCTGTTTCTGGGGGTACTTCTGGCTTCTGGCTTGGGCTGTTGGGTTATCTTCTGCTTTTGCTGGCTTTGTACTTCAGGGGGCTGCTGGTTTGCTTCTGGTTTTTTTTTCTGTGCTTTTCTGCCATTTAGATATTCTACGTTGTATTATTCCATTAAGTTCTCCTTGCCTCTTCTGTGTTTCTCTCATTCCTGACCATGGAGGTGAGCGTTGTTAGGGCAGACTGTTGAAACTAATCCACTGTCTGTGTAAAAGTATAATAAGGGTTTAGAAAGAATTATGTTGAAAGCAGGGATTTGTTGACAACAGATTTGTTCACAACTCTCTTCCCTCAGTCTGAAAAAAAAATGTTTTATTTTTATTTCACAAATCTATAATGAGAGCCAGGCAGTTGAAATGAACTAGAAGAATCTGCAAAAATGAGAGGGCTATATTGTCAATGCTTTTTACTTCAGTATTGTTGTGGTGGGTTGGAAGGGGTGAGGCCAAGAAGCCTCTTCCCTCCCCCCCTGTAAGTAAAGGGAAAGAAAAATTGAAGGGAAAGGAAAAAAAAACCTCACCAGCTGAATTAGCAAAGCAGTGGAGCTATATTTACAAAGCAGTGTAGGATTTTGCAGGGGAATATTTACAAATTTACAATATCTACAATATATACAAAGATATACAACAGAGTAACACAGAAATGAGAGTAACCCCCCTCGGCCGAGGGGATTCCCCACCTCCGCTCTCCCCTCTCTTCCCCCCCCTTTCCCCAGAATAGTTCGGAAAAGAAGGAGAAAGAAGAAAGAAAGAAGTTAAAAGCAGTTTGTGTTAATTGGAAGCAGTTAATACAGGCTTGGCTTATCTTATCTCCAAGGCCGAAGTCTTGGCAGAAAGCCCAGCACAGCCAGAGAGTTGCTGCACTGTGGAAAGGCGGAAGCAAGACTGAAGATAAAGTTCCCGGAGTGCCCAGGATATTTTCTCCTGCACTCCCAGTTCAGAAGGTGCTTCCTCCCACTTCACCAATGAAAATTAGTTTAGACTCTTCCTTCCGTTTACCAACTTCCGTCCACCATATTCCCTTTCTTAAAGGGACAACGTCAACCGGCCACAATTGTAATGACTGAAAATCAAATAGGAAGATGTGTTCAGTACACTGTTCATTTTGGGATGGTTTGAACCTTGGTTTCCATTTTCCTGCATTTCCCTTTTGACTTTAAAGTTAAAACATATTTTAAAGCATAATTTTATTATAGAAAGCACATTCACTTTGAGTGAAACACTTTGAAGTTACTGCCATAAGAACTTTGCTGACTGCCCCTCAAATAAACACTTCAGTCACACATCTCTAGCATCATTCCATATTTTTTGTTCACTTAATTTTCCTGATTGAAGATGTAGGTATTTTATACAATGTGGAATCACCCTGAGAGGAGGGATGTGGAGAGACTCCAAACTATAATTCATTTTAGCATATTTACCTGTGAACTTCTCTGGTAAGTACAGGAGCTAGTTGATACCCAAGCTCCAGACTGGACTGAGCATGAATAGAATAGAATAGAATAGAATAGAATAGAATAGAATAGAATAGAATAGAATAGACCAGACCAGGTTGGAAGAGACCTTCAAGATCATCGCCTCCAACCCATCAACCAATCCAACCCACCTAAACAACTAAACCCCATCAAGTCTCGTCCTAAACACCTCCAATGATGGTGACTCCCCTACCTCCCTGGGCAGCCCATTTCAATGAGCAATCACTCTCTCTATATAGAACTTCTTCCTAACATCAGGTCTGAACCTCCCCTGGTGCAGCAGAGACTGTGTCCTCTAATTTTGATTGGCATCCCCTGTTCCATGGCAGAGTGTCCTTATTCTGCTCTGCTAGCCAGTGGTAAGAAAGGATCATGGCTTTTTTGTTGCAGTCAACATTAATACCCTTCCCCTCTCACAGCAAGATAAACTGAAAAATTCATCTGGATTTCATAGAAATACGGTAGTAGAGGAAATTATTCTTTGCATGGGTGCCAATAAAAAGGAAAAAAAAAAAAAGGCTGTGAAGAAAATATGAGAACTATGTAGAATGTTAGTTGGAATTTCAAATTTTGATTTAAAGTATCATTTACCTGTATACATACATGTATCTGCACATGCATGCATCTCACTCCATGTTTAACAAGTGAGAAGCAGCAATTCTTCTAAGAGTGTTTTTCACAAAGTGGGATAAATTTTAATTGAATTAATCACCAATTACAAACTATTGTCTAGCAGGACAGGGTAATGCTGTCTCCTTACTTCTTGAACTGGAATGTATTAAGCAACAATGGATCCTTTACTGACAGAAATTGGCAATATGATAAAATCCACAGAAAGCTGAACCTGCAGAAATGATCCTCAAATTAAACATAATAAAGGTAACTATTTGCCCTCCCTGTAAGAAAAAAATAACTAAAAACCTCCACACTTTAGAGTAGATAATGTAGTCTATCAGCAGCAACTGATTTTATCTCTACCAGAAGAGCCAAAATTGTGCAAGGTGCTGTTGAGGTAATAGAAGAAACTGAAAAATGAGAAAATAATATATTCAGGTTTAAAAAGTTCTTCTGACAGAGGTCCCAAGGAAGCTGGTGAGATTCACAGTGGTTAAAAATTAGCTGTCAAACATATATTTTGTATTGGTTTATCTGGTGATTATGAAAACTTCCAATTTGTCTGTGAATGAGGCACCTCTTTCAGGGAGATTTCTTGACAGCTGAAGAATTGAATATTGTAGTTGTCAGATGACAGAATCCTTATTAAACTTACTTCATAAACACACAGCACTTTTAATGTGAGACAAATCCCCAGTGTTCTTCCTTACTTCTGTTTTAACAGTTTTATGAAACTTAGAAACTTGCTAACATGTTGAGTGTCTCAATAAGTACTCTGCTTTGATACATCTTTATAGTGTGTGGTGTGTTCTCATTTGCCCTTCTGCAGACAGTGTGGGTCATAGTCAAGTATAATTTTCCCTGAATTCAGAGAATTCAGTGAAAATTCAGTGAAATGACAGAAAAGTACCTCTGCTCAGATCACTTTGTTGATGTCAGTAGGGTTACCAGGGAGGTCAGATCAGTTTTAACCTTTCATCATGTTAATACTAAAAAATGTTCACAATGTTGTGAAGGATCACATCCTATCTTACGGACTTGTACCAGTCACTTTATACCTTGTTGTTGTAGTGTGAAGGTTTAGTCCAACCGTACCAATAAAAAGCTCAGCTGAACTCAGCCAGAGAAGTGAATGAAGCTGTATTTTACAGTCAATAATGGACTGCAATTAATATATACAAAAAATACAGTATTTACAATATTATACAAGAATTTACAGGAGGAAACAACACAGAAATCCCCCTTGGAGGAGGATTCCACCTCAGGTTCCCCCCAAACCTCTCTCCCTAGTTAATTAGAAGAAAAGAGAAAAAGAGAAAAATATTAGGGAAATTAGCTCAAAGTTTGTTAAGAAGTTAGTGGCTTATCTTATTAGGTTCTGTCCAGGGTCAGCATGCATGCCAATAGAAAGACAGAAGCTGGAGTGAGAACAGAATGTAAGATTGTAAAATGCCATCCCACTCATCCACCAATGAAATTAATTTAGAATTATCTTCCTTTTGTTTTCCTTTTTACATCCAAACATTCAGCAAGAGAATTCCGCAACTATTTTTTTTCTTAAAAGCACAGCCTAAACTGTGATACTTGTGGACTAACACCCAGTTAGTCCATATTAGTTACACTACAGGTAGAAGATTCACAAATTCCCACTCCAGAAGGAAGAGTGGGGGAAACTAATGCTGCTCTAAAGAGAAGTTAAAATCTGCATGACATCCACTTAGCACTGGCCTCTGATACAAGAAAGCATTAGATATTATTATTAAAACAACTGCAATTATTATTATTTTTGATACTACTATCATTACTGTTACTGAGTTGGTATTATGATAAAGTTTCTTCAAGATCCTTTTCTATCCCAATAATTTATGCTTTCGCCTCTTTGTTCTTACATGAGTGATTGCCACTAGTTTTTTATGGTGATTAAATATTTTTAGTGGCTAAATTTTAAATAATTGCATATATTTGGACATACTAACCTTATTTAAGCATTAATTTCCTCAGCATTGGTGGAGAATAGACTTTTGCTCCCAAATAATCTTCATTGACAGACAATTCAAACTGCCCAGGAGCCATTTTTATTTTCATGGTATGCAAGATAAATTCCTACAATCAGACTAGCAAGAAACCAATTACCTTATGCATATGTATGAAAGCAGTTGAAAATACCCAAATAAAAGTTTCTGGAACTGGCAGAAGGGAAACATTTTGTTGTCTACCATACAATTAAAATGAGTTTCACTGTGTTCCCTTTTAAAAGAATAATTCAATTTTTACAGTCTCTTTATATAGTTTTGCTTGTTTAAAATATTAAACATTTTTTTTACAGTATACTAAAAATGTCTTCAAAATTTGTGAGATTTAAATCACATAATCCCCAAACATGCTGAAGAAAGTTAAGAAAGGAAAATTTGCAGCTCAGTCCCATGCAATACTTTAAATATTTGAAGAGGAGTCATAAATAGACTGACCTGTTCACCAGCAGAGCAGGTGTTCATGCCTTTCTAATGACTGGGTAGAGGATAACATCTCCAAGAGGGAAATGGCAAGCAGTCATACACCAGTGTTCTAAAATCATGTCTCAGCACCTGTTTCCAGACATTAAAATTGTACTTTTTGCTATGCTATGCTGATTTAATTTTACCTGTTCCCTGGATGTTCATGTTGCCTCTTTCCTGCCACTTCTTATGTATATATGTATGTTTGATGTACATTATACATGAACTCAAAAGTCTAAGAAAATATTTTGCTGCTGGAGTGCATAAGGAAAATGAAAGAAGAAACATATGGAACTGAATGAGTCCTGGCTTTGTCTCCCATGGTTGAAGTTCCCAACAGTTATGAATAAATTAAGGTTATGTCTCTAAAACACTGTATTTATTTAAAGACATTTAGAAAATTTATTACCACAAGCTGAAAAAAGCTATTTTAGATATGAGCAAAAGATCATGCTTATGGGAGTGAGGAATATTCAGACTAAATATCTTTGAAACTTTCCAAAGTCAGAGGGGAAAAAAATAACTGTAAAAAGAACACAAATGGTTTCCATATTAATATTTTTAATGTATTATTCTTTTTGAAATCCTGAAAATCCTGGAGTCCATATTTTATGACAGCAAGCTTGACATGATAATTGTATATTTTATTGTGAAAATACTTTTTTCAATTGTTTTAAAATTTAGTACCTCTTAATTTCAACCTGGTTTATCTATTCTATTCTATTCTATTCTATTCTATTCTATTCTATTCTATTCTAATATAAATGCTATCAGCATTTTTTGGGGATATAGAATTGAAGAAGAAGTGAGAAATATTAAAACTGATCACCATTTGTAACATATTTTCAGCAACATTATGGTGTCATACAGTAACTAATTTCTACTTTATAATTCCAATAAAAATATGAAAGAGCTTTGGCAGCTGTTCTGAGTAGATGAGGCTGCTCATCAGGTGGCAACATTCTTAACCTTTAGGCTTTTTATTTTTATTATTTAATAAAAAAAAAAAAAGTTAAAAATTATACAATTTGTGTATTTGCCAAAAAGTTGTTTTTTTTTTTTTCCTAAAAACATGTGCTGAAGATCTGACCCATGAGGATTTATGGCAGAAAGTGAAATACCTCCATCTCTAGGAAAGAGAAATGTGAAATAAAATGTTGATCTTGATAAAATCTGTACCAAAATTATCTTTTATTTATTTATATTTGTTAAGTTAAATCTGTATTCCTTTCCCAAAGGATTAAAATAATTATGTAGTATAGATGGTAGCAAATTCACCCTTCTCCAAGCTCTTTCCCTCTGATACCCTTCCTCAGATAGGGCTGGGTGATTGGTTAGATTTCATGATCTTGGAGGTCTCTTCCAACCTGGATGATTTTGTGATTCCCTGAAGAGAGCTCTGCCTTTAAGATGCCTCTTGCTGATGTAAATAATTCTGAATTAGAATTAGTTGCGTGCCTTCACTGCTAGTCCTAGACCTCCTCCAGTCATGGTTTTCAGCTTCAGGACCGAGGAGCTGGGTCCTCTGACTACTACTGAAGTCCTTCATGACCTCTCGTTATCTGTGGAAAAGGAATGCTAATGCTTCCCTTCTCAGATTTGCTTTGGTGGCTGGCCAACTTAAAAATTGCATCAGTAGTGTGAGCTAGCATCTCCAGTTATAAAAGAATGTACTCTGCTCAGTGCTTTTTATTTTTTCTCCATCTTTATTTTCTTTTTTCCCCCCACTTCCCTTGCCCCACTCCTCCCCATTTCTTAGTCTGAAATGTGCAAATATTATTCCAAACTGCAACTGGTGGTTTTTTTTTTTTTTTTTCTCAAACCAATAGACTGTGGAGTTTTTAGGGAGATCCAGGCATTTGTAATTGGAAGTACAATTACCAGTATGCTAAGTAATAAGATACTTAGGGACCAACCTGTTATAAATGAAGTCAGGTTTATGTTCTACTCCTCTCTAGAGCTTAATTGCATTATTCAGAGCTGAATGGAATTCTGTATTCCAGCAGATGAACCCAGGGGTATGTGCTTGTGCTTTCTTCTGTCTGAAAAGTTGGATATGAACCAGCTATGTGAACTCACAACCCAGATGGCCAGCAGGTCCAGGGAAGTGATTCTGCCCTTCTACTCTGCTCTGGTGAGACCTCACCTGCAGTTCTGGGTCCATCTTTGGAGTCCTTGGCACAGGAAAGACAAGGAACTGTTGGAGAGCTTCTAGAGGAGGACACACCAATGATTAAGAGACTAGAACACTTCTCGAATGAAGACAGGCTGAGTGGTTTGGAATTGTTCAGCCTGGAGAAGAGAAAGCTCCAGAGAAGTTTTGCAGTCTTTGAGTGGTTAAAGGGGCAATAATAAAGATGATAGACTTCCTATCAGGGTCTGTTGTGACAAGACAAGGGGTGATGGTTTTAAACTAAAAGAGGGAGATTTACACAAGATAGAAGGAAGATATTTATTGCAGTAATGGAGGTCACTGGTGCACTGACATAGCTTGTATTACCTCTAAAATTAGTTGCAAAGCATCCTTTATGTACTCTTAATGTTGAACGGATCATTAAGGGACATGCTATGCAACTGAAAAATCAGAAGTCATCTTTCTTTGGCAGTAAGTTTCTCATCCTCTGTTACAGCAAAGTGAAGAGCTGTCTTCATGTTTTCACACAGCTCTGGGATCTAACATCAGCATCTGTAGTGGAGGAAGAGAGATACAGGCTAGGTTTTTAGGACAAAGTATGTGAGATGCATGAGTGTTCCTTAAGTTATAGTCAAGACTATCTTCCAGCAGGAGTACCTGGGGAACACTAGTGAACTTCCTACCCTGAAGGAAGTGGAACATGTTTAAATCTTTATTTATTCAATATGTTTCATTAACAAGAAGTATGGTTTGGCAAAATCTATCAATGCTGTATTTGTAGCTGTCAAAAAAGGAGATATAATTTTTCCTTTATTATAAATCATATGGCAATATTAATCAAAATATTAATAACCTTTGTTAATATGAAAATTGCCAAAACATATCAGAAGGTTTGATGTACTGTTAGATATATTTACCATGAGAATGTGCAGTATTTGGGCAACTACAACAATTTAAGCAACTTTATGCAAACAGGGAGGAACTAACAGAAAGAGAATACCCCTTGAGAGAAATGGCACTTGACCACCGTGGGAGGAAGACTCAACAAGAACAGTTATGCCAAAGAGGCAGTTAATTAATTACTCACAGGCAGTTGTACCCAGGTAGGGAGTGCTGCTGCTGTGTATTAGAGGCTTTTGGGTAGTCTCATGTGCCAGGTACGGCTGGTTGCTGGTAGGAATGGCACGCAGTCGTTGGTGGCTGGTCTGGCTTCAGCAGACAGCAGGCTGCTAATGACACTTAGGATAGAATGGAATGGAATGGAATGGAATGGAATGGAATGGAATGGAATGGAATGGAATAGAATAGAATAGAATAGAATAGAATAGAATAGAATAGAATAGAATAGAATAGAATAGAATAGAATAGAATAGAATAGAATAGAATAGAATAGAATAGAATAGAATAGAATAGAATAGACCAGGTTGGAAGAGACTTTTGAGATCGCCATGTCCAACCTATCATCCAACACCACCTAATCAACTAAACCATGCCACCAAGCGCCCTATCAAGTCTCCTCCTGAACACCTCCAGTGATGGTGACTCCACCACCTCCTCGGGAAGCCCATTCCAATGGGCAATCACTCTCTCTGTGTAAAACTTCCTCCTAACCTTCAGCCTAAACCTCCCCTGGTGCAGCCTGACACTGTGTCCTCTTCTCACTTCTCATGATGGGTTACTTGCTTTGTCCTGGGTGAATTGAGGCATGGCAAAATCCTAGTCACAAGGGGAAGCAGACTTGTCTCTGACTTCTAAGTTCTTGTGACTCCTCTGGTAGCTTGCAGTGTGTATGCTCATGGCTATATCCCAGGCGCTGGACTGGGCAACTCACGGCTATGCAACTTGAGGCAGTTTAAGCCAGACAAGGTCCAAGCAAGTTCAAGCACACAAGGATTAAGCAATGCAAAGGCATGGCAAAGGCAAGGCTAAGCAAGGCTAATAAGCAAGGCGCAGGCAACTAGAAATCAGCCTGTATATAAATCTTGCCTGAGATTGACCGGACCAATAGGGCATGAAACCAGCACATGGTTACCCGATGGGAAGGGGTTCTGCCAGTCTGTGGCCAGAACATGTGCCCTTACCATAGATACAGGGTTGTTTCCAGGCATGCATGGTCCTGTCCCCTTTGTTCCTGTTACTGCATTACCCTGGCTTTCTGCAGGAAGAAGGGGGAGAAGAGGACCATGTCTAGACGCCTTAGTGTCTGTCTGAGTTTGTGCTGTGGCCGTTTGGCCTTACCATGAGAGTATCAAAATCCTTGTATACAACACTGCATTATTTTTGCCCAGAGAGTTGGAAATCATAAAGTATATTCATCCTGACTTTTACTCCTGTTAGTGCAATATATTTTGCCTTTCCACCTGTTTCAGAGGCAATATCTGTGACACTGGCTTCTCTTGTCTTCTCTGTCTGACATTATTGCTGTCTACAACTACCTGAAGGGAGATTGTAGCCAGGTGGGTGTTGGTCTCTTCTCCCAGGCAACCAGCTCCAGAACAAGAGTGCACAGTCTCAAGCTGCAGCAGGGGAGGTTTAGGCTGGATGAAGTTCTTTAGGAAGAAGCTCTTCATACAAAGAGTGATTGGCCATTGGAATGTGCTGCCCAGGGATGTGGTGGAGTCACCATCACTGGAGGTGTTTAGGAAAAGACTGGATGGGGCGCTTGGTGCCATGGTTTAGTTGATTAGATGGTGTTGAATGATAGGTTGGACTCAATGATCTCAAAGGTCTTTTCCAACCTATTCTATTCTATTCTATTCTATTCTATTCTATTCTATTCTATTCTATTCTATTCTATTCTATTCTATTCTATTCTATTCTAAATCATGTAGACATTATGGTGTTTGCCCACCTAGTAGACTAGGGACTTCCACCCTCCCTTTTTTTTTCCTTCAGGTAGGACTCTGTATAGGAGTGCAGTTATTCAGTTGAGCTTTTCTGCTCACCCACATCATGTTCCAAAAAGATTTTTGCTACTTTCTGGTGTCTTGTTGTTTTTTTTTGTTGTTGTTGTTTTGTTTGTTTGTTTGTTTTGTCAGTTTTACAACGAAGCGAATAGTACAGTCTTTTGTATCATGTCAAACCTAATTCGTTCACTTCTGGGAGTGATAGATGTATTCCATATAACAAGCTCAAAACTTACCAGAAAAGCAGAATGTTATTAACTAAATCTCCATAAAACTGATTAAACCCTCAGAAAACTGTAGCATACTGGAAAAGAAACTGGCTGCCACCTAACATCTGGAAACTGATTAGTCAGAAAAAGGAGGATATTTGGTTCTCAATGGAAGCAGTTGTGATTGAGGTAAAAGTTCTTCCTGGAGGATTAAAATGCAACAGAGAAAGGCAAGAAATTAGGGCCTCTTTGGTGCAGCACACACTAATTTGAATAGACTGGGTTTGTAATAGCAGAAAGCACATTTTAAGCAATCTAAGGAGAAGTTACCATCTATAACTTCTCCTTTTCCTTTGGTGAAATCCTGCTGAGCATCCAGCCACATGATCATGTATCCTGCAAGGTTGTATGGTAGACTCAGTACACACCCTGATGGCCTGGGAGTCATAGTTTAGAGATCATATCAACTCAGAATCAATTTGACTGGGATTTCTACCAATTTTACTTGTTCTTTTGCCTGTCCCTGTACTGATATGGCCATCTGTCTCGGTCTGGAGAGGGAAAGAGACTCAGTTCTTTTAGAATATTCCCGTGATGTGAAATTATAGGCACAAACGAGGCCAAAATATCAACAGCTAGACTATTTATTACATAAATTCAGTGGAAATAAGAAGGGGAGAGGGAGAAAATAGAGAGGGAGAGAGAAAAGAGAGAGAGAAGAGGAAAGGAATTATATTACCACACCCCTCATCCCCCAAGACAGTTTGAGTCTGTGGAGGAAAGGTGCTGCAGGAGATGTTGGGTTTGTAGACAAACGGTGCTGAGGCTTTGGCTGGAGAAGAGGTGTCCTCTGGGCAGCCTCTTCAGCTCCATGAGTTGCAGCAAGCGGAACTTAGGACACAGAGAAAGGGTTCAGTCTGCTTCTTCCAGGCTCCACTGCCTCTTTTCTCCAGAGCAGCATTGTCCTGGGCTTTTCCTTCTCAGCAGCATAGTCCTCCTCCTGTGTTTTTCTTCATCTCTACTTTTCTCCTGCGCTTTTCTTCCTTTAATCATCCAGTCCGGGAGACACAGTCCCCCACATTTTTCTTCTTCTAACCAGTAGTTGCTCAAGTCTTTTATACAGTTTTTAGTCCTTAGGTATGTGTCCAAGTATTGTCCCTCAGGAATTCAGGGGCCAGGAAATCATCCTTAGGTCTTGTCCTGAAGGCTTGATAGCTGGGTCCTTGGTCCATTGTTGTAGGCCAGCTGCAGTCCAGTTATGATGTTATCTTTGCACCTTCCAAGAGTCTTTCCAGTGGCTCTGCCCAACACATATCAGCTATTGTCTGGGCAAGCAGCAAGTGATTTTATCTTTGTTGAGTCACACCAGGACAGCCAACTTTTAGTCTCTCACACCATCTTTGTATGAAATGTATTTCTCATGCTCCACTGTTAATGGATGGTATCAGGCAAAAAAATGTATATGAACTGTTGCATGTGAAAAAATGCATCAGCTGTGTACTGTTGTGCACTTAAATAAATGCTTCTGAGACACTGATTTTGAGAGCAAAGGATCAAGTTGAAGCCAAGGTGGCACAGGCATTTCTGAGCAACCTTCTATGATCATGGGACTTAGAAAAGGATGGAGTGTTCAGATTCAGGGCTTTTGTTGATAAAGGAATTCTAAGTGGATACTGTGGGAATGGGCAGAAAAATGCAGAGGGATGATGGATGTAACAAACTTGATATTGCTAGAAACGTGCTCCCTCAGAGCAGCACGTTTACCTCATCCTCTCCTCTTGAGGTTCCCTTTCAATCGTATTAACTTGAATAAATGGTAAAGAAAGTGAAATGTGCCTATAATCCTGTTGATAATTTCACAGTGACGATTTACTTGTATATATATATACACCTTTACAATGGTTATGCTGCAATTAAGATTGAAACCTGGGTAGCTGTAATTCAACTACGTTTCAAAACAATTGTATCAGGTTTATATGTTGTATGAAACACCAGGGTGTAGTACTGCTTACATCTTCATTTGTAAATACTCCTTTAACTAGATAGGATTTCAGAGTTTTAACCTTGCTTGTTTCTACTACTTTGAAAACATGGAGGTAAAAAGTTTACAGAGGGACCTGGATAGATTTGATCAATGACTAACATTAATAGGATGAGCTTCAACAAGGCCAAATACCACTGCACTTGGGTCACAACAACCCCAAGCCATGCTAGAAGCTTGGGGAAGAGTGGCTGGAAAGCTGTCTGGCAGAAAGGGACCTGGAGTTCTAATCAACAAAAAACAAACCTTTAGAATACCTTTATTAGAATAAACCAAACCAGGTTGGAAGAGACCTTCAAGATCATCGTGTCCAACCCATCAACCAATCCAACCCACCCAAACAGCTAACCCATAGCACCAAGCACCCCATCAAGTCTCCTTCTAAACACCTCCAATGAGGATGACTCCACCACCTCCCCAGGCAGCCCATTCCAATGGGCAATCACTCTCTCTGTATAGAACTTCTTCCTAACATCCAACCTAAACCTCCCCTGGCGCAGCTTGAGACTGTGTCCTCTTGTTCCAGTACTGGCTGCCTGGGAGAAGAGACCAACATCTACCTGTCTACAACCTCCCTTCAAGTAGTTGTAGAGAGCAATAAGGTCACTCCTGAGTCTCCTCTTCTCCAGGCTAAGCAACCCCAGCTCCTTAAGTCTTTCCTCATAGGGTTTGTGTTCCAAACTCCTCACCAACTTTGTTGTCCTTCTCTGGACTCGTTCCAGCAGGTCAACATCCTTAATAAACTGAGGGGCCCAGAACTGGACACAGTACTCGAGGTGTGGCCTAACCAGTGCAGTGTACAGGGGCAGAATGACCTCCCTGCTCCTGCTGGCCACACTGTTCTTGATGCAGGCCAGAATGCCATTAGCCCTCTTGGCTGCCTGGGCACACTGCAGGCTCATGCTCAGCCTACTATCGACCAGTACCCCCAGGTCCCTCTCTACCTGGCTGCTCTCCAGCCACTCTGACCCCAGCCTGTAGCTCTGCATGGGGTTGTTGTGGCCAATATGCAGAACCCGGCACTTGGATGTGTTCAGTCTCATGCCGTTGGACTCTGCCCATCTGTCCAGCCTGTCGAGGACCCTCTGCAGAGCCTCTCTACCCTCCAGCACATCAACTCCTGCCCCCAGGTCTGCAAATTTACTGATGATCAACTCAATGCCCTCATCCAGATCATCAATAAAGATGTTAAAGAGCACAGGGCCCAGCACTGGTCCTTGGTGCACACGACTAGTGACTGGCTGCCAGTTGGATGTGGCACCATTCACCACCACTCTCTGGGCTCGGCCATCCAGCCAGTTCCTAACCCAATACAGTGTGCTCCCGTCCAAGCCATGGGCTGTCAGCTTGGCCAGGAGTTTGCTGTGAGGGACAGTGTCAAAGGCCTTGCTGAAGTCCAGGTAGACCACATCCACAGTCTGCCCCACATCCACCAGGCGGGTCACATGATCATGGAAGGAGATCAGGTTGGTCAGGCAGGACCTGCCTTTCCTAAATCCATGCTGGCTGGGCCTGATCCCTTGGCCATCCTGCAAGTGCTGTGTGATTGCACTCAGGATGACCTGTTCCATAATCTTGTCTGGCATTGAGGTCAGGCTGGCAGGCCTATAATTCCCTGGCTCATCCAACCGGCCCTTCTTGTGGATGGGCACCACGCTGGCCAGCTTCCAGTCTTATGGGACATCTCCAGTGAGCCAGGACTGATGAAAAATGATGGAGAGTGGTATGGCCAGCTCATCTGTCAGCTCTCTCAGCACCCTAGGCTGGATCCCATTTGGTCCCATGGACTTGTGGGGATCCAAGTGACTGAGCAGGTCTCTAACTACTTCCTCCTGGATCACAAGGGAACTATATTGCTCCCTGACTCCATCTGCTAGCTCTGCAGGCCAGCTGTCTGGAAGACATTCTGTCCTGCTAGTAAAATTGAGGCAAAGAACATGTTAAGTACATCTGCCATTTCCTCATCCTTTGTTACAACGTTCCCCTCTGTGTCCACCAAGGAGTGGAGGATGTCCTTGCCCTTCCTCATGCTATTAATGTATTTATAGAAGGACTTTTTGTTGTCCTTCACAGCAGAGTCCAGTTTAAGCTCCAAATCACAGTATCACAGTATCACAGTATCGCCAAGGTTGGAAGAGATCTGGAGGATCATCGAGTCCAACCTGTAGCCACAGACCTCATGACTAGACCATGGCAACAAGTGCCATGTCCAATCTCCTCTTGAACACCTCCAGGGATGGTGACTCCACCACTTCCCTGGGCAGCCCATTCCAATGACTAATGACTCTGTCGGTGAAGAACTTTCTCCTCACCTTGAGCCTAAACTTCCCCTTGCGCAGCTTGAGACTGTGTCCCCTTGTTCTGGTGCTGGTTGCCTGGGAGAGGAGACCACCCCCCTACTGGCTACAACCACCCTTCAGGTAGTTGTAGAGGGCAATGAGGTCACCCCTGAGCCTCCTCTTCTCCAGGCTAAACAATCCCAGCTCCCTCAGCCTCTCCTCATAGGGCTTGTGCTCAAGGCCTCTCACCAGCCTTGTTGCCTTTCTCTGGACACGTTCAAGTGTCTCAATGTCCTTCTTAAACTGAGGGGCCCAGAAATGGACACATTACTCAAGGTGTGGCCTAACCAATGCAGAGTACAGGGGCACAATGACTTCCCTGCTCCTGCTGGCCACACTATTTCCAATGCAGGCCAGGATGCCATTGGCCCTCTTGGCCACCTGGACGCACTGCTGGCTCACATTCAGGTGGCTGTCGATCAGCACCCGCAGGTCCCTCTCTGTTTGGCAGCTCTTCAGCCACTCTGACCCCAGCCTGTAGCTCTGCATGGGGTTGCTTTGGCCAAAGTGCAGCACCCAGCACTTGGACTTTTGATTGACATCCTGTTGGACTCCACCCATCCGTCCAATCAGTCGAGGTCCCTCTGCAGAGCCTTTCTACCCTCTGCCCCTAACTTGGTGTCATCTGGAAATTTGCTGATGACTGACTCAATCCCCTCATCCAGATCATCAATGAAGATGTTAAAGAGGACGGGGCCCAGCACTGATCCCTGGGGGACGTGACTGGTGACTGGCCGCCAGCTGGATGTGGCACCATTCACCACCACTCTCTGGGCTCGGCCCTCCAGCCAGTTCCTAACCCAGCACAGACAGTATCAAAGGCCTTGCTGAAGTCCAAGCAGACCACATCCATAGGCCTCCCCATGTCCACCAGATGGGTCACCTGATCATAGAAGTAGATCAGGTTGGTCAGGCAGGACCTGCCCTTCCTAAATCCATGCTGGCTGGGCCTGATCCCTTGGCCATCCTTCAGGTGTGCAGTTATTGCCACCAGGATAATCTGCTCCATCACTTTCCCTGGCACTGAGGTCAGGCTGACTGGCCTGGAGTTTCCAGGTTCCTCCATCTGACCCTTCTTGTGGATGGGGACCACATTGGCCAGTTTCCAGTCACCTGGGACCTCACTGGTGAGCCAGGACTGGAGGAAAATGATGGAAAGCGGCTTGGCCAGCTCATCTGCCAGCTCATCTGCCAGCTCTCTCAGAACCCTAGGATGGATCCCATCCGGTCCCATGGACTTGTGCGCATCCAAGTGGCTCAGCAGGTCCCAAACGAATTCCTCATGGATTACTGGGGCATTACACTGCTCCCCGACCCCATCACCCAGCTCAGGAGTCCACTCGTCCTGAACTCCTGCCTTGCTGTTAAAAATTGAGGCAAAAAGGTGTTGAGGACCTCAGCCTTTTCCTCATCTTCAGTCACCGTGTTCCCTTCCAGGTCCAATAAGGAGTGCAGGTTCAACTTGCCCTTCTTTTTCATGTTATTGTATTTGTAAAAATGCTTTTTATTATCTTTCACAGATATGTGCTTTTGCCTCCCTAATTTTCTTCCTGCATGATTTGGCACCATCCTTAAACATTCCGTGGGTTCCCTCACCTTTCTTCCAAAGATGGTACACCCTCTTTTTTTTCCTTAGTTCTATTAAAAGTTCATTGCCCATCTAGGCTGGCTGTCTGCCCCGGCGGCTCATGTTCCGGCACATTGGCACAGCCTGTTCCTGCGCCTTCAACAACTCTTCCTTGAAGCAGGTCCAGCCCTCCTGGACCCCTTTATTATTAAGGGCTTTATCCCAAGGAACCCTCTGAATTAGTTCCTTGAGTAACCTGAAGTCTGCCTTCCAGAAGTCCAGAGTGGAGGTCTTCTTGCTACCCCTCTGAGCTTGACTGAATACCATAAATTCAATTATCTCATGGTCACTGGCCCTTAAACATCCTCTGACCACCACATCACCCACCAGCCCTTCCCTGTTGGTGAAGAGGAGGTCAAGCATAGCCTTGCCCCTGGTAAGCTCGTGCAGCACCTGGGATAAGAAGCTGTCCTCCATGCATTCTAAGAACCTCCCAGACTGCCTCCTCTCTGCTGTGTTAAGATCCCAGCAGATGTCAGGCAGGTTGAAGTTGCCCATGAGAACCAGGTCCGGGGATCGTGAGACAGCTTCAAGCTGCCTATAGAATGCTTCATCAACATCTTCCTCCTGGTTGGGTGGTCTATAACAGACTCCAACCAGGGTGTCTGCCCTGCTCATCTTCCCTCTAATTCTTACCCACAAGCTCTCAACCTGATCGTCCCTAATCTCCATCTCAATGGCATCTAGTGCCTCCCTGATGTACAGGGCCACCCCTCCACCCCTTCTTCCTTGCCTGTCTCTCCTGAAGAGCCTGTAGCCATCAATTGCAGCGCTCCAGTCATGTGAGTCGTCCCACCACATCTCTGTGATGGCGACTACATCATAACTTTCCTGCTGCAACAAGGTTTCCAGCTCCTCTTGTTTGTTACCCATACTTCGTGCTTTAGTTTACATGCACTGCAGCTGGCCTGCTGGTTTAAATTTGTGGTAGAACAAGAGGGAATGGCCTCAAGCTACAACTGGGTAGGTTTAGACTGGACATTAGGAACATTTTTTTCACAGAGAGAGTGCTTTGGAATTACGGACTAGCATCCTAATCTGTAATATCAGCTGTATGTGGTTAATCACCATTATATATGTGTGACCGGTTGACGTTGCCCCCTTAAGAAAGGGAATATGGTGGACGGAAGTTGGTAAACGGAAAGAATAATCTAAACTAATTTCATTGGTGAAGTGGGAAGAAGCACCTTCCGAACTGGGAGTGCAGGAGGACTATCCTGGGCACTCCGGCACTCTGTCTTTAGTCTTGCTTCCACCTCTACTTCGTGCAGCAGCTCTCTCTGTGCTGGGCTTTCTGCCAAGGCTCCGGCCTTCAAACTGACAAACCTGATAAGGCCTGTATTAACTGCTTCCAATTAACACAAAACTGCTTTTAAGTTCTTTCTTTCTCTCTCTCTCTCTTCTAACCTACTCTGGGGAAAGGGGGGAGAGAGGGGAGAGAGGAGGTGGGGAACCCCCTCGGCAGAGGGGGGAACTTTCATTTCTGTGTTACTTTATTGTATATCTTTGTATATATTGTAAATATTGTAAATTTGTAAATATTCCCCCGCATACCCTACGTTGCTTTGTAAATATAAAGCTCCACTGCTTTGCTAATTCAGCTTGTGAGGTTTTTTTTTCCTTTCCTTTCAATTTTTTTTCCCCTTACTTACAGGGGGGAGGGAAGAGGCTTCTTGGCCTCACCCTTCCAACCCACCACAATATGCTACTGTCTAGAGCAGCAAGGTCAAAAATCTCCCGTCTGTCATCTGTTGGGTGTAAAGAGAAATATTTTTGCATTGCTGTAATTTTCCTTCTATACAGTGGGAAATAAATATTTAAATTATCACTTAATGAAAAACAGGATACTTCTTCTCATTCTTAGTAAGAGAATAAAAGCAAAGAGATGTTTTTCCTCATTATCTTCTCATTCTTCATATCAGAAGACTTGTAGAGAGAGTGGTAAGTGGATGTGGTGTGCTTTCCATGCCATAAGCTCTGCAGAGGTGTTTGGGAATGTAAAATAACATTCTCTTAGTTACAGCTAGATGAAGACTGGGGGTTGAGTCTATAATGATTCTCTAGAAAATGCTGCTTAAATTTATATTGTATGTTCCATTCCAAGAACAGAAAGTCCAGAAATTACTGGCTCTGTGTGTAAGAAAAACATTCTGTTGCTTTTTATCTTCTCCAGCCAGAAGATTTAGCACCTCCGCCTTGTTGATGGAAGTCTGGTGACTCCCTTCTTGCAAAATGTCTGTAATTTGACAATGGTTGTATCTGAGGGAAGACTTGAGCTATTGAATAAAATTTTGAAATTTTTGGTGATTTTTGTGCCTTTTTTTTTTTTTTCCCTCCCCCCACCCTGTGTTCTCTTACTGGCACATCCTTCAACCCTTCAGGTATTCCTGTAATTGGAGGGATAGAAAACCTGTCAGAACTACAGGAAAAAAACATGCTCTTCCGATGGTTTAGGGCCTCATCCTACAACGACTCACATGTATCTTGCATTATTAGGATAATTTGACCAAAGGCAATTTAACTGCTGACAGCACTGAATCTGCTGATGAAGGACTTTAGGAAATAAGTTACTGAAAACTCCCACAGATTTCTGGACTCAAATCACCTTCATAAATGCGTAAGAACGATTTGCCTTTAACATTTGGGAATCACACTTTTGTTTGTTGTGGCATGGATGGGGTTTCATTTTGGTTTTAAGGGATTGTTAACAAATTATAGAGCTGTAAGTTAAGAAATAGTGATTGCTAAAAGAAACAGGTATGAATAAATCTTCTAAATATTTATTTTTTAATTGTTAATTGTAAATTTGTCATTTTTACATATTATTTTAATGGCCTCATACCTTCGGCATAGATCCAATCTTACATCAACCAACTTTTAGAAGTTCAGTTAATGAAATATGTCTTTGAGGAGGAAATCAACCACTGAAGATTGTCTATGAGCTCTTTAAAATCATAATTCTTTGTATTTTTTAAAACACATTGATCTCTCATTATCATAATTTATCTTAACTCCAAAGAGAATAAAAATGAGTCTTCAATTATGTTTGATTTCTTGAGAGGGCAAAAGAGGTGAATTGGAGACTGTTTCTGAGTGATTTTTACTCATTACAAATACAGAGGATTGCAATTCTACCCTACCATTCTGACAGAGGTGTCATCATTATATCAGAAGAAAAATAGACTCCACAAATCACACAGAAAAAGTGCAATTGTAGGATGGCATATAGAGCACTCAAATCATCCAAACATGGGCACTAGTGCCATTAGCTTTTCCAGCACTGCTTGACTTCGCTTAAGTTATTCTGTGTGACCGGTTGACGTTGCCCCCTTAAGAAAGGGAATATGGTGGACGGAAGTTGGTAAACGGAAAGAATAATCTAAACTAATTTCATTGGAAGAGTGGGAGGAAGCACCTTCTGAACTGGGAGTGAACTGGGAGTGAACTGGACACTCCGGGAACTTTATCTTCAGTCTTGCTTCTGCCTCTGCTTCGTGCAGCAGCTCTCTCTCTCTGCTGGGCTTTCTGCCAAGACCTCGGCCTTGAAGACCAGATAAAGGCTGGTATTAACTCCCTTCCAATTAACACGAACTGCTTCTAACATTTTTTTTTTTCTCTCTTTTCTCTCCCTTTCTATCCCACTCTGGGGAAAGGGGGAAAGAGGGGAGAGCGGAGGTGTGAAACCCCCCCTCAGCCGAGGGGGGAACTCTCATTTCTGTGTTACTTTATTCTATATCTTTGTATATATTGTAGATATTGTAAATTTGTAAATATTCCCCTGCAAATCCTACACTGCTTTGTAAATATAGCTCCACTGCTTTGCTAATTCAGCTTGTGAATTTTTTTTTCCCTTTCCCTTCAATTTTTCTTTCCCTTTACTTTACAAGTGGGGGAGGGAAGAGGCTTCTTGGCCTTACCCTTCCACCCCACCACATTCTGCTAAACACACATCCACCAAACACTACTTCATGCATTAGTAACATCTGTTGTAATTTCAAGTAAAAGAAGTTATATGTTACAATCATGGCTCTATCTCATGGCTTCAGAGTTTGTGCTGAGAGCTGATGCTTCCTTAATTCCTTTCCCTCTGTCTTCAAAATGTGGTTTCATCCATGTTTCTTACCCTGAATTTTCAACAAAAATATCTCTGGTGTTTCAGGCACAATCACTTTGTGTCCATCTACATGTAATTCCTGGGAGGTTTGAAGCCTGCCCTTGGTATTCATTCCTCTTTGTCAAATGATTGCAAGACAGCTATTGGCTTGGTCCTTTAGATTAATTGTAGTAAAGAGAGACCTGTCACTTATGGGCAAAGTCATGGGCAAATTGTTAGCACTTTTTAGATGTCCCATCAGGCGTTCACAGAGTAAATTTTCCACAAAACAAATCAAGGAAAACAGTGGCCTGCAAGGCACAGGGTAAATAATTAACAGAGCACAAGAGACAGACCTGTGAGATGGATTAAGACAATGATCTACCAACATGGGAGGCATATCTCTATGAACTGTTCTGTCCTTATCTTACAAGTGTTTAAAAGTTCTATAAGGCAGCAATATCCCAGAACTCTTCACAGCCAGAAACTGCAATTACAAGGAGCCTTGGTATATGTTGTAATTTCAGATATTAAAAGTTGAGAAACATTACCATCCGGAACAGAGTTTCATTTGTTTGTTTATTTTAGATATGTATTAGCACAAAGTGAAAATATATGTTTCATGAAAAAACAAGACATCTCAATGTTTTGAGACATTTTTGTTGAGATGGTAATTTAGCAAAATCGAAACCTTTCATAAAGAAGGGGCTGTTTCAGTTAACTTCTCAGGAAATGTTTCTGAAAACAGTTATTTTTATAATATCATGCCCTTGCCTTGTCATAATGGGAGTTTTGACTGTATCATCTGAAACACAATTTGTTGCATGATACTCAGAAATCAAGTGAGAAGTGAAGCTGTAATCCTCAGGAAAATCCATACAATTGAACAGTATTATTTTGATGCCATTTGTACATTGTGGTTCATTCAAACTGAAAATGCACTTATGTTATCATACCAGAAAATTTAATTTCAACTGTTAGTCATGAGAGGAAAAATCCACTTCCTGATCAGTGCTGGCATAACATCTACTTCAGAAACTGTGGCCCTAGCATAATTTATCCTATGCACAAAATGGAGCATTTCAGAGCTTCCATGTAGGAGAGCTATCCTGTGCCTAATGAGCCAGTGAATTTGGTTATGATTTCTAAGGGATAAACTCCTTAGCTTCTGTTTTGTGACATTCCAGAAAACTGGAAACAGTCAAAAGACAAAAAGGTGGAGGGACTTCCATTATGCACCACTTTGTAAGTTAATTTTCCCTGACTTTTCATCCCCACTTTCTTTTTTCTCTTAAGTGAGAGAATACTTTCAAGAGACCAAGGTTGCTCATTCAAACCTGGCCTCAGGGTAGCTTCCTGGATAAATACTAGACCCTCATATATTTTACTGACCATTTATTCTACATTGTCTGTAGGTGATTGTTTCTGATTCATAGTGAAAAAACTCCACATCCCATAGTTTTGAATTACAGATGAGATGACAATATAAAAATGACAGGATCACAAAGCTTATAAATTCAAAGTAATAGGCAGTGTATTGTCTACTTGTATCAACTTTATATAAATCCATATGGACAGCAGTCATGCTTACATTTATCTCTCTAAATAAAGGAGTGAACGTTAAGATATATATAATTTCTGTATGTATACCATGTTCTTTCTTTCTACTGGATTGTATAGAATGGTGCTGGTGGAAAAATGGGTAAGGACATAGAATAAATGAAAATAAAAGTTAAATGTGTGTGATTATAACTTGGAGAAGAATGAACACTTAATGTAATGGTTGCACATCTGTAGATGGTAAGAAATGCAACTGAGTAATTATACATCATGTAAACAGAGCAGAAAATAGTAGGGGAGTTGTAGTGAGTTAGTTGCTACATCTGCCTTTGCCAACATTCATTCTACCTTTGTTAAAGACCAGGTGTGTGTATACCTTTTTATTATCTACAAGTGAAAGACCTTTCTTTTTTGATGCCAAATCTGCTTCTGGTTCATGTTGTAAAATCTTAAAAGTTTCTTTTGGGTTCCTTTTTTGTAGCATATGTGAAACCACCTTTATGATCAGTGTCTAATTCTCTTTAGACATAACGTTCATCTGAAAAACAAAGCACAAATTGTTGTCTCAAGTAACACCTGCAGCACTTGTTTCCAGCAACTGTCTAGTTATTCCACATTAGAGATCAGGTTTTCAGGTGATGTGACAGAAATTTGATCCCTTATTCCTGACATTTATGGATTTGATCCCTGGCAATGGTTATTTCCTCTATGTATTTGTGGATGGCAGGTTCAGTTGGGCAAACCCACAAACACACGTTTGTGAACTTTGGTAGAGTTCTCTATGGAGAGAATGTCTGCAGTTTTCCAGCTGGTGATAAAGATATTTTGGACATGATTTAACTGAAAATTAAGCAGATGTGCACACCATGGATCCAGTACTGCAAAGTGTTAGCCGTCCTCCATACTGAGCTTTTCCAGCTCTCTGGGAAGCCAGTGACAGCTAAGGGTAATAAGCAACCATGGGACTGTGCCCTTTGCTTTCTAGCACGTTAACTTCACAGAGACACCATTTCTTTTTCTTCCAAGCTGGCTGCTGAGCCTTAGTCATATTATCTGCTGCAAAGTAATTGAAAGTAAGAGGTAAAATATGCCTATTGTGTCTTTTGATTTAGATGGAATGAAAATCAAAGAAAGCTAAACCCTTTCAAACCATCAGCTACCCAACAGTCTGAGTTCTCATGAGCCTGAGTAACTTAGTTATTTGAATATTGATAAAAAAATAAGCTTTTGCCTTTTTTTTTAACCTCATGTCTGTTTTTCCAGTCTTGTATTTCTAAGCAAAATCGTACAGAACTCAGATAGCATATGTATAATTTGTTATTTCAGGAATAAATATAGATGAATGCCAAAAACTTGGAAATTGGCTGGATTGGTATGAGCTGTATGGATCCCTTCAACAGCTCAAACAACATTTAGAAGACAAAAAAGATAAAGCTGTTTGCAATCCTTTATGAATGCACTGAGAACCATATTGCCTCATGTCATGACTGTGTGACAAGCCCCAGCTAGCAGAGAGAAGGGTGAGAGCAGCATCAGGAGCCTTTCATGTAAAAAAGCACCAAGCCAAATCACTGTAGAAAGGAACACAAATGGGACTTGAGGATTCTATGTCTATAGTGCCCATGTGGCCACTATTTCCAGTACTGGAAGAATCAGGAAAGTTTTATTGTTATAGTTTTAATAACATGTGTGTAAGAACATGCAGTACTTCTGTGTCTGGGGCATAATGTAGGGAGTGGTTACGTGACCTGTCACTGAATGTTAGAATCATAGAATCAACAAGGTTGGAAAAGACCTCAGAGATCATCATGTTCAACCTGTCACCCAACACCTCATGAATGCTAGACTATGGCACCAAGTCCCACGTCCAATACCCTCTTGAACACATCCAGGGATGGTGACTCCACCACCTCCCTGGGCAGCATATTCCAAGGGCGAACGACTGTGAAGAACTTTCTCCTCACCCCAAGCCTAAACTTCCCCTGGCACAGCTTGAGATTGTATCCCCTTGTTCTGGTGCTGGTTGCCTGGGAGAAGAGACCAACCCCCACCTGGCTACAACAACCCTTCAGGTAGTTGTAGACAGCAATAAGGTCTCCTCTGAGCCTCCTCTTCACCAGACTAAACAATCCCAGCTCCCTCAGCCTCTCCTCATAGGGCTTGCGCTCAAGGCCTCTTCCCAGCCTCATTGCCTTGGTCTTGTGTCTGCATTGTATTGTGGTCTTTTTTTCTGGGAACATTGAAACTAGACAGAATTTTAATTTTATTTTATTTTATTTTTTAATTGAAAAATCTGACACTTCCTATCTCTGTAAAGTTTCCCCTTTTGTGGCAGATGAGAATCATTAACAACCACTTACATAGATAGAAGGGAAGATCTGTGTGGATATATTCAAGTAATGTGGATCTTGACCAATGTGTTTACAACGGTTATTTAATGTATATCCAAGGAAGGCCAAACTTTGTCTCCCCTGACTCAGCTTTCTTTTGATATGACCTCCTCCAGTTCTGTGATCTTCTCGTGTAATTGTTCCTATTAAAGAAACATAAATAAAACAACAGATACAAATACCTGTGCTCCAGAAGAGCTGGATAGGAGAATATAGCAAACAGAGAGAAAAGCAAATGCCCATGAGATTACATAATTCAAATGCATTTCTCAGGTCAGGACTTCTGACATTCCAGATGCTGTGTTTTTTAAACATTTGTATGCATATTTGTCTCATGCTGAGGTAGTAAAGGTAAAAGGAATCAATCTGTCATAAAGGTTGTTGCAGTGGTGGTAAGCTTTTATATTTCTAAATAAGTTTAGTTTGAAAAAAACTGTACTCAGTATTCCTGCATTCATCAAATTATTATCAGTTATACTTTCCTAAAGAGCAAATCAGGAAGCATATGCAAGTTCTTATCAACATTCACAGTTAGGAAGGAAAATGGTCAACATAAAGTCCTTTTGCTTTTGCTGAAATGAATTTGATCTTGGCACTCTAGTATAGCTGGTTCCTGAATTTATGTACACAATTCTGATGCAGTGCATAAGATTTTATTTTTTCCCTCCGCCATACCACAGTAATTTGTAATGGGTATTTTTCAGTCCATTCAGAAGAAGATCTGAAAGTCTCTAAAGATCTGACAAGTATGCGTATCCAGTTAACGTGAATTTTTGTTAACCATTGTAATCATTAATGTCTTTGAAGGCAACAATCTAGTACTGTTTCTAAAAGAACTAGACTGGGAATGGAAACTGAAAAAGCTGCAGAGCTCCCAGCTGCTCTGGTGCTTCTGCAGTGTTGCTTATTCATACTTCGAAGCCAGATCTGCTGACGTGAATTAACAAAATATGTAAGAGTTTGACTTTTTATCATAGAACCATAGAATCAATAAGATTGGAAAAGACCTCAAAGATCATCAAGTCCAACCTGTCATCCAAGACCTCATGCCTACTAGCCCATGGCACCAAGTGCCACGTCCAATCCCCTCTCGAACACCTCCAGGGACAGTGACTCCACCACCTCCCTGGGCAGCCCATTCCAATGGCTAACAGCTCTCTCAGTGAAGAACTTTCTCCTCACCTCGAGCCTAAACTTCCCCTGGTGCAGCTTGAGACTGTGTCTCATTCTGGTGCTGGTTGCCTGGGAGAAGAGACCAATCAGGCAGCTAATCATCACAGGAATACAGATAATTGATAACATGAAACTTTTTTATGCTTGTTTTATTTGTAAAAATTCCATTTTGTGAGGAACTTCTTGTTTCTATTTATTGCATCTTGTCATGGAATCATAGAATTATTTTTGTTAGAAGAGACTTTCAAGATCTTAGAGGTCAACCATTAACCCAACACTGTCAGGTCACGACTAAACCATGCACCAAAGCAATAAGGTCTCCCCTGAGCCCCCTCTTGTCCAGGCTAAGCAACCCCAGCTCCCTCAGCCTCTCCTCATAGGGCTTGTGCTCCAAACCCCTCACCAGCTTTGTTGCCCTTCTCTGGACACGTTCCAGCACATCAACACCTTTCCTAAACTGAGGGGCCCAGAAAGGCTGACAAGGCTCTTTATTATAAGAGTTCTTGTGTATCTCAAAAGAAGACAAAACCAACTGGTGTGCTTCATGAGCACACAGTTTCAACATTTTCAGTAGTTACTGCTGGCTACTTAACAGCTCTAAGTTCTCCCATGCCTATTGGATGCATTTGCTTTCTTATGTACAGCTTCAGAAGGATGTCTCTGTCCACCTCAGAGCTGTGAGACACATCATACTCATTTTGTAAATGAAAGAAGCTTGTCTTAAATGCAGAAGAGTGCTTGCATGTTTCCTTCTGTAAAACACCCTTCACTTTCTTGCAAGCTGGGACAGAGCTCCATGGCTAATAGCAAGGGAAAAAAAGGAGGCCCTTCTGTGTTTGTTCTGTAGTGCTCCAGGAAATACTCACTGGAGTAGGCAGATAAAGCAAACACAGCCCATAAAGTCTGTGAAAGACAACTGTGCCTCAGGGTTTATTTTTCCTTGTATGATTGTCACTGGCTGAGTGCCCAAATGGCTGGGTTTCTGAACAAGCAACAGGATAGCCAGTCCTCTGGCACTGCTCAAAAGAAAAGAGGTGGCTGGTACTGTGTTATCAATCCCCCAAGGGCTGGTGTGAGTCTTAAATTTAGTTTCAGAACACCTTGGGAGTTTTATGCAGAAGATGATACTTCTGAATCCCAGAAAAAAACAGATATAAGCAAAGCTCAGTGCTATCAAGAAAGGAGCACTGGGAAACAGCAGAAACACAATTGCTAGGAATGTTCAGGTCAGAAGCTGACTTTAATACTGTTCCTGTGTTAGCCAGTGATTAAGGAGGGATTTTTAAGTTTCCAGTCTAGGTGAGTCAAGTCTCAGTCCTGAGGGACACCTGTAGGCCTTTCTTTAATCTTTGCACTTCACATCCTTTCCAGAGCTCTGTGGAGCCCAGGAATGCTGTTTCCTTCCTCATAGGCTTCTCTTGAGACCAATACTGATTTCACAGCAGACTTCAGGCCATTTACAGTGGATACCTGATCAGCTTTTCTAATAAAATGTGAATTTATTTTTCTGCTTTTGAGAACACTTGCACACAGGTGGAAAATGCAATTCCGATATTCTTGACAGTAATTTATTCTGCTCAGGTGTTACACAAAATTCTCTACAACAGGATTTATATTTACAGTATAGGTTCAGTTTTAGCCATGCTTCTCGCTTCAAGGAAAAGAGACTTGTTGATGGAAAGAAAACAATTATTCCTTCTTCTTTTCACCTTGTGTCACACCAAGTCTGCTTCTTCAATTTGTGTTTTGTTTAGGAATAACCAGAGCTGAGGTACAAGACTGCCTCCAAAGCTCTACTCTAGAGGAGTATTTCTGGTAGTGGAAGTGAGTGGTTGACAGGCAGCAAAGCCATTCCCTTTGCCTATGCCTGTTTTACCATGAAAATTAATACCTGCAGATTTGTTATTTCCTGCCAGAGTCAGGGCTGTGTTTTTACCTGTTGTCCTGTGTTGTTGTTCTCAATTTCCTGACTCAATTTTGGGTAAAGGCGATAACTTAATATTAAGTACAACACTGAGTTGTGCCTTAAGTGGGTTTGGGTTTTGTGTGTGTGTGTTTGTTTATTTGTTTTGGTGTTTTTATTTTTTTTTTTTTAGATTTTTGTAGGTTTTTTGGAGGACAGGATTACAGTTTATTAGCCTCTGTTTTTGTATAAAGTGTTGATAAATTATGATAGGAACCTTGTGACAGCTGTGTATTACAGGTCTGCAACTGAGTTGCATTTAATAAACCATTAACACCATGCTATTTATCATCTTATTGCAAGGTTTATAGCTTTCCTTGCCAGCTAATGGTAAGCTACTGGAAATTCTTACTGGCCTGAATATTAGTCTTCACCTGAGGATCTGAACAAATTTTGTGCTATACTGCTGTAAAAAAATTGTTAATGTTTTGAAGACAAAACTTTTAAGATGAAAATTCTGTCATTGAGAGAAAGTTCAACAACCATATCTTGGCCATCTTAAGTCCTCCTAAATTGTCAATGTTTGGTGCAATGTTTCTGTGGAACTTGGGGGTTATATATTTGGGCAGTCCAAGAGGCCTATTACAGCCCCTTACAGCAGTTTTGTTTCATATTGGGCAACCTCAATCATTCCATTAACTGATGCTGGAAGATTAAGGTACAAGAGCATGAAAATGTGTTTTAACTCACCTTGATACACCTGTGAAATAAGAAGGTAACAGGGATGGCTGAAAAGCTTGAGGTGATTTCTTTTGACAAGGAGGAGTTCTTCCATTTGAATTTACTGGATTGTCTCCTGGCATCCACTGCACAGCCGAGGCTGTGGACTGCTGAATACAGCATGTGTAACTGATGGTCACAGTACATATCCATTCCTGGGCAAGGTTGAGAGAGGTGGGTGTGAGTTGTGCACCAATCTCAGAAGTGGTGGTGGGTAAGCAGAAATGGAGGAGATGAAGACAGTTCTGCACACCTGTGGTTCTGAAAGAGCCTACAGAACTCTGTTTCTCCATGCTGCTATTAAGTGGAGCACTAACTACATGTGTTTTTAAAGAAGGAATCTATCTGGCATTTTTTCAGAGCAAGTGAACCGCTGAAGAGCCTGAACAAACTGTGAGTAACAAAGTAGGAATGGGAGTTTGAAGTTTCAGCAGTTGAAAGCAGAGCACTCGAAGTACTGCAAAGACAAAGAACACCCAAAGAGACTTCATCTTTTGAAGATTCTGACTTTCCTCATCTAGTGCCTCTATACAAATTCACTGCTTCAGCACTTAAATGATTCCTGAACTGTTCTTCAGAATTTAAATTATGCCTCCTCACATTTTAGAAAAGCCTTATTTTTACAGCTGGCATGCTTTTAAAATTGTATGATTTTAAAATATAAACTTACTATGTTATAAAATACAAAATATATATTTGTATATGTGTATACATACACGTAAATACATATAGTTAATATAAATGATATAATTTAAAAACTATGGAAGTTTGTAAAGTACCTAGTTTTTAATAACTATAATAACTATAATAACTATAATTGCTTCCACAAGAGCAATTTTGAAATATTTGCATTCATATTTCCAAGTTCAATTACACAGTGGAAACTGGCTGCATAAGCAGCAGTGAAACCACAGAAATGTGGATTTTAGTGGGAGGCTAATCCTCTGAGTAAACTCCCAGGGCTCTGGGTGCCCTTCTGTGTCTTGTGCTGATGTGTGTGGAGCTGGGGTTTCTCTGTTTCTTAGTACCCTTATCAGGTAAGTGGAAGGCATTCTGAATATAGTAGAACCACACAATCATTAAGATTGGAAAGAATTGTTAGATCATTAAGTCCAACCATCAACTTAACACCACCATGGCCCAAAATGCCATGTCCATGTGTTTTCAGAACACCTTTAGGAATGGTGACTACTTCCCTGGGCAGCCTGTTCCAATGTCTGACCACTCTTTCAGTAAAGAATCTTTTCCTACTATCAATCTAAACCTCTCCTGCTGCAATTTCAGGCCATTAATTCTTAATTCTATCATTTGATACTAGGGAGAGGAGATCAACCCCTACGTAGCTGCAAAAGATGTTGTAAAGAGCAATGAGGTCTCCCCTCAGTGTTCTCTGCTCCAAACTAAACTACCCCAGTTCCCTCAGCTGCTCCTCAAAAGCATGTTCTCCAGATCTTTCACCAGCTTTGCTGCCCTTCTCTGGACATGCTCCAGCACTTCAGTGTCCTTGTAGTGAAGAGCCCAAAACTGAACACAGTATTCAGATACTGTAGTCCTACCTAACTAGCATATTTATTTATTTTATTTAGTTTCTTTATCTTTCTTTCTTTCTTTCTTCCTTTCTCCTTTCTTTCTTCCTTTCTTTCTTTCTTCCTTTCTTTCTTTCTTTCTTTCTTTCTTTCTTTCTTTCTTTCTTTCTTTCTTTCTTTCTTTCTTTCTTTCTTTCTTTCTTTCTTTCTTTCTTTCCTTTCTTTCTTTCTTTTCTTTCTTTCTCTTTCTTTCTTTCTTTCTTTCTTTCTTTCTCTTTCTTTCTTTCTTTCTTTCTTTCTTTCTTTCTTTCTTTCTTTCTTTCTTTTTCTTTCTTTCTCTCTTTTTCTTTCTTTCTCTCTTTCTTTCTCTCTTTCTTTCTCTCTTTCTTTTTCTCTTTCTTTCTTTCTTTCTTTCTTTCTTTCTTTCTTTCTTTCTTTCTTTCTTTCTTTCTTTCTTTCTCTTCCTTTCTTTCTCTTCCTTTCTTTCTCTTTCTTTCTCTTTCTTCTTTCTTTCTTTCTTTCTTTCTTTCTTTCTTCCTTTCTTCCTTTCTTCCTTTCTTCCTTTCTTCCTTTCTTCCTTTCTTCCTTTCTTTCTCTTTCTTTCTTTCTTTCTCTTTCTTTCTTTCTTTCTTTCTTTCTTTTCTTTCTTTCTTTCTTTCTTTCTTTCTTTCTTTCTTTCTTTCTTTCTTTCTTTCTTTCTTTCTTTCTCTCTTTCTTTCTTTCTCTCTTTCTCTCTTTCTCTCTTTCTCTCTTTCTCTCCTTCTTTCTCTCTTTCTTTCTCTCCTTCTTTCTTTTGTTCTTTCTTCCTTCTTTTCTTTCTTTCTTTCTTACTTTCGTTCTTACTTTCTTTCTTACTTTCTTTCTTCCATTCTTTCTTCCTTTCTCTCTTCCTTTCTTTCTTCCTTTCTTTCCTTTCTTAAAATGTCTCTAATTTTGCAGGTGATAAAACAAACAAACCAACACCACCAAAACAAACTTTTGGCCGGACCTCAAGAAGCAAAGGAGAGTCTATGGCCTTCGGAAAGGGAGACAGGTCTCTCATCAGGACTACAAAGATGTAGTAAAAGCTATGCAGGGAGAGAATTAGGAGAGCCAAAGCACAGCTAGAGCTCAACCTAGGCACAGCCAGTACGGATGATAAAAAAATGTTTCTATAAATTTATTAACAACAAAAAGAGGACTAGGGAAAACCTCCATCCTTTGTTGGATACAGAGAAAAACATGGTGACTAATGAGGAGAAGGCTGAGGTGCTCAATGTCTACTTTGTTTTGGTCTTTAGCAGTGGATCCAGCAGTTCCCTGGATACATAGCCTCATGAACCCCATGCAGAGCTACAGGCTGGGGTCAGAGTGGCTGGAGAGCAGCCAGGTAGAGAGGGACCTGGGGGTACTGGTTGATGGTAGGCTGAGCATGAGCCTGCAGTCTGCCCAGGCAGCCAAGAGGGCCAATGGCATCCTGGCCTGCATCAAGAACAGTGTGGCCAGCAGGAGAAGGGAGGTCATTCTGCCCCTGTACACTGCACTGGTTCGGCCGCACCTCGAGTCCTGTGTCCAGTTCTGGGCCCCTCAGTTTAGGAAGGATGTTGACTTGCTGGAGCATGTCCAGAGAAGGGCAATGAAGTTGATGAGGATTTTGGAACCAAACCCTATGAGGAGAGACTGAGGGAGATGAGATTGCTTAGCCTGGAGAAGAGGAGGCTCAGGGGTGACCTTATCACTCTCTACAACTACCTGAAGGGAGGTTGTAGACAGGCAGAGGTTGGTCTCTTCTCCCAGGCAGCCAGTACCAGAACAAGAGGACACAGTCTCAAGCTGCACCAGGGGAGGTTTAGGTTGGATGTTAGGAAGAAGTTCTATACAGAAAGAGTGATTGCCCATTGGAATGGGCTGCGTGGGGAGGTGGTGGAATCGCCATCATTGGAGGTGTTCAGGAGGAGACTTGATGGGGTGCTTGGTGCCATGGGTTAGCTGTTTGGGTGGGTTGGATTGGTTGATGGGTTGGACGCGATGATCTTGAAGGTCTCTTCCAACCTGCTTTATTCTATGTAATTCTTTGTAATTCTAGGAGCCAAGGAGGGGAATCAGAGTGAGGTCATCACAATAAATGAGGAAGTGGTCAGTGAGATGCTATGCTGCTTAGACGCACACAAGTCTATGGGGATGGATGGGTGACACCCAAGAGTGCTGAGAGAGCTGCCAGACATGCTCACCATGGCACTTTCCATTATTTACCTGACATCCTGGCTGACTGGGGAAGTCCCAATGGACTGGAGGGTAGAAAATGTAATACCTATCTACAAGAAGGGAAGAAAGGTAGATCCGGGAAACTATAGAGCTGTCAGTCTGACCTGAGCACCAGGAAAGGTCATAGAACAGACCATCTCAAACACCATTACACAACACATAGAGAACAACCAGGAGATCAGGCCCAGTCAACATGTATTTATGAAAGACAGGTCCTGCCTGACCAACCTGATCTCCCTCTATGAGAGGATGACCTGAGTGCTGGATGAGGGAAAGGCTGTGGATATTGTCTACTCAGACTTTCAAAAAGCTTTTGACACTGTTCCCCACAGAATTATCTTGGACAAAGTGGCTGCTCATGGCTTGGCTGAGCACACAGCTCTGGCTGTGTGAACAGGCCCAAAGAGTGGTGGTCAACGGAGCTAAATCCAGCTGGTGGGTGGTCACAAGTGGTGTTCCTCAGGGCTCAGTGTTGGGACCACTTCTGTTTGGCATCTTTATTGATGACCTTGATGAAGACACAGAGTGTATCATCAGCAAGTTTGCAGTTGACACCAAGTTAGGTGACAGTGTTGATCTACACCAGGGTAGGGAGGCTCTACAGAGGGACCTGGATAGATTGGATCCATGACCAATGATAAAGGGTTGAGCTTCAACAAGGCCAAGTGCCAGGTCCTGCACTTGGGTCACAACAACCCCAAACAATGCTACAGGCCTGGGCAGTGCAGCTGGAAAGCTGTCTGGCAGAAAGGGACCTGGGGGTTCTAATTGACAAACAACTGAATATGAGCCAGCAGTGTGCCCAGGTGGCCAAGAAATCCAATGGCATCCTGGCTTTGTTTAGAAATGCTGTGTCCAGCAGGAATAGGGAGGTGATTGTCCCCTTGTGTTCAGCTCTGGTGAAGCCACACCTCAAGTATTGTGTCCAGTTTTAGGCACCTCAACACAGGAGAGATTTGGAGGTGCTGGAGTGAGTGCAGAGGAGGGAAATGAAACTGTGAAGGGCCTGGAAAATAAATCTTGTGAGGAGTGACTGAGGGAGCTGGGACAATTAAGTTTGGAAAAGACTAGGCTGAGGGGAGATCTCATAGCTCTCTGCAATTGCCTGAAAGGATGTTGGTCTCTTCTCCCAGGTAATTAGAATAAACCTTTATTTATTTAGAATAAACCAAACCAGGTTGGAAGAGACCTTCAAGATCATCGCATCCAACCCATCAACCAATCCAACCCACCTAAACAACTAAAACATGGCACCAAGCACCCCATTAAGTCTCCTCCTGAACACCTCCAATGATGGTGACTCCACCACCTCCTTGGGCAGCCCATTCCATAGCGCAATCACTCTTTCTGTATAGAACTTCTTCCTAACATCCAACCTAAACCTCCCCTGGTGCAGCCTGAGACTGTGTCCTCTTGTTCTGGTACTGGTTGCCTGGGAGAAGAGACCATCATCCACCCGTCTACAACCTCCCTTCAGGTAGTTGTAGAGAGTGATAAGGTCACTCTTGAGTCTCCTCTTCTCCAGGCTAAGCAACCCCACCTCCCTCAGTCTCTCCTCATAGGGTTTGTGTTCCAAACCCCTCACCAACTTTGTTGCCCTTCTCTGGACACGCTCCATCAAGTCAACAGCCTTCCTAAACTGAGGAGCCCAGAACTGGACACAGTACTCAAGGTGTGGCCTAACCAGTGCTGAGTACAGGGACAGAATGACCTCCCTGCTCCTGCTGGCCACACTGTTCTTGATGCAGGCCAGGATGCCATTGGCCCTCCTGGCTGCCTGGGCACACTGCAGGCTCATGTTCAGCCTACCATCGACCAGTACCCCCAGGTCCCTCTCTACCTGGCTGCTCTCCAGCCACTCTGACTCCAGCCTGTAGCTCTGCATGGGGTTGTTGTGGCCAATGTGCAGAACCCGGCACTTGGATGTGTTCAGTCTCATGCCGTTGGACTCTGCCCATCTGTCCAGCCTGTCGAGGTCCCTCTGCAGAGCCTCTCTACCCTCCAGCAGATCAACTCCTGCCCCCAGCTTGGTGTCGTCAGCAAATTCACTGATGATGGACTCAATGGCCTCATCCAGATCATCAATAAAGATATTAGAGAGCACAGGGCCCAGCACTGATCCTTGGGGCACACGACTAGTGACTGGTCGCCAGTTGGATGTGGCACCATTCACCACCACTCTCTGGGCTCGGCCATCCAGCCAGTTCCTAACCCAATACAGTGTGCTCCCGTCCAAGCCTGGGCTGACAGCTTGGCCAGCAGTTTGCTGTGGGGGTCAGGGTCAAAGGCCTTGCTGAGGTCCAGGTAGACTACATCCACAGGCCTCCCCACATCCACCAGGCAGGTCACATGATCATGGAAGGAGATCAGGTTGGTCAGGCAGGACCTGCCTTTCCTAAATCCATGCTTGCTGGGCCTGATCCCTTGGCCATCCTGTAAGTGCTGTGTGATTGCACTCAGGATGGCCTGTTCCATAATCTTGCCTGGCACTGAGGTCAGGCTGACAGGCCTGTAATTCCCTGGCTCATCCAACCAGCCCTTTTTGTGGATGGGCACCACGTTGGCCAGCTTCCAGTCCTCTGGGACCTCTCCAGTGAGCCAGGACTGCTGGAAAATGATGGATAGTGGCTTGCCAGCTCATCTGCCAGCTCTCTCAGCACCCTAGGCTGGATCCCATCTGGTCCCATGGACTTGTGGGGATCCAAGCGGCTGAGGAGAGTTCCAACCACCTCTTCATGGAACATAGGGAAACTGTGCAGCTCCCTGGCTCCTTCTGCCAGTTCTGCAGTCCAGCTGTCTGGAAGACATTCTGTCCTTCTAGTAAATATAGAGGCAAAGAAGGTGTTAAGTACCTCTGCCTTTTCCTCATCCTTTGATACAACATTTCCCTCCATGTCGACCAAGAAGTGGAGGTTGTCCTTGCCCTTCCTCTTGCTATTAATATATTTATAGAAGGACTTATTGTTGTCCTTCACAGTAGAGGCGATTTGAAGCTCCAAATGTACTTTTGCCTCTCTAATTTTCTTCCTACATGTCTTAAACATTCCGTGGGTTGCCTTACCTTTCTTCCAAAGATGGTACACCCTCTTTTTTTTCCTTAGTTCCATTAAAAGTTCATTGCCCATCTAGGCTGGCCGTCTGTCCCGGCGGCTCATGTTCCGGCACATTGGCACAGCCTGTTCCTGCACCTTCAACAACTCTTCCTTGAAGCAGGTCCAGCCCTCCTGGACCCCTTTATTATTAAGGGCTTTATCCCAAGGAACCCTCTGAATTAGTTCCTTGAGTAACCTGAAGTCTGCCCTCTAGAAGTCCAGAGTAGAGGTCTTCTTGCTACCCCTCTAAGCTTGACCAAATACCATAAATTCAATTATCTCGTGGTCACTGGCCCCTAAACACCCTCCAACCACCACATCATCCACCAGCCCTTCCCTGTTGGTGAAGAGGAGGTCAAGCATAGCCTTGCCCCTGGTAGGCTCTCGCAGCACCTGGGATAAGAAGCTGTCCTCCATGCACTCTAAGAACCTCCCAGACTGCCTCCTCTCTGCTGTGTTAAGATCCCAGCAGATGTCAGGCAGGTTGAAGTTGCCCATGAGAACCAGGTCCGGGGATCGTGAGACAGCTTCAAGCTGCCTATAGAATGCTTCATCAACATCTTCCTCCTGGTTGGGTGGTCTATAACAGACTCCAACCAGGATGTCTGCCTTGCCCGTCTTCCCTCTAATTCTTACCTACAAGCACTCAACCTGATTGTCCCTAATCTCCATCTCAATGGCATCTAGTGCCTCCCTGATGTACAGGGCCACCCCTCCACCCCTTCTTCCTTGCCTGTCTCTCCTGAAAAGCCTGTAGCCATCAATTGCAGTGCTCCAGTCATGTGAGTCGTCCCACCACGTCTCTGCGATGGCAACTACATCATAACTTTCCTGCTGCAACAAGGCTTCCAGCTCCTCTTGTTTGTTACCCATGCTTCATGCATTAGTGTACATGCACTTCAGCCGGGCTGCTGGTTTCACCTCTGACTCTAGCTTATCGCCCCCAGACTCTTGCCTGAGGGGACTAGTTTCAGCCCCTTCCCCCTTCAAAACTAGTTTAAAGCCCTGTCGATGAGACCTGTCAATTCCCTTCCCGGGATCTTTTTACCTTTGGGGGACAGGCTGTTCTCATATACTGTGACCTTTCCCCTTCTCTGGGACAGATGTACTCTATCTGTTGCCAGCTGGCCTGGTGCAGTAGAAAGTTTCCCAAGATCAAAAAAACCAAAATTCTTTTGACTGCACCAGCCTCTAAGCCACTTGTTAACTATAGCTGCTGACCTGTTTCTTATGGTATTCCCTCCTGCAACTAAGGGTATTGATGAAAAAATTATTTGTGCACCTGACCCCTCAACCAGGTCTCCCAGGGCCCTGAAGTCATTTTGATAGCCCTAGGAGTTCTGGTTGCAACATCATCATTCCCTAACTGCATAACTAGTAAAGGATAGTAGTCAGGGGGCTGCACCAGGCTAGGCAGCCTTCTGGTAACATCATTAACTTGGGCTCCTGGCAGACAACAGAGTTCCCTATGAGATGGGTCAGGCCGACATATGGGGCCCTCCGTTCCCCTCAGAAGGGAATCACCAATAACAATTACCCTCCTCTTTTTTTTGAGGGAACAGGTCCTGATGCCAGGGGAGGGTTGTTTAACGTTAGGCTGTTTTGCCTTAGGCTGTTTAACCTCAGGCTGTTTAACCTCAGGCTGTTTAACCTCAGGGATAACCCCAGATGGTGTGTCCTCTGGCATCAGGATCACTTCACCCTTGATCTCTAGTGCCCCATACCTGTTTTCCAAGAGCAGCGAGGAAGGTGAGGGGAGGCAAGGAGGTCTTAGTTTGTGTCTTTTGAGAGGAACCTGCATCCATTCCCCTCTGCTTTTTGAATAACCAGCCTCTGCTGGGGGAGCCTGCAGAGCCTGCTTACTCTGATTCAACTCTTTCCTCCTCTGGTTCATCTCTTTCCTCCTTTGGTTCATCTCCTTCCTCCTCTGGTTCATCTCTTTCCTACATTCCCTTACATTTCTAAGGCTAGCAACCTCATCCTTCAGTCTGGCCACTAGATTAAGCAGATAGTCAATCTGCTCACACCTTATGCAAGAGTTGCCCCCACTACCCTGCATCTCAAGAGCCAGGCTCCAGCACTCTCTACAGCCAGATACCTGGACAGCTACCTGCTTGTGTTCTACCTCAGTCTGGGTCAACACTGATTTTTTTAGGGAGATTTTGCTGCGAGTTACAACCATGCCTGTCCCTGGCCACAGCACCTACTGTGCAAAAAAAAAAAAAAAAAATTAGAAAAAGTGGGGCGGCGCATGAGAGCACGAGAGAGTACAAGAGAATACGGGAGAGCTGCCCGACGAACAGAGCCGCCGCGAGCCGCAGCAAACCCTTTTAAATTAAGCCGCTCCCGCCGCTGGGATCACGAGTCTGACCATGTGAAAAGACGGCTGCTCCTAGCCTCCCTGAAAACCTCTGCAGTGGTGGCGATTCCCGCAGCCCGAGAAGGAGAGCAGCGGCTGGTCCCCGGCGGCTGCTGGTATTGGTGCTGTCCCAAGAGGCTGCCTGACGAACAGAGTCCCCGCGAGCCCCAGCAAAGCCTTCTGTCACATTAGTGACAGAACAAGAGGGAATGTCCTGCAGTTACGACTGGTTAGGTTTATACTGGACATTAGGAAAAAACTTGCCCAGCAAGAGTGGTCAGGCATTGGAATGTACTGCCCATGGAGGTGGTGGAAGTCACAAACCCTGGATGTGTTTAAAGGTGGTTTGGATTGGTGCCTGCGGATATGATTTCAGGGTGAACCTGGTAGAGTATAGTTATCGATTGGACTTGGTGATCCTGAGGTTCTTTTCTAACCTGAATGTTTCTGTGATTCTGTGAAATTGCAGGTGAGATACTGTTAACATTTCTTAGCAAATTTTATCTATGAACACAAACCCACTGAACACAGGACACTTCTTTTACTACCAGGGAAGTTACAAGCTCTATTCCCAGTTACTATTTTCAAAATCATATTTACATTGCCATAGATTCCTCTGCATCTTGTGCTGTGGTTACCATTAAAGTTTTTTTAACTTAAAGTTTAAAATTACATGGATCACAGGGAATGAATGTTTGTCATCAAGTGAGGGGAAATATGGGGTTTGATTTTCCAATTTTAGTGGTCTCGTACAGAACTTCATTTTCACCTCAGGTCTACTTGAAACAGTAAAATCTAACAGAATCTATTTCCCTTGTACTGATATGTAGTAAAATTTTTGAAGCAATATTTGGTCAGTACTTTCCCAAACATATCTGAAGCTGTAAAACCTTATTAGTACTATGTTGTTTTCTTCCTTCTTTGGTTTCTGCTTTCTTGTAGTTTCTCACATTGCCCTTAATCTGCAACAGGCAGCCTACATGTAGCTCTTAATTCTTCTAACTGTTTTGATGCAGCATGCTGTTTCATGAGTGTTCGTACATGTTCTGTAGTTGTAAAACCTTTCTGGATTCAAACTGCTTTGTGAATATCACAATTTGCAGGTGACATTGAAGAAAGGCATTCCTCTTGGGTGGGAAAAAAAAATAAATATATAATCCAGTGTTGGAAGAGGTTTTTGTATAGATTTAGAAGACTATAGGAAGATGTAAAAGAGGTTGTTTTCAGATAGCTTTGTAGGACTATAGGGAAGATTTGCCTTTGCTTGAGTTAGAGAGAGCTATGTTTTGTCTTTGACTGTGAGAGTAATGTAAACACCTTGGAACTGAAGGAGACAAGCTGGGTAGAATTTGGTTGGATGTGTTAAAATATTGTTTGGTTATTTTGACCTATTGAATGCCTTAATTACATGTATACCAGTAGAAAATGACCAATTAAGATGTGACACATGTGCCTTCTGATAGACTATATAACTTTGCATCAGTCGAGTTGAACCCAACATCCATCAAACATCTCTATCAAACATCTATAAAACATCTATACTTTTACAATCCAGGAACTCTCTCATCTAATTTGCTGTACCTTAGAATTCTCAGGAATCTTCCAAGTTAGTAAGTTTGAACTTACATGAGGCTTACTAAAGTCAGTGAAAATATTTATAAAGGGCTTTGAATCATAATATATTTATTCAGTAGACATGTGAAAAATGTGTGTGACTTAAAGAAGTCTGGAAATCCACAGATGTGCAGATTTCTGCTTTTAAAGTATTCTTTAAAGAAAATAGTAAAAAACCCCAACCAAACACATTAACACACCCCCCACCCCCCCATTCTGGTTCTGTCAAGAGTGAAATATAGCTAATTAGGGAATTGAAAATTGTGTAATTAATGCAGTTCACTTCATAGTAGACAAAAGGGGATTGCTGCATGCCACTTCAACAGGACAGCTTTAAAAATAGTTAAATGCCAGGGTCCAAGGCAATTTAATTTTCTTATTGTAATGAAAAAATTTAATGCTTGAATGTGCCCCAGAAATAGTCATCCCAAGGCAATTTTGCATTCTTCTTGTTGTGAATTTTTGATGCATGAGTCTCTCCCAGAAATAGTGTTTGGAACAGAATACACAACATTTAAATTAAAAGAAGCCAAACAACAACCAAACACCAAAAACCAAAAACCAAAACCAAACGCAACTTCATCCACACCAGCCACCAAGACTCTTGAAATGTAAATTGGAATCTGGAGAATGCAAAAATTGGATAACTCGGGATGGAAGGAGTCAACTTGTAGTGCTTATTTTTGTGTATTCCCTTGGGTGCTGGAAAATTCAGAAAAGTAAGAAAGAAGAAGTTCAAAACATTATGGAAAACTGAGACAAAACTCAGAAAGCTTCAAATGTTTAAAATGAAAGTGAACTGAATATATTTAAAGAAAGAGGATTGTTTAAACATATCTCGTCCTGTTTAAATTCATAAAGGTATATTTACACAGTAACTGCATCTGATAAATGATCTGAAAGAATGCCTCTTTTACAATATTATCACTTTTTGTCTGTAAAATCTGATCCATTTTACAATGGAATTTCATCATACTGAAAGAGAAATTAAGAAGGGTAAAGGAACTTAAAATTTGCTAACTTTTCTTACACAGAATAAATATAGAAATTAATCTGTTTTGCTTTTCTTCCCCTGCCCTAAAAGGACCAATGCTTTGCAAAGCTTTGGAGATATGAGTTGTAAAAGCACAGAAATGCTGGAGAAACAGTGCACTACGTGTTACAGTTTTAACTAAGAGAACTATTCCAACAAGATGGTCTTCCTAAAAAGTGTAAAATTCACACAAAACTCATTTTTTTGGCTAGAGGATTTTTCCATAAAAATAGTTTTGATGGGTCATATTTGGCTGTGGCTGATATAAATATACATTTGGCTTGAAGTTAGAATTGTACTGTTGCACTAGTACAGAATACCTGGGAAAAGTGAATAAAAATATGAACCCTTCTCAGATGTTCATCTCCTTTGGCATTAGAAGTTTGCAGTGTAGATGTCTGTGTTGGGTTAGCTACCTGTGGCTGTCTCTGCAGTCTTTTTAAATCAAGTTTTTCTTTGCAGGAGTTTTAGCTTTCTTTCTCTCATCAGTATTACATTGTGATGTTGATATCTTTATCTCTCAATATCACTTTGTGAACAATAAAACATAAAGGAAGGATTTGCAATACTTCATTTTTTCAGTGCAAGTTCTGGAGAACAGGTCCTCTGATGAGTGGTTGAGGGAACTGATGTTCAGCCTGCAGATAAGGAGGCTGAGAGAAGACCTCCTTGCTGTCTAGAGCTCCTTGAAAGGAGGTTGTATCAAGGTGGGTGTTGGTCCCTTCTTTCTAGTAAAATGGGTCAAGACAAGAGGAAATGGCCCCCAAAATTGTGCTAGAGGAGGTTTAGAATGAATATTAGAAGAACCTTCTTCACTGAAAAGGTCCTCAAACACTAGAACAGGCTGCCCAGGGAGGTGATTGAATCACTATCCCTGGAGATGTTTATAAGATGAAGAGACGTGATGCTGAGTGGCATGGTTTAGTACTAGACTGGTTCGATGTGCTGGTTTGAGCTTTACCTGGAGTCTAGAAGTCCAAATGGTAAACAGATTAAGATTCATCCCTCTCCCTTTCCATGTAGGATAAGGTAAAACAAAATCAGGTAGGAGAGAGGTGAGGTAAATTCATGAAAGTAATAGTCTGGAATCAGTTTGGAAGTAGAAGAGGCAATTTTTTTAAAAATATATACATATGGCAATAACAGGGAGGGTTTACAAAGGTAAGAGATAAGGATAATTGGAAAATATACAAAACCAAGCTCTCATGGCCTTGTATTCCCTGGACGTAAGTGGACACAGTTCTTCAGAAAGCGTGGACGCAGCTTGGAAAGTAGGCCCCCGCCATGTGGGCAATGCAGGAAGCAACAGCAGCAGATGACCTCTTTTGAGCTGGTGAAGCAGGAAAAGAGAGAACAGTAAAAGATGCTTGCCCTTTTTACAGTCTTGCTGGACATGAAGGGGGAGTGGAATAGATCACCTTTGACCCAGGGGACCCCGCCTTCTGGGATGAGGAAAACCAAGTCTCTCTCTGCCCGTCTGGATCAAGTTTCTTTTGTCCCCCTGAGGGGGCTGGGTTCTTTCTTCAGCCCCCATGAAGGATGGGTGTAACCCAGCACAATGGAGTTAGATAACTGTTGAGCTCAATGGTCTTTGTTTTTTCCAACTAAAACAATTCTATAGTTTCATGATTCTATGATTCTAAGTCATACAGACAGAAGACTCTATGGTGACTTTAAAGCTATTGGTAGAAGGTTTGCATGCTGCTTAAGACTAGTTCCTAATAGCTAAATACATTTGCTGGTGTTGCTAATCACAGGGCTAAATCCTATCATTTGTGCCTTAGTGGGCAAGAAGAGACTCCAGCTTTTGTCTTTTTTTGTCTTTTTGTCTTGTCTTGTCTTGTCTTTTTGTCTTTTTCAGTGTACGTCTATTAAGGTGCTATGAGTACATTTGCTAAACAGAGCAGAAGCATCTGCACAGATAATTAACCTGTCACACTTCTATCTGTATTTGAGCTAGTAGTCCAGAATTTCTTTAGTAAAGAAAATTAGCATTCTTGAAGTGCATGTCACCTCTATTGTCCTTACTTTTCTCTCCTTCACATCTCCAACTCTCAGCAGTGTTATGGACTGTGTGAACATCTTGTCTGTCTCACAGAGATAACATCCAAGGTATGTCCAAGTTTTCTAAGTCACAAAATCACACTTTTTATCAAGATGCTTAATTTTAGATGTTTGTAATCAAAAGTCGTGGCTGACATTCTTAGAGATTATTTGTGACAACTCTGAAGCTATCTTTCCTTTTCATTCTTTCTTTACCCACCTAGCCTCCACTCACCAGCCTCCCTTTCTTCACCAGATATTGCAGGGTCAGGCTGCTAAAGGTCAGAGAGGTGTCACTTGTTTTAAGGCTGAATTACCTTGCTGTCAGAGGTACTCTTGTTCCTTGTCTTCAACAAAAGAGAACTAAAGAGGTATTTAATGGATAAGGCATTTCGTGCTGATGAGACAGATATTAACAAGAGCAACAACAGCAAGCTCTTTCAGCACCACTGACTGCATTAACTGCATAATCTAAGAGCAATGCTCTGCTTTGACAGGAAATGGGATGGGTGTCAGATGTAGGTGATAGGCAGAAGATTAAAGCTGCTAGCATCAAATGACTTTAAGGTTTTTTGATTGGTTGCATTTTATTTGAAGCTGTTTCTTTCTTTACTTTTTTTTCCTGGATGCTTCTTTCTATAACATAAATTTACTTGTTTTTTTCACAATATAATCAGGAAACTGGAATACTAAGACTGGGTAACAAGAAAAACAATAGTCAGTGGTTCACTCTTGGCACAGTGACCAAGCTGATAGGTAACAATGAAAAATGGCTGCATAAAAAAAGAGTATAGAATCATAGAATCATAGAATCAATAAGGTTGGAAGAGACCTCAAAGATCATCAAGACCAACCTGTCACCCAAAACCTTATGACTACTAAACCATGGTACCAAGTGCTACATCCAATCCCCTCTTGAACACCTCCAGGGATGGGGACTCCACCACCTCCCTGGGCAGCCCATTCCAAGGGCTAACAACTTGCTCGGTGAAGAACTTGCTCCTTACCTCAAGCCTAAACTTCCCCTGGTGCAGCTTGAGACTGTGTCCCATTGTTCTGGTGCTGGTTGCCTGGGAGAAGAGACCAACCCCTTCCTAGCTACAACCACCTTTCAGGTAGTTGTAGACAGCAAAAAGGTCTCTCCTGAGCCTCTTCTTCTCCAGGCTAAAGAATCCCAGCTCCTTCAGCCTCTCCTCATAGGGCTTGTGCTCAAGGCCTCTCCCCATCCTCATTGCCCTTCTCTGGACATGTTCAAGTGTCTCAATGTCCTTCTTAAACTGAGGGGCCCAGAACTGGACACAGTACACAAGGTGTGGCCTAACCAGTACTGAGTACAGGGGCACAATGACTTCCGTGCTCCTGCTAGCCACACTATTCCTAATGCAGGCCAGGATGCCGTTGGCCTTCTTGGCCACCTGGGCACACTGCTGGCTCATGTTCAGCTGGCTCTCAATCAGTACCCCCAGGTCCCTTCAACCAGATAATAACATTACTGAATTCTGTCAAATTTCCAAAGCATATTTAGGGTGTGTGGACTCTTTACACTCAATAAGAATTCCCCAGGTTCACTAATTATGATTGGAGTAGATGTGTGTATTTACCCAGGGTGGCTCATGTTGGTAGCACATCAGACCCTTAATGGGAAGATCGTGAGTTCAAACCTGCAGTGGACAGTAGTGTCTACCCTACTCTAGTCATGTGGTCTGTGGTAACAGGTTGGACTCGATGATCTTTGAGGTCTCTTCCAACATTAGGAATACTGAATACTGAATAGAAACTACAAGTAGGCTATTAAGAAAGAAAATAATAATAATAAAAAATTAATCTATGTGAATTTTGCATATGGCACTTCTTCACATTGTCAATTTTAATGTGAAAATGGCATTAACTGTATTTTCCTTCTTTTCTATACATGACAAATTAAGTTATAGGACTATAATGACTTTTTTTTCCTTGACTTCAGTATTTACTACTGAAAACAATATCCACTAATATAAATTAGAGATGATTTCTAAATATTCTTGTCTTTTGTTAGTACTGATTTTTCTGTAAAAACTAATAGCAGAACATTCATATATGAGGAATTCTTCACAGAAAGAGTGATTGGCCATTGGAATGGGCTGCCCAGGGGGGTGGTGGAGTCGCCATCACTGGAGATGTTTAGGAAGAGACTGGATGGGGCACTTAGTGCCATAGTTTAGTTGATTAGATAGCGTTGGGTGATAGGCTGGACTTGGTGATCTTGAAGGTCTTTTCCAACCTGGTCTATTCTATTCTATTCTATGCTATGCTATGCTATGCTATGCTATGCTATGCTATGCTATGCTATGCTATGCTATGCCATGCTATGCCATGCTATGCCATGCTATGCTATGCTATGCTATGCTATTCTATCACCATCATTGGAAGTGTTTAGGTGGAGACTTGATAGGGTGCTTGGTTGCATGGTTTAGTTGCTTAAGTGGTGTTGGATGATAGGTTGGACATGATGATCTTGAAGGTCTCTTCCAACCTGGTCTATTCTATTCTATTCCATTCCATTCCATTCCATTCCATTCCATTCCATTCCATTCCATTCCATTCCATTCTATTCTATTCTATTCTATTCTATTCTATTCTATTCTATTCTATTCTATATACACATCTTATTTCTCAGAAAGTTACCCAGCTTCACTTCAGTGAGATTTCTTATGGGATAATTATATATAATTAAGATTAATTAAGATAATTATATATAAAAAGCTGGGGAAACTAGCATCAAACTGTGATGATCAAACTCTGCAGTGTAGCATCTATCAGTAGGTGAACATTCAACATCTTTGTCAGTGACATGGACAGTGGCATTGAGTGCACCCTCAGCAAGTTTGCTGATGACACCAAGCTGTGTGGTGTAGCAGACACGCTGGAGGGAAGGGAGGCCATCCAGAGGGACCTTGACAGGCTGGAGAGGTGGGCACAAGCCAACCTCATGAAGTTCAATAAGAGCAAGTGCAGGGTCCTGCATCTGGGTGGACGCAATCCCAGGCACAAATCCAGGCTGGGCAGTGACTGGCTGGAAAGTAGCCCTGAGGAGAGAGACTTGGGGGTGCTGGTGGACAAAAAGCTCAAGATGAGCTCTCAATGTGCACTTGCAGCCCGCAAAGCCAATCAGATCCTGGGCTGCATCAGAAGAAGCGTGGCTAGCAGGTCGAGGGAGGTGATCCTCCCCCTCTACTCAGCCCTGGTGAGACCCCACCTGGAGTACTGCATCCAGTTCTGGAGCCCCTATTACGTATCCCTTATCTTATCAGAAGGCCAGATGGTCCTGTAGGCCTCTTTCCCATTGCCCATTTTTCCACACCCCTATTACAAGAGGGATGTGGAGGTGCTGGAACGTGTCCAGAGAAGGGCCACAAGGATGATCAGAGGGCTGGAGCACCTCTCCTATGAGGACAGACTGAAGGAGTTGGGGCTGTTCAGTGTGGAGAAGAGAAGGCTCCCAGGTGACCTAATTGTGGCCTTCCAGTATGTGAAGGGGACCTACAGGAAGGCTGGGGAAGGACTTCTGAGGATCTCAGGTAGTGATAGGACTAGGGAGAATGGAATGAAGCTGGAGGTGGGGAGATTCGGACTGGATGTGAGGAGGAGGTTCTTCACCATGAGAATGGTGAAGCCCTGGAATGTGTTGTCCAGGGAGGTGGTCGAGGCCCCGTCCCTGGGGCTGTTTAAGAGCAGGCTGGATGAGTCTCTGTCCAGCCTGATCTAGTGTGGAGTGTCCCTGCCCATGGCAGGGGGTTTGGAACTAGATGATCCTTGTGGTCCCTTCCAACCCTGAATGAAACTATGAAACTATGAAACTATGAATATGGGAAACTGTTACCAACATAACTGTCACTGCTCTTTGGCTTTCCCATTTGGTGTTGATAACTGTGATGTCTTAATTTACATTGTAAATAAGTCAGTCTGGAATAAATCTGAAAATATTAAAATAATATTATTCCATCATTAGATTTTGGATCAGGCACAAAGCATAAACTACAACAAAGGACCGTGGTATGGTAATAATGGCACAATCTTCATGTGGTGTTTATTATTTTAATGCATTATTTAGAACCAAAATTTTTTTTCCATTTTATGAAAAGCTGCACTTGGTAAACAATTAATATTTTCCTTATGTTTCACATTCACATCTCAACAGTGCATAAAATGAAATATTTTTGTTTGAGAATTACAGGGTAGGGCTGATGAAAATAAAGAATGTGAGCAGTATGTCATCTATCATCTTTTTCTGGATCAGATACATTGAATTAAAAGTCCTTTTTCATAGTTTCAGGAGCTAGCATTTACACCAGTATGAATCCAAGTCCATGTTATCTTGTTGTTAACAAATTACGTATCTAACATATTTTGACACACAATTTTCTTCTAACATTTGCCAAATGTAATGCTTTTGTAGATGGGATACATAAGAGAGAGATATTTTTCATATTAAAATATATTCACTGTACTAAAATGGTTGTGTACTATCTGCTGAAAACTTTGTGTGGAAAAGAAACGATTGTCATTTCATCCATGATCAAAACAACACAACACTGTGACAAAATATCAAACTGTCTTCTTCTTATTACTTTAATTTCAAGGATGTTCACAGAAATACTGATGAGCTGACATTGTAGTTCATTGTATTTCCTTTCTGTCAAAATCTGAAGTTACATATACACTTACTTGTATAGTTTCTGAATAGCATAGAGTCCTAAAATCTCTGATACTCTGCTAGAGTAGTTGCTTATCATCATCTGCCTCCCACAATTAAGCCCATGGATAAGAAGTTACAAGGATGGAGAAATGACAGAAATGACAACTTGAGGGTCTATTAGATTTTATTTTGATCACTAATTTTATACAAGATGGGAAGTGCTTTTAAAAAATAAGATGAAAGAAACTTGAGTCAAGAACAGTACATACTGGACATCAAGGCTATCCATCAGGTGGATACTGATTTGAGAACTGCAGTGATTTCCCATTGGCATATGCCTCTGAACCGAGCCTATATAAAAAATATAGTACAACTGTCTAAGCCTTATTTCAAAGCCCAGCCTTGTCTGTTTAATGATTTGGCAAAAGTCTCAGATGCACTCAAGTGCATGTCTGATCAGTGCTACATTTTCCAGATAGCAAGAGAGGAGGTTTTTGTTTCTGCTTAGTGACCCCACTCAGAGGGTAAAGGGTTTTGGATGAAGCTTATGCAGCATACAGGTTAGAAAAATGAAAGGGCCTAGTGATGGGTAGGTGCTAATCTTGATGTATAAGACATGGCCAGACTAAGTCAACTCCTCTGTGCCCCTGTCTATAAAATGCAGTCTCTTGATGCAGTTACATAAAACTGATTTTCTGGCTGAGGTTAAAATTTGAATGAAGAATATATATTTAGTTTCTTAAAACCTGATCATGCATTCTTCCTTGCTTCCTTTTCTGGACCAGTGACTTTGCCTATCATCCTACAAATCTGAATAATTTATATGAAATATATTTTTCACTAAAAGATTGTGGTTATCAGGATTCCTGAGATTAAGTTCATTGCTGTAGCTTCAATTTTTCCTCATGCTTTGGCTCTGTAGTACCTACAATTCTTACAAGGAGTAGACAGCTAACACACAATTCCCCCAAAGGCCAGATACACCTTATTATTTATTTCAGGTTTTTTATGCTAATAGTGTCACTTGACTTTTGTTTTGATTCCCAAGATGCTGGATTTAATACTTCATAACTGCTGAATGCAAAAATCAATTGGCATCTTCTTGTGCTGGAAGTCACAGAAAAATAAATTGTGAGATGAGAACACACCCAGACTGATATATGAAAATTTTACCTGTGCAAAATGAGGAACATGTCTGCTTCAAGAAAAAAAAATGTAAATGAAATTCGATTTTCAGAACAAGTGCTCTTAATAGTGACACTGTTGGTTTTCTATTAAACTGATCACACAGGCCAGACCGAGCTTCTGCTGTCAAATAACCCATATGGATATACCTTTAAAATAATATTAATTTTATAGTACATTTTATTGGTGTCTTTGTGATAATCTTACTATCAGAGACATATGTGGTTATTTGAAACCTGGAGATGTTTCTCTCTCTCTTTTTTTTTTTTTTTCCCTGCTAGTGAATAAAATAAGAAAAATACCTAGATGCATTAAAAAGATGCAGGAATGTGATGCTAAAGGACATGGTTTAGCACCACACTTGGCGGAGTTAGATAATAGTTCTATTTGATGATCTTGATGATCCTTCCCCTCTACTCAGCTCTAGTGAGACCCCACCTGGAGTACTGTGTCCAGTTCTGGAGCCCCTATTACAAGAGGGATATGGACGTGCTGGAACATGTCCAGAGAAGGGCCACAAGGATGATCAGAGGGCTGGAGCACCTCTCCTATGAGGACAGTCTGAACGAGTTGGGGCTGTTCAGTTTGGAGAAAAGAAGGCTCCAAGGTGACCTAATTGTGGCCTTCCAGTATGTGAAGGGGGCCTACAGGAAGGCTGGGGAGGGACTTCTCAGGATCTCAGGTAGTGATAGGACCAGGGGGAATGGAATGAAGCTGGAGGTGGGGAGATTCAGGCTGGATGTGAGGAAGAAGTTCTTCACCATGAGAGTGGTGAAGCCCTGGAAGTCCAGGGAGGTGGTTGAGGCCCCATCCCAGGAGGTGTTTATGAGCAGGCTGGATGAGGCTCTGTCCAGCCTAATCTAGTGTGGGGTGTCCCTGCCCATGGCAGGGGGGTTGGAACTAGATGATCCTTGTGGTCCCTTCCAACCCTGACTGATGCTATGATACTATGATGCCTGAGCACATGGACATGGACCTGCTGGACTGGGTCCAGAGGAAGGTGACAAAAATAATCAGAAAGCTGGAACACATCTCCTACCAAATCAGGCTGAGAGAGTTGGGTTGGTTTAGCCTAGAGAAGAGAAGGCTCTGAGGGCCTTTATAGTAAGTAGACATCCAATAACTGAACAGAGTCTGTGAGAAATCTGGGGTGGGATGATTTGCAAGGTCTTGTAGGACTAGGATAAGGGGAAATGTTATAAAACTAGATCAGGGCAGATTTAGGCTGAACATTAGGAATATATTCTTTGCTATGAGGGTGGTGGAATGCTGGAAAACATTTTGCAGAGCGGTGGTGGCGGTCCCCTTCCTAGAGACATTCCAATTCAGGCCTGATGGGGCTCTGAGCAATATGATCTATTCGGGGATTACCCTGATTGCAGCAGGAGGGTTCAACGAGACAGTCATTCCCAACCCAGCATGTTCTATGAGTCAATGTTAAAGGTCTTTTCCAACAGAAAGTATTCTACGATTCTATGACTCCACAAACAGTTCTCCATAGTGCATGTTCATCATATAACATTTTCATAGAATCATGGAATGGTCCATCCCAGAAGGGACCTCCAAAGGTCATCTAGTATGACCTCCCCACAGTCATCAGGGACATCCCCAACTAGATCAGGTTGCCCACGGCCTTATTGAGCCTCACCTTAGATATTTGCAGGGAAGGGAACTCAACCACCTCCCTGGGCAACCTGTTCCAGTGTTCCACTATCCTCACAGTAAAGAACTTCTTCTGATATCCAATCTAAATCTGCACTTCTCTAGTTTGAAACCATTTCCCCTCATCTTGTCACTGCAGGCCCTTGTAAACACTCTCTCTAGCCTTCCTGTAGGCCCCCTTCAGGTACTGGGAGGCTACTATCAGGTCTCCCTAGAGCCTCCCCTTCTCAAGGCTGAACAACCCAAGCTCCCTCAGCCTCTCCTCGTAGAACAGCTGCTCAACCCAACCCCCTGATTCACAGTATCAGAGTATCCCAGTATAACAAAGGTTGGAAATGACCTCAAGGATCATCAAGTCCAACCTATCAACACAGAACCCATGCCTAGACCATGGCACCAAGTGCCACGTCCAATCCCCTCTTGAACACCTCCAGGGATGGTGACTCCACCACCTCCCTGGGCAGCCTGTTCCAATGACGAATGACTTGCTCAGTGAAGAACTTCCTCCTCACCTCGAGTCTAAACCTTCCCTGGTGCAGCTTGAGACTGTGTCCCTGTGTTCTGGTGCTGGTTGCCTGGGAGAAGAGACCAACCCCTTCCCGGCTACAACCACCTTCCAGGTAGTTGTAGAGGGCAATGAGGTCACCCCTGAGCCTTCTCTTCTCCAGGCTAAGCAACCCCAGCTCCCTCAGCCTCTCCTCATAGTGCTTGTGCTCAAGGCCTCCCCCCAGCCTTGTTGCCCTTCTCTGGACATGTTCAGGTGTCTCGATGTCCTTCTTAAACTGAGGGGCCTAGAACTAGACACAGTACTCAAGGTGGGGCCTAACCAAAGCAGAGTACAGGGGCACAATGACTTCCCTGCTCCTGCTGGCCACACTATTCCTAATGCAGGCCAGGATGCCATTGGCCCTCTTGGCCACCTGGGCACACTGCTGGCTCATATTTAGGCAGCTGTTGATCAGAACCACCAGGTTCCTCTCTGTATGGAAGCTCTCCAGCCACTCCGACCCCAGCCGGTAGCTCTGCATGGGGTTGCCGTGGTGAAAGTGCAGCACTCGGCACTTGGACTTGTTAAATGCCATCCCATTGGACTCTGCCCATCTGTCCAGTCAGTCGAGGTCCCTCTGCAGAGCCTTTCTACCCTCTAACTGACTAACATCTGCTCCTAACTTGGTGTCATCTGCAAACTTGCTGATGACTGACTCGACCCCCTCATTCAGATCATCAATGAAGATGTTAAAGAGGACAGGGCCCAGCACTGATCCCTGGGGGACACCACTGGTGACTGGCCACCAGCTGGATGTGGCGCCATTCACCACCACTCTCTGGGCTCAGCCCTCCAGCCAGTTCCTAATCCAGCACAAAGTGTAGCAGTCCAAGCCACGAGCTGACAGCTTGGACAGCAGTTTGCTGTGGGGGACGGTGTGAAAGGCCTTGCTGAAGTCCAGGTAGACCACATCCACAGGCCTCCCCACGTCCACCAGATCAGTCACCTGATCATAGAAGGAGATCAGGTTGGTCAGGCAGGACCTGCCCTTCCTGAATTGATGTTGGCTGGACCATGGCCCTTGGCCATTCTTCATGTGAGCAGTTATTGCCGCCAGGATAATCTGCTCCATCACTTTCCCTGGCACCAAGGTCAGGCTGACTGGCCTGCAGTTTCCAGATTCCTCTAACCAACCCTTCTTGTGGATGGACCACATTGGCCAGTTTCCAGTCACCTGGGAAGTCTCCAGTGAGCCAGGACTGGAGGAAAATGATGGAGAGCAGCTTGGCCAGCTCATCTGCCAGCTCTCTCAGCACCCTAGGATGGATCCCACCCGGTCCCATAGACTTGTGAGTGTCCAAGTGGCTCAGCAGGTCCCGAACTAATTCCTCATGGGTTAGCGGGGCACTACACTGCTCCCCAACCCCATCGCCCAGCTCAGGAGGCCACTCGTCCTGAACTCCTGCCTTGCTGTTAAAAATTGAGGCAAAGAAGGTGTTGAGGACCTCAGCCTTTTCCGCGTCTTCAGTCACTGTGTTCCCCTCCAGGTCCAATAAGGAGTGGAGGTTCTTCCTGCCCTTCTTCTTATTGTTAATGTATTTGTAAAAATGCTTTTTATTGTCTTTGACAGAGGTGGTCAGCTTCAGTTCCAGCTGGGCCTTTGCCTCCCTATTTTTATTTCTACATAATCTAACAACTTCCTTGAACATACCTCGAGAAACCTTCCCCTCCTTCCAAAGGTGATGCAGCCTCTTTTCCCCCCTTAAATCCTCCAGGAGCTGCTTCATATAAGGCCTCTATATCTGAGATGCAAGTTAATGTATATGTAGGTAGCCTGAATGATTTTTTAATAAAACACTATTGGCGTACTCAAGGATCAGTGATGTGAGTGAAAAAGTCTTCAAGAAGACAAAGCATGCCCTACCATTTGACAGGAGATTGAGCAGAGATTTAGAGGCAGTTGATGGTGGGTCATACTTGACTTTCCATTTTGTCTGCTCTAAGCTGGAAGAGCAAAGACAGACAAAAAGAAATCCTAAAGACGTCAGCAATTAGAGAAAGGGCTTGCAGATGTTCCAAGGAGTCCAGGTCTCTCTTGCTTCACCCTAAACAATACTTCATTATCATCTTTCATGTACTATTGGTACTTTTAACTGTCAAAAAAAGTCTAATATTTCTCTCTGTGTACAGTGCCACTCTGAATGAGCTAACCTGTTTGGTATCAGCTCTTATTGGAGTCTCACACTATGCTGAAAAAGGAGCTAAAGTGTTTTCCAAGACCCTCTTCACTATCTATTATGACTGATAAAAGGAAATTGCCCTTTGGGTCTTGCTCTAACAGTTTGTCCTCTCAAGTGATTAATTCATCTGATAGTTTTAAACAATTTTGCTGCTGACGTCTTTTGACTTCATTCAGAATTGAAAATTTTACTTCAAACCAGAGATTCTTGTATCAGTAATTTGATCTACGTAACAAGAAACATAGCAACCCCATAAGCTTGTGTAGGTAGAATTCCAAACAGAACTTCTTAAGGCAACAAGAAAACCTTGGAGTTTGAGGTTACTCAGACTTCAAGATTTTCTTGTTGCCTTCTGAGTGAAGTCAAAAGATGTCAGCAGCAAAACTGTTCAAAACTATTAGATGAGCTAATTACATACTAATACTTTCAGGCTTTTTAATCCTTATGAATATTTAATTATTTATTGTGAATCCTTATTTAGAAATAGAAGAACAGTGATCATCCCTGTAAATACAGATTTGAGTGACAAGAGAGAGGTGTTTATAACAGCTTGAAAATTAATTTTAAGTATCATGGATGAGTCTTTAAGACCAAAGAGCTTCTTTAGACTTTGTAGCACCAAAGAGCTCCTGAGCCAAAGTTCAGGTTCTCCAGTAATGTAGCAAAACTAATAAAAGTGACTGTTCACAACATCTGAGTACTTTTAATTAGATTTCTAAATGCAATCTGTTTGTTAACTACTGCTTATGCCAACTTGCAAAGACAATAATAAAGTAATAAGTGATGTTTTCCTCTGGCAGCTAAGAGAACAAGATTGTTCTTGTTTTGCTCCTGTAATAAATGGATAACTTTCCACTATTCTGTCTCAACATGTCACAGAATAAAATTGAGGAAAATTTCCAAGGGCACAGTTTAAATCCAAGTTTACTCTGGAGCAAGTGGCCTACTGTGAGGATATGTTTCACTCAAAGGTTTTAGATAGCTGACTGTATTCCAAACACTGAACATAAATTTTGTTATATTTATCCACATATTCCCTACAGGCTTGGGTATAAATGTGTAATCCAGACTTGGTATTTTATATGTGAGGGAAGAATCCAGTTAAAGTAGTTGAGATCTTGACAGAGCTCTGGAGGAACATGAAAGAATTTAGGTGCCTCCAAAATCTTCGTGAAGAAAATGAGGCCTTACATTTGTGAATCATATAGAATAGAATAGAATAGAATAGAATAGAATAGAATAGAATAGACCAGACCAGGTTGGAAGAGACCTTCAAGATCATCACATCCAACCTCTCATCCAACACCATCTAATCAACTAAACCATGGCACCAAGCACCCTATCAAGCCTCCTTCTAAACACCTCTAGTGATGGTGACACCACCACCTCCCTGGGCAGCCCATTGCAATGGGCAATCACTCTCTCTATGAAGACTTTCTTCCTAACATCCAGTCTAAACCTCTCCTGGCACAGCTTGAGACTGTGTCCTCTAATGTGATCAAAAATAAAAGCTTCTTCCCCTCAGTGAACTAATTTCTTACATGCTTAGGGTATGATAAAAGGAGACCAAAAATGAAAGCTAGCCCTCCATCCCTCCCCCTAATTTCTTCTGTGGATATTATATAGGATATTATAAAGGCAGATTGAATTGATTGGAGAACTCTGATTAGAAGGGTAATTTGTAATGATGCTTTACTGGGTATTACAATTACAAGTCTAATTAAGATACTTAAATATGGCATATGTAAATTATTAATGAGGCTTGAGAATGCAAATTAATGATGCAACTGCCTGAAGCAATGGGTGCAGCAAAACTCTGCATGGTGTAAAGATGGATGGGGGTGGAATGTAGTATACCCTTTTGATCTCTATATATTAGATTTAGGGGAAAGGACAATTTTCCCAGGTAATTTTTATTTTTTATGTCTTCATGTCTTTAACCATTTCTATTCATTTATATTTTGCTTCATAGCTTAACAGGCATCTATGCACATTCTCTCTGGGGTTTTTTTGTTTGTTTGGGGGTTTGGGGGTTTTTTGTTTGTTTGTTTGTTTGTTTTCAGGGCATTGGAAATGAGACACCTAAAATTGGGAAACTCATGTTGTTCTTCAAGCTTTGTAAGTTCCATGTATTTTCTTCCTATTTTGTTTTGTTTTTGTAGTATATCTATATCTATATCTGTATGTTTGTTTAACTTGGGGTGTAGTTCTCTGGAAAGTGTTAAAGCAGTGATATTGATTAACTACAAAGGAGGCTACTTTAGTAGCATTCTATTCTGTATTGGAGCAGGAAGATCTGCAGACCTCTTGAGGAAGTGTCAAGGGTGGATGTAGAGATTTAAGTGGTGTGGAAAATAATAAAAAAGAAAATTTTATTGTTGCTTATCTCAGCTGAACTGAGAATCTGTAGCTTTTGACATTTTGTTGTAACTACAGAGAACAGTGCAAGTTGTTTAGACGGTCTACTAAGGCTTAGTCCAAAGAATGCTAAGTGTAGGACTAAACAAAGTTCTTCCTATCGATATTATGATGCTTATCCAGGACTATTCCTTATGCCTAGAACACCTTGACTCTGAACTAGTGCTATTTTAGACACATGGGTTCAGCTAATAATTACAGCTAATTAAATGCTAGAAATTTTTCTTCATATCTGAGGGTCCTTGCTTTTGTGTAGAGAAGCAATTACTTTTTGCTGAAAAGTGCTGCAGTGATTTTGGACTAGAATGCTTTCTTTTTTCCCATCTGTGCAGATTTTAATTGCCTAAATTCTGTTCTTGCTTAGGCAAAAACATTCCATTGCTCAGAAAATATTCCATTACTCAGAATATTTGTTTTATTTCATTGTGACTCTTTTAAGGTCCTTCCTACTTTTGACATGTTTTTGCCAACTCATTAACATATTGCAAGGGTGTTCCACACATATTTTTGTCACCTTTGGTTGCCTAGGGGAAGTTAATTATCTTAATTTATTAAAACATCAGCAGAAAAAACAGAAAAATATATTAGATCAAATCAGGCATGAGAATGAAAGATTTCTGAGTTTCTAATTTGTCAGTCTTACTTTGTAGCTAGTAATCTGAGGCTGTTTGTGGAAGAACACGAATCTCAGAGTATCTGGGGAAATAAATTGTTGACAAGTTTGTATCTTATGATGAGGCATTCAAGTCAATCTGAGATTTATAGTTTCTGCTGTCTTTTAACTACTGGTTTTTTTTCTTTCCTAAAGAAAGCCTTAACAATTCATCCAAAGTAGGAATGAGAACAAGAAGGAGGAAATAAATTAGTAATGGGCAACACCATATGAATTTTTCACAATATTTGTGGTACATTGTTCAAGGAATTGGTATAAATATTGAAATGCTAGTAAAACTTTAGTGGAGAGCAATCTGCTGCTGCAGAGTTTTTTTGGAAGGAGGGTTTTTGTGGGGGTGTTTTTTTTTGTTTGTTTTAATTTTATTGTTTTGTTTATTTAGTGTCATTCAGTTTCATGTATTTATGATTTATGAAGTTTTCTGATACCTGTGGCTCTGGAAGTGCATTTGTTCTTCCTTTTGTATAAAAATGTTTATGTGATTTTCACAGTCTTGGATTATTGTTTGGTACAGTGAGGGGCTTACATGGAAAACTGCATAGATCTGACCACCTCTCTTTCTCTTTGGAGATAAAGCCTGACTAAAACAATGCATTTCCCAGGTGGCTAGCTTTCTTCTCTAAGAAAGACTATGTCAAGGGTTAGGGCTGGACCAGCTACTAGACGAAATAACAAATACTCTCTGTTAACATCTCTCCCTTCCCATAGGGAAAGAGAAAGGAAATAAGAGAGACCAGTGGAATGGAAAAGAAAACTAAAACAGCTTTAATGAAAATAATAGCAACAAAAAGAAACAAATGCAAATATATACAAAACCATTATGGAAACAAACCTCCCTAATAGCAATAGTGTCACCATCACCACTGATGCTTTGGACAACACTAAGAAAGTCCCAGACTGGAGTCAGTGTCAAATGGGAACCAGATTCAAGAACTCGCAGATCAGTATCAAAGGCAGAGTGAACAGAGTCCTCCTTGGATGCCAGCCATTTGAAGAACAGAGCTTGACACTCTTGATCCTTCATCTTTATCCTGAAGATGATGTCCATGGAATGGAATCCCTTGTGGGTCAGTTTGGGGTCACCTGTCCTGTCTGCTTCTCCCTACAGTGCTAGTTACTGCACCCCAACATGCAGTGCAAGGCTTAGCAGTCAGCTTGGTCTGCTCAGAAGCAATTATAAGCAAAAGCCTTCCTGCACACCAGTCTTTAGTAGTAACTCTCAAATCAATGTTATCACTGCTAGAAGCAACCACTGTCTGCAAAACATATCCTGAACTTCAGAAACTCCCATTGAGAAATGACAGGGCTGAAAAGTAAAATCTCTGAACAGAATCAGTTCTGCTCTAACTCAAACCAGGACAGTCTGTCAGGTATTCAGTAATATCATAGGTGATAGTGACAGTAACAGATGCTTAGGACCTAAAATGACGTGGAACTAGAGGGAAAAACTCCACTTCTTACCCTAAAGAACATAATCACATTGAGAATGGCACACCAATTTCTGTTTCTCATCTATAATCTGATTGACTCCTCTCAGCTGAGCTCTTTCCTCCTCCTTATACCCTATGACACTTTCCTTCATCTTCCAAACATTTTCCCCTGCAGCTCCTGACTGAGCTTAAAAAGTGACATGTCTGAATTTGGCTTGCTGTTCTAACATTTCAGCTACACATGGGGAGTAAGGAAGCCTTTGCCTACAAGACTGAAAATTTTCATTCATTTATGCTAGTTTGTTTGTTTTTTTTTTCCCCATATGTATGCTGCCAGTGCATGTAGATGGGATGGAGTTGGAAGATATGGTGGTGAGAACGATGAAGCTTGATGTCCACCTCAACTGAATCTGCTCTTTCTCCGTCCATATCAGTTGTTAATAATTAGGTCACTGTCTTTGACACTATATGAAACCTAAAAAATAAACTCAAAACAGCAGCATTAGCTTCTGAAAGCCTATGAATGAAGAAATTGTTAAACAGCTATAGGGACATTATTTTCTGTCTTCTATTTTCTTTCCATCTGTAGGTAAATGCCTCCAGCTGCTATTTCGGCAACACAGGCAATATATCCTGACTCTCAAAATCCAAATTCCCATTAGCTGCTACAGGACCAGAAAAGCTGCCGCTCTGTTAAGCACATCTCTTCCATGCGCAGCCCTTCCTATTCAAACACATTCTTCATTCTGCTTTCACTTCCCTTCAGATAGATCATCTCCTTCCTCTCTTTGATGGATCGATTTGCATCAATCAACATAAATTGTATTTTGTTTGCAAACTCAGCTTTATTTCTTACATTCCCTTTTAATTTTATGTACACTTAACTTTCACAATGTTATCACTGTTCTGTGTATGGCAAAAAGAAAGATGGAGTAAAAGATAGGCTGTGGAAAAGAAGAGGAAAGAAAAGGACATGGTAAATGATCTTTCCTTTTCTCTGCTATTTGAACCATTCTGTCATCTGGCTTGTGAGGTGGTATGAAAAATCAATTTATTCAGCCAGGACAAAGCTTTTTTTTTATTCAGAAAACCAACATGAGTAGCATTGCAGACACACATGAAAAGAAGAACATTCTGAAGGAAATAGTTGTTTCAATGATATCAAAGTTATCAAGAAATAAATTTCTATAAGCAATAAACTCTTATAAACAATTCTTGCCTGGTGTTATAGAATAGAATAATATTAAGCATGTTGGAAGAGACTTTCGAGATCTTCAAGTCCAACCTATCACCCAACACCATCTAACCAACTAAACCATGGCACCAAGTGCCCCATCCAATCTCTTCTTAAATACCTCCAGTGATGGTGACTCCACCACCTCCCCAGGCAGCCCACACCAATGGCAAATCACTCTCTCTACAAAGAATTTCTTCCTAACATCCAGCCTAAACCTCCCTCGACACAGCTCGAGACTGTGTCTTCTTGTTCTGGTGCTGGTTGCCTGGGAGAAGAGACCAACCCCCACCTGGCTACAGCCTCCCTGCAGGTAGTTGTACAGAGCAAGTAAGTCTGCCCTGAGCCTGCTCTTCTTCAGGCTAAGCAACCCCAGCTCCCTCAGCCTCTCCTCATAGGGCTTGTGCTCCAAACCCCTCCCCAGCTTTGTTGCCCTTCTCTGGACATGTTCTAGCAACTCAACATCAATTTCCTAATCCGAGGGCCCCAGAACTGGACACAGGACTCAAGGTGTGGCCTAACCAGTGCTGAGTACTGGTTAGCTTAAAGCAGTGTAGGGATGAATTCTCATAATGAGAGCTGTGATGCTGCAGAATGCTTCAGCAAACAAAGAAATTCAGTTTGGAACATGGATTTGGAAACACTGCAGTTATTTAGCTTTTTAAAACCAAACACACACAAGTATATGCATTTCTAAAGGGTTATATAGATTGATCAATTAGGAATAGATGAGATTAATGTTTCCACATGTATGTTTCTAGAATACATACAATAGAATGCCTCTGTGATTAAAAAATCCAGGGATGTCATCACCTAGCCTATCAGGAATTTATCATAAATTGTTTCAAGTCAAGAGGGTTCCCTATCTTTCTATGCATATCTCATTCAGATATCTCTCAGAAGGTTTATTGTATTTTACCAAAAACAAACAAAAAAAAAACCCAAAAAAACCCCAAACCACCACCAGAAAAAGGCCATCATATTATTAACAACAGGAAGTTTCAGTATTGTTTTGTTTTGACTGTGGTTTGCTGTTTTTAAATGCAAAATTCATTGAAGTGTTCAATAAGCCAGCAACATCACCACATCCTGTCAAATGCTGCTTTGCTTTTAGAATTCCCAATCTGTTCAAAGGGGAAGCGGAGTGTAGGTTATGAAATGTAGATTTGCACCTCTGTGTAAGACTTCCACGTGTCAGGTGTGAAAGCAGACTAAGCAAGGTCAGTTCCATCTCATTTCATGGATTATTCCTGACAGTTTACACTGAAGCTAATAATTTCTTGAAGTATGGAAAGCAGTCTTAGTTTTCCATAACTTAAGTCCTTTTGTGTCTAAAATTATAGCTTCCTTACACAAAGTGCCTTCCTTGTAAGGTGTATTAGGAATGATGCAGTGAATTTTGCATAGTTAGTACCAGAGAGGAAGAGATCACAGTATCACAGTATCACTTAGGTTGGAAAGGACCTCGGGGATCATCGAGTCCAACCTATCAACACAGATCCCATGCCTAGACCATGGCACCAAGTGCCACGTCCAATCTCCTCTTGAATGCCTCCAGGGACGGTGACTCCACCACCTCCCTGGGCAGCCCATTCCAATGACAAATGACTCGCTCGGTGAAGAACTTCCTCCTCACCTCAAGTCTGAACCTCCCCTGGTGCAGCTTGAGACTGTGTCCCCTTGTTCTGGTGCTGGCTGCCTGGGAGAAGAGGCCAACCCCCTCCTGGCTACAACCACCCTTCAGGTAGTTGTAGAGGGCAATGAGGTCACCCCTGAGCCTCCTCTTCTCCAGGCTAAACAACCCCAGCTCCCTCAGCCTCTCCTCATAGGGCTTGTGTTCAAGGCCTCTCCCCAGCCTTGTTGCCCTTCTCTGGACACGCTCAAGTGTTTAGATGTCCTTTTTAAACTGAGGGGCCCAGAACTGGACACAGTACTCAAAGTGCGGCCTAACCAAAGCAGAGTACAGGGGCACTATGACTTCCCTGTTCCTGCTGGCCACACTATCCCTAATGCAGGCCAGGATGCCATTGGCCCTCCTGGCCACCTGGGCACACTGCTGGCTCATATTCAGGTGGCTGTCGATCAGCACACCCAGATCCCTCTCTGTTTGGGAGCTCTCCAGCCACTCCGACCCCAGCCTATAACTCTGCATGGGTTTGCCATAGCCAAAGTGCAGCACTCGGCACTTGGACTTGTTGAATGACATCCCATTGGACTCTGCCCATCTGTCCAGTCAGTCGAGGTCCCTCTGCAGAGCCTTTCTACCCTCTAACTGACTAACATCTGCCCCTAACTTTGTGTCATCTGCAAACTTGCTGATGACTGACTCTACTCCTTCATCCAGATCATCAATGAAGATGTTGAAGAGGACAGGGCCCAGCACTGATCCCTGGGGGACACCACTGGTGACTGGCCTCCAGCTGGATGTGGCACCGTTCACTACCACTCTCTGGGCCCGGCCCTCCAGCCAGCTCCTAACCCAGCACAGAGTGTAATGGTCCAGTCCACGGGCTGACAGCTTAGTCAGCAGTTTGCTGTGGGGGATGGTGTCAAAGGCCTTGCTGAAGTCTAGGTAGACCACATCCACAGGCCTCCCCACATCCACCAGACGGGTCACCTGATCATAGAAAGAGATCAGGTTGGAGAGGCAGGATCTGCCCTTCCTGAATCCATGTTGGCTGAACCTGAGCCCTTGGCCATCCTTCAGGTGCGCAGTTATTGACGCCAGGATAATCTGCTCCATCACTTTCCCTGGTACTGAGGTCAGGCTGACCGGCCTGGAGTTACCAGGTTCCTCCATCCGACCCTTCTTGTGGATGGGGATCACGTTGGCCAGTTTCCAGTGATCTGGGACCTCACCTGTGAGCCAGGACTGGAGGAAAATGATGGAGAGTGGACTAGCTAGCACATCTGCCAGCTCTCTCAACGCCCTAGGATGGATCCCATCCGGTCCCATGGACTTGTGAATATCCAAGTGGCTCAGCAGGTCCCGAACTAATTCCTCATGGATTTCCGGGGCATTACACTGCTCCCCGACCCCATCGCCCAGCTCCGGAGGCCACTCCTCCTGAACTCCTGCCTTGCTGTTAAACATTGAGGCAAAGAAGGTGTTCAGGACCTCAGCTTTCTCCTCATCCTCAGTCACCGTGTTCCCCTCCAGGTCCACTAGGGAGTGCAGGTTCTTCCTGCCCCTCTTCTTATTGTTAATATATTTATAAAAATGCTTTTTATTGTCTTTGACAGAGGTGGCCAGCTTCAGTTCCAGCTGGGCCTTAGCCTCCCTAATTTTATTCCTACATAATCTAACAGCTTCCTTGAACATACCTCGAGAAGCCTTCCTCCTTCCAAAGGTGATACAGCCTCCTCTTCCCCTTAAATCCTCCAGGAGCTGCTTGCTCATCCAGGCTGGTCGCCTTCCCCGCCGGCTTACCTTCCGGCACGTGGGAACCGCCAATTCCTGTGCCTTCAAGAGCTCCTGTTTGAAGTAGGTCCAACCCTCCTGAACCCCTTGGTTCATGAGGGCTGGTACCCAGGGGACTTTACAAACAAGTTTCTTAAATAGGCTGAAGTTCGCCCTTCAGAAGTCCAAGGTGAAGGTTCTGTTGGTGGTCCTCCCTATCTCCCTGCATATTGAAAACTTCACTATCTCGTGGTCACTGCACCCTAGGCAGCCTCCCACGATCACGTCTCCCACCAGCCCTTCCCTATTGGAGAACAGCAGGTCAAGCAGAGCCTGTCCCCTAGTAGGCTCGCTTAACAGCTGTGTCAGGAAGCAGTCCTCCATTCGCTCCAGGAATCTTCTGGACTGCCTCCTCCCTGCTGAATTAAGTTGCCAGCAGATATCTGGGAGGTTGAAGTCACCGACAAGGACAAGATCTGATGATCTTGAGACAGCCTCCAGTTGCTTGCAGAACAACTCATCAGCCACCTCATCCTGGTTGGGTGGTCTGTAACAGATTCCAATCAGGATGTCAGACTTGTTAGGTTGTCCTCAGATTTTGACCCACAGGCTCTCAACTACCTCATCTTCCACCTCAAGTTGTGTGGCAGAGATTGACTCTCTAATATACAGAGCCACCCCTCCTCCTCTTCTCCCTCGCCTGTCTCTCCTAAAGAGCCTGTAACCCCCCATTGTAGCACTCCAATCGTGGGTGCTGTCCCACCAAGTTTTTGAGATGGCGACTACATCATAGTCGCCCTGATGGATTAGGACCTCCAACTCCTCTTGCTTGTTGCCCAGGCTGCGTGCATTGGTGTACACGCATCGCAGCTGGGTTCCTGACTTCTCAACTGACCCTACCTTGCGCCCTACTCTTACCTCTGCAGAGGGACGGATTGCCTCACCCACCCCCTTCAGACCTAGTTTAAAGCCCTCCTAATGAGCCCTGCCAACTCCAGTGCCAGGACTCTCTTACCCCTTCTAGATAGATGCACCCCATCAGGACCCAGCAGGTCGGGTGCAGTGAAAGTTGCCCCATGGTCATAGAACCCAAAGTTCTGCCTCTGGCACCATCCCCTGAGCCAATTGTTGATGGTATGGGTTCTCCCATTCCTCTCAGTGTACACCCCTGACACTGAGGGAACTGAGCAGAACACCACTTGAGCTCCTGCCCCATCAATCAATTGTCCAAGGGCCCTGAATTCCTTCTTAATTGCCCTGGTGCCCTTCCTGTCAATCTCATCACTCCCAGCCTGTATTACCATCAGAGGGTAACAGTCAGTGGGCTGGATTAATTTAGGGATTCTCTCCGCAATGTTCCCTAACCCCTGCCCCTGGTAGGGAGCAGACCTCCCTGTGGGATGGGTCGGGATGACATATGGGTCCCTCAGTACCCCCCAGGAGAGAGTCCCCTACAACTATAACCCTTCTCCTTTTCTTTGTGGAGCTGATCGTTATAGCTGGTGGGGACTGCTTGGGCTTAGGCTTCCCCCCGGAGCTGGTCGTTACAGCTGGTGGGGTCCGCTTGGCCTTAGGCTCCCCTCTGGATGGCTGCTCCTCAGCCTCAGTCCTCTCATCCTTACTGCCCTCAGCCTGCAGGGCCTCATACTTATTATGCAAGGGCAGCGGAGAAGGAGGAGAGGGTCGGGGTGGATTTCTCTTGCCACCCCTGGCAGGGACCTGTATCTAGCCCTCTCCGCCTCCAGGAACCCTTCCCTCAGCAGGGGAGATCTGCAGAGCCTTCTCCCACAAGTCTAACTCCCTTTCACTTTCCCTTATGGTCCTTAGCCTAGCTACCTCCTCCTTCAGCTCGGCCACTTCATCCTTCAGCTCTGCCACCATGCTGAGGAGAAAATTCACCTGCTCACACAGGACACAGGTGTCCTTTCCCTCCCCCTCTATTCCAAGTGCCAGGCTGTCAGGGTTCGGAGACACAGTTCTTTTAAATATTCCCGTGTTTGTGAAATTAAAGGCACAAACGAGGCCAAAGTATCAACAGCTAGACTATTTATTAGATAAAGTGGACATAAGAAGGGAGAGGGAGAAAAGAGAGAGAGAGAGAGAGAGAGAGAGAGAGAGAGAGAAGAGGGAAGGAATTAGAAGGAGAAAGTCAGAAAGAGATTATATTACCAACGGTCAGGGGTGGTGAGAGTCAAGATGCGTTGCGTTGCCCGTGATGTTATGGTGCCGTCTTCTCTCTTCTTCTTTGACAGTGTCACTCAAGTCTTTTATACAGTTTTTAGTCCTCAGGCAGGTCAGGTATTTCAGAGGCAAGGCAATAATCCAGGTATCTGTTCCCCGGAAATCTGTGTATGTGGGCAAGACTTCTGGATGGGGGTGAGGGGGCCTCCGTCCCCCCCCCCTCCATTCAGACAAGTCCTGCCACATTCCTTTACACAGGTGGTGGAAACCATAGTATCACCCTGCCCAGAAAGCCTGATGGCTGGGTCCTTGGGTCCATTGTTGTAGTCCGGTGTTACCACGATGCAATCACAAGCTGATTTGCATCCAGGATTGGTCGTGATGGCTGGGTCCTTAGGTCCATTGTTGTAGTCCGGGTGTTATCACGATGCAATCACAAGCTGATTTGCATCCAAGATTGGTCACTTTGTCTTTGTTGATTTACATTAAGAGAGACAAACTTGTCGTCTTCCACACCACCCCGTCAATCAAAGATAAAAGTGAGAGAGAAAGAAAAGAAAGGAAAGGAAAGGAGAGAATTTTTAAACAATTTTTACAATACATTTTGATCGCCTAATGGCACGAATCTGTTTTACATCGTCGTTAGACACAAACTGCATATTGGACACTACATGTTGAATCACTGTATGCAACAGGGATTTATACAAGATTGACAATTATAACAAAATTAAACCAGGTAATTACACAAGGTGAAAGCATCCTTGTTCCTCCTGGAAGCCAGGAGAACAAACAAACCCATACCCCCCACCCCGTCAGTCCTTCAGTTTGGAATTGAAGTGAGAGCTTCCGTCCAGATCTGAATGTCTGCGGGTTATGAAAAGTACAGTCCTTGAAGAGATGTCTTCTGTGATGCAAAACTTGAGAAGTCTTCCATATTGTAGCAAGACAAGTCCTTCTGACAATACATCAGGTAGTCTTCAGCGTTAGAACTTAAATTTAGCATTAGAACTTAAATAAGAAACACAACCTTGAAACATACAAAACTGGTATTTCCAGGTTACCATTCAGAGCCACCCTCTCAGGTGATAATTACTTTGAATGGGCCTGTAAGTATCGTTGATTGTTTCAGGTTCTCTCAAAGCCAAGCTAAACACAAAAGCCTTTTTCCAAACCAAGTACAATTTTTTGGTGATCTCCTGATTCATGCTTCACCCCCCAATTCACCACTGAGAAGTGAAGCCCTTGGTTGCCCTGGGGTGCATACCCCTCAATTCACCAAATGGTCCTACCAAGAGGGGAGCAGTGACCTCAGCCCTCTTTTTAGGCTCGGGCCAACTTTGCAGAATGATTTGTAGTTGCCTCGTGGCTACCCCATCAACCACTTCTTTTGGAATACCTTTCTCCCGACCCATCCCCCACCAATATTGCCGGGTATTCAAGTGTTCCCTGCCCCTAGCCAGGTGCCTACTAGGAATACGGCGCATCTGGCCCTGGGGGCTTGGTGGGTGCGTCATTTTCACATGTCTCAAGCCTCTAGTTTGAGGTTTTTTAATTTCCTCAGGTATATTATACTGCCTAGCATAATCTAATAACTCCCTCCCCACGTCTTGCCATGTCCTGGAAGAAAGTGGGGTATTAGCTATTTCTTTTTGAAGCTGGATACCTCTTATTTTAAGCAAGTCAGGAGACCCTGATCAAAGGAGTCATTCTGTTTGCATCCACCAGGACAGAAAGGGGAGATTCAAAATGATGTTTTAGTTCCCTTTCATAAATCATCTGCAGGCATGCAGCTTTTTGCACATTCTCCATTATCTGATTCATCCCTCCCCGCAGAATTAGGGGTTCACCCCTCTCCTTTGGATCAAAACCCCCTGCCCAATAGGCAGCCCTCTGAGTAAGGCTTAGGGGTCCACTTCTGGTTTTTGTAGTTAGAAAAACATTATCACCCCAATAGCCCATGGCTTCAGCTTCTGTTAACAGAATCTGATCACCTCCAGTTTTTGAAACTCGCCAGACATATTCCACCTCAGATTCCTCAGCAGAGTGTGCAAATTCTGCACGAATTTTGGCTAATTCAGTGTAGGAGAAAGGCGTTTCTTTGGTTGTGATAGTGGGGGTAACCTCCCCATCCTCATATAAAATTTCAGTTTTAATGAGAGGTCTGATATGCGCAGCAGCTTCCGTAGCTGCTGTCAATTCTGCCCGAGGGCACATAGGGGCAGACTCCAAGTAATTCACACCCTCTTTTGAGTCCAAATACGAATTTTGCCTCCTCTCCTTTTCCAATTGAATTTTAAGATCTGCCACTACGTCTTTCAAAGTGGCAACGTGGCTTTGTAGTGACGAAACTAAGTCCTGCAAAGAGGAAATAGTTTTATTCTCCTGTTCATGCCATTCCTCTTTCTCCTTCACTGAGGCGGCTAAACAGGCACCTAAAACCGCACAAATAAAACCTTTGCCTTTCCCGGCTTTTGCTCTTGCATCTTTCTGCAGGGCCACAATTCTATCAGCCACACTCTGGAAATTATGCCAATTTCCACGGGCCCAGTCAAGTACCTGTACAGATGGGCGGGCACCGTGAACTTCTAAAAGGTTAAAAAGCCGCTCACTCCCGCCATCTCTTTTGTTTCACAAAGCATTTCTTAATAGGGCACTAAGTTTCACAGGGAAGTCAGATCAAAACACTGTTTTTACCAGCAAAATCTTCCCTGGAAAAACGTACACTTTTAAAAGGATTACTCCAAAATAATCTTCTCCAGGAAAAATGCACAATAGATTTCTCAGGAGAGGTCACACACAAGAAAAACAACAGCAACCTGGGCTTCTCAGGAAGTAACACTATTTCCTGAGAGAACTCCACACTTGCAAAAGCTTCTCAGCTTTTGTACCTCAAATTTTATGTTACACCAGGACAACAACCTTGTGATTCTTAGGGAAGAGTAACTCTGCTTCCCTGAGAGAACACACACCGGCAGCAGTTTCTCAACTTTTGCTTCAATACTAGGCTTCTCAGGAAAGCCACACTTTCCCCGAGGGGATACACACTTTACAAATATCACCAAAACTGGGTTTCCTAAAAGAGGGTACTGAGAATTCTCGGGGAGGTCACACTATAAAGTCAACAGTTGTACCCCAGATAATCTTCCCTGAGAAAGCACACACATTTAAACCTTTTGAGAACTCCCACACAGTCTCTCTGAAAATTTCGCTTCGTCCTTCTCCGGCCACTTCCCTCGCGGGCGAGTGGAAACGCGAATCTGGACTCCACTCTCGCTTCATACTAAAAGTACGTCTCAGGCACACACACACATTTCGGGGTTCTCAGAAATGGAATAATTTTGCTGTGATACTTTTCACTGCACGGGAATCCTGCCGACTACGCCAGTTAAATGTCAGGGTCCGGAGACACAGTTCTTTTAAATATTCCCGTGTTTGTGAAATTAAAGGCACAAACGAGGCCAAAGTATCAACAGCTAGACTATTTATTAGATAAAGTGGACATAAGAAGGGAGAGGGAGAAAAGAGAGAGAGAGAGAGAGAGAGAGAGAGAGAGAGAAGAGGGAAGGAATTAGAAGGAGAAAGTCAGAAAGAGATTATATTACCAACGGTCAGGGGTGGTGAGAGTCCAAGATGCGTTGCGTTGCCCCGTGATGTTATGGTGCCGTCTTCTCTCTTCTTCTTTGACAGTGTCACTCAAGTCTTTTATACAGTTTTTTAGTCCTCAGGCAGGTCAGGTATTTCAGAGGCAAGGCAATAATCCAGGTATCTGTTCCCCCGGAAATCTGTGTATGTGGGCAAGACTTCTGGATGGGGGTGAGGGGGGGCCTCCGTCCCCCCCCCCTCCATTCAGACAAGTCCTGCCACATTCCTTTACACAGGTGGTGGAAACCATAGTATCACCCTGCCCAGAAAGCCTGATGGCTGGGTCCTTGGGTCCATTGTTGTAGTCCGGTGTTACCACGATGCAATCACAAGCTGATTTGCATCCAGGATTGGTCGTGATGGCTGGGTCCTTAGGTCCATTGTTGTAGTCCGGGTGTTATCACGATGCAATCACAAGCTGATTTGCATCCAAGATTGGTCACTTTGTCTTTGTTGATTTACATTAAGAGAGACAAACTTGTCGTCTTCCACACAGGCTGAAGCACTCTCTGCAGCTGACAGCCTAGACTCCAGCATGTTGGTAAAACAGCTCTGTCTGGGCAGATGCTGCTTTTTTACCCCTCGTCCGAGTGACGACCATGGTGCAATGTTTAAGGTTTGGGTTTTCTGTTTCGGATTTTTTGTTTGTTTTTTTTGTCCCCCAGCTGCTAGACAGTTACCGAGCCAAAATGGTGCCGCGCACACAGCCCGGGCGGCTTTTAAAACTGCCACGGCTGACGTCAGGCTCCCGTGACCCGTGCAGGCTCTCGTGAGCACGATCCTGTCGGCTCCTCCCTCTACCAGCAGTCCTCCCGACCCGTGAAGCCCCGAAAGGAAAGCAAAAGAAAAACCCCGAGAAACTCACAGCTTAAGCGGAGCGGTTCCGGACGAGCGGTCCCGATCAGCTACCGAGCCAAAATGGCTCCTTAACAGGCAATTTCAGTTTCTTTTGCTCCTTGACAAAAGAGATCTAGAAGACATAGAAATCCAACCTCAGCATGTATTAGCACAGCTACTAGTCTATATACTACCCAACTTAGAGTCCTAAATCAAAAAATGTCATGTGTGTCTGATAAAGTAAAATAGCTCATACCGTAGAGGCTGAGGTTTTTAATGGAGAAAATTGAGTCTTTACATATATTGACTAAGGGCTTTGTAAATGTGTGAAGCAACCTGAATTCAGGCATTCAAGCTGAGTCAGAGAAAGTGTAAAATGTGTTCCTTGTGGGTGTAACAACAATGAGGAGCTATAATATAAAAATCATATTCTTTTTATTCAAGAAGATGAGAAGCTATTGATGATAAAATTGATCTATCATTTCCTCTCCATCTGCTCACCTCTGCCTACAACACAAACGAAGGTGGTTAATTTTCTAGGATAGAAATTCTAGGATTTGTAAAGATTTAGTGTGTCTAAAAATCACATGTGTAGATTAACATTTTTCCACCTTTGAAAATTGTCCTGGTTTAGAGGCCGGAAAGATCCTCTGTTGCCCCTGAAAGGGGGAAATGAATGAAACTCACACAAATGGATTGAAAAGAGATGGAAGATTTAAATGGAAAAAGCAATTAGTGTTTTACAGAAATCTACAAAGCATAGTGGCAAAGATATTCCAAAGCATACAGGGTCTCTTACAGCACACCCAAAGGCTTCCCAATACTTCCCTTCTCCCCACCTGAGTGTGTACCCAAAACCCTCATGGCTCTTTCTTGCCCCCACCCCCCACCCCCCAACTACTAGGCTACTCTCAGGCTGGCCAGGTCTGAGACTGCACCTCCCCCCCTTCTCCTCCTGGCTTCATGCCTAGCCAGGCATAAGAGGCCTTAAGATACTCCCCCACTGTTACCTGATAGAGAGCATCTCCCAGGGGATCAGAGGTGGAAGACAGAGGAAGAGAATAACTTTGCAGATGAATTTATAGGTTGCAGCATTTATGGGTATGAACTACACTGTTTCCTGTGTCCACCTTACTGGGTTGGACACTCAGGACGCTGGAGATGTAACTTATGTGTCAGTAACAGGAAGCACCCAGCCTAAACTGCTACAAAAATGTAAAGAGATGTAGATATAACCTTCTATAACTTCTGATAGAAAGCGATATAAAAAGGGAAGAAACAGCAGCTGAGCCCCTAAGGTGCTTTGCAAAGGCTTGTTCAAAGGCAGGTGAGTATCAGATGTAGGACTTTTTAGCTTGGTATACAGCAGAGTGGGAGGGCATCCTATAAGTGCTTATCAATATTTAAAGGATAGAGGTCTTGAGGATGGGACTGAGCTTTTTTCAGTGGTGGCCAGTGATAGGAGAAGACATGTACAAACCAGAACACAAGAAATTCCACCTACAGAAAAACTTTCTGGTGAGGGTGCTAGAGCACTGGACCAGGCAGCCCAGAGAGGATGTGGAGTCTGTTTCTCTGGGCAGATTCTAAACCAATCTGGATGTGCTCCTGCACAATCTGATCTAGGTGGATGCTTCTGCAGTAGAGGGCTGGACTAGATGATTTCCAGAGGTCCCTTCTGACCCCTACTGCGCTGTGATTCTGTGAAGAGGTTCACAAACTGCAGCAGTGCAAAGTCTCCATGGATACATGGGCTGGTATTTGAAAAGTCCAGTATTAGTCTGATAAACCAGAGGATGTTCAATGCTCAGTGCACAGTGCCTCATCTGCACCCCATTTGATGTACAAACCACATAGTCACCTGATTGTGAGGATTGTTTTCCCTATTGAATTTCTTAAGTATTAGCGGATCTTCCACTTACAGGAGTTCTCCCGTCTGAACCCTGTAAAATGTTAAACTAAATTAAATCCTTGAGTGACAGGTGGCAGAGTGTGCTGGGGAAGGGAGAAGCAGCGCAGAGCAGAAGAGATGTTCTTAGAGCTTTCACCCTGGTTGCTAGGGAAACTGTTCCTTTTCTGTATGTTCAAAGTGTCGTTTCTAGCTAGACTGGCATCTAGACATTTGCTGGCAGACACACCATCATTTTCAACTTATCTCCCTCTGTGTAATCTTTGTTTGCTGTCTTTGGGAGAAAAAAAATAGGAAGGAAAAAAGAAAAAAGAAAACTACGGGAAACAAAACATACAGCAACATTTATTTTGTTTTCTTAGACATGTATGTTTTTTTTATTAGGATGTAATTGCTGCTGCTTCATTGAGACCTGTCAGTAGTTGCCAGAGTATTTGACCTTTGTTTAACCTATCCTCAACAATATACTGCATTATATTAAGATATAAATTGCTTGCAGTTTACTTGATGGCTGATACCTGTGGACAATAATGTCTTGTGAAAGTTGAGTGTTAAGCATGAAACCCTCTACATTTAATGCACATATGGAAGCACACAAGGTCTCTTTGTGTGTGATGGAACTGTTCAGGAACTTAAAGTAAACTATGCATCCACCAATTTAAGGTATGCTGGAAAGGTTTTAGGGAGGCTCAAGCTACAAAAACTATAAGCTTATCATGGATGGATGTCTGTGGCTCTATCTCTTGTGTCATCCAAGAAGGCCCTCATCACTGAGAAACTGCACAATGAGGACTGTGTCATTTGAGCTGGATTGTTTAGCCTGAACATGAGGAGGCTGAAAGGAGAACATTTTGCTCTCTATAGGAGATTGTAATGAAGTCAGTGTTGGTCTTTTCTCCCAAGTAACTAACAGCAGAAATAGTCTCAAGCTTCACCAGAGAAGGTTTGGATGGAACTTCAAGAAAAATTTCTTCACTGAAAGTGTGTTCAGGCATTGGAAGAGGCTACCCAGGAAAGTGGTGAAGTCACCATCCCTGAAGATGTTCAAGAAAGAAGTAAATGTGGCACTTCAGGACAAGCTCTAGTGTAGGTGTTGGGTAGAGGATTGAACTTGATGATCTTAGAGGTCTTTTCCAACCTTAATAATTCCATGATTCTATTATTGCAGTGGTCAAATGGTTGTTTTTCTCAGAATATATTTTCTCTTTTCATGTTACTTCATATCTCTCATAGTAGGCTAGTTGGATGAGACTTCTTCTCTTCTTGGTCCTTATTCTTAAAAAAAATGGTTTGTCTCTGTATTTGAAATGGAGATACTAGAGTATTTAGTGTTATGCATTTTGCTCTTTGCACTGAATATATGCATTTTAAGTGCAGTGATTGGCAGGGGCTAGCAGCTTTCTGTGGATTTCAGGCATAATGCAGAACCCTCTGAGGTAAATGGTGAAACTCCGGTGAAAAATATTTGTCATTCATCTGCAGTTAAAATGTTAGTATTTTTGCTTGGGACTTGGCTTAGGGAGAAATCTCTCTCAAGCTTCTCTGAAAATACCAACTTTCTATGAATACTATTGAATATTTCTTTCATTATTTCAAGCAGTACATGTAAAGAAAGTAGGAAGTTGCTAACAGAAATTTGAACTTTTGCAGCAGCTCTTGAACCTTGGTTTCATGTGGAATAACTGCCAGAGCTGGGTCTGTGGTTTTAAACAACTGTGAGCTAACTTTCTTCACATGTGAATGTGTGGGATGCAGCTGTGTCTCTGTGAATGTATGCTTGATGTCCTGAATGCATCTACCTGTTAGAAAAATATATATTTTTAATATGTGTTACTTACAGAGAATTGGGACCCAGTCAGAGTTTTTTATAGGTATGTACTACTGGCAAGAAACCCTGAAAAAGCAAATGACTTTGGTGAAGCTTGCTAGGGAAGTCTTTCAGGAGTGGGAAATCAGAGAATCGTGGAGCCATAAAATGGTTTTGTTTGAAGGGACCTCCAAACGACATCTAGGCCAACTCCCCTGCAGTGAGCAGGGACATCCAGCTCCTTATTGGACCTGGAGGGGAACAAGGTGACTGAAGACGAGGAAAAGGCTGAGGTCCTGAACACCTTCTTTGCCTCAATGTTTAACAGCAAGGCAGGAGTTCAGGACGAGTGGCCTCTTGAGCTGGGCGATGGGGTTGGGGAGCAGTGTAGTGCCCCAGTAATCCATGAGGAGTTAGTTCAGAACCTGCTGAGCCACTTGGACACTCACAAGTCCATGGGTCTGGAGGGCATCCATCCTAGACTGAGGGAGCTGGGGCTGCTTAGCCTGGAGAGGGGGAGACTAAGGGGTGACCTCATTACTCTCCACAACTACCTGAAGGGGGGTTGTAAACAGGCAGAGGTTGGTCTCTTCTCCCAGGCAGCCAGCACCAGAACAAGAGGACACAGTCTCAGGCTGCGCCAGGGGAAGTTCAGGCTGGAGGTCAGGAGGAAGTTTTACACAGAGAGAGTGATTGCCCATTGGAATGGGCTGCCTGGGGAGGTGGTGGAGTCGCCGTCACTGGAGGTGTTCAGGAGGAGACTTGACAGGGTGCTTGGTTACATGGGTTAGTTGATTGGGTGGTGTTGGGTGATAGGTTGGACGTGATGATCTTGAAGGTCTCTTCCAACCTGGTTTATTCTATTCTATTCTATTCTATTCTATTCTATTCTATTCTATTCTATTCTATTCTATTCTAGGGTGCTGAGAGAGCTGGCAGATGAGCTGGCCAAGATGCTCTCCATCATTTTCCTCCAGTCCTGGCTCACCGGTGAGGTCCCAGGTGACTGGAAACTGGCCAATGTGGTCCCCATCCACAAGAAGGGTCGGATTGAGGAACCTGGAAACTCCAGGCCAGTCAGCCTGACCTCAGTGCCAGGGAAAGTGATGGAGCAGGTTATCCTGGCGTCAATAACTGCACACCGGAAGGACAGCCAAGGGCTCGGGTCCAGCCGACATGGATTTAGGAAGGGCAGGTCCTGCCTGACCAACCTGATCTCCTTCTATGATCAGGTGACTGATCTGGTGGACGTGGGGAGGCCTGTGGATGTGGTCTACTTGGACCTCAGCAAGGCCTTTTACACCGTCCCCCACAGCAAACTGCTATCCAAGCTGTCAGCCCATGGCTTGGACCACTACACTCTGTGCTGAGTTAGGAACTGGCTGGAGGGCCGAGCCCAGAGAGTGGGGGTGAATGGTGCCACATCCAGCTGGCGGCCAGTCACCAGTCGCGTCCCCCAGGGATCAGTACTGGGCCCCATGCTCTTTAACATCTTCATTGATGATCTGGATGAGGGGGTCAAGTCAGTCATCAACAAGTTTGCAGATGACACCAAGTTAGGAGCAGATGTTAGTCAGTTAGAGGGTAAAAAGGCTTTGCAGAGAAACCTCGACTGACTGGACAGATGGGCAGAATCCAATGGAATGGCATTTAACAAGTCCAAGTGCCGAGTGCTGCACTTTCACCACGGCAACCCCATGCAGAGCTACAGGTTGGAGTCCGAGTGCCTGGAGAGCTTCCAAACAGAGAGGGACCTGGGGGTGCTGATCGACAGCCACCTGAATATGAGCCAGCAGTGTGCCCAGGTGGTCAAGAAGGCCAATGGCATCCTGGCCTGCATTGAGAATAGTGTGGCCAGCAGGAGCAGGCAAGTCATTGTGCCCCTCTACGCTGCATTGGTTAGGCCGCACCATGAGTAATGTGTCTAGCTCTGGGCCCCTCAGTTTAAAAAGGACATTGAGACACTTGAACGTGTCCAGAGAAGGGCAACAAGGCTGGGGGGAGGCCTTGAGCACAAGCCCTATAAGGAGAGGCTGAGGGAGCTGGGATTGTTTAGCCTGGAGAAGAGGAGGCTCAGGGGTGACCTCATTGCCCTCTACAACTACCTGAGGGGTGGTTGTGGCCGGGAAGAGGTTGGTCTCTTCTCCCAGGCAACCAGCACCAGAACAAGGGGACACAGTCTCAAGCTGCACCAGGGGAGGTTCAGACTTGAGGTGAGGAGGAAGTTCTTCACCGAGCGAGTCATTTGTCATTGGAATGGGCTGCCCAGGGAGGTGGTGGAGTCACCGTCCCTGGAGGCATTCAAGAGGAGATTGGACGTGGCACTTGGTGCCATAGTCTAGTCATGAGGTCTGTGGTGACAGGTTGGACTCGATGATCCTTGAGGTCATTCCCAACCTTAGTTATACTGTGATCCTCCATGTCACACAGAGCCTTTGTCAAGCCTGACTTTGAATATCAAGCTGTGCCAGGGGAGGTTTGGGCTGCATGTTAGGAAGAAATTCTTCATAGAGAGAGTGATTGCCCATTGCAATGGGCTGCCCAGGGAGGTGGTGGTGTTGCCACCACTGGAGGTGTTTAGAAGGAGAATTGATGGGATGCCTGGTATCATGGTTTAGTTGATTAGATGGTGTTGGATGATAGGTTGGACGTGATGATCTTGAAGGTCTCTTCCAACGTGGTCTATTCTATTCTATTCTATTCTGTTCTGTTCTGTTCTATTCTATTCTATTCTATTCTATTCTATTCTATTCTATTCTATTCTATTCTATTCTATTCTATTCTATTCTATTCTATTCTATTCTATTCTATTCTCAGCAACAACCAAGCTTCATAACAGTTTCCTGAAAATCATGTCCAGAGAAGGGCCACGAGGATGATCAGAGGACTGGAGCAGCTCTCCTACAAAGACAGACTGAACGAGTTGGGGCTGTTTAGTCTGCAGAAGAGAAGACTCTGAGGTGACCTCCTTGTGGCCTTCCAGTATCTGAAGGGGGCCTACAGGAGGGCTGGGGAGGGACTTCTCAGGATCTCAGGGAGTGATAGGACTAGGGGGAATGGAATGAAGCTGGAGGTGGGGAGATTCAGGCTGGAGGTGAGGAGGAAGTTCTTCACCATGAGAATGGTGAAGCCCTGGAATGGGTTGTCCAGGGTGGTGGTTGGGGCACTGTCCAGCCTGATGTAGTGTGGGGTGTCCCTGCCCATGGCAAGGGGGCTGGAACTAGATGATCCTTGTGGTCCCTTCCAACCCTGACTGATACTATGATGCTATGAATTGTCTTATTGCTCAGCTGGATACTCAGACTTTGTCTCCTGATAGATCTCTTCAACCATGAAAGTTTCTAAACAGTCTTCTGCAGTGGTGGGCTTTAGTATCCTGATAGTAATATGAACATAAAAAATTCTGAGCCGGATTCAGTGTGAATTTACAGCTATAAATTCACACTGAATCTCAGTTGCATCAGGGTTTTTTTGCTGTTTTTACTAGGTTCAGTGAAAGCCATAGCCTAGCTCATACTGAAGACTAACCCATTATGAAGGCAGGACCACTACAGCAAATCACAGTGAAGAGCTGCTTCCAGAAAAGCTTACAGGAGGCTTACCAAGTTGAAGGACAAATATGCTCATTTTCTTACTCAGTTACAGTTATGACTTGAAATAGATGTTCTACCTTGTTGATTCTTGCCAGAGTATAGTCTGTTTTGTGGTTAATGGGGAATACTCAATTTCTTGTGGGATTTATACACAGGTCAATATTGAAAAAGGGAAAGACATAGGAATTAAAATATTACAGAGGGCAGAATTCTCCTTTGCACTCCTAGTTTGACAGTTTAGGCTTCTGCATTGCTGGCATTTTTTTAAGTAGCCAGATGTGGGAATATTTCTTGTCTCCTGAATCTACCTTTACACACTCTCTATGTCCTGAGTGCAGGTTCCTTGGACATTTGATCCTTGCCATTGATCTTCTTCCACTCTTTTAGTACAAGGGAGTCTAAATACCTGTCTGTAGAGAGACAGAGTGCTCCTGAGCTGTGATGCCATCAATGATTTGGGGACCAAGATTGTGGGCCACAGTGATAGAGAACAGCTGCAGTTTAAATAGAGGCCTTAATTTTTTCCCCCTGTGCTTTATTGAGATCAGGATGCATAACTCAGGTTCAAGACAGAATCAGATCACTTAGGCACTACAGTAACTAACTTTGAAGCCTGTTTATGGGTTTTAATGTTGTTAGTCATGTGCTTTTGGAAATGTCACTGCATCTTTCAAATGCACCTAAAATCACATTCCCTTGACTTTTCATGGAGTTGGTAATATTTACCGTGTTTTAAAACTTGAAGATCATGGAATCCAGCAAGATTGTTTTATATTAAACAGATAGAGAAAGAGATTTTATGTTTAAGAAAAAATCTAATTTGGGGGCATGCATTTTCTGGCTTTTCTTACAAAGAATCTTCCTGATATATGTTTTGCTTTTGGCTATTCCACTGGATGATTGGTGGGAGGGTAGAAATCTACTGAGAATAATAATTGTCTTCTACTTATGCATTTTGCAGAATATTGATTAAGATGAGATTTAAAATTACCTTGCCAAATTGTATCTTCTAAATTGTACATGATATGCACAATAGATAACAGAAGTTGAGTTTAAAATAGAATCCCAAACACCTATATGCCTGTAAATAATCCATAATAGTAAGAAGCTAATCACACTCCATTGTTAGGTCATATAATGAACTCAGTTGTGTATAATCAGATCATCACATTGCTCTCCACAATTGTCATGGGTTATATATAAAAAGGATGTCTTCCCAATATATTATTATAAGCAGAATGTTTGGTCCAGCTCTGTTTATTTGGTCTGTAGTTTAAATACAATATAATAATGAGTCCCAAATATGTTCTGTACCCTAAGCAGTGTCCCAGATGTTCCTGGAGAGAAAGCTATCTCTATGCCACACATGATTATAATCGTTCATGTCACTAAGCAGGTGGGGGACACTGGCTAATGAAGAGATGCAATTGTAAAGCAGTCTGCAGTGCAAACTATGCAGAGAGGTGCCTGTGTGACTGATTGTATATTTACATTATTAATAAAGCTAATGCTTTATCTGTCTCCTTGCTTTTCCTGTACCTGAGTGCTTAATTGCTGTTAACAATACAAGGAGCAGTATACTGTAAATATGCAGAATTGCAGTGTTTGAACTTAATAGGACTGATGAACTGCCAAACCAAACATAAAACTGCAAGCGGATGGAACAGTGTGCAGTTATTTTATGGATTGCTGGGTGAAATGCTCTAAAAGCTTAGTAATTTTTGCCTGTTAGCTTTGGTTAGTTATTTATGCAAGCAATCAACATTAATTGTTAATTCAAATGCAGTTGTTTCTCATACATTTGCTATTGTGTTTCTCTGTGATTTTAGTCATTTGCTTTGTTTTGTTTAAAAAGACTTCTTTCGAAGAACATCTGAGTTGCTCAGTTATTACCGTATTGTGTAACAATCATTGGGTAAATGAAGCAAAGAATTGACTGAGTTAAAAGCAGAGGTGGAGGAGTCTGCCTTGTCTCAATAGCATTTCTTCTGATTTGTAACACAATGACTTTAAAACTGATCAGCTTCTTAATGTGAGTGAAACTTCAAGGACCTGGACAACATAGGAAAAAAAAAACAACAACAACACAACAACAAACAACAAACAAACACACAAACAAACAACCATAGAACTTCTTTAGGGGAGGAAAGTCAACAGGGAGACCACAAGCCTCCTGGAGTCGGAGTGGCTGGAGAGCTCCCAAACAGAGAGGGATCTGGGTGTGCTGATTGACAGCCACCTGAATATGAGCCAGCAGTGTGCCCAGGTGGCCAAGAGGGCCAATGGCATCCTGGCCTGCATTAGGAATAGTGCGGCCAGCAGGAGCAGGGAGGTCATAGTGCCCCTGTACTCTGCTTTGGTTAGGCCACACCTTGAGTCCTGTGTCCAGTTCTGGGCCCCTCAGTTTAAGAAGGACATTGAAACACTTGAATGTGTCCAGAGAAAGACAACAAGGCTGGTGAGAGGCCTTGAACACAAGCACTATGAGGAGAGGCTGAGGGAGCTGGGGTTGCTTAGCCTGGAGAGGAGGAGGCTCAGGGGTGACCTCATTGCCCTCTACAACTACCTGAGGGGTGGTTGTGGCCGGGAAGGGGTTGGCCTCTTCTCCCAGGCAGCCAGCATCAGAACAAGGGGACACAGTCTCAAGCTGCGCCAGGGGAGGTTTAGACTCGAGGTGAGGAGGAAGTTCTTCACCGAGCAAGTCATTCATCATTGGAACGGGTTGCCCAGGGAGGTGGTGGAGTCACCATCCCTGGAGGCATTCAAGAGGAGGTTGGACGTGGCACTTGGTGCCATGGTCTAGTCATGGGGTCTGTGTTGATAGGTTGGACTTGGTGATCCTCGAGGTCCTTTCCAACCTAAGTTATACTGTGATACTCTGATACTGAGTTTACTGTTGAGGTTCTTTCCTATCTTCTGCTGGTTACACATCATAGCAGCTTTACTGTAGCTTCAGCTCCAATAGGAATTTCCTTGCAGAAAGGCTCCAGATTGGAGAAAGGAGAGAGTTTTGTTTAAAGCAAAAAAATGAGTAGCAGCCTGAAGGAAATTTTAAGGAATAGAAGTCCGTTTTTGTGTTTGTTGGACAGACACCTCTGCCTGACCCTGGAACGTGGGAGCATTTGTCTCAAGTATGGGTTTATTTAATAAGATCTAGGATTTGCAGGAATCCAGCAAACCTTCTTGGCACCAGCTTCATCCTCAATTCCTTGAGCACTGGTATTTTGCAGATCAACTCTACAGTTCATTGCGTAAGCCCTCTACAGCTGCACATCAGACATCGTGTGCAGACAGCTTGTGCATGAGCAATAAATCCAATCCACTCTCAGAAGGATTACTCCACTGAACATGTTGACACCTATTTATTCAGAAAATGATTAATAGAAACAGTAACCCATAGACTGAGAATATTTCGTGAGGATGAGAGAGAAATGCCAAGCCAGAGAAGAGTATTACTAGTGGATTTGATAGCTGGAACCCAAAGGAGAAGACAATAGAAAAAGAGGAGTAAGCAGAACTCAGCTGGGCTGTGTCACTTTGCTTTCATTGATTATTGATGGAGAAGGAGAGGGGAAAAGTAGCAAAGGTACTGTGAGGCTTTCATTTGTACTGCAAGGGATGAATATGTCATAAGCTGATGCACAGGTGCAGTGCTGGTCAGTAATGTGTTACTAAAGGGCATTTTCTGATGTCAGTTTGTTTAAGTCTGAGAACAATTTTACCAGAAAAACAGGAGAAAAACCAAACCAACTAACCAAACAAACAAAAAAACCCACCACAAACAAAACAAAACAAGCAACAAAAAAAACTCCCCAAACCACAAAATACACCCACAAACACAACTGAAACAAAAAAAACCCAATAAACTAAAAACCCCAAAGAAAAAACCCAGGCAGAAAAAAAAACAGACCAAAAAAAAAAACAGACCAAAAAAAAAACTACCTTGCCAACAAAAATTCACAGAAACCCCCAAAACCAGCAAGCAAAAAAAGGACAAACCCAAAAAACCCCAACCAAACAACCACCACCACCAAAACCCCAAACAAAACAAGACCCAAAACCCTAACAAATAAAAACAAAAAGAAGGGTGAGGGGTGAGGGGTGGGAGAGGGGTGGGGGGAAGGAAAGAACAAGGGGAAAATTAACATTTTCTTGAATCTACATCTTTAAAGTAATGTGTTCTACTTTCTGATGGGAGTGGTACTAGATTTGACTTCAACTATTAAAAATGTTCTGACCTTGATAATTTCAAGTAACTTGTGAACAAATCTCTGTGCTTTGGTGAGATAAGTGGAATGTAAGAAGCAATGTGTATAAACAGTGTGGAAATTGCATTAAAGACCCCAAGAATGTCTTAAGAATGCAGAAGAAACCAACAACACAAGCATATTTCTTTTGACAATGGACTTCAGAAGCTGACAGCTTGTTCTAATGTCCCCTCACCAAAATGGAATTGCCACACTGAGGACTCAGAGGAGCAGGGGAATCATGAGAATACAGGAAAGGGGGAGAAATCAAGGAAGTGAGTGTAACAATTTAGACTGCAATAATATTTCTTGCTCAGTAATGGTTAGATCTGGAGTAATAATTATCAGGCTGTTGTAGTTTGGGCTGGGTGCCCTCTGCTACAGGGGTGTTTCCTGTGTCCAGAAGTCCAGCCCAGTGGGTGGACACAGGAAATTAGGTTATTTCCTACCATGATCCCTTGCACCACTATAAGTTTTACGGCGAGGTCTGGCACTTCCTCTTTCCTTCCTCTTCACCACCTGGTAACTGGGGGAGAGATCTCCCGGCCATGGGCCTGGTTAGGCCCAAGGCCACAGGGGGATGGGCAGTCTCAGATCTGGCCAGCTGAGACTAGCCTAGCAGTGGGGGGGGGGGGGGAAGGAGGAGCCCTGGGGGTTTTGGGTGCACCCTCAGGTGGGGATGGGATTTCTCTGGGTCTGTTTTGGGGTTTCTTCTTGTCACTGTGTTTCTAATTCTCTGCACGCATTCACTGTTTTCAATTTAAACTTTCCATCACTTTTGCAATCTGTTTGAGTCGTTATTTCTGCGTGTGGTGGGGAGGGGGTTTGCCCCAACCCATTACACAGGCTCATTATGCTTCTTTCTTATTCAGTGATGTGAAAGTTAAGCTTTGCTTGGTGTCTTTTTTGAAACTGGTTTAAAAATTACATCATATAAAATGGAAAGTTGACACTGATGCAAGGAGCCTTCTGTATCTTGATGCTGTAACCAAACAGTGTGTTCTGGACATAGCTCTGCCTGGAAGCAGCGCAGCATGTGCCTGTTGGATCAGATGCAGACAGCTGTGTGCTTGATGTACCCATGTTATGTGCTGGCGTGTTGCAAGTTAGTGCTTTCCAAAGGCACTTAGGCATGTTAGCATAACCCTAAATTAAGCCTGCTAGGGAGCCTCTCAGGTGGCTTTTAGCAAGAAGGCTGGCCCAGACCACATTCCTCTTTCAAAGGACAACAGAGTGGGCTTTGTTTTTCAGTGTTTAGTGAAAAACATTGTTCCCTGAAAAAAATTAGTCTTAGTTTCTTTTCCCCACCTTTTCTTAACTTTTAGTTGTTTTTTTTCCACCTTTTATTTTCCCTGGGACCTTGAATACACCATATTTTCTGTACAACTCTACTTACAGTATATGAGATATGTTTTATTCTCCCACTCCTGCCAATGAAAATGGTTCCTGACTGTCACTGAAAATGGAATTGTGTTAAACTCTCCCCGTTTGGGGAGCAAAATATGGACTCTCTGTCACAGGAAGGTCATAAATCTCTCTGGTTAGGTCATGCCAGGATTAAGGACTTTCTCTGCTCAAATCTCTGGGTTTTGGTTTTTTTTGTTTGCTTTTTAAATTCCATGTCATTCAAAATCTGACAGATACTTACCAGAACCGGATTTCCCCATCAGTAACTCACTATTTTGCCTGTCATAGCCTCTAGGATTAAAGATATTTATCTGTGAATCTGTCTGGGTTTAAACAAACAAATATGTTTACAAACTTTCACCTTTTTTTTTTTTTTTTTTTTTTCTGTAACACTTTATCCATAAGTAAATCATGGAGCTGAGATTGTCTTTGAGGAGCTATAGTCCAGCTCTTTGCTTAAATGTCAGTCTTCAGTGATGTGTTTTTTTGTCCCAGTTCCAGAGGCATCCACTGGTGGAACAGTTTATTTCCATTTATTTCAGTGCTTTCTACTTTAATTTAGAACCTCTGTGCTACGATGTTAGGGCAGTAATTTTTAGCCCATTTGCTGCAGACATGGAACAAGCTCTGGTTTCTTCCTTTCTTCCTTCATCTTCTTAAATACTTGAAAATTTTAATCATATCTTTACAATCCTCTCAAGCTGGGATATTTTTTTGCTGATTGGAGTGCTTCTTGGCAGCCTTTTCCTGAAAATTATATTTGCTGTAAGTGCTGCTTGCAGAAAAATTACTTCTGTTTTCCCCGGAATTGGAACTTCCATTCCCTGATCTGCCATGGCTATAATAACAGAGTTTCTGTGGTACCATGCTGTTCAACACAGCCTGGTTGCATTTACCCAGTGTTTTTGCAGATCTTAGGAGCTTAGTACTTCTACAACTATAATGCTGGATTCAGTTTAGAGAGTTAAAACTAATTTGGATATAAGCAAGTAATAACTATAGTTCAGTTTATCCTTTCCATTAGTAAAGTTCTGGTGTTCCAATCCAGTTAGTTGAAACAGATGGGATTAATAGGCAAATATTTCCCTGTCACTCCCCAGGAAGCTTAGTATCCTCTGTTAAACAATGAATTTTGATATCAGAGGCTTTCAGACTAACAACTTTGACACTCCTTCAAAATTAACTTCAAAGACTTTTTAAAAAGTGAACTCATACGTCAACATTGTTTTGTGCTCTTCGGAGGAATTGTTTAGCTAATGACACATCTAGTTCAGAAGATGTGAAGAATAAAGTGAATTTAAAGATCAGACAAACATCAAGGTGAAACCTTGATGTCTGTTTCAAACCGATTCAAATAGTTTAGTTTATGGGTAGTATGTACTTGTGTTACAAAGTGTTTCTAAGAATCTAAAGTGTCAACTAATCAATGCAAATTCTTGGTGTCAAATGATCTCAAAATACACATCAATGAGGAGATTTAATTTATTTTTTATTAGGAAAACATTCTGTTGCCCTTTTTGAATATTGTGGTTTAAATGTATATTTAAGTATTCTCTTACTTGCATTTAGTATCCTAAGCCTATGAAATTGATTAGTTAATTTCATTTAATTTCATGGATGTTAGGAAAAAATTCTTCATAGAGAGAGTGATTGCCTATTGGAATGGGCTGCCCAGGGGTGGAGTCACCAACATTGGAAGTGTTTAGGAGGAGACTTGATGGGGTGCTTGGTGCCATGGTTTAGTTGATTAGATGGTGTTGGATGATGGGTTGGATGCGATGATCTTGAAGGTCTCTTCCAATCTGGTCTATTCCATTCTATTCTATTCTATTTAATATGGAATATTAAAATATGATCATTATCAATAATAAGGAAAAATCTTCTGTGAGATTTTATTTCACTCTCTGTTTTGATGAATTAATTTTTTTTGTTTTTAGTTTTTCAGCATGCTGTGCTCCAAAATAAGTGCTCACCAGTGATGTAGTAGAAGATTCAGATGAATGTGACATTTAATCTGACATTTTAAGGCCTTGTTCTAGGCCTTCAGATCTATGATTACTTATGAGGGCAACTGACTTGTGTGGGTGTTAGTCGGAATCTGTGATGGATCTTGACCTCAACTCCAGAATGAAGATTACTGTTCATTGCATTAAGTCTAGAGTCTCCTGTAGTGGCAATCAGACTTTATAGTATGTCGTGGAGTGGTGTATTTGGTTGGACTGAGCTGGAGTAAATTCTCCTCGTAGCATCTTTCTAGTGCTGAGCCAGCTGACTCAGACTGGCCAAAGAGGTATTTCATACCATATGACATCAACTCAGGTGTAAGAATGAAATGAAACAAGGAAGTGGGGGGATTTGTCCATGGTGTTTATCCTCCCAAGTAACCACCAAGCTTAGAGAGCCCTGCTTCCCAAGACCAACCATTGTCCTGCTGATGGGAAGTAGGGACTAAAATTGCTCTCTCTGCTTTTGCTTCTGCACAGTCTATTGCTGTTTGCTTATTAGTATTGTTAAAATTGCTCCTATCCTATTCCTGGCTTCTGTTATATTTTTTTTCCCCTTCTCCCCATCTTCACTTAAGAGGGGCAGTGATAGAGTGGCTTTGGTGGGCATCTGGCCTCCAGGCCAGGGCCAAACCACCACAAGTGGCAAGGGGCTCAACAAACCAGGATGCTTAATACAGTGACCTTATTGAGTCCTCAGGAGTGAACTGGAATATCTGTCCCACTGAATGGTCAAAAGCACAGCCACAAGGATTCTGCAAGCACAAAGGATCCAGAAAAAGGCACATGCTACTGCAGACCATGGTATCCTTGACAGAATGAGGACCTGATGTTTACAGTGTTAGAATTTTTCAATTTGCCAACTGAATTTACCAGTGAATAAATACAGTTCAGTGAGTACAATGAATTATCAATTCTCAGTGTACATTTTCAGGAAGTTGTGTGGTGGAAGAAGTAGAACATTGAGGAGAATGCCCCATAAGCCTGAAAGTAGATGTTGTCATAACATAAAATGGTCTCACTAGTGAAAAGAGAGATTAATGAAAAAAGAGAAAGGTCTGCACACATTTTTGTACTGATGTATGTTATTTAATGTAGTCTTTGAGGTTCTGCAGTGCTATAATGCTGAAAAGGCTGATATTTGTAAAATTATTACATTTCTTCAAGATGAAGGCTTACTCCTTTCCTAGCTCCTTTTGGCCGAGGAGGTAGTGTTGACATCATTGTTGTGTTCAAGACACAGCATTGTGTTAAAGAAATGTATGGACATGTCTTTTTGGGACATGGTTTGATGGCCATGGTGGTCATAGGTTGGTGGCTGGACTTGATGATATTAGATGTTTTCCAACTGAAACAACTCTCTAATTCTATGATTCTTTGATTTTAGCCATTGTGACTGAAATGGATTCTAGATTACATATGGCATGGAGTTTCATTGTTGAAAGAATTGTGCTTTGTTTTCTTTCTCTTGTCTCTCCACAGTGTATCTCCACAGTCAAGTGGGAACCACAACCATAAATGATGTAATATTCTGGCTCTTGTTGGTGTATACTTTGACTCCTAAAGCATCACAGTTTAACTCTGACCTCTCATTACTCTAGCATATGTCTGATTGTTGAAGTGGACAGAGAGAAACAGATACTAAAGCCACATTCTGAATAATTTCACTGGAATAAATACATTTTCTGTAGTATATGTTATCAGCTTGCAGAAATATTGCCTGCAACCTGAATTCTGCAGCATTGGGCTCTGCAGAATTTTAGCTTTTAGAAGCCTTTCGTACATGGAGCAACTGAAGGAGCCATTTCAAAACCCCTGTGAGGCTGATGTTTCTACCTTATGTCTTCATTTAATTGAAAATGAAATTAAAATTCAAGAAAATCTTGAGTCCTTATGAATTTAGGTCCAAGGCCATTGTTTGTTTATTTCTCAGTGCATTTCTTAGTTGTCATCTGGAAATCGATAAGAAAGAGCATGTCAAACGAAAGGACACATTTCATATGATGACAAATCCATCTGATGAGGATCAAGAAAGGCCATCTGCCATTTCAGCTTTCAGAAATGGGATTTCTGTCAATCATCATGCAACAGATGGGTACTCTGCCATGCTTTAAAACATAATTCTGTGTTTCTTGTATTGGGATAAAGTGGATATACTGAGAATAGACAAGTTTGATTTGATCTTTAATAAAATGGTAAGAAACAGCCTGAAACAGGTTATTTTCTGTTATATTTTGCACTGCTGATATGTAAGAGTGGTATTGATATTCCTTCCTTCAACTATTCAGAAAGAGAGGGGAAACATTTCCTGAACTATTGGAGCAGCTGCAGTGCCATCAGTGCCATATAGCCTGTTGTGCTGGTTTTTTTTTGGTTGCTATAGAGTGCAGTTTCTTCATAGTACTTGGTACAGGGCTATGCTTTGGACTTGTGCTGGAAACAGTTGATAACATGGGAATGTTTTAGTTGTTGCTGAGCAACACTTGCTCAGGGTCAAGGCCTATTCTGCTCCCCAACCCACTAGCAAGGAGGCTGGGAGTGCACAAGAAGTTGTGAGGAGAAGTGGCCATGATAGCTGCCTCCAAATGACCAAGGGGATATTCTAGGTCATATTACTTCATGCTCAGCATGTAAAGGTTGTGGAAAGAGAAGAAAGAAGAGGACATTCATAGAATCACAGAATGTTAGGACTTGGGAGGGACATCTGGAGATCATCTATTCCAACCCCAAAGAAGGATCACTTAGGGCAGGCCTATAGGAAAACATCTGGGTGGGTTTTGAAAATCTGGAGAGAAGGAGACTTCACAAACTCTCTGTTGCCTGCTCTAGTATTTGTCATCCTCAATGTAAAGAAGTTTCTCCTCATGTTGAGTGGAACCTCCTTTGTTATAGTTTGAACTCATTGCTCCTTGTCCTATCAATGGGCTCCACCGAAGAGAGCCTGGCATGTTCATCTTGACACCCACTCCTCATATATATATTGACATTGATAAGATCACCTCTCATCCTTTTCTTCTCAGTGAGATAGTGTTTGTCTTCCCAAGTCACCATTATATGTGGTGAGGCCCTGTTTTTCTGGAGATGGCTGGACACCTGCCTGCCCATGGGAAGTGGTGAATGAGTCCCTTGTATGCCTTTGCTTGTGTGTGTGACTTTTGCTCCATCTATTAAACTGCCTTTATCTCAACCCATGATTTGTATCACTTTCACTCTTCTGGCTCTCTCCCCAGTCCCTCTTAGGGGACTCAGCTAGCAGCTGTGGGTGGAGATTAGTTGCGAACTGGGGCTAAACCACAACACCTGCCAAAGCTGTTATTGTTCTGCTATTATGCACTGCTGGTTGTTGGGTTCTCCTCTGAAAGAAAGGAGAACAATACATTGTGCCTGAGATAGATTCAAAAGTTGTATTTACCTCCCATAATCAAATGCTACAGAGATGTAAGAGTTCACTTTTCCTCCACTGCACATCACATTCTTTTCTGGTACACAATAACATTGTGTGAGTTTACTACAGCAAATACAGAAAAGTACAAAGAATCAACATAAAAATGCTGCTTTCCTGATTTTCTTTTTTTGTTGTTGTTGTTGGGGTTTTTTCCTGTCTTTTTTTTTTTGTCCTCCTGAGGAAAACTGTCACTAACATCTGTTACTTAATTGTGAAACACACTAGTGCTGAAGTAATTAAATTTGGTATCGATCACTTGTTTCTCCCAGCTTCCACAATCATGAAGTCAGAAATAAAGTCTTGGTTTCTGTTGCAAAAACAAAATTAGCATGTAAGCCTGACCACTTCTTAGTGTTTCATATATACATAGATGCATAAAATATATGAAATATTATACACATTACTTCTATAATTTCATCATAGAATGGTGTCCTAGTTTAAAGCAGGTCAGATACTCTGTTGCCCCGAGAGGGGCAAAAGAATGATGCTCACACAAATGGATTGGATAGTCATGGAAAGTTTAAATGGAAAACCAACTGATACTCTACAAAACTACTAAGCATAGTGGTAAGGATATACCAAAGAATACAGAGTTCCCTTACACCACACTCAAAAGTCCCAGGCTTCCCTTCTCCCCACCCGAGGGTGCATCCAAAACCCACAAAGCTCTTTCTTCCCCCCACACTGCAAGGCTAGTCTCAGGCTGGCCAGGTCTGAGACTGTCACCCCCCTGCCCCCCAACCCACCATTCTTTTCCTGGCATTAGGCCTAGCCAGGCCTAAGAGGCATGAGATACTCTCCTCCTGTTTACCCAATAGGGAGCATGTCCCACAGGAGCAGAGGGGGGAGAAAGAGAACGACTTTGCAGTTAGATTTGTAGGGTACAGGATTTATGGGTAGAAATATATTATTCCTTGTGTCCACCCACTGGGCTGGACACTCCGGACACTGGAGGTGTGACTCTGTGTCAGCCTATGAAGCACCTAGCCTAAGCTCTCCTGGGTTGGAAGGAACTTCCAGCTAGCTTGGTTTCTGGGTTGGAAAGAACTTCCAAAGATCATCTAGTCCATCCCCCTCAGCAGGAACATCCTCAACTAGATCAGGCTGCCCAGAGCCCTGTCAAACCTCACCTTGTATATCTCTAGGGATGGGCCCCAACCACCTCCCTAGGCAATCTGTTCCAGGGTTCAACCACTGTTATAGTTTATGCATTTATTATCTGGAAATATGATAAAAGATTAATATTATTTTATCAAATATCAAAAACTATTTTCCCGGGGGAGAGAGGTGAGAGAGTTACAAGCATGGAAGCTTTGAGCGAGGTACAAGCTACGAGCGAGCCTAGAAGGTCTTGCTCTATAAATCTCCTTTTCGAAAATGGAATGGCCCAATGGCACGTTAGCCATTCAAATCTCGCCAATCAATTCAAAATGTTTGTGTGGCTAGTAAACTGCACACGCCTTCTCTCATGGTGCCTGACACGTGCAGTCGCCTCTCTGAAATGTGAGGCTCGGGGTCTAGGTTCCACTGCCCAGTGATTGCCTATTAGGCTCCTCGACCTCAATCTGGACCCTGTAACAGAGAGGGAGGAGAAAGAGGCAGTGGCTCAAGACAGATTTAGCTGTCTTGGTCATGTCTCATCCAGGACAACCACCCTCATGGTGCAGATCTTGTTCCTAACATCCAATGTGAATCTACTCTTCATTATTATGTAGCAAAAATGTATGAGTATCTTATTGTAAATGTGTCCTTAAATGTTTGATATTTTTTTTAAAAAATAATTAATTTTAAAGATACTTAGTTGTCTAGGTCTATTATGCAGCTGTAAGAAAAGCAGGGAGTATTTGATTTTCAGGAAAGAACTTTTGAAGATCTGTTAAAAATGAAACCATAGCCTTAGGTGAGATCTCAGTCTTGGAATTCAAGCTCAGTCACTGAAATAGCCCAAAGCCTAAGAAGACCTGATAGTTCTCTGGAATGTGATGGCTGGTTTGGTGAATGAGAGGAAAGTGGTGACTGTTGCTTACCTCAGGTTTAATGAGGCTCTGATGCTGTCTCCTATAACATCTTTGTACACAAACTGATGAAGTGCAGACCAGGTAAAAGGGCAGTTAGGTGGACTGAAAACTGTTTGACTGGTGGTCAGTTGGACAAAATTCATCTGGAGGCCAGTCATTTGTAGATTGAGGGCCAGTACTAGAGCATTTGGAGTGCTGTGTCCAGGTCTGGGCTCCTCATGGCAGGAGACACGTAGCACTATTTGAGTTAGTCCAGCTCAGGAACGCTAAAATGATGAAGGAATTGGAGTACCTCTCCTGTGAGGAAAGAGCTGGAGCTGCTCAGCCTGGGGAAGAGAATGCTCAATAAGGTATCAGTCAAGCATATGCATACCTGATGGGTGGTGGTAAGAGAAGTGGAGCAAGAAAGTTTCCAGTGGTTTAATAAACAGAACAAGAAGCAAATGACACAAACTCAAGTAGAGGTAATTCCCCTTAAACACAATAAAACTTCACTATTTTGAGGGCAACTGAACAGGTTGCCCATAGAAGTTGGAAGGTCCCCATCCTTGGAGGTGTTCATAATCCATGGTCTTGTGTTAGCTACTATAGTTTAAACTTCTTTAGAGCAGAAAACTAGGAGAAGGCAGTCACTGGATTCCTTTTCAACTTCAAGAATTCTGTGATTCTGTCAAAAAATATGCTTCAAACTCTCAAAGTGAATTTGTCTTTTATCTGAAGGGATATTTATTGATAATTTATCATTAATCCATTGGTTTATTATTAATTCATTGGAGGCTGAAGTAATGTGTTTCATAGATTATCTATACATTGTCATATGGCACAACATAAGTAGATCTGTACAGAGGATTAGATGGTGCTGAATCATCTACACAATGTCCACATTCTGTTTCAAGAAGTCCTCTTCAGATAAGGCCCAGCTTCGCATCTTGAATTGGATGTCCATTAACAGTTGAAGCAACTTTAGTGCATTTCTGTACATCATACTTTCCTGAGAGGAAAGACTTCCTCTGAAAGGAAAACAGATTTAATTTGACTCTGAAAAAAACACTGGAACAGAAACAAGGAAAGTGAAGCTGAGTGGGAATTTGGCTTCAAAACTGCATTGCTGTTCTTTCTGAGCAAAAATGCTAATCTGGGCACACTATTACTGGCTCTTTCCCCAACCTTTCCATAAGTGTCTGACTTTGCAGTGGTGTTCTGTTTTATGGTCTGATTGTTATAACTTTCCTCTAATGCATAACCATAATCAATGGAGACCAAATGTGCAAACCTGTAACTTTGTGAAGTTTAAGTAGACTAGATTTCTGGAAGCCCCTGAACAGACATAATAATAATAATAATAATAATAATAATAATAATAATAATAATAATAATAATAATAATAATAAAACAACCAGGTTGGAAGAGACCTTCAAGATCATTGTGTCCAACCCCTCAACCAATCCAACCCACCTAAACAACTAACCCATGGCACCAAGCACCCCAACAAGTCTCCTCCTGAACACCTCCAATGACGGTGACTCCACCACTTTCCTAGGTAGCCCATTCCAATGGGCAATCACTCTTTCTGTATAGAACTTCTTCCTAACATCCAACCTAAACCTCCCCTGGTGCAGCCTGAGACTGTGTCCTCTTGTTCTGGTACTGGCTGCCTGGGAGAAGAGACCAACATCCACCCGTCTACAACCTCCCTTCAGGTAGTTGTAGGGAGCAATAACATCACCCCTGAGTCTCCTCTTCTCCAGGCTAAGCAATCCCAGCTCCCTCAGCCTGTCCTCTTAGGGCTTGTGTTCCAAGCCCCTCACCAACTTTGTTGTCCTTCTCCGGAATCGTTCCAGCAAGTCAACATCCTTCCTAAACTGAGAGGCCCAGAACTGAACACAGTACTTGAGGTGCGTCCTAACCAGTGCAGTGTACAGGGGCAGAATGACCTCCCTGTTCCTGCTGACCACACTGTACTTGATGCAGGCCAGGATGCCATTGGCCCTCTTGGCTGCCTGGGCACCCTGCTGGCTCATGTTCAGCCTACCATCAACCAGCACACCCAGGTCCCTCTCTACGTGGCCACTCTCCAGCCACTCTGACCCCAGCCTGTAGCACTGCATGGGGTTGTTGTGGCCAATGTGCAGAACTCGGCACTTGGATGTGTTAAATCTCATGCCGTTGGACTCTGCCCATCTGTCCAGCCTGTTGAGGTCCCTCTGCAGAGCCTCTCTACCCTCCAGCACATCAACTCCTGCCCCCAGCTTGGTGTTGTCAGCAAATTTACTGATGATCAACTCAATGCCCTCATCCAGATCATCAATAAAGATGTTAAAAGGCACAGGGCCCAGCACTGATCCTTGGGGCACAGCACTACTGACTGGCTGCCAGCTGGATGTGGCACCATTCACCACCACTCTCTGGGCTTGACCCTTCAGCCAGTTCCTAACCCAATGCAGTGTGCTCCCATCCAGGCCATGGTCTGACAGCTTGGCCAGCAGTTTGCTATGGGGTACGGTGTCAAAGGCCTTGCTGAGGTCCAGGTAGACTACATCCACAGGCCTCCCCGCATCCACCAGGCAGGTCACCTGATCACAGAAGGAGATCAGGTTGGTCAGGCAGGACCTGCCCTTCCTAAATCCATGCTGGCTGGGCCTGATCCCTTGGCCATCCTGTAAGTACTGTGTGATTTCACTCAAGATGACCTGTGCCATGACCTTCCCTGCACTGAGGTCAGGCTAACAGGTCTATAATTCCCTGGCTCATCCAATCAGCCCTTCTTGTGGATGGGCACCACGTTGGCCAGCTTCCAGTCCTCTGGGACGTCTCCAGTGATCCAGGACTGATGAAAAATGATGGATATTGGCTTAGCCAGCTCATCTGCCAGCTCTCTCAGCACCCTAGGCTGGATCCCATCTGGTCCCATGGACTTGTGGGGATCCAAGCAGCTGAGGAAAGCTCCAACTACCTGCTCATGGAACATAGGGAAATTATGCAGCTCCCTGGCTCCTTCTGCCAGCTCTGCAGGCCAGCTGTCTGGAAGACATTCTGTCCTGCTGGTAAAAATTGATGCAAAGAAGCTGTTAAGTACCTCTGCCCTTTCCTCATCCTTTGATACAACGTTTCCCTCCATGTCCACCAAGGAGTGGAGGTTGTCCTTGCCCTTCCTCTTGCTATTAATATATTTATAGAAGGACTTTTTGTTGTCCTTCACAGCAGAGGCCAGTTGAAGCTCCAAATGTGCTTTTGCCTCCCTAATTTTCTTCCTGCATGATTTGGCAACATCCTTAAACATTCCGTGGGTTGCCTCACCTTTCTTCCAAAGATGATACACCCTCTTTTTTTCCCTTAGTTCTATTAAAAGTTCATTAACCATCCAGGCTGGCCATCTGCCCCGGCGGCTCATCTTCCAGCACATTGGCACAGCCTGTTCCTGCACCTTCAAGAGTTCTTCCTTGAGGCAGGTCCAGCTCTCCTGGACTCCTTTATTTTTAAGGGCTTTATCCCAAGGAACCCTCTGAGTTAGTTCCTTGAGTAACCTGAATTCTGCCCTCCAGAAGTCCAGAGTAGAGGTCTTCTTGCTACCCCTCTTAGCTTGACCGAATACCAAAAATTCAATTATCTCGTGGTCACTGGCCTCTAAGCACCCTCCAAGCACTACATTACCCACCAGCCCTTCCCTGTTGGTGAAGAGGAGGTCAAGCATAGCCTTACCCCTTGTAGGCTTGCACAGCACCTGGGATAAGAAGCTGTCCTCTATGCACTCTAAGAACCTCCTAGACTGTCTCCTCTCTGTTGTGTTGAGATCCTAGCAGATGTCAGGCAGGTTGAAGTTGCCTATGAGAACAAGGTCAGGCGATCCTTAGACAGCCCTAAGCTGCCTATAGAATGCTTCATCAACATCTTCCTCCTGGTTGGGTGGTCTATAACAGACTTCTTCAGCTATCTAGCAATTACCTGTCACAACTTAGCCAGGACTGCTGGTGATGATGGAAAGTTCCTTGGTGGGAACTTCTGCTAGCTCCCTCAGTACCTCAGTAAGGGTTACAACAAGTCACTAACTACCTACTCCCCATTCGATTCTTCCAGCTCAGGGGGCTGGGTATCCAGTGAACAACTGGTCCTTCTGCTAAAGACTGAGGCAAAGAAGGTATTGAGTCACTCAGCCTTTTCCTCCCCCTTGACTGGTATTTTTCCCCTGAATCCAAGGAAGGACAGACATTCTCCTTAGTCCTCTTTCTGTTGCCAATGTATTTGTAGAAGAATTTCCTGTTCTCTTTAAAAGATGAAGCCAAATTCATTTCCACCTGGGCTTTGCCCCTTCTAATTTTCCACCTGCACAGCCTCCTGACAAGCTCTAGAGAGGAAGAGATGGAAAATGAATTTTTACAAGCATGTCCTAGAGGTCATTTTATAGGTGACAATGGACTTTGATGAAGATGGAGATTTTATATGTCTTTTCCAGATGTCCTAATTAGAGCACGTTATGTCATTATTATCTTATGGACCTCAATGCACTGATTTGGACTGTTAAATTTGAATCATCTATATCAGTAATGTAATAACCCTAAAATAGCTACTACAACATTGCTTAAGTACTGCAAATCATGGAGCATTGTTCTCAGGAACTGTTTGGAGATTGCTGATTAATCATCTCACTCATTTAGCTCTCCATCTTTTTTGCAAGTTTACAGGCTCAGAGGTTCTCAGTTGTAAGAGGAAATCAATTTCTCCTTTTATAGCTTTTCCCTGACTTTTAGAGAGGAGTTGACAGTGTGAAAGACTTATTTCTGGAAAACTATCCTTGAACTCACATCTGTTACACTAGGGTTGTATTTTGTACAAGCATTGAATCAGTATCCAGTATAGACCAAATTCTCTTAAACAAATGAAACATTGTTTCCTTGCTACTTTTAATTAAAGCAAAGAGGCAAGCATAGTACATTCTTCTTTTCCTTTCAAGTTAATTTTCACATCTTTCTGGTACTATGATTGAATATGAGTCTTTTTAAATTCACAACTTAAAAAAAAAAAGAATTATCAAATTGATTACTTAATAATCTTGTATTCCCTGAGTCTGATATTTATCACACAATTCTTACAGCTTTGAATTCACTAAATCAAAGGCTTTCAATTATTTACCACTCCTGAACTGTAAAGAAGATTAAAAAGGTAAATAATACAAGTTATGATAGCTTTTCACTAATAAAATACACATGCCCTTACTCTACCTCCCCAATAATTCTATTTTAAAGACTGCATAGAAAGTTTTTGTTCTAGCTCCTGGTCCACTGAAAACAATGGAAATATTTCTTATTGCATTGATGAACCACAGTGAATTACTTGTCTATTTGTGGATATAAAAACAAGGTCATTTCCTCAAAAAAGCACATATAGTTTATCTCTAAAAGTTTGAAAAATTAGTTAATTAAACTTAATTCAGGGAAACTGGAGTTTTTTCTTACAATTATTTTGGCAAGTTGTAGATGAAATTATATAAGGTGAATGCTTTCTTTTAGTATATCTTGTTTCTAAATGTTAAACACCTTGAAAGTTGGATTAGCCTACATGGAGTGGCCTTGCTTTATTTGCTTACTTGTTTCTAAATTAAGAAGATAGATTTTTTTTTTTTTTAAATAAACTAAGATTTTTTTGTTCCCTAGTTATCTATAAGCAGTTATGGTTTCTCTCATAATGTAATTTAAAATTATACAATAGAATAGTATCACAGTATCACAGTATCACTTAGGTTGGAAAGGACCTCGAGGATCATCGAGTCCAACCTATCAACACAGACCGCATGCCTAGACCATGGCACCAAGTGCCACGTCCAATCTCCCCTTGAACGCCTCCAGGGTCGATGACTCAACCACCTCCCTGGGCAACCTGTTCCAATGATGAACGACTCGCTTGGTGAAGAACTTCCTCCTCACCTCAAGAATAGAATAGAATAGAATAGAATAGAATAGAATAGAATAGAATAGAATAGAATAGAATAGAATAGAATAGAATAGAATAGAATAGAATAGAATAGACCAGGTTGGAAAAGACCTTCAAGAACATGAAGTCCAATGCATCATCCAACACCACCTAATCAAATAAACCATGGCACCAAGCACTCCACCAAGTTTCCTCCTAAACACCTCCAGTGACAGTAACTCCACCACCTCCTCAGGCAGCCCTTTCCATTGGGCAATCACTCTATGAAGAATTTCTTCCTAACATCCAGTCTAAACCTCCCCTGGCTCAGCTTAAGACTGTCCTCTTGTTCTGGTGCTGATTGCCTGGGAGAAGAGACCAACATCTGCTTGTCTACAACCTCCCTTCAGGTGGTTGCAGACAGCAAGAAGGTCTCCCCTGAGCCTCCTTTTCTCCAGGCTAAGCAACCCCAGCTCCCTCAGCCTCTCCTCATAGGGCTTGTGCTCCAAACCCCTCACCAGCTTTGTTGCCCTTCTCTGGACACCTTCCAGCAAGTCAACATCTTATCTAAACTGAGTGGCCCAGGACTGGACACAATCCTCAAGGTGTGGCCTTACTAGTGCAGTGCACAGGGGCAGAATGACCTCCCTGCTCCTGCTGGCCACACTGTTCCTGATACAGAATAGTAAGAAAAAGAATATTGCAGAGGAATTAAAAGATATCACAGGTCTGTTGAATATCTCCAAGAAATTACAAGCTTACAAGCACTTGTTCCTAAAAACTGAATTGGTGTTGGCAGTTTTTGATGAGATTCAGTAGGGGTATGCATCCTGTTGAAGTTACTGTCAGTATGCAGTTTCAAAGCTGGATCAACATGCAGCATCTTTGAGAACCAGTCTCACAGCAGGGATCATTTGTGTTCATTAGCTCTCAAGACAAATACGACTGTCAGATAAAATTTCTATTGAAGCAGTGATCTTTACAGAATTTAGAGTTCATTCCCATCACCTGTTTAAAATGAACTGCTTGCCATTTTTTGTCTCTACAGTATAGAGCAGGAAATGCATTTGTTAAAATGAAGGAATGAAGAAATGTAAAAAAACAATTGACACAAGTTCTTGTGTTCATTTCTTTGTAGGTTTCAGAACAGGTAAAATACTTGCTAACTTTTCCTCTGTACTTGTGCTGTGCAAATTTCCTCATTTTAAAGTCAAATATTCTATCTGCACTGTGCAATATTGTATATTAAAATATAATGGATTCACAAAATCTGGGGCCAGAAGAGGTTATTAACTCTTGTACTCTCAGTTTTTATGTACATCACAGAATCACTCATTTTTGGTGTTGGATTAGAGGACTACTAGAGGTCCCTTTCAACCCAAACTATTTTGTGATTTGTTTTTCCCCTCTGTGCCAAACCCATAAAATCAAGCGTTTGGGTGAAGTAAGTCTCGCAGGAGACGGTAGGTTTTGAACTGAGGGCGTCTAAAAGAAGAGAACTGTTAACATAAGTCCAGCCCTGAACTGAACACCTGTACCTGAAAAATATTTTTTAGAAACATGTAAATTGTAAGATTGTTTCCATGTTAAAATTCAGTTTTCAATGTTACTCTGTTCCATAGGGTATTGCATCCTGTTCTGCCGTAAGGACTGATATCCTATTGCTATTCTGCTCATCTGCTTCCTCTTTTGAAAACCTGATACAAGTTATAATATTCCAGGATTTCAACAGGAATCCAAGCTTTAAGAAATGAGTCAGCTGACAGAGATTGTGCCACTAAATGATTGAAGCTGTAGCAAGTCTATTGAACAGTAACTATGGAGAGATCATGGATGGATAATCATAATATCATAGTATCAGTCAGGGACCACAAGGATCATCTAGTTCCAACCCCCCTGCCATGGGCAGGGAAACCCCACACTAGATCAGGCTGGACAGAGCCTCATCCAGCCTGCTCTTAAACACCCCCAGGGACGGGGCCTCGACCACCTCCCTGGACAACCCATTCCAGGGTCTCACCACTCTCATGGTGAAGAACCTCCTCCTCACATCTAGCCTGAATCTCCCCACCTCCAGCTTCATTCCATTCCCCCTAGTCCTATCACTACCTGACATCCTGAGCAGTCCCTCCCCAGCCTTCCTGTAGGCCCCCTTCAGATACTGGAAGGCCACAATGAGGTCACCTCGGAGCCTTCTCTTCTGCAGACTGAACAGCCCCAACTCCTTCAGTCTGTCTTTGTAGGAGAGGTGCTCCAGCCCTCTGATCATCCTACTGGCCCTTCTCTGGACATGCTCCAGCATCTCCATATCCCTCTTGTAATAGGGGCTCCAGAACTGGATGCAGTACTCCAGGTGGGGTCTCACCAGGGCTGAGTAGAGGGGGAGAATCACCTCCCTTGACCTGCTGGCCACACTTCTCCTGATGCAGCCCAGGATCTGATTGGCTTTGCGGGCTGCAAGAGCACATTGAGAGCTCATCTTGAGCTTTTTGTCCACCAGCACCCCCAAGTCTCTCTCCTCAGGGCTGCTTTCCAGCCAGTCACTGCCCAGCCTGGATTTGTGCCTGGGATTGCGTTCACCCAGATGCAGGACCCTGCACTTGCTCTCATTGAACCTCATGAGGTTGGCTTGTGCCCACCTCTCCAGCCTGTCAAGGTCCCTCTGGATGACCTCCCTTCCCTCCAGCATGTCTGCTGCACCACACAGCTTGGTGTCTGTCAAGGGTTGAGGGGAAGGCCAGGTCTTCTCCCCCCCCGTATGTAAAGGGAAGAAAATTGAAAGGAAAAAAAACTACAGCCGGATTAGCAAAGGATTGTGTGCTGTATTTACAAGCGGGGCTGCAGGATATATATACACAATTTACAGTATTTACAATATATACAGAAATATACAACAAAGTAACACAGGAATGAGATTCCCCTCCCCTGCCAGGAGGAAGGGTTTCCCCCTGTACCCCCTTCTCTCCCCTTTTTCCCTAAAGAGGGTTAGAAAGAGAGAAAAAAGAGCAATTGTTAATTAAAAGCAGTTATGTGTTAGAAGAGGCCTTATCTGCTCAAGGTCAGTCTGGCCGAAAGCCCAGAAGCCGCATGCTGTGAAAGGAGAAAGTGCAAGACTGAGTGAGACCAGTCTCACTGGGAATCAAAATCTAAGGCAGTGCTTCTGCTTCTCCACCAATGAAATTAGTTTAGACCAGTCTTGTTTATAAAACATTTGGCCATGGTGTCTCTTTGTTAAAGGCACCGCCTCAAACGGTCACAGTGTCATCAGCAAACTTGCTGAGGGTGCACTCAATGCCACTGTCCATGGCACCCACAAAGATGTTGAACAAGACAAGTCTCAGGACTGATCCCTGAGGGACTCTGCTTGTCACTGGCCTGCACTGGGACATGGACCCATTGACAGCCACTCTTTGGGTGCGGCCATCAAGCCAGTTCCTTATCCATCCAGTGGTCCACCCATCAAACCCATGTGTCACCAGTTTGGAGACCAGGATGTGGTGCGGGACAGTGTCGAAGGCTTTGCTCAGGTCCAGGTAGACGACATCAGTTGCTCGCCCCTCATCTATTAATTTCATCACCTGCTCATAGAAGGCCACCAGGTTTGTCAGGCAGGATTTGCCCTTGGCAAAGCCATGCTGACTGTTCCCAATCACCTCTTCACTATTCTTCTGAGCCAGTAGTGACTCCAGGAGGATCTGCTCCATGATCTTTCCAGGCACAGAGGTGAAACTGACTGGCCTGTAGTTCCCTGATTCCTCCTTCTTACCCTTTTTGAAGATGGGGGCAATGTTTCCCCTTTTCCAGTCTGTGGGGACTTCACCAGACTGACATGACTTTTGAAATAGAATAGAGAGGGGTTTAGCAGCCTCATCTACCAGCTCTCTCAGTACCCGTGGATGTAACCCGTCGGGTCTCATGGACTTGAACACTTTCAGGTTCTTCAGATGATCACGAACCTGATCTGCACTTACAATGGGCAGTTCTTCCTCCCTGTCCCTGGCATTGTCTTCCATAACATCAGGAGTGTGGCTAGAGGCCCTTGCAGTGAAGACTGAGGTAAAGAAGTTATTGAGTACCTCAGCCTTTTCCTCATCACATGTGACCATTTCACCATTTTCCTTTCTGAGGGGGCCCACACCTTCCCTAGTCTTCTTCTTCCCATTCATATACCTGTAGAAGTTCTTAGTGTTCCCTTTAACCTCCCTGGCTAGATTCAATTCAAACTCTGCTTTGGCTTTCCTAACCAGGACTCTTGCTGCTCGAGCAGCTTCCTTCTATACCCCCTGTTCTATCTGTCCTTCCCTCCACTTCCTGTAGAGTTTCTTTTTAAGTAGTAGTGTGTCCAGTAGCTCCTTGCCCATTCAGGCAGGCCTCCTAGCATTCTTTCCTGCTTTTCTCTTTGTTGGTATACATAGCTCCTGGACACAGAGGAGGTGGTCCTTGAATACTGACCAGCTGTTCTGGGTCCCTCTTCCCTCCAGGGCTTTGTCCCACGACACATTGGCTATCAGATCCCTGAAGCAATAATGATTTCTAGGTATTCAATAACTTATCAGTCATTTTGGTAAGCAGAGGGGATGTGACATGATTTTTTTCTTGCTTTAGTATGTGGCATGATCTTCTGGTCCTTGTGTTGTAAAGGTTTTTGGAATGGAAGGTTTTTTCCTCTACATCTGGTTTGAAATGTCTGTGCTGTATACTCACTGCATCTGCCCATGCTACAAACAAAACAAAACAGAGCAAAGCAAAGCAAAGCAAAGCAAAACACACAACCCTGCAAAAACCCAGCCCACCCAACCAACACTGAAAACCTGAAACAAACCAACCACAAAAAAACCCCAAACCCCTCAAACCCTCAAGCCCTCCACACCCGAAAAACTCCCAACAAACCCAAACCCAACCTAAGCAAAACAATAAGCTAACCAAACAAGAAAATAAAACCAATATTCAAAGGCAAACAAACAAACCAACCAACCAAACCAAACAGAAAAATAATCCCAAATTAAACCATATTTCCAATATATGGTACTATTATCTCTTTGTGAGAAACAAAACACAAAGTTATGATGTGGTATAAAGCACCAGCATACTTGTTCTTGATATCGGATTCAGTATACTTAAACTATCAGTATGGTAACTGAGACATGGCTTGAAAGCTGTTGAAGTTATAATTTCCTGTACTAGAAAAATCAGATATGCCATCTTTATCTGTCTATTCTAATACTTTAATGGGTTTACCAAGATGTGCTTTATAGCCTGAAGACATTCTTATTTTATCTTGATGTTGTTGTAGGGTTGGAAGGGTAAGGCCAAGAAGCCTCCTCCCTCCCCCCTGTAAAGTAAAGGGAAAGAAAATTGAAGGGAAAGGAAAAAAAAACCTCACAGCTGAATTAGCAAAGCAATGGGCGCTGTATATTTACAAAGCAAGGAAACGCAGGGAAATATACAAATTTACAATATTTACAATATATACAATAAAGTAGCACAGAAATGAGAGTTTCCCCCTCTGCTGGGGGCTTCCTCACCTCCACTTCCCCTGCCTCTCTCCCCCTTTCCCCAGAGCGGGTTAGAAAGAGAGAGAAAGAGAAAAAAGTTAGAAACAGTTATGTGTTAATTGGAAAGCAGTTAATACAGGCCTTGCAGTTTATCAGTTTTTCAAGGTCAAGCCTTGGCCGAAAGCCCAGCACAGAGAGAGCTGCTGTTCAGTGGAGGAGTGGAAGAAAGACTGAAGATAAAAGTGCCGAAATGCCCAGGATACCCTCCTGCACTCCCAGTTCAGAAGGTGCTTCCTCCCAATCTACCAATGAAATTAGTTTAGATCCTTCTTTTCATTTACCAACTTACATCCACCATAATCCCTTCTTAAGGGGACAGCCTCAAACGGTCACAGTCCACCCCTTCTAAACAATTTCATAGGCTGCTCATACTGTCAATTCAACCCTAGATGATATTTACAGTTTGTGAGTAAAGTTCATAGTCCATTCCGGCTATGCTCCGATGTAGATGATTCAGAAGTCCAAGAAAATCAGAAAATGAGAAAAATGGAAAGCAGTTCATTTCTTCGCCGATGAAGCAAAGAAAAGGGACACAGGGAATCTCAGGGTCTCTTAGTTGACTCAGGGCTCTCAGGGATCTCAGGGTTCGTGCACCGTAGATTCCTCATTGATTCTTCCTTTGGACGTGATGTAGCTGTACAATAGTTTGAAATTAACCTCTTTCAGCCAAAGTTAAATTTCTTTGTGGTATACACTGAATTTCACCATTCTCTTGCATTACCCAATAAGTGTGACCCGGACCTTCAGCTGAAACCACCCCTCGGACAGGTTTAGCCTCTCCTGAGGGTGAAAATACCCAAACAGTTTTACCTAACAGATTCTTTTCTCTAACAACAGGAACTCTATCACCTTCTACTTTCTGTAGCAAATCTGAATGTGCAGGTCCAGCTTGGTTCACTGAACCTCTATTATTTACCAGCCAGGTTGTTTGTGCTAAATGTTTTTCCCAGTTTTTCAAAGATCCACCCCCCATGGCTTTAAGAGTGGTCTTCAACAAACCGTTGTAGCATTCAATCTTCCCTGAAGCTGGTGCATAGTAGGGAATATGGAATATCCACTCAATACCATGCTCTTTTGCCCAGTTCTTGACAAGGTTGTTCTTGAAATGAGTTCCGTTGTCTGACTCAATCCTCTCTGGAGTTCCGTGTCTCCACAGGATTTGTCTCTCTAGACCGAGAATGGTGTTGCGTGCAGTTGCATGTGGAACTGGATAAGTTTCCAACCATCCAGTGTTTGCCTCTACCATAGTAAGCACGTATTGCTTACCAGAACGAGAACATGGTAGAGTGATGTAATCAATCTGCCAAGCTTCACCATACTTGTACTTGGACCATCTGTCACCATACCACAAGGGCTTAAGTCGTTTTGCCTGCTTAATAGCAGCACAAATGTCACAGTCATGGATGACTTGTGTGATAGCATCCACGGAAATGTCTATGGATCTGTCATGAGCTCATTGGTATGTTGCATCTCTGCCTTGATGTCCTGACGAATCATGAGCTCACCGAGCTAAGAATATCTCACCTCGGTGTTTCCAGTCAAGATCAAGATTAGAGTCCATGTCTACTTGAGAAACTCTTGCAGCTAGATCTGCCTGATGGTTGTGTTGCTGTTCCTCGGTAACTTTGCTCTTAGGAATGTGAGCATTGATGTGTCTCACTTTCACTGGAATTCTCTCGATTTGATCAGCAATGTCCTGCCACAGGTTGGCTGCCCAAATGGGTTTTCCTTTCCTCTGCCAACCACTCTTTTTCCAGTTCTTTAGCCAACCCCATAGAGCATTGGCTACCATCCATGAGTCGGTGTAGAGATAAAGCTTTGGCCATCTCTCACGTTCAGCCACGTCGAGAGCTAGCTGGACAGCTTTTACCTCTGCAAACTGACTGGATTCTCCTTCTCCATCTTTTGCCTCTGCAACTCGGTGTGTTGGACTCCACACTGCAGACTTCCACCTTCGCTTGTTTCCAACAAGACAACAGGAACCGTCTGTGAACAAAGCATATTTCTTTTCATCATAAGAAAGGTCATTGTAAGGAGGAGCTTCCTCAGCACAAGTTACTTTCTCCTCTGGAGGTTTAGCACAGTTGATACCTTCAGGCTAACTTGAGATCACCTCCACTAGACCAGGTCTTTCAAGATTTCCCATTCGAGCTCTCTGTGTTATCAGAGCCATCCACTTAGACCAGGTTGAGTCTGTGGCATGATGTGGTGTGGAACCTTTGCCTTTGAACATCCAATTCAAAACTGGTAATCTGGGAGCTAAAAGAAGTTGTGATTCAGTTCCAATCACTTCAGAAGATGCTTTTACTCCTTCATAGGCAGTGAGAATTTCTTTCTCTGTTGGAGTATAATTAGCCTCTGAACCTCTGTAACCTCGACTCCACAAACCAAGAGGTCGTCCACATGTCTCACCTGGAGCTTTTTGCCACAAGCACCAGGTTGGACCGTTGTCACTTGCAGCCGTATACAAAATGTTCTTAATGTCTGGACCATCTCGTACAGGTCCCAGATCCATTGCTTGAACTACCTCTTGCTTTATCTGGTCAAAGGCTGCTTGTTGTTCAGGTCCCCAGTGGAAATGGTTTCTCTTTCGAGTCACATCATACAGAGGTTTTACAATCTGACCGTATCCATGAATGTGCAGTCTCCAAAATCCCACTATCCCCAAAAAATGTGGGGTCTCGTGCTTGTTTGTGGGATTTGCCATGGTAGAGACTCTGTTTACCACATCCACTGGAATGTGTCGGCGTCCATCCTGCCACCACACTCCCAGAAACTGAATTTCGGTGGTAGGTCCTTTCACCCTGTCTCGCTTGATGGCAAAATCTGCATTCAGAAGAATGTCAATGATTTTGTTACCTTTCTCGAAGACTTCCTCAGCAGTTTTACCCCAGACAATGATATCATCGATGAACTGGATGTGTTCTGGAGCACCGCCTTTCTCCAGAACATCGTGGATTACTGCATTACAGATTCTTGATCTGTGGATCCAGCCCGTTGGCAATCTGTTGAAAGTGTACTGGATTCCTCTCCAGGTGAAAGCAAATTGAGGCCTGCATTCTTCTGCTATGGGAATAGAGAAAAATGCATTAGCAATGTCTATGGTAGCATACCATTTGGCCTCTTTGGATTCCAGCTCATACTGTAGCTCCATCATGTCTGGTACTGCTGCACTCAGAGGTGGTGTCACTTCATTCAGGGCTCGGTAGTCTACTGTCAGACGCCAGTCTCCATTCTGCTTCCGCACAGGCCACACTGGACTGTTGAAAGGTGAATGAGTTTTGCTGACGATTTTCTGACTCTCCAACTGATGAATCAGATTCTGAATGGGCAACAAAGAGTCACGGTTGGTTCTGTATTGTCTATGATGCACAGTCTGAGAAGCAACCGGCAATTTAATGTCCTGTATCTTATGTTGTCCCACAACTGCAGATTCATCAGAAAGTTCAGGTCTGGCAGATAGTTTCAATTTTTGTCCATCAATTTCTATTGAAGCTATTCCAAAAGCCCATTTGTAACCTCTAGGGTCTTTGAAATGCCCTTCTCTGAGAAAATCAATTCCCAAAATACAAGCTGCATCAGGTCCAGTCACAACAGTATGCTTCCTCCATTGTTTACCAGTTAAACTTATATTAACCTCCACCTTACTTAACTCTTGAGATCCACCAGTGACTCCCAAAATAGTTATAGACTCTGATCCCTGATAATTTGGTGGCATTATGATGCACTGAGCTCCTGTGTCAACCAAGGCCCTGTACTTCCAAAATTGTGAAGTGCCAGGCCACTGGATGTACACATCCCAATAGATTCTATTATCTCTGTTATACCTTTCCTCTCCCTGGTGGGAGGCAGGGCCCCCCTAGTTATGGGGAACATGCGCACATGTGCATTGCGCACAGTGTACAGTGTTATAACTTTGCCTGTTACAAGTGGAGCCACTGTTGGAGCTACTGGAGTTGTTCTGGGGAACTGTGGAAGTAACAGCTACCCTTCTGGTATTGCTACCTCGGGTTCTGCCACTTTGCAGTTCCCTCAGTCTCCTGAAAAGATTAGAAGTTGGTTGGCCATCCCAGCGGTTCACGTTCTCACCAAAATGATCACACAGAGTTATCCAAATAGTTCTACATGATTGCCTTGGTGGTCTGTTTTGATTTGATCTGTTTTGGAATGACTTCCTTGGAGGATGTGTGTTCCTCACAGATGAAACTTGTATCCACCTGGAGGGAGAACTGAAATTATCCTTTTGTGCCAATTGGGATATGGAATTTCTAAATTCATCTTTTAACTCTCTTATGCAATTCTCAATTTTTCCAGACAGAGTTTCAATGGCTGAAACCAAAGAACCACATGTCATTCTATCCTCCAATTGTCTCATTTGGTCACTGAATTGGCCAACCGTAGGAGAAGCTCCACCATAATTTCTTGACACAATTCTGCTTGCCAGAATGTTTGCATAATTAGAAGGAGCAAGTTTGATGATCTTTTTAGCAAGACCAATACCCACAGGAATGTCACAGGATTCAGAGTTTCATGTTCACCATAGAGTAGCTCTCTAACAGCAAATTCTCTCAAGTGCTTAATTCCCTCATCTATGGTAGTCCAGGGTTTAGGATTCCATGGAAGATCATCTCGGGAAGGGTATCTCAGGGCAACCGCCATTAAAAGGCGTATCCACAGATTAACCTTACCGAGAGCCCTGCCTAGATGTCTATCTATTCCATTATCCTTCGAGAGAGTTCCTAACTGAGCTGCTGACTTGTCTCCAGCTGTTAGAGCTGGAGCACCTGTATCATAACACCTACTAAGCCAAGCTAGAACTGGTTCCTTATCTGCCCTGGTGAAATCTTTACGGACATTTTGCAATTCCTCATGCGGTGAGGAACATTCTAAAATATCATCTTCCTCCTCTTCTCCCTGAACTTTTTGTCCTAATAAGCCTGCTGTCATTTTCTCAAGGATCACAGTATTACAGTATCACAGTATCACTTAGGTTGGAAAGGACCTCGGGGATCATCGTGTCCAACCTATCAACGCAGACCTCATGACTAGACCATGGCACCAAGTGGCACGTCCAATCTCCCTTTGAATGCCTCCAGGGTCAATGACTCAACCACCTCCCTGGGCAACCCGTTCCAATGCCGAATGACTCGCTCGGTGAAGAACTTCCTCCTCACCTCGAGTCTGAACCTCCCCTGGTGCAGCTTGAGACTGTGTCCCCGTGTTCTGGTGCTGGTTGCCTGGGAGAAGAGGCCAACCCCTTCCTGGCTACAACCACCCTTCAGGTAGTTGTAGAGGGCAATGAGGTCACCCCTGAGCCTCCTCTTCTCCAGGCTAAACAATCCCAGCTCCCTCAGCCTCTCCTCATAGGGCTTGTGTTCAAGGCCACTCACCAGCCTTGTTGCCCTTCTCTGGACACGCTCAAGTGTCTCAATGTCCTTCTTAAACTGAGGGGCCCAGAACTGGACACAGGACTCAAGGTGCGGCCTAACCAAAGCAGAGTACAGGGGCACTATGACTTCCCTGCTCCTGCTGGCCACACTATTCCTAATGCAGGCCAGGATGCCATTTGCCCTCCTGGCCACCTGGGCACACTGCTGGCTCATATTCAGGTGGCTGTTGATCAGCACACCCAGGTCCCTCTCTGTTTGGGAGCTCTCCAGCCACTCCAGCCTATAACTTTGCATGGGGTTGCCATAGCCAAAGTGCAGCACCCGGCACTTGGACTTGTTGAGTGACATCCCATTGGACTCTGTCCATCTGTCCAGTCGGTCGAGGTCCCTCTGCAGAGCCTTTCTACCCTCTAACTGACTAACATCTGCCCCTAACTTTGTGTCATCTGCAAACTTGCTGATGACTGACTCTACCCCTTCATCCAGATCATCGATGAATATGTTGAAGAGGACGGGGCCCAGCACTGATCCCTGGGGGACACCACTGGTGACTGGCCTCCAGCTGGATGTGGCACCGTTCACTACCATTCTCTGGGCCCGGCCCTCCGGCCAGTTCCTAATCCAGCACAGAGAACCACCTTTGCCAGCTCCTCTCCTAGCTTCATCTCTATCCTGCTTTGTTCTCACTAGGTTAGCTGGATCTTTAAAACAAATCTTCTCTTCCTCCTCAGCAGGATTTCTTAGAGTAGAGGGCCCCTCACCAGGATCAGTCTCCAGCTCTTCTTCTCCATCTTTGGCCTTTCCACCTCTAGTCTTTAAAACAGCCACCTTAACTGGAGCTGTGTTTGAATTTACAGCCACCTTAATAGAAGCTAACAGGTCCTGAGATAAATCAGCTGCTGGGGCAGTGACTTGCAGTCCCACTGAGGGAGTGGGTGTAAATGACGTTGCTCTGTTAATGGCCGACGGAGAAGAAGGAGGAGGAGAAGGAGTAGGTGCCATGTTGATACCAGCTGCCGCCTTTGGCAGCTTGCCAGAATCAGCAGCAAAGTCATTTAGAGCTGCTTTACCAATTAACTTTTTAACCCTCTTTTTAACTGACAGAGATTCTCCACATTCCTCATCACTAGATGACTCTGGGACTGATTCAGAGCCACGGCATTTTCTTTTTGATCTAGTTTTAATAACAAAACACGCCCTGGACACCTTCCTCTCTTGCCGCAAAGAAATCAGGAGATACACGTTAATTATCACCAGCAGCAGAATTACGCTCACCAAATAAATCACCTTTGGATCCCAGGCATCACCTAAAGTTACTCTCTCCTCCGGCAGAATCCTAAAACCCTTTATCTCAATTGGGAGAGTGGTGGCGGTAACATTTCTGTATCTCGCTGGCCATAAGAAATCCACGCATTTTCCATACCATAGTCTAACTGTATACATAACCCACAGATAAATTGTCCACACCAAATATTTGCCCAGGTTATCCAAAATCAAACCCAAACAATATCTGTAAACCAGAGCACCAAAAATTGAAAAGAATAATCGCTCTACAAACCACAACACCTTCATGTTCACTAATTCAGCTAGAAAACACTACATCAGTCAAGTAATAAATTGAACTAATTATCTGCTCCACATTGGGTAAGCCAAGAAAAAAAAATGTTGTAGGGTTGGAATGGTAAGGCCAAGAAGCCTCCTCCCTCCCCCCTGTAAAGTAAAGGGAAAGAAAATTGAAGGGAAAGGAAAAAAAAAACTCACAGCTGAATTAGCAAAGCAATGGGTGCTGTATATTTACAAAGCAAGGAAATGCAGGGAAATATACAAATTTACAATATTTACAATATATACAAAGATATACAATAAAGTAGCACAGAAATGAGAGTTCCACCCTCTGCTGGGGGGTTCCGCACCTCCACTTCCCCCTCCCCTTTCCCCAGTGCGGGTTAGAAAGAGAGAGAAAGAGAAAAAAGTTAGAAGCAGTTATGTGTTAATTGGAAAGCAGTTAATACAGGTCTTGCAGTTTATCAGTTTTTCAAGGTCAAGCCTTGGCCGAAAGCCCAGCACAGAGAGAGCTGCTGTTCAGTGGAGGAGTGGAAGAAAGACTGAAGATAAAAGTGCCAGAATGCCCAGGATACCCTCCTGCACTCCCAGTTCAGAAGGTGCTTCCTCCCACTCTACCAATGAAATTAGTTTAGATCTTTCTTTTTGTTTACCAACTTCCGTCCACCATATTCCCTTTCTTAAGGGGACAGTCTCAAACGGTCACAGATGTGAAGCTCATAATCTTTTAGGCATATGTGCCTGCTGTAAGACTTAGAGCAATACCCAAATTTTGGCACATTTATCAGAAGAATGTTTCACCTTCCTCCATTTATCCATCATATCAGGTAGATGGAGAGTCAGAAGAAATCCTCTCACTTAGAGATTTCAATTAGAAATAACTTGTTCCTTTTCCTGCAAAGAAGGGCATATGCACATTTTAGTGTACTTAAAAATTTCTAAGTTGAACTACAGGCCAGATAGATATAAAATACCTAAAGTAATCTTTGTCCTCTAGACTTTTGACTTTGGTATTATCTCATCCTGGTCACATTCTTCTCCATGCTCTTTGGCAACAGACTTCATGTCATTTAATACTAATGGTCAATATTACTAAAAATTTAAATATTTTAATGTTTAATTTAGAACAGGTCTTATGGAAGTGGCTGAGGAGGCTGGGATTGTTTAGGCTCAAGAAAAGGAGGCTTAGGTGAGACTTTCACACTGTTTACAACTCCCTGAAAGGAGGCTGTAGTGCGGTGGGTGTTGGTCTCTTCTCCCTAGTAATAAATGATAGGATGAGTGGAAGTGGCATCAAGCTTCAGGGGAGGTTTGGATTGGGTATTAGAAGAATATTCTTCAGTTAAAGGGTTCTCAAACACTGGAACAGGCTCCCCAAGGAGGTGGTTAAATCCCTATCCCTAGAGGTCTTTAAAAGACAAGTAGAGGTCTTGCTGAGGGACATGGTTTAGCACCAGCCTTGGCAGTCAGATAAAGGTTGGACTCAATGATCTTAACGGTCTTTTCCAACTACAAACATTCTGTGATTCTATGATTTCTGTGTAACTCAGCTAACTGTGTGAATTGATCAGCTTGTGAGTTTCTTTTGTGAGGTCTTCAGACTGAATGCATTGTGTTCACCACAGACAATAAATTCTTGTAGTTAACAGTGCGTTTATTTTATCAGACTCATACTGCTGAAGATGTGAGTTCTATGCCTGAAAGCAGCAGCATGCTCATTACTGTTAGTAGAACTGCAGCAATGTGCTCTGTGAGTGCTAAGCTTCAGAATTTTCAGCATCAAGTAAGAAAAATGTATCATTATATATATATATATATATATATATATAAATATCATCTAACCCTACTGGGAAAAAGAAGGGAGCAAAGTCTCCTCAGGAATAAAAAAACAGTGGTAAAGCTTACCTCTTTTAGTAGGTATCATTCTCAACCTTTCTGAAACATGCTGGTGAATATACAGGAGCTAAATTATGCATGGAACAATTGGAAATGAGCCTGAAGAAGTGACTATCCACAAATGTAATCATAACTCCCTACAGCTGCTTAAGAATAAACCTCTCACAAATTCTTATTACAGATTCTTAATCTTGTAATTTGCTCAGAAAATCATCACATTCATCTTGATGCAATTTTCCTCTTAAATTTTGTGTGGTTGTCCTAGTTTCAGCTGGAATAATAGGTGGTACAGTGTTGGGTTTGGGATTTAAGGTGAGAGTAACATGGATAAAACACTGATGTTTTAGTTGCTGCTGGGCAGTGCTTACACTAAGCCAAGGACTTTTCAGCTCCTCACACTTCCCTGAAAGTGGAGGCTCAAGGTGCACAAGGAAATGGAAGGGCACACTGCAAGGACAGGCGACCTACACGAGACAAATGTGCATTCTACCATATAATTTTATTTATCCAGGAACTGGCCTGAGGGCACTATGGCTTGGAGGTTGGATTGGCATTGATCAGTGAGTGATGAAAAATAGCATGGTGCACCACCTTAGTTTGTATGTTCTGTTGATATTAATACTAATATTCTCATTTCCCCTTCCTTTTCTGTCCTATTAAAATATGTTTGTCTCTACCCATGAATTTTACTTTCCCTCCCATCCCTGCTCTGATTCTGTCTCCAATCCTGTTGTAGAATGCAGCAAACTGGCAGCTGAATGATGCTTAATGGCCAGCTGAGGTTAAACCATGACAGTTATCTTATTATCAGAATAATGCAGTCAAATTACAGAAAAGTAGTATTATCTGACACCACAATTTTGTAATTTCCATGTGTGGTGGTTTGAGCCTTAACTGGGGCTTAAAAGCTCAGAGAGGGGCAAGGCTGAGAATCCCTCCCCTGCTTTCCTCCCTCTTCTTTCCCAATAGAGAAAGAAAACAAGGGAGGGGAGCAAATCCACCAAGAAATAATTTGGGTTCAGCTTGGAAGTAGAGAGGCAACGAATTTTCTTTAAACAGTGTATACATGTATATATAACAATGACAGGCAGGGTTCACAAGGGTAAGGAACAAGGATGGATGGGAAAAGGAAAAGAAATATGGATACAGAACCAGTCCTTTGCAAAGTGTGGAAGGACCAAGTGGCAGTGAAGCAGCAAGCCAGCAGCAACTCTCTTTCATCCCTGTGAAGCAGAAGGAAGATAGAGACCGATGGCTGCAATATCCTCCCTTTTATAGCCCTGCTGGACAAGGAGGGGGCAGGGGGGTGGGGTGGGAGGTAGTGGAACAGGAGTCCCCCAGGGATCAGTGCTGGGCCCCATCCTCTTTAACATCTTTGTTGATGATCTGGATGAGGGCATTGAGTCTATCATCAGTAAATTTGCTGATGACACCAAGCTGGGGACAGGAGTTGATCTGCTAGAGGGTTGAGAGGCTTTGCAGAGAGACCTCGACAGGCTGGACAGATGGGCAGAGTCCAACGGCATGAAATTTAATGCATCCAAGTGCCGAGTTCTGCACATTGGCCACAACAACCCCATGCAGTGCTACAGGCTGGGGTCAGAGTGGCTGGAGAGCAGCCAGGCAGAGAGGGACCTGGGAGTGCTGGTTGATGGTAGGCTGAACATGAGCCTGCAGTGTGCCCAGGCAGCCAAGAGGGCCAATGGCATCCTGGCCTGCATTAAGAACAGTGTGGCCAGCAGGAGCAGGGAGGTCATTCTGCCCCTGTACACTGCACTGGTTAGGCCACACCTCGAGTACTGTGTCCAGTTCTGGGCTCCTCAGTTTAGGAAGGAGGTTGACTTGCTGGAACGAGTCCAGAGAAGGGCAACGAAGTTAGTGAGGGGGCTTGGAACACAAGCCCTATGAGGAGAGACTGAGGAGCTGGGGCTGCTTAGCCTGGAGGGGAGGAGACTCAGGGGTGACCTCATTACTCTCTACAACTACCTGAAGGGGGTTGTAAACAGGCAGAGGTTGGTCTCTTCTCCCAGGCAGCCAGCACCAGAACAAGAGGACACAGTCTCAGGCTGCGCCAGGGGAAGTTCAGGCTGGAGGTCAGGAGGAAGTTTTACACAGAGAGTGATTGCCCATTGGAATGGGCTGCCTGGGGAGGTGGTGGAGTCGCCGTCACTGGAGGTGTTCAGGAGGAGACTTGACAGGGTGCTTGGTTACATGGGTTAGTTGATTGGGTGGTGTTGGGTGATAGGTTGGACGTGATGATCTTGAAGGTCTCTTCCAACCTGGTTTATTCTATTCTATCTCTGAAGAACAGTTTCCCAGGGGGGAAAACACCCTCCAGGGAGGGCAAAAAACTTTCACAAGCCCTCCCCCCACTGTTTTGAGGATGGGTGTAGCCCACCACACCATGTTACATATCCAGTTTTAGTTACTAGATGATTCTTGGTTCAAATTACTTACCTCACATGTCACACTCCAGTCTGTTTTTATTGCCCAGAATATCCTTACATCCTTACATGACAAGATCACTGTATACCACTTTTTGAATGAGAAGGCCATTAGCTTCTCATTAAGACTAAATTGGTAGTTTTAACTGAAACCATGTTAAATTGTAAGAAAAGAAAAAATGGGTTACTGCAAGAAGCAGTAATGCAAACCCTTCCACCCCCCCTACAGGATCCACCAACACACCAGCTATCTAAAGAGTGATAAAAATGGTCATTAATTTGTTGCCCCAATTATTCATCTAAGGCTTTAATAACCAAAGGAAAGTCATTAACTTCCTCTGATTCTTTTTTCAAGAAATGAGCATAGTTCTAATTAAACAAATATTTCATTTTCCAAGTTCTTATCAAGAGATGACACAGCTCACAACACTTGTTAGGTTTAATTAGCCAAAGAGTGATTTCTGCAATATTAACCCTTAGATAATTTCTACTTTTTGCAGAGGGATTAAAAAGACATCACCACCACTTCTTTTTTGGGCAGAAGATTGTTTGTCCAGCTTCTCTCAAGAAGTTTCAATTTTCTCTAACTCTGTTCTATTTTGGAACTCCTCAGCAGTTGGATAAACTTCATGGTTTCCTCCCATAGAGATTTTCTTAAAGATCTGCATCCTCTGAAGCAGTACTTGAAACTTTACACTGCAGGTAAAATGAAAAATTTTATGATACTTAAATGTTTGCAGTAAATCAGCTTTGAGAGGGATAGCGTTTAGATTCTTTTAATATTTGTTTTGTTCCAAAGTGTTCTTGGAGCACAAGCCCTATGAGGAGAGGCTGAGGGAGCTGGGGATGCTTAGCCTGGAGAAGAGGAAGCTCAGGGCAGACCTTATTGCTGTCTACAACCACCTGAAGGGAGGTTGTAGCCAGGTGGAGGCTGGTCTCTTCTCCCAGGCAACCAGCACCAGAACAAGAGGAGACAGTCTCAAGCTATGCCAGGGGATGTTTAGGCTGGATGTTAGGAAGAAATTCTTCCCAGAAAGAGTAATTGGTGACTGTAATGTGCTGCCCAGGGAGGTGGTGGAGTCACCATCACTGGAGATGCTTAGGAAGAGCCTGGATGGGGTGCTTGATGCCATGATTTATTTGATTAGATGGTGTTGGGTGATAGGTTGGACTTGATGATCTCGAAGTTCTTTTCCAACCTGGTCTGGTCTATTCTATTCTATTCTATTCTATTCTATTCTATTCTATTCTATTCTATTCTATTCTATTCTATTCTATTCTATTCTATTCCTGTCCTTCCTGTAGTGAGGGCTCTAGACCTGTACACAGTACTCCAGGTGAGGTCTCAGCAGAGCAAAGTGGCAGAATCACCTCTCTGGATCTGCTAATCCATTAGGACTGATAATTTAATGTATCCATGTAACACTTGAGGAACCTTACCTACTACCTACCAGCCTTGTCTGGCCTCAGAAAGACCTTTGATACCAGGGAGGATTTTTGGACTCTACTGAACTGTTACAACTTGGCAGATATACAGGTATGGCAAATCTAGGTTTAAAATAGTCCTTGACAGGAATGAATTTCATTGTAGTTACATTGACAGGTATCTTATTACCAAAAATAATTTCAGAGACTTTAGTTGTTGGTTAGGAGGAACAATAAATACACAGTATTTTGTTACATGGTCTTGTTCTTGGTTAACAATGCCACTTACTGTTAAATTTCAATAAAGTAGGGATAGTAATGTGGTAATACTTGCTAAGATGGGCTCCACTAACAGATCTCAGTAGCTAATAAAAATTGAATTTTAATGCACTAATTGATGCAACAAAACTACTTAGCAAGTAAATAAGCAAAGTAGGTAAATTGCAAGGGTTTTTTTGTTGTTTTTGTGGAGAATCTCCTAAGTGTGACGTTTCTGAACTCCAGCCCTCACAGTTTTTTAAATTAATAAGACAACAAATTAAAATAATCTAAGAAATATTTATTCTGATTTTTGCAAAGTAAATCTGACTTATGGAAATGTAATGCTTAAATTAGCAATGTCTCTATTAATTTCAACCTGTTCTCAGCTCTTTGATTTTTATGTGTGAACGGTCCTAGCCAACTTTTGTTTCTCTTCACTGCACTAAATGTGCCAATTCACTTTTTATTTAGTAAAATTACACAATTTTGGAAAAAAAAATCTGATTTTTATTTTACACAAGAGTGTTTTTGTTGAATGACGTATTTGAATATGTATGTCAAGCTCATTCCTCACCAGTGAAGATCCCTTGTAGACATTGATGTTCAGCACATGCTATGGAGCCAAGAGCTCTGGCTGTCTCACAGAAGTGAATGTGGAAGAGGAAAACCTTCAAAACTTGGTGACAACATACTTGAGGCTTTCTCAGAGTCAAGGAGAAGCATAGAAACTCTGATGCAGTGAAGGCTGAAGTTAAATCTGATTAGAATTTCACTATTTCTAAGTCTAAGTCTTATCTGTCACAAATATTTTGTGACTTTCTTTGACAATTCAGTAACCTTTAAGAAGGAAAAAAAAAAGGCTTGAGCTTTCAGTCAGCAGAATCTCTCTTTGACTATCTATATTTGAAGAAAGCTCTATGAATCTTAAAAATTGCCTCATGATAGCTAAGTCTGAAAAAATACATGAGTAGGAGGCACAGAGGTGCAATATCTTACATGCCTAATGGTATGCTGTCAAATGTACATTATCAAGAACAACCCTTTAGCCATTTACAAGGGAAAGAAATGCCTCAAAGACAGCCTAATGGCTGTCAGGCTGCATACAATATTAGTCAGAATATGAAATTGCAGCAGTAATAACAGTATTACTTACTAGCATGTAAGCACAGTAACTTTCCTCAATAACCCAGAGAATGAATTATATTATTTTTCTATCTCCTATCCCTACCCTGCAGCTCCAGTGGATGACAATGTGTGTGAATACTAAAAATTGTTTTCTTGAAAGCAATTAATATTCAAAATGTATTTTGTGTAGAGGACTCTGACAGAAGAATGTGCATTTGATAGACTAGATTTATTATTGAATGTCGGTTTGTGGGGGGTTTAGGTTTGTTTGTTTTAATTTGGTTTTGTTTCCTTCCTTCCCTATGCTGTCCCACCCCCCACAACTCCCCCTGCTCTGATTAGCAGTTTTACTTGTGGTAGAAAAACTCTTTAGCAGGTTGATTAGACACATGACAGAGCAACACATCTACTCAATTCCTTTCTCTTAATTTCAGCTGAAGTGAGCAAGGAAAACACTTTAATTCCATCAATAATGTAATTTTAATCGAGAATGGTTAATTTGTGGCAAAGTTTGGGTTTATCCTTTCTTGCATTCTTCCTGATGCTGTATTCTCCTCACTCTCAAACAAAAAAAATTTATAAAGGGTGATGTCTACCTGGCTCTGCCATGCACCATCAGCAGTTGCTTAGCAGAAGGTACTGCTGTCTGATAGGCCATGATGTATGGTCAAATTGAAAACCCAGCAGCTGCATTCATAGATAAAAACAGAAGAGCAGAGAAAGGAACATTTTAGCTAAGAATCAATGTGGAAAAAGCAGAATAAAAAAATCTTATTACTACTCTTGTGTCTCTAATAGTTCCCTTGCTTTGTCCTTTCCCAAAGTCCTGAGGAGCTTTACTGTGAAGTGTTAGCAATGATACGTTGCTCTTGCTTTATTTGCTTTAAAAGATCCTTGAGTATTGCACTTCTCTGTTTATTCAAGGCTTTTGGGAGAGCTTATTCAACCACTTGGAGTGGGAAGGAGCTATTTTTCTCCTCTAGCAATATTAATTTTTTTTCTCTGAATAGTAGTATGGAGATAACAAACATTTGCCTCTGTATCAGAAAGGTATACTTCCTGCTGGTCAGCTACTCTTCTGAGGTGAGAAGAGCTGTCTATGATAAATATAGTTTCATAGTTTCATAGTTTCATAGTTTCATTCAGGGTTGGAAGGGACCACAAGGATCATCTAGTTCCAACCCCCCTGCCATGGGCAGGGAAACCCCACACTAGATCAGGCTGGACAGAGCCTCATCCAGCCTGCTCTTAAACACCCCCAGGGACGGGGCCTCGACCACCTCCCTGGACAACCCATTCCAGGGTCTCACCACTCTCATGGTGAAGAACCTCCTCCTCACATCTAGCCTGAATCTCCCCACCTCCAGCTTCATTCCATTCCCCCTAGTCCTATCACTACCTGACATCCTGAGCAGTCCCTCCCCAGCCTTCCTGTAGGCCCCCTTCAGATACTGGAAGGCCACAATTAGGTCACCTCGGAGCCTTCTCTTCTGCAGACTGAACAGCCCCAACTCCTTCAGTCTGCTCTCATAGGAGAGGTGCTCCAGCCCTCTGATCACCCTTGTGGCCCTTCTCTGGACACGTTCCAGCACCTCCACATCCCTCTTGTAATAGGGGCTCCAGAACTGGACACAGTACTCCAGGTGGGGTCTCACCAGGGCTGAGTAGGGGGAGGATCACCTCCCTCGACCTGCTAGCCACACTTCTCCTGATGCAGCCCAGGATCTGATTGGCCTTGCGGGCTGCAAGTGCACATTGAGAGCTCATGTTGAGCTTTTGTCCACCAGCACCCCCAAGTCTCTCTCCTCAGGGCTACTTTCCAGCCAGTCACTGCCCAGCCTGGATTTGTGCCTGGGATTGCCTCCACCCAGATGCAGGACCCTGCACTTGCTCTTCTTGAACTTCATGAGGTTGGCTTGTGCCCACCTCTCCAGCCTGTCAAGGTCCCTCTGGATGGCCTCCTTCCTCCAGTGTGTCTGCTGCACCACACAGCTTGGTGTCATCAGCAAACTTGCTGAGGGTGCACTCAATGCCACTGTCCATGGCACCCACAAAGATGTTGAACAAGACAGGTCCCAGGACTGATCCCTGAGGGACTCCGCTTGTCACTGGCCTCCACTGGGACATGGACCCATTGACAGCCACTCTTTGGGTGCGGCCATCAAGCCAGTTCCTTATCCATCTAGTGGTCCACCCTTCAAACCCATGTGTCACCATTTTGGAGACCAGGATGTGGTGCAGGACAGTGTCAAAGGCTTTGCTCAGGTCTAGGTAAATGACATCAGTTGCTCGCCCCTCATCTATTAATGTTGTCACCTGCTCATAGAAGGCCACCAGGTTGGTCAGGCAGGATTTGCCCTTGGCAAAGCCATGCTGCCTGTTCCCAATTACCTCTTCACTATTCTTTTGAGCAAGTAGTGACTCCAGGAGGATCTGCTCCATGATCTTTCCAGGCACAGAGGTGAGACTGACTGGCCTGTAGTTCCCTGGTTCCTCCTTCTTACCCTTTTTGAAGATGGGGGCAATGTTTCCCCTTTTCCAGTCCGTGGGGACTTCACCAGATTGCCATGACTTTTGAAATATAACAGAGAGGGGTTTAGCAACCTCGTCTGCCACTTCTCTTAGTACCCGTGGTGTATCCCGTCGGGTCCCATGGACTTGAACACTTTCAGGTTCTTCAGATGATCACGAACCTGATCTGCACTTACAATGGGCAGTTCTTCCTCCCCATCCCTGGCTTTGACTTCCATAACATCAGGAGTGTGGCTAGAGGCCCTTGCAGTGAAGACTGAGGTAAAGAAGTTATTAAGTACCTCAGCCTTTTCCTCATCCCTTGTGACCATGTCACCATTTTCCTTTCTGAGGGGGCCCACACCTTCCCTAGTCTTCTTCTTCCCATTAATATACCTGTAAAAGTTCTTAGTGTTCCCTCTAATCTCCCTGGCTAGATTCAATTCAAACTCTACTTTGGCTTTCCTAACCAGGACTCTCGCTGCTCGGGCAGCTTCCTTATATTCCCCCTGTTCTACCTGTCCTTCCCTCCACTTCCTGTAGAGTTTCCTTTTAAGTAATAGTGTGTCCAGTAGCTCCTTGCCCATCCAGGCAGGCCTCCTAGCATTCTTACCTGCTTTTCTCTTTGTTGGTACACAGAGCTCCTGGACACAGAGGAGGTGGTCCTTGAATATTGACCAGCTATCCTGGGTCCCTCTTCCCTCCAGGGCTTTGTCCCACGACACTTTGGCTAGCAGATCCCTGAAGCGATCAAAATCTGCACGCCTAAAGTATATTAGAAATATACTGTTTTGCAAATAAGCCTCAGTTCACAGATTCACAGATTGCATCATGTTGGAAGGGACTCTCAAAGATCATCTTGTCCAACCCTACTACAGTCAGCAGGGACACCTCCAACTAGGTTAGGCTGCCCAGGACCAGACTAAGTCTGATCTTGAATATCAGGGAGAGGGCCTGAACTACAACCCTGGGCAACTCGCAACTCATTCACATATTTCACCAGTCTCATTACAAAGAACTTCTTCCTTATGTCCAACCTAAATCTACCTTACTCCAGCTTGAAACCATTGCCCCTTGTGCTATAGCTACAAGCTGGGAGAGGTGCCCCAGCCCTCTCATAATTTTTGTGGCCCTCCTCTGGCTCCAGCAGGTCCATGTCTCTCTTGGCTTGTGGGCCTCATAGCTGGACACAGTACTTCTGGTGAAGTCTTACCTCTCTCAACCTACTGGTAACACTTTTGATGCAGTTATCTATAAGCAGAGTGCCTTATCCATGAGTAAGGTGTAATATGGATGCTGAATCCCTTGAGTACACCCTGGTAGATTTTACAAGCTTGGGAGCCAAAGCTGTTTCCAGTGTCTCCTTCAGCCTGTAGTGAATATAATACATTTACTTCACTCTTGCAAGAGTAAGACATACTGGCCAGGACATGTCAAGAGACAGAGAAAATATCCATCTGAATACTGCACGCAGGAGTCCTACCTGAGCTTCATTATATAACTTAGAGACTCATCGGTATAAATAAATGTTAGTACTACCTGATTATTTTTGTGGACCTAGCCATGTACTGAAAACTCACAGTATGCCAGGGGTCTGTAAAAACACAGAGATACTTAATAGAACTCCTGTTTCAACAATTTTTCATCCTATTCAAGGACAAGAGCTGGCAAATAGCTAGAACAGACAGGTGGAGAATCACTAAAAATCAACAAGATGTTTGTGAGAATTAGAGTGGATGGTCCTAGCAACAGCCTCACCACTGTCAATGATTTAACATGTGTATAAAGAAGAATTTTAATTTAAAGGAGTTTGATATTGTCTGGAACATTCAGGAGAAGCATTAAGGAAGAAAGCAAAGAAAAGAATTTAAAATGAACAATTTCACTTGAGCTTTAAAATCTGTTACCAAGAGCAGGTTGTAGGCAATAGTCAGTATGTAGGGAGAAAACAAGCAGTAAAAGGCCTTGAATATAAGAGCAAATAAAAAGATATTTGTTTAGACATGGAGAAGCAGTTTTACTGTTAGAAACTGAATTGAAAAATAAAACTTAAATTCTAATCAGCAATGGAGCATATTCAATCAACTTAAAAGCAGGAGGGAATGAGATGGTAATTGAAATGACACAGGAATTATCTGGTTGGTACAGTCACAGAATCATAGAATCAATAAGGTTGGAAAAGACCTCAAGGATCATCAAGTCAAACCTGTCACCCAACATCTCATGACTAGTAAACCATGCCACCAAGTGCCACATCCAACCCCCTCTTGAACACCTCCAGGGATGGTGACTCCAACACAGTATCACAGTATCACAGTATCACTTAGGTTGGAAAGGACCTCGGGGATCATCGAGTCCAACCTATCAACACAGACCCCATGCCTAGACCATGGCACCAAGTGCCACGTCCAATCTCCCCTTGAACGCCTCCAGGGTCGATGACTCAACCACCTCCCTGGGCAACCTGTTCCAATGCCAAATGACTCGCTCGGTGAAGAACTTCCTCCTCACCTCGAGTCTGAACTTCCCCTGGCGCAGCCTGAGACTGTGTCCCCTCATTCTGGTGCTGGCTGCCTGGGAGAAGAGGCCAACCCCCTCCTGGCTACAACCACCCTTCAGGTAGCTGTAGAGGGCAATGAGGTCACCCCTGAGCCTCCTCTTCTCCAGGCTAAACAATCCCAGCTCCCTCAGCCTCTCCTCATAGGGCTTGTGCTCAAGGCCTCTCACCAGCCTTGTTGCCCTTCTCTGGACACGCTCAAGTGTTTCGATGTCCTTCTTAAATTGAGGGGCCCAGAACTGGACACAGTACTCTAGGTGCGGCCTAACCAAAGCAGAGTACAGGGGCACTATGACCTCCCTGCTCCTGCTGGCCACACTATTCCTAATGCAGGCCAGGATGCCATTGGCCCTCCTGTCCACCTGGGCACACTGCTGGCTCATATTCAGGTGGCTGTCGATCAGCACCCCCAGGTCCCTCTCTGTTTGGGAGCTCTCCAGCCACTCTGACCCCAGCCTATAGCTCTGCATGGGTTTGCCATAGCCAAAGTGCAGCACTCGGCACTTGGACTTGTTGAATGACATCCCATTGGACTCTGCCCATCTGTCCAGTCGGTCGAGGTCCCTCTGCAGAGCCTTTCTACCCTCTAACTGACTAACATCTGCCCCTAACTTTGTGTCATCTGCAAACTTGCTGATGACTGACTCTACTCCTTCATCCAGATCATCAATGAAGATGTTGAAGAGGACAGGGCCCAGCACTGATCCCTGGGGACACCACTGGTGACTGGCCTCCAGCTGGATGTGGCACCGTTCACTACCACTCTCTGGGCCCGGCCCTCCAGCCAGTTCCTAACCCAGCACAGAGTGTAATGGTCCAATCCACGGGCTGACAGCTTAGTCAGCAGTTTGCTGTGGGGGATGGTGTCAAAGGCCTTGCTGAAGTCTAGGTAGACCACATCCACAGGCTTCCCCACATCCACCAGACGGGTCACCTGATCATAGAAAGAGATCAGGTTGGAGAGGCAGGATCTGCACTTCCTGAATCCATGTTGGCTGGACCTGAGCCCTTGGCCATCCTTCAGGTGCGCAGTTATTGCCGCCAGGATAATCTGCTCCATCACTTTCCCTGGCACTGAGGTCAGGCTGACCGGCCTGGAGTTTCCAGGTTCCTCCATCCGACCCTTCTTGTGGATGGGGACCACGTTGGCCAGTTTCCAGTCATCTGGGACCTCACCTGTGAGCCAGGACTGGAGGAAAATGATGGAGAGTGGACTAGCTAGTACATCTGCCAACTCTCTCAGCACCCTAGGATGGATCCCATCCGGTCCCATGGACTTGTGAATATCCAAGTGGCTCAGCAGGTCCCGAACTAACTCCTCATGGATTTCCGGGGCATTACACTGCTCCCCGACCCCATCACCCAGCTCCGGAGGCCACTCCTCCTGAACTCCTGCCTTGCTGTTAAACATTGAGGCAAAGAAGGTGTTCAGGACCTCAGCCTTTTCCTCATCTTCAGTCACCGTGTTCCCCTCCAGGTCCACTAGGGAGTGCAGGTTCTTCCTGCCCCTCTTCTTATTGTTAATATATTTATAAAAATGCTTTTTATTGTCTTTGACAGAGGTGGCCAGCTTCAGTTCCAGCTGGGCCTTAGCCTCCCTAATTTTGTTCCTACATAATCTAACAGCTTCCTTGAACATACCTCGAGAAGCCTTCCCCTCCTTCCAAAGGTGATACAGCCTCCTCTTCCCCTTAAATCCTCCAGGAGCTGCTTGCTCATCCAGGCTGGTCGCCTTCCCCGCCGGCTTGCCTTCCGGCACGTGGGAACCGCCAGTTCCTGTGCCTTCAAGAGCTCCTGTTTGAAGTAGGTCCAACCCTCCTGAACCCCTTGGTTCATGAGGGCTGGTACCAGGGGACTTTACAAACAAGTTTCTTAAATAGGCTGAAGTTCGCCCTTCGGAAGTCCAAGGTGAAGGTTCTGTTGGTGGTCCTCCTATCTCCCTGCATATTGAAAACTTCACTATCTCGTGGTCACTGCACCCTAGGCAGCCTCCCACGATCACGTCTCCCACCAGCCCTTCCCTATTGGAGAACAGCAGGTCAAGCAGAACCTGTCCCCTGGTAGGCTCGCTTAACAGCTGTGTCAGGAAGCAGTCCTCCATTCGCTCCAGGAATCTTCTGGACTGCCTCCTCCCTGCTGAATTAAGTTCCCAGCAGATATCTGGGAGGTTGAAGTCACCAACAAGGACAAGATCTGATGATCTTGAGACAGCCTCCAGTTGCTTGTAGAGCAACTCATCAGCCGCCTCATCCTGGTTGGGTGGTCTGTAACAGATTCCAACCAGGATGTCAGACTTGTTAGGTTGTCCTCAGATTTTGACCAACAGGCTCTCAACTCCCTCATCTTCCACCTCAAGTTGTGTGGCAGAGAGTGACTCTCTAATATACAGTGCCACCCCTCCTCCTCTTCTCCCTCGCCTGTCTCTCCTAAAGAGCCTGTAACCCCCCATTGTAGCACTCCAATCGTGGGTGCTGTCCCACTAAGTTTCTGAGATGGTGACTACATCATAGTCGCCCTGATGGATTAGGACCTCCAACTCCTCTTGCTTGTTGCCCAGGCTGCGTGCATTGGTGTACACGCATCGCAGCTGGGTTCCTGACTTCTCAACTGACCCTACCTTGCGCCCTACTCTTACCTCTGCAGAGGGACGGATTGCCTCACCCACCCCCTTCAGACCTAGTTTAAAGCCCTCCTAATGAGCCCTGCCAACTCCAGTGCCAGGACTCTCTTACCCCTTCTAGATAGATGCACCCCATCAGGACCCAGCAGGTCGGGTGCAGTGAAAGTTGCCCCATGGTCATAGAACCCAAAGTTCTGCCTCTGGCACCATCCCCTGAACCAATTGTTGATGGTATGGGTTCTCCCATTCCTCTCAGTGTACACCCCTGACACTGAGGGAACTGAGCAGAACACCACTTGAGCTCCTGCCCCATCAATCAATTGTCCAAGGGCCCTGAATTCCTTCTTAATTGCCCTGGTACCCTTCCTGTCAATCTCATCACTCCCAGCCTGTATTACCATCAGAGGGTAATAGTCAGTGGGCTGGATTAATTTAGGGATTCTCTCCGCAATGTCCCTAACCCCTGCCCCTGGTAGGGAGCAGACCTCCCTGTGGGATGGGTCGGGACGACATATGGGTCCCTCAGTACCCCCCAGGAGAGAGTCCCCTACAACTATAACCCTTCTCCTTTTCTTTGTGGAGCTGGTTGTTATAGCTGGTGGGGACTGCTTGGGCTTAGGCTTCCCCCCGGAGCTGGTCGTTACAGCTGGTGGGGACCGTTCAGCCTTAGGCTCCCCTCTGGATGGCTGCTCCTCAGCCTCAGTCCTCTCTTCCTTACTGCCCTCAGCCTGCAGGGCCTCATACTTATTATTCAAGGGCAGCGGAGAAGGAGGAGAGGGTCGGGGTGGATTTCTCTTGCCACCCCTGGCAGGGACCTGTATCCATCCCTCTCCTCCTCCAGGAACCCTTCCCTCAGCAGGGGAGAGCTGCAGAGCCTTCTCCCACAAGTCTAACTCCCTTTCACTTTCCCTTATGGTCCTTAGCCTAGCTACCTCCTCCTTCAGCTCAGCCACTTCATCCTTCAGCTCTGCCACCACGCTGAGGAGAAAATTCACCTGCTCACACCGGACACAGGTGTCCTCTCCTCCCCTCTATTCCAAGTGCCAGGCTGAAGCACTCTCTGCAGCTGACAGCCTGGACTCCAGCATGTTGGTAAAACAGCTCTGTCTGGGCAGATGCTGCTTTTTTACCCCTCGTCCGAGTGACGACCATGATGCAACGCTTAAGGTTTGCGTCTTCTGTTTGGGCTTTTTTTTTTTTTTTTTTTTTTGCCCCCAGCCGCTAGCCTAGCTACCGAGCCGAAATGGCGCCGCGCGCACAGCCCGGGCGGCTTTTAAAACTGCCGCGGCTGATGTCAGGCTCCCGTGACCCGTGCAGGCTCTCGTGAGCACGATCCTGCCGGCTCCTCCCCCTACCAGCAGTCCTCCCGACCCACGAAGCCCCGAAAGGAAAGCAAAAGAAAAACCCCGAGAAACTCACAGCTTAAGCGGAGCGGTTCCGGACACCTCCCTGGGGCAGCCCATTCCAATGGCTAACAACTCTCTCAGTAAAGAACCTTCTCCTCACCTCGAGCATAAACTTCCCCTGGCACAGCTTGAGACTGTGTCCTCTTGTTCTGGTGCTGATTGCCTGGGAGAAGAGACCAACCCCCATCTGGCTACAACCTCCCTTCAGGTAGTTGTAGACAGCAGTAAGGATTTCCAAAAGAATTAAACAAAATCACTGATCAAAGACCTTAAGAAAACTAAGACTCAAAAAGAGGGAGCTCTCTGAATACACAGTTAAATAGCCAGGTCTGTTTGCAAAGAGAAGTCATCCAAGTTCTGCAGAGCTCTTCACTGGAAGGTTTTTAATCTTTCCAAAAACTGCCCGCAAAAGGAGGTGAGCATTGAGGAAACAAAGTTTTGCGTTGGTATTAAGGTAGCTGGAACAGACAAGGGCAGAAGATGAAACACTATAGGAAGACTTCCTAAGACATTCCCACTGGTACTGAAGAGTCTGGTAATTCAACATATACAAATATAAAGCAGTGTGAATGTTGAAGAACACACTTGTTTTCAGGTATAAAAAGGGAGTTTTTATCATTCAGTAGTAACGTTTTGGGATTTTTCTAGAGAGTTCCATGAAAACTCTTTAGCAATAGAGAATGATAAAATACATCTAGTGCTAGGAATTATTATGAGGGCAATAGAGAACAAACTGGCATCATCTTGCATTACAGACATCTGTGTCTGGCCTACAATTTGATTATGCATTGATTTTTAGTCTTCTATGTCAAAAAGGGTATAGAAAAACCTGAAAGCTTTAAAAAATGGTACCAAGAATGATTAAATGGTCATTTTCATACAGTGGTTTGGTCTTGGGCTCTCTAATCTGGAAAAGGAAGAAATAGAATGGGATATGTCATTATCTATAAAGCTTTAAGTGCTACAGAAGAAGGCATGTGTGATTTAACTGTTCCTGCCCACTCAAAGTGCTGTCTAACCCATTCTGTTCCTGTGCCAATAGGACATGATTAGGAAAGTCCATAAAAATAAGCCAGACATACCACGATTATTCCTCTGTGGTCTTTTGCAATCTCCAAAGACCTCTGGCTGCACATCCGGAGCCAGAGATCACATCTGGCAGTTCAAAACACTGTAAGAAAGAAGACAGAGCAGAAGGAGGAGAAGAAAACCTTTTTTGAAAACATGTATTTATTGGGAAAGCTGGTGAGTTTAAAATGAAGAGGGAACTAATATGAAGATAGCAGATTCTGAAGGGGCAACTAACAAGAAGAGAATGGCATTACAAGTCAGAAAGCATTGAGAGGGACATGGCAGGTGGCATGGACCTGTGATTAACAAAGATTTTGACTATAGATGAGTACCCTGCTATGTAAGTAAAAGGTGTCACCCAGCAATAATAAAGAGAAATTCAAAACAAAACAAAACAAAGCAAAACAGGAAAATGTCTGTTATTGTGTGAGAAAGACCTCTATACCACATGAATATGCAGATCTGTCAGAGTACTCAAGAAATAAGTATATTCACTGAAATTTCACCAGGAGGAAAACTTGCCAGCTTAATCGACCATAAAGATGATTAGTTAAATATATCACTTCTGTGATGTCCTCTTGTCTCTGTTTCTACCTTAGGCAGAAGTATTGCGATGAGTTTTACTTGTCATAAAAGTTAAAAGGTCTTCCGGCTCACTGCAAAAGGGATGGACTGCACAACCTTTAAAGGTTACTCCCAAACCAAACCCTTCTACAATTCTGTGATTTTACAGACCTGGGAAGTGCTCACTCTACAGCTTGAACCTGAACAAGGAGAAGGTGTTGTATGAATTTGAGTTTGGTAATATCCTTCAGCAACTAAATTGATTCTGTCAGGGCAAATACAAAGGTTGCTTTTAATAAAAAGAGCTTTTAGATTAAATGCCAGCTTTTTGTCTTCATAGAATAAACTGCTGGGGCCAATGCTGTACATCTTTCCTCCTTTCTGGCTCTCATTTTGACTCAGATACTGTCCAGACACACAGTCATCAAATACTGGTATACTTCCGTGAACAGACAGAGTTAATGTAAAAATACTAAATATATTTGGTGTCTCCCAGAGTTTTCACAGAATCACAGAATCACCAAGGTTGGAAGAGACCTCAAAGATCATCAAGTCCAGCCTGTCACCACAGACATCGTGTCTAAACCATGGCACCAAGTGCCACATCCAATCTCCTCTTGAACACCTCCACAGATGGTGACTCCACCACCTCCCTGGGCAGCACATTCCAATGGCTAATGACTCTCTCAGTGAAGAACTTTCTCCTCACCTCGAGCCTAAACTTCCCGTGACACAGCTTGAGACTGTGTCCTCTTGTTCTGTGGAAATGACCTTATGAATGAAGTTATGGAGAAATCTGTGTTCTGAATTTCCTATAAACAGGCAAACTCTGAATGGGATCTGCTAAGATAGGTGTTAGAGCAGAAAAAAAAATCACTAAGACTTTTTCATAGTTACCTTGCTTACATTCTTGAGTACATAGAAAATATGCATATTTCCTTTATTTTAGTTTCATGATCTACCTAAAATGTAGCTGCAAGCTGTGTGGCTACAGTTATGCATCCACCATTAAGATAAGTAACAACAAATCTCTCCACCTATGAGAAAGAAGTACAAATACCACAGCCCCCAAACTCATTTGTTTGAAAAATGAATACTTTTAGTTTGATTTTAAGTAAATGAAATTTCATTTCAAATGGTTGGAAATACATGTGCTGAGAAAATACACTGTAAGAGCTTAAATCACAAAACAACCTGAAGCACAGACATTTGTGGGATATTATCAGAGAGGCTAATTCTAATTAAAAAAAAAAAACAAAAAACCAAAATAAAACATGAAGAAAGAAAGAGTGAGCAAGATGAGGACATTTAGTCACTAATGACTGTGCAGATGAATCCTTGCTTGTAGCGAAAGACGTGAAAATTGCTTGTGTAGTTCACTGACTGGAAGGGGACTATAAATCCAAGACGCATTGTAGATCCAATATACTAAAAGACACAGATCAGCAGTGATTTTCTTTAGAACAATAGAACAATAGAACAATAGAACAAACCAGGTAGGAAGAGACAGTATCACAGTATCATAGTATCACAGTATAACTTAGGTTGGAAGGGAACTCGAGGATCATCGAGTCCAACCTATCAACACAGACCTCATGACTAGACCATGGCACCAAGTGCCACATCCAATCGCCTCTTGAACACCTTCAGGGACGGAGACTCCACCACATCCCAGGGCAGCCCATTCCAATGATGAATGACTCGCTCAGTGAAGAACTTTCTCCTCATCTCGAGTCTAAACCTCCCCTGGCGCAGCTTGAGACTGTGTCCCCTTGTTCTGGTGCTGGTTGCCTGGGAGAAGAGACCAACCCCTTCCTGGCTACAACCACCTTCCAGGTAGTTGTAGAGGGCAATGAGGTCACCCCTGAGCCTCCTCTTCTCCAGGCTAAACAATCCCAGCTCCCTCAGCCTCTCCTCATAGGGCTTGTGTTCAAGGCCACTCACCAGCCTTGTTGACCTTCTCTGGACACGTTCAAGTGTCTCAATGTCCTTCTTAAACTGAGGGGCCCAGAACTGGACACAGGACTCAAGGTGCGGCCTAACCAAAGCAGAGTACAGGGGCACAATGACTTCCCTGCTCCTGCTGGCCACACTATTCCTAATGCAGGCCAGGATGCCATTGGCCCTCTTGGCCACCTGGGCACACTGCTGCCTCATATTCAGGCAGCTGTCGATCAGTGCTCCCAGGTCCCTCTCTGTTTGGGAGCTCTCCAGGCACTCCTACCCCAGCTTGTAGCTCTGCATGGGATTGCTGTAGCCAAAGTGCAGCACTCGGCACTTGGACTTGTTGAATGCCATCCCATTGGACTCTGCTCATCGAACCTTCAAGATCATCACATCCAACCCATCAACCAATCCAACCCAGCTAAACAACTAAATCATGGCACCAAGCACTCCATAAAGTCTCCTCCTGAACACCTCCAATGATGGTGACTCCACCACCTTCCTGGGCAGACCATTCCAATGGGCAATCACCCTCTCTATGAAGAACTTCTTCCTGACAGCCAAGCTAAACTTCCCCTTGCGCAGCCTCAGACTGTGTCCTCTTGTTCTGGTACTGGCTGTCTGGGAGAAGAGACCAACATCTGCCTGTCTACAACCTCCCTTCAGGTAGTCGCAGAGAGCGATAAGGTCACCCCTGAGTCTCCTCTTCTCCAGGCTAAGCAACCCCAGCTCCCTCAGTCTCTCCTCATAGGGTTTGTGTTCCAAACCCCTCACAAACTTTGTTGCCCTTCTCTGGAATCGTTCCAGCAAGTCAACATCCTTCCTAAACTGAGGAGCCCAGAACTGGACACAGTACTCGAGGTGCGGCCTAACCAGTGCAGTGTACAGGGGCAGAATGACCTCCCTGTTCCTGCTGACCACACTGTTCTTGATGCAGGCCAGGATGCCATTGGCCCTCTTGGCTGCCTGGGTGCACTACAGGCTCATGTTCAGCATACCATTGACCAGTACCCCAGGTCCCTCTCCATCTGGCTGCTCTCCAGCCACTCTGACCCCAGCCTGTAGCACTGCATGGGGTTGTTTTGGCCAATGTGCAGAACCCGGCACTTGGATGTGTTCAATCTCATGCTGTTGGATTCTGCCCATCTGTCCAGCCTGTTGAGGTCCCTCTGCAGAGCCTCTCCACCCTCCAGCAGATATACTCCTGCCCCCAGCTTGGTGTCGTCAGCAAATTTACTGATGATGGACTCAATGCCTTCATCCAGATCATCAATAAAGAAGTTAAAATCATGGGGCCCAGTACCAATCCTTGGGGCACAGCACTACTGACTGGCCACCAGCTGGATGTGGCACCATTCACCACCACTCTCTGGGCTCGGCCATCCAGGCAGTTCCTAACCCATCACAGTGTGCTCCCATCCAAGCCATGGGCTGACAGCTTGGCCAGCAGTTTGCTATGGGGGACAGTGTCAAAGCCCTTGCTGAGGTCCAGCTAGACTACATCCACAGGCCTCCCCACATCCACCAGGTGGATCACCTGATCATAGAAGGAGATCAGGTTGGTGAGGCAGGACCTGCCCTTCCTAAATCCATGCTGGCTGGGCCTGATCCCTTGGCCATCCTGTAAGTGCTGTGTGATTGCACTCAGGATGACCTGTTCCACAATTTTGCCTGGCTCTGAGGTCATGCTAACAGGCCTATAAATCCCTGGTTCATCCAACCAGCCCTTTTTGTGGATGGGCACCATGTTGGCCAGCTTCCAGTCCTCTGGGACCTCTCCAGTGAGCCAGGACTGACGGAAAATGATGAAGGGTGGCTTGGCGAGCTTGTGTGCCAGCTCTCTCAGCACCCTAGACTGGATCCCCTCTGGTCCCATGGACTTGTGGGGATCCAAGTGGCTGAGGAAAGCTCCAACTACCTGCTCATGGAACATAGGGAAATTATGCAGCTCCCTGGCTCCTTCTGCCAGCTCTGCAGGCCAGCTGTCTGGAAGACGTTCTGTCCTGCTAGTAAAAATTGAGGCAAAGAAGGTGTAAAGTACCTCTGCCTTTTCCTCATCCTTTGAAACAACGTTTCCCTCCATGTCCACCAAGGAGTGGAGGTTGTCCTTGCCCTTCCTCTTGCTATTAATGTATTTATAGAAGGACTTTTTGTTGTCCTTCACAGTGGAGGCCAGTTGAAGCTCCAAATGTGCTTTTGCCTCCCTAATTTTCTTCCTGCATGATTTGGCAACATCCTTAAACATTCCGTGGGTTGCCTCACCTTTCTTCCAAAGATGATACACCCTCTTTTTTTCCCTTAGTTCTATTAAAAGTTCATTAACCATCCAGGCTGGCCATCTGCCCCGGTGGCTCATCTTCCGGTACATTGGCACAGCCTGTTCCTGCACCTTCAAGAGTTCTTCCTTAAAGCAGTTCCAGCTCTCCTGGACCCCTTTATTTTTAAGGGCTCTTTCCCAAGGAACCCTCTGAGTTAGTTCCTTGAGTAACCTGAATTCTGCCCTCCAGAAGTCCAGAGTGGAGGTCTTCTTGCTACCCCTCTTAGCTTGACCAAATAGCAAAAATTCAATTATCTCTTGGTCACTGGCTCCGAAACACACTCTGGGTGCCACATCACCCACCAGCCCTTCCCTATTGGTGAAGAGGAGGTCAAACTTAGCCTTACCCCTGGTAGGCTCGCTCAGCACCTGGGATAAGAAGCTGTCCTCCATGCACTCTAAGAACCTCCTAGACTGTCTCCTCTCTGCTATGTTGAGATCCCAGGATTTTTTTGGTGCTTTTAAGGAAGAATGATAAAAACATAGCTGCTGACTTTGTGCATATTTCACACAAATGGATCTGTATATTGTACCATTAACTGTGGAGGCCTTATCTGGAATGTAATTTCAGTTCTGGATTCTGCCCTTTGAGACAAGTTGAAACCAACTACTCTGAGAAGGGATCAAAGGAAATGATCAAATCCCTTAAAAATAATTTGTGAGGAAAGCTGGAGGTGAGACATACTGAATTTCATGTACGTCAAAAGGAGGAGAAATGAATGGGTTGTGCTTCATGCTCCTGGTGAGTAGGAAAGAATTAATAAATCTGAACTGGAGAAGAAGAGTTTTATTCAGATATTCAGATAAATCCATTGAAAACAGCAACAGATTGATTAGGAGCTTTGTTTAGTTTCAGCTGAGCTTTTTTTGGTTTCAGCTGCAAAGATCTTTAAGTACACATTATTTTCATAGTTTCATAGTTTCATTCAGGGTTGGAAGGGACCACAAGGATCATCTAGTTCCAACCCCCCTGCCATGGGCAGGGAAACCCCACACTAGATCAGGCTGGACAGAGCCTCATCCAGCCTGCTCTTAAACACCTCCAGGGACGGGGACCCGACCACTTCCCTAGACAACCCATTCCAGGGTCTCACCACTCTCATGGTGAAGAACCTCCTCCTCACATCTAGCCTGAATTTCCCCACCTCCAGCTTCATTCCATTCCCCCTAGTCCTAGCACTACCTGAGGTCCTCAGAAGTCCTTCCCCAGCCTTCCTGTAGGTCCCCTTCAGATACTGGAAGGCCACAATTAGGTCACCTCGGAGCCTTCTCTTCTGCAGACTGAACAGCCCCAACTCCTTCAGTCTGTCTTTGTAGGAGAGGTGCTCCAGCCCTCTGATCATCCTCGTGGCCTTTCTCTGGACATGTTCCAGCACCTCCACATCCCTCTTGTAATAGGGGCTCCAGAACTGGACACAGTACTCCAGATGGGGTCTCACCAGGGCTGAGTAGAGGGGGAGGATCACCTCCCTCGACCTGCTAGCCACACTTCTCCTGATGCAGCCCAGGACCTGATTGGCTTTGCGGGCTGCAAGTGCACATTGAGAGCTCATGTTGAGCTTTTTGTCCACCAGCACCCCCAAGTCTCTCTCCTCAGGGCTGCTTTCCAGCCAGTCACTGCCCAGCCTGGATTTGTGCCTGGGATTGCCTCCACCCAGATGCAGGACCCTGCACTTGCTCTTCTTGAACTTCATGAGGTTGGCTTGTGCCCACCTCTCCAGCCTGTCAAGGTCCCTCTGGATGGCCTCCCTTCCCTCCAGCGTGTCTGCTGCACCACACAGCTTGGTGTCATCAGCAAACTTGCTGAGGGTGCACTCAATGCCACTGTCTATATCACTGACAAAGATGTTGAAGAAGACAGGTCCCAGGACTGATCCCTGAGGGATTCCGCTTGTCCCTGGCCTCCACTGGGACATGGAGCCATTGACAGCCACTCTTTGGGTGCGACCATCAAACCGCACTCTTTGAGTGCGGCCATCAAGCTAATCAAGCCATTAGCCTCTCTGTCAAGGGTGAGTAATATCTCTAGGGGCATGAGTGGTCTGGGCAGCCTCCCTAAGACTCTTTCCATCTGTTTGTTCATGCTGCTGTCATGCAATGCCAGATGATTCACTTCTTGTTTGTCACCTTTCATTACAGCTGATAGTCTCCCTGGTCCTTGTGTCAAATTGTGTATATGCACAATGATTTACATGGCAAATATGCATAGAATAGAATAGAATAGAATAGAATAGAATAGAATAGAATAGAATAGAATAGAATAGAATAGAATAGAATAGAATAGAATAGAATAGAAACACCTCCAGAGATAGTGACTCCACCACCTCCCTGGGCAGCCCGTTCCAATGGCCAATCACTCTCCATGTGAAGAACTTCTTCCTAACATCCAGTCTAAACCTCCCCTGGCACAGCTTGAGACTGTGTCCTCTTGTTCTGGTGCTGGTTGCCTCTGAGAGGGAGACCAGCCCCTACCTGTCTACAACCTCCCTTCAGGTAGTTGTAGAGAGCAATAAGGTCTTCCCTGAGCCTCCTCTTCTCCAGGCTAAGCACCTCCAGCTCCCTCAGCCTCTCCTCAAAGGGCTTGTGCTCCAAACCCCTCACCAACTTAGTTGCCTTTTTCTGGGCACTTTCCAGCAAGTCAACAGTTTTCCTAAACTGAGGGTCCCAGAAGTGGACAGATTTTCTTTTTTTTTTTTTTTTTTTTTTTTTTTTTTTTTTTTTCATAATCTGAAGTGTATTCCAGACCTCTTATGAAAAGGTTGTTTTGTTGGTTTTTTTTTTTTTGTGGGTTTTTTTTGGTGTTTCTTTTTATTTGAGTTTATTTTCAGGGAAGAAATTCAAATTAATTAGGTGAAGTCCTCCAGGGCTGTTTCTACTGAGATTTTCAGTTTTATAAAAGTGGTAGAGATCCGTACTCTTTATGCTTTTTCCTATCAGAAGTTTGTTGGGTTTTGGAAGAACTAATTCAGATGCCCTGAGAGTCAAAAATGGGGTTGCAAAATATTACTGGTTAGATCTCTTGTGCTTCAAGCACACTTAATTTTCATTTCTAGGTGATTTAACCTTACATCAGATTCTTCAAAGGAATCTCATTTGATTTTCAGCTTGGGCATATCTATACTATTTCATCTACATACCCTTATTAGCAACCCTAAATATAAAATAATGAAAGTACTGATGATACGTGACAACATTGCAAGGAAATGAAGTTTGTTTAAGAAGTAGAATTGTCTAATTTAGAACTTCTGATGTTTGAATACCTTTTAGATATTTTTTATAAGAGTAAATAACTTAATGCAAGAAAGTGTTTTCAATAATAATGCTGCAGAAGTTGAATCTTTGAAAAATTAGATGAGTGAACACAAACATTTAAGTTTGACAATAATTTTCTAAGTCTGCTTCTTCTTAGATATTTCAGGATCAATAGAACACTGATACACTTTAATAATCACAGCAGAACTTTCACTTCAAGAAAGGTATTTTTATTTCTTGGCATTTCAGGGGTTCAAAAAATAAAGTCCTTATAAATTCTACTTTAAGATTTATTGGTTGCATTTTGTCAACCTGAAAGCAATTTAACAGCCTGTTCTTGAAAAATTGATTGTGTCAAGGAGTCCCTGACACTGGGCACACAGAAATAAGAGACTTCCTATTCCATAGCTGTCATCCTTCTCCCTTCAAATTCATTGATTTTTGTTTCTCCAACAATACACAAGAATACAGGGGAAAGATGTAGTAAATTATGTTCAGGTGATCACTGTGTTTGGAATCTGAACATACAAGTTGTAGAAGAAATAAAGCCCTGGAAACCTGAAGTTTCCTCATTGTTATATTAGGTCTAACCTAAAGCTCTGAATTGCTGTTTATAATCTCTCTCTTTTTTTTTTTTTTTTTTTTTTATATTTTATTTTTGTATCCTTTAGGTATTGTAAATTTATGTGAAAATGTGATGTAGTAATCTTTATAAGCTGAATTTGTAGCTGTCATTATGCAAGAGTCTAAATCTGTTCAGAGTGAATAGATTATTGTTTTTAATGCTTTTTTTTTTTTTAAGAAGAATAGAATAGAATGGAATAGAATGGAATAGAATAGAATAGAATAGAATAGAATAGAATAGAATAGAATAGAATAGAATAGAATAGAATAGAATAGAATAGAATAGAATAGACCAGGTTGGAAGAGACCTTCAAGATCATTGCATCCAACCCATCAACCAATCCAACCCACCTGAACAACTAAACCATGGCACCAAGCACCCTGTCAAGTCTCCTCCTGAACACCTCCAATGATAGTGACTCCACCACCTCCCCAGGCAGCACATTCCAATGGGCAATCACTCTTTCTGTATAGAACTTCTTCCTAACATCCAGCCTAAACCTCCCCTGGTGCAGCCTGAGACTGTGTCCTCTTGTTCTGGTGCTGGCTGCATGGGAGAAGAGACCAACATCCGCCTGTTTACAACCTCCCTTCAGGTAGTTGTATTTACTTATAAAAAGGCTTGTTCTCTGAATTTAACCTCCTCTAATACAACATTGATAGTTATTAGAATTTACTGAAACCCTTGTGTTTGGCTTCATTAAGAAATAAATTCAAATTAAAATGGGCAAGTAGAACTAATAATAGACAAATGACAACACTCTACCACCATTTCTTAAAGAACTTAAATATTTTATGAAGTACTATCCTGTAGAGGCAAGTTGAGAAAATTCCATATATATAAAACTTGTTGTATAAGGATTTCAATTTTTCTGCCATGTTCAAGTTTTCAAATAGAAAAACTCAAATAATTTGCTGTAGGAGGACTGAGAATATTTTTGTCACCGTTGGGTTTTTCTAAGTGCCTGTAGTATTTAGTATGGGTGTAGTTTAATATGTTTAAATTACTCTCATTTCTATGGACCCTTTTATTTTTTTCTGGATTTGTAATAGCACAGTGTAAACTCTGCAGTTAATTCACAAAATATCAATATGAAATGGAATTTATTTGCAAAGTTGAGACTTTTACAAACAACAGAGGTTACAGCTTTCATAAGACCTCACATCTGTGTAAAGAGTGCAAGTTCCTTCTGACCAAACTCCCCACTGGGGTGGGTGGCTGACCCCTTGTCAGGCTGTGCTGCCATCCAACCAGATCTGGATAGGCTGAGAGCTGGGTGAAGGGAAACTTCATGAAGTTCAATAAGGACAAGTGCACAGTTCTGCATGTGGAGAGGAATAACTCCAGGTACCAGTACAGACTAGGAGAAAGCAGCTTCATGGAGAAAGATCTTGGAGACCCAGTGGATAGGAGGTTACCCATGGGATAGCAATGTGCCCTTGTGGCCAACAGGGCCAATGGCATCCTGGTATGATTTAAGAGAAATGTGTCCAGCAGGTGTAGGGAGGTTCTCCCTCTCCTCTGCTCACACCTGGACTAGTGTATCCAGCTTTGGATTCCCCAGTTCAAGTCAGACAGGGATCTACAGGAGAGAGTCCAAGAGAGAGCTACAAGGATAATTGTGGGGCTTTGTGACCGTTTTAGGCTGTGCCTTTAAGAAAGGGACAGTTACTGGAACACTTTGGCTGAATGTTTTGATACAATAATGAAAACAAAGATAAGTCTCAACGAATTTCATTGGTAAATTGGTAGAATGCAACTTTAAATTTTTAGCTTTAGTTCAGTTTGAATCTCAGTCAGTTCAGTCTGTCTGTTTCAGTCTCTCTGAGCAACAGCTGTTTTCTGTCCGTGCTCGTGGGTGCTGACCTTCAAATAACAGATAAGAAACTAATTCTTGCATACGCTTTAAGCTAACAGAGTTTCTTCCTTAATAATTACCTTTTCCCTCTCTAACCCTTTTTGGGAAAAAAGGGAGGTAGGGAGAGAAGGGGGGTACAGTTGGGGGGACCCTCCTGGCTGGAGGAGGGAAAAGGGTTTTTTTTTCTGTGTTGCATTCTTTGCTGTATATTTCTGTATATATTATAAATACTGTATATTGTGTATATAATCATCTGCACTTCATCCTGCTTGTAAATATAGCTTATTAATTTCTGCTTCTCTGACTGAGTTAGTCGTGGTTTGTTTGTGTGGGAGGGGGGAGAACTGAACTTTCTCTCACCACCACAGGCTTGAACATCTCTCCTATGAAGAAAGACTTGAGAGACCTGGGGCTGTTTAGCGTGGAGAAGAGAAAGCTGAGAGGGGATCTTATTGATACCTGTAAATATCTGAGGGGTGAGTGTCAAGATGAAATTGCCAGTCTCTTTTTGGTGGTTTCCAGTCAAGAGGACAAGGAACAGGTATAAGCTAGAACAAAGGAGGTTCCATCTCAACATGAGGATACACTTCTATGGTGAGGGAGCACTGGAGCAGGCTGTCCAGAGAAGCTGTGGATTCTCCTTCTCTGAAGGCTTTCAAAACCTGCTTGGATGCATTCCTGTGCAGCCTGCCCTAGGCAATCCTGCTTTGGCAGGGGGGTTGGACTTGATGGTCTCTACAGGTCCCTTTCAACCCTTAACATTTTGTGATTCTGTGAAAACAACAAGACAGCAGCCTGGCTTAGTTCACATTTCCAGAATATGAAAATATTATGGTATTTCTGAACAGCTTCTGCTAATATTATAAGCTCAAAACAAGTGTTGGGGCATTAGTATCTTTCCTGGGAAAGAAATTTCTGCATATCACTAATACTTTTTCCGTGACCTATAACAGAACCAAGCTATTCACCAATTAATTTCTCAGAGACTGACTGCGTTTTTTTCAGAGAATGACAAAGTACCTCTCTTTTTGAACCATTAAAGCAAGCTAATAAAAATATATATTTTAATTTGTTCATTCTCAAGGCATTAATTTCTGTGATTCTCTTCATTTGGATGTGGTGTTTGGGGATATGGTTCAGGGGTGAACCTTGTATAGTAGGGTTATTGGTTGGACGGCATGATCCTGAGGGTCTTTTCCAACCTGAATATTTCTGTGATTCTGTGAGTATGTATTTTTCAGTCTGCCTACATGTAGAATGGAATAGAGTAGAATAGAATTAACCAGGTTGGAAAAGACCTTTGAGATCATCAAGTCCAGTGCATCACCCAACACCATCTAATGAACTAAGCCATAGCAATAAGTGCCCCATCCAGTCTCTTCTTAAACACCTCCAGTGATGGTGACTCCACCACCTCCCTGGGCAGCCCATTCCAATGGGCAATCACTCTTTCTGTGAAGAACTTCTTCTTGACATCCAGCTTAAACCTCCCCTGGTGCAGCTTGAGACTGTGTCCTCTTGTTCTGGTGCTGGTTGCCTAACTAAAGGGAGTTCTCATTGCTCTCTGTGACTCCGTGAAAGTAGGTTGTAGTGAGGATGTCTTTGGTCTCTTCTCCCAAGTAACCAGCGATAGGACTAGAGAACTAGTACTGTAACTTTTTGTCTACTTACTCTTACCCCAGATTTAGTTGTCTTTACTTTCTCACTGGATTGGAAATCTAATGCCATGAATTGCCCAGAAGAACAAATTTCCCAGTAAGAAGAGCCCCTGCTGATATGAAGGAGGTAAATTTCAAGGAAATGCTACAAACCTGATAAGGCTGAAATAAAGGTAATATAAAAAGGAGAAACTGAGTGTCAGTATTCATTTCCATGTATGCCTCAAAGCATCCAAATGCAGCTTGGTCAGGAAAACTTATTTCCTGTACCACATATACACGCTGGAGCATGTCCAGAGAAGGGCCACAAGGATGATCAGAGGGCTGGAGCACCTTTCCTAATGAGACAGACTGAGAGACTTGGGGCTATTCAGTCTGGAGAACAGAAGGCTCTGAGAAGACCTTATTGTGGCCTTTCAGTATCTTAGGGGGGGCTACAAGAAAGCTGGGGAGGGACTTTTTAGGGTGTCAGGTAGTGCAGGACTAGGGGGAATGGAGCAAAACTAGGAGTGAGTAGATTCAGACTGGATATTAGAAAAAAGTTCTTCCCCATGAGGGTGATGAGACACTGGAACAGGTTGCCCAGGGAGGCTGTAGAAGTCCCATTCCTGGAGATCTTTAAGGCCAGGCTGGATGCGGCTCTGAGCAGTCTGATCTAGTGTGAAGTGCCTTTGCCCATGGCATGGGGTTTGGAACTGAATGATCCTTGAGGTCCCTTCCAACTATGACAATTCTGTGATAACTTCATCCTCTGCCATTATTCCCTCTTCCCCACCCCCCCTTCATTATTAAATTGCCAACCCAATGGGCAGCAGTGGGCAGCAGTCCACTGCTGTCATCAAACCCAGGGAAACTAGTTCTCTTAATTATGTGGCATAACCACCTGAAAAATAATCTGAAGGAGATTTTGTTGTTATCTCTTCCCATAGTTTAGCAATGTATTTCCTTCAGATAGTCAAAATAAAAACCTTCTCTCACATGCTTGCTTTCTTAATGTTTGTTTTCCAGAATACTCTTTCCCCACTGACCTCCAGCTTGTGTGCACCTGTGTGAAACTGATATTTTCCTCTCTTATTTTCCACAATGGTTATTTTTAGAATTAATTAAACCCTCTGAGATCAGGCTTTGTTGTGGATTTGCAGAAAGATTCTATGCACAAGTGCTGTTTAAGGAAAAGTTGCAAGAAGAAAGTGTAAAGGGCATTCAAATTGTTCTTATCCTGCCTACAAAACACACTTGGGGTGATTGTGTATTTCTGGCGATATGGTTATTTACCCTGCAGTGCCCTGCAGCCTGTGGGCCATTTGTTACTGCTGACAAAACAAAGATGGGAAAAGTTTGTGATCTGGATACTTGTGATAAGATGATGATACTAAAGTGGAAGGTTATCTGTATTCAGGCTGTTGGCCACTTCAGCACTTAATGTTGGAGGAACACTTGTGTAAAGAGAAAAACACATATGTCTTCCTGGGTTTTGTTTGCACCTATTTAAAATGTAAGTTGCACTCATAAATAATTGTAGATCATTACATCCATTGTATATCCACATGAACTGCAGCTGCTGTGATGTGTTGAGTTTCTATTTTTAACTTTTGCTGCTACTTAAGACATCTGCAATCCTTGCTCACAGGAGTAGTGAAAGTTAGGACATTACAACCATTTACTGAATGGCATTTATTGACTATAAATAGTTTCTTAATAGAAAATATTATCCAGCAACAATATATCTCACTGTACTTCATTATTGATTTTAGGTTCAAACCTCTATTGAGTCAACTTATTTCTGTGATGTCTATAATCAATACCACTATTTAAAGGAAATGACATAGAGAAGAGGAAACCTACCGTGTCTTCTAGCTCCTTTCTGCAGTCAGTACACAAAATATTAGGTGAAATTATAAGAATTAAGTTATAAATGGTTCTTAGCAGCAACATCAGGGATTGCTGAGATGTAAATAGGTCTTCCCTTTACATTTGTGAAACTGTTTTTACTTTTCAAGAACAAACTAGATTTATTCTCTTGGAGTAGCATGCATATGATTGTATTTCAGCCAAAATAGTTTACCATCTGCTTCATCTCCACTTCTTCTCTTTTGTTAAGCTTTTTTTTTAAGAAGGAAGAGAAACAAAACTTCAAAATTGTCATAAAATGCACTCAGTAGTTTCACACTCTTGTGAATACAAAGTACTACATAAATAGTTTGAATCTCTGGGGTGAAATCCAACATTCATTGTAAAAATAAAACCATGTTACAGTACTATGATGGGTTAGCACCCATCCTGAAAACAAGGTGAGGGGAAGAACTTGTGAGTGCTTTGCCCTCCCTGCAGGGCGTTTTCCTCCTGGGAAACTGAGTCTGTTCCACTCCCCACTCCCTGCCCAGCTAGGGTGTAAAAAGGAGGACATTGCAGCCATTAGTTCTTTTCTTTTTGCTTCTACCTTCCTGGACAAGAGCTAATGCATCTGCCTTCCTGCTCCTCTACCACGTGGTTCGGCCTGATCCTTCTCTCTGCTGCCTCCACACCTCATCAGAGAGACTGGTTTTGTATTCTTGTTTGGTTTTTTTTTTATATTTTCCTCCCATCCATCCGTGTTCCTTACCCTTGTGAACCTTATCTGTTATTATTCTATATACATACATATATACTCCAAATTATTTCTTGGTGAATTTGCTCCTTCCCTTTTTTTCTTCCTCTCTGTTGGGAGGGAGGAGAGAATAGTGGGGGAGGATTCTCAGGGTTGTCCCCATCTGAGTTCTTAAGTCCCAGTTAAGGCTCAAACCACTACAAGCACAATGTACAGGACATTCAGGTTTTTTTTAGCATGGCAAAGAAAATAGGATTGAAATTTCACTTTAAGAAAAAGGAAAAACAATTCAGTATTGGAGAATACTTGAAATCAATTCAAATAAGTCTAAAGAAAAAAAAAAAAAAAGGTGTCATCAGCCACTTTTTTTCCCCTGTATTTAATGCATTCTGTAGTTCCATCACTTTACTGCTGACAATTGTAATTTTCACCATGAACAGGAATGATTGTGGGGCTGTCCACAAGAAAGTCATCACTTACTCAGACCCTGAAAATAGTGGGAACAAAGCAAACTCTTACCTATGCCTAAGGGAAAAACTCAACCACTAGCTAAGCAAATAAATGCAAAATATAAGTCTGATTAAATTAGTTGATACATAAATTTGGGGATGTTAATTTTTACTAAAAACATGACATGAATATGTGGGGATAAATTACCAGGGTTTGAAGGAGAAAGATTATACTGAAAGTAAAGCTTTGGCAAAACTAATACAAAAGAGATGTGGGCCTAGTGGCCTCAAAAATCACCTCATAATCTTAAGACAAGCAGAGAGTTTATATAGGAAAGGCTACTATGCACTTGCCATCTGCTACTTCAGCTAGATGTTGAACTAGTAGTTGCAGATTAAATGTGGTTGCCAACACCTTAATTCTGTCGTTTCTTTTACTACACAGTTATGTGACAACTGACTTTTTGGTTTTTAAAACAGTTCACACATCAGAGCCAGAATGACTTACCATGATTCATAAATCTTTGTAGATGTTTTGAGCCCCTGCAAATTAAAATCCATGCTTAAATTCACTCTGATGCCGATAAAGAAGAGTAAAATAATTGGGAGGGGAATCTCTTCATAGGGAGTTCTTTATTCATAACATCTCTGCAATCTCATTGATGCAAATATAAAAACAAAATATTGGAATGGGAATTTAAAGATTTATGGTCATAAGTTTACCCTTCTTTAGGTCTGAAGTCCATCATCATGCTGACACAAACTTTAGTGTCTGTTCAAATGATACAGATTTTTAATCCCATCTGTAACTACTAAGTACAATGAAGGGCTAAAAAGGGAAGAAAAGAAGAATTTAAATACTTCCAAAAAGAAAGGATGTTGATGTTGTTCCTGCATGTCCTTTGGGGGAATTTTTAAAGAAGAAAGGTTTCCTTAAGCCTTCATCATTTAGTTTGGAAAGGATCTTAAAGATCATCTCGTTCCAACCCCCCTACCATGGGCAGGGACACTTCCCACTAGACCAGGTCACTGCATCCTGGTCTAGAACACCTCCAGGGAGGGACATTTGTAATGTTTAACCTCAAAGTTAAGTGTATACTTATGTATCATTAAAGGAAGATATTTATGAGAAAACTTCTAGACATCAAGTTAACAGTTAATATAGAAATGTCAGACATAGGAGAATAAAGAACAAGAGCTAAGAGTTTTATGCAGAATGAATCCTGTGTTACAATCAGCATGGTGGAAACATCACTTCAAACCATAATTAAGTAATAGGAAAGAGAAGACAAAATGAAGTAATATCCACATGGGCAGAATGCAGTTATGAAAGGGTTTTGTTGATCATCCTTTGCTAGCATGCTGTGCACAAGAAAAATGTTTTGTTTAGATGAAACCAGTCCAGGAAATAGACTTTGATAACATTTAATGCCTCCTACTTACTAGTGAGTTTTCAGATGATGAGATCAGATTAGAGCCAGTCCAAATTAAAATTTCCAAAGTCTATACAGTATAAATGCTGAATTCCCATGTCAGCTGTTTCACTCTTTAGATCTGTTTCTGCTGCACTTAGTTACTTGCTAAGATAGACATAATTTGTATTTAGTGTTAATGAGATGAGAAAGAAGTTTATCGAATCCCTTTCATTGAAGATGATAGAAAAGAAATGGGAAAACATGATAGAAGGGTTTGCTCTTTCGATTTCTGCCTTGGAAGACAGAGTTGTATGAGCTACATCAGGAACTATTGCAAAGGTCTAAGAGCAATATTAATAATAATAGATGTGTTCTTGAAGTTATCAGATTATCCAGGCAGAAAGGGACCTGGGGATACTGGTCGATAGTAAGCTAAACATGAGCCAGCAGTGTGCCCAGGTGACCAAGAAGGCCAATGGCAACCTGGCCTGTATCAGGAAGAGTGTGGCCAGCAGGAGCAAGGAAGTCATTCTACCCCTGTACTCAGTATCACAGTATCACAGTATCACTTAGGTTGGAAAGGACCTCGGGGATCATCGGGTGTTTCGATGTCCTTCTTAAACTGAGGGGCCCAGAACTGGACACAGTACTCAAGGTGGGGCCTAACCAAAGCAGAGTACAGGGGCACTATGACCTCCCTGCTCCTGCTGGCCACACTATCCCTAATGCAGGCCAGGATGCCATTGGCCCTCCTGGCCACCTGGGCACACTGCTGGCTCATATTCAGGCAGCTGTCGATCAGCACACCCAGGTCCCTCTCTGTTTGGGAGCTCTCCAGCCACTCCGACCCCAGCCTATAGCTCTGCATGGGATTGCCGTAGCCAAAGTGCAGCACTCGGCACTTGGACTTGTTGAATGCCATCCCATTGGACCCTGCCTATCTGTCCAGTTGGTCGAGGTCCCTCTGCAGAGCCTTTCTACCCTCTAACTGACTAACATCTGCCCCTAACTTTGTGTCATCTGCAAACTTGCTGATGACTGACTCTACTCCTTCATCCAGATCATCAATGAAGATGTTGAAGAGGACAGGGCCCAGCACTGATCCCTGGGGGACACCACTGGTGACTGGCCTCCAGCTGGATGTGGCACCGTTCACTACCACTCTCTGGGCCTGGCCCTCCAGCCAGTTCCTAACCCAGCACAGAGTGTAATGGTCCAATCCACGGGCTGACAGCTTAGTCAGCAGTTTGCTGTGGGGGACTGTGCCAACTCACCACTGCTTAGGCCACACCTTAAGTCCTGTGTCCGGTTCTGGGCCCCTCAGTTTAGGAAAGATGTTGACTTGCGGAAACTTGTCTAGAGAAGGGCAACAAAGTTGGTGAGGGGTTTGGAGCACAAGCCCTATGAGGAGAGGCTGAGGGAGCTGGGGTTGCTTAGCCTGGAGAAGACAAGGCTCAGGGCAGACCTTATTGCTCTCTACAACTACCTGAAAGGAGGTGGTAGCCAGGTGGCGATTGGTCTCTTCTCCCAAGCAACCAGCATCAGAACAAGAGGATACAGTCTCAAGCTGCTCCAGGGGAGGTTTAGGCTGGATGTTAGGAAGAAATTGTATACGAGAGAGTGATTGCCGTTTGAAATGTGCTGCCCAAGGAGGGAGTGGAGTCGCCATCACTGGAGGTATCACAGTACACAGTATCACAGTATCATAGTATAACTTAGGTTGGAAGAGACCTCGAGGATCATCAAGTCCAACCTATCAACACAGACCTCATGACTAGACCATGGCACCAAGTGCCACGTCCAATCTCCTCTTGAACGTCTCCAGGGACGGTGACTCCACCACCTCCCCAGGCAGCCCATTCCAATGATGAACAACTCGCTCGCTGACGATCTTTCTACTCACCTCGAGTCTAAACCTCTCTTGGTGCAGCTTGAGACTGTGTCCCCTTGTTCTGGTGCTGGTTGCCTGGGAGAAGAGTCCAACCCCTTCCCAGCAACAACCACCCTTCAGGTAGTTGTAGAGGGCAATGAGGTCACCCCTGAGCCTCCTCTTCTTCAGGCTAAAAAATCCCAGCTCCCTCAGCCTCTCCTCATAGGGCTTGTGTTCAAGGCCTCTCACCAGCCTTGTTGCCCTTCTCTGGACACGTTCAAGTGTCTCGATGTCCTTCTTAAACTGAGGGGCCCAGAACTGGACATGGTCCTCAAGGTGCAGCCTAACCAAAGCAGAGTACAGGGGCACAATGACTTCCCTGCTCCTGCTGGCCACACTATTCCTAATGCAGGCCAGGATGCCATTGGCCCTCTTGGCCACCTGGGCACACTGCTGGCTCATATTCAGGCAGCTGTCGATCAGCACACCCAGGTCCCTCTCTGTTTGGCAGCTCTCCAGCCACTCTGACCCCAGCCTGTAGCTCTGCATGGGGTTGCAATGGCCAAAGTGCAGCACTTGGCACTTGGACTTGTTAAATGCCATTCCACTGGATTCTGTTCATCTGCCCAGTCAGTCGAGGTCCCTCTGCAGAGCCCTTCCACCTTCTAACTGACTAACATCTGCTCCTAACTTGGTGTCATCTGCAAATTTGCTGATGACTGACTCAATCCCCTCATCCAGATCATCAATGAAGATGTTAAAGAGGATGGGGCCCAGTACTGATCCCTGGGGGAAGCCACTGGTGACTGGATGCCAGCTGGATGTGGCACCATTCACCACCACTCTCTGGGCTCAGCCCTCCAGCTAGTTCCTGTCATGGTCCGGAGACATTAGATGTCTCGGTCCGGAGACACAGTTCTTTTAAATATTCCCGTGTTGTGAAATTAAAGGCACAAACGAGGCCAAAGTATCAACAGCTAGACTATTTATTACATAAATAAAGTGGACATAAGAAAGGGGAGAGGGAGAAAAGAGAGAGGGGGAGAGAGAAGAGGAAAGGAATTATATTACCACACCACTCATCCCCCCCAAGACAGTTAAAGTCTGTGGAGGAAAGGTGCTGCAGGAGATGTTGGGTTTGTAGAGAAACCGTGGTGAGGCTTTTGCTGGAGAACAGCTGTGGTCCTCTGGGGAGATGTTGGGTTGATACAGGAATGGTGCTGAGGCTCCTCTGGGCAGTCTGGGTCTGTAGAGAAAGGGTGCTGAGGATTTGGCTGGAGCTGTGGTCCTCCGGGCAGCTTCTTTTCTCCGGAGCAGCATTGTCCCGGCTTCTCAGCGGCCTGGCCCGTCTCCTGTGTTTTCCTTCATCTCCGTTTTTCTCCTCTGTTTCTCTCCTCTGTTTCTCTCTACAAACCAGTAGTTGCTCAAGTCTTTTATACAGTTTTTTAGTCCTTAGGTATGTATTCAAATATTGTCCCTCAGGAATTCCAGTGGCAGGAAATAATCCTTAGGTTCTGTTTATTGCTGTGTGTTTGGGCAAGAAGCTGACTGGATGGGGGAATCTCCGTCTACCCCGTCTCCATCCAGACAAGGGTCAGGAAACAGGTGGAGATTATCTTGCCCTAAAGGTGTGATGGCTGGGTCCTTGGGTCTATTGTTGTAGTCCCATGTTATCACGATGCAATCACAAGCTGATTTGCATCCCGGATTGGTGGACAGGATTCTTTCCACCTTCTTTCCAGTGGCTCTGCTATCACTTTATCTTTGTTGACTCACATAGAGAGAGGCAAACTTATTAGACTCTCACAGTTCCCAACCCAGCACAGAGTGTTGCAGTCCAAGCCATGAACTGACAGCTTAGCCAGCAGTTTGCTGGGGGGGACGGTGTGAAAGGCCTTGCTGAAGTCCAGGTAGACCACATCCACAGGCTTCCCCACATCCACCAGACGGATCACCTGATCATGGAAGGAGATCAGATTGGAGAGGCAGGACCTGCCCTTCCTAAATCCATGTTGGCTGGACCTGAGCCCTTGGCCATCCTTCAGGTGTGCAGTTATTGCCGCCAGGATAATCTGCTCCATCACTTTCCCTGGCACTTAGGTCAGGCTGACTGGCCTGGAGTTTCCAGGTTCCTCTAACCGACCCTTCTTGTGGATGGGGACCACATTGGCCAGTTTCCAGTCACCTGGGACCTCACCAGTGAGCCAGGACCGGAGGAAAATGATGGAGGGCGGCTTGGCCAGTTCATCTGCCAGCTCTCTCAGCACCCTAGGATGGATCCCATCTGGTCCCATGGACTTGTGAGTGTCCAAGTGGCTCAGCAGGTCCCGACTAATTCCTCGTGGATTACTGGGGCATTACACTGCTCCCCAACCCCATCACCCCGCTCAGAAGGCCACTCATCCTGAACTCCTGCCTTGCTGTTAAACATTGAGGCAAAGAAGGTGTTCAGGACCTCAGCCTTTTCCTCGTCTTCAGTCACCTTGTTCCCCTCCAGGTCCAATAAGGAGTGCAGGTTCTTCCTGCCCTTCTTCTTATTGTTAATATATTTGCAAAAATGCTTTTTATTTTCTTTGATAGAGGTGGCCAGCTTCAGTTCCAGCTGGGCCTTTGCCTCCCTAATTTTATTCCTACATAATCTAACAGCTTCCTTGAACATACCGCGAGAAAACCTCGAGATGTTTAGGAGGAGACTGGATGGGGTGCTTGCTTAGTTGATTAGGTGGTGTTGGATCATGGGTTGGACATGATGATCTTGAAGGTCTCTTCCAATCTGGTCTATCCTATCCTATCCTATCCTATCCTATCCTATCCTATCCTATCCTATCCCATCCTATCCTATCCTATCCTATCCTATCCTATCCTATCCTATCCTATCCGTCACTAGGAAGAAAATTAACTCTATCCCCCGGGAAACAAAGATGTACTGAAAAGAGTTTAAATCTCATGTGAAACTACACAACATTCAAACCACACTACTTCTGAAGCATTCCTTTTATGACAGATTAAATGGCCTTTTCAAAGACGCAACTGAAATTGATTTAATATCACGTGTTATGGAGAAATCCATGTTTTAATCCTCATACTGTTTACATATTGATTGTTTAGGAATTTATTCAGGTATATCTCTGGTATTAAAGTTAGGACAGCTTGTCCTCTTTATAGCCACATTTTGATGACAAATGCTACCTGTGCCCTTTTCAAGTCCTCTAGACTCTCATTCATTCAGTTATTTCTCGTGTATTGTCATCAGTAATTCAGAAATCATATCAAAATAAATATCAACAGACTTTCTAACCTGAATATATTTAGACTATCCACATATCCCTCAATCTGTATTTCCCTTATTCTGATTTTAAGTAATTAAGTAAATAACTATTTTAACAATAAGTTTTCTTGTTGTGACAGCAGCTAAAAAGGTCCTGAATATACTTTGCTTTTTTCAGTGTCCTCATCTCTTTCTCCATTCTTCATCCTCCATCCGCCATCCAGTGCACCTGTGCTTTCTTCTAATAATTCTTACTTGCTCATGTTGTTTCCTAGTATTTTTACTTGAGTTTCTATACCTTCTGTTAGTTGAAACATGTTGGTTTTTTTTTTTATTTTTTTTGTTTCTGATTAAATCTAATGTGACTTTGCTGCAATATTGGCTTCTTTCTTTAAGATCTCATTTTGATTTTGGGCCTGTTAATGTCCTAATGGTACAGCCTGATTTGTTCTTTAATATATCTCTCTATCATCACTGTCCATCTTAAGTGGCATCATCATCCCTCTTCAGGTCTGTGTTCCAGACTTAAAAACGTCTTTTTTTTGTTATGATATATTTTCTCAGTGTATTTTACCTTACAATGCATCTGCTTTTCTGTTCTGAGAGAATTTTAGGTCAGGAATACCCTCCTAAATACTACCCTTACCTTTCTCTTTTGGCCTCAGTGTGTACCCTAAGCCCCTTTTCCATCTGAATTTCTAAATTAATAAGAACATCCCTTTCTTCATCAGATGGCTCACCTATAGCAGTCACTATTTTTCCTAGTCAGGAAAGTTGTAAACTTTGTATCTACAAATATGTTGTTTTGGGCTCCTCGGTTTAGGAAAGATGTTGAATTGCTGGAACGTGTCCAGAGAAGGGCAACAAAGCTAGTGAGAGGCCTGGGGTACAAGCCCTATGAGGAGAGGCTGAGGGAGCTGGGGTTGCTTAGCCTGGAGAAGAGGAGGCTCAGGGCAGACCTTCTTGCTCTCTACAACTACTTGAAGGGAGGTTATAGCCAGGTGGGGGTCAGTCTCTTCTCCCAGGCAACCAGCACCAGAACAAGAGGACACAATCTCAAGCTGTGCCAGGGGAGGTTTAGGTTGGATGTTCGGAAGAAGTTCTTCAGAGAAAGAATGATTTGCCATTGGAATGTGCTGCCTGGGGAGGTGGTGGAGTCACCATCACTGGAGATATTGAAGAAGAGACTGAATGGGGTGCTTGGTGCCATGGTTTAGTTGATTAGATAGTGTTGGATGATAGATTGGACTCAATGATCTCAAAGATCTTTTGCAAACTGGTTAATTCTATTCTATTCTATTCTATTCTATTCTATTCTATTCTATTCTATTCTATTCTATTCTATTCCATTCCATTCCATTCCATTCCATTCCATTCCATTCCATTCCATTCCATTCTCTGAGACATATTTTTCCCTTTCCTATGCATTATATCTAGGATAGAAGTGAGAAAGGGAATTTCACACACTAGAGTGAATATCTTAAATTATTTTTCTTTGTATTTTCTGGCTAACTTGAATAAAGCTACATGCAGCAGATTCTGAACTACAGATACAGATGTATCCTCTTCTAAGAAGATGTAATACCTTATCGCTTACTGATCTGTTGCTTTCCAAGATGATAATTCAGAGCTTTTGCTTGTCAAAACCTGCTATCACTATTCATCTGATCCTGTTGCCTAGCTCCTTTCAGAAAAATGCCAATACATACCTGTAGCAAGAACAGCACTGTAAATTTATGTAAACTACACTTGGAATATTGTGTCCAGTTTTGGGTTCCTCAGTTCAGGAGAGACAGGGATCTACTGGGAGAATCCAATGGAGCACTACAAGGGTGATTGGGGGACTGAAGCATTCCTGTTCTGAGGACAGGGGCTGTTTAGTCTTGGAAACCTGGAAAACCCACCAGGATACATTCTTGAGTGTCCTGCCCTAGGTGATCCTGCTTTGGCAGGGGCATTGGATTTGATGATCTCTAGACATCCCTTCCAAGCCCTCTAATGACTTTTGCCCTATGTGTAGATGCTTATGGCAGAATAAAATGAAGAAACATGATAGTTTGTCTTTCAGGAGTGAGACAGAGCAATAGCAATAGCTAGGTCAAATTTCTGTTATTTTTCCCAGTAAACTGAACATGCCTTCTAATAAAAAGCATGCAAATTATACCCCCAGACCATATTGTCTGGTTCCCCTGCTCCTGCAATAAAAATTTCCTAAAGAAAGACTAACTTTGAATCTGGTTTGGTAAAACAGGCAATTACATTCAAGTTACACTAAGAATTGAATGTGTAGGAGTATGATAAGATTTAATGTCCTACAGCATATAATTAAATGGAGGAAAATAAAGGAACATCTCTACATGCTATCTCTTTATTCTCAAAGGTTGTTATCCAACAGTGCTTAATTCTGTCCCATGCCACTTACCAAGATAAATGTTTGTTATCTTCACATTCAAATCAACCAGCTTTCTCAGGCATTCAGAGAACAGCTCTTCTCTTATTCCCAGTGCCTTTGCCTAGAAACTGCGTGTTCCACAGCAGCCTGCAGCTCCATTGGAGAGGAAAAATTTATTTGACTCTTCAACACTTATAGAGGGATTTTTAGTGTATTTTTATCTTTGCAGTTGGGTGAACTAAGGGTTGGGTTTTTTGGGTTTTTTTTTTTTTTCTTTTTCTTTGTTAAAGATTTCATGCCACAAACTCAGGTGCCTAAGCATTTGAGTTGCTATGGAATAGCTATGTACCTTGCATCAGAAAGATTAAAGGAATAGCCTACAGGGAAACTGCACCACTGAAGAGCAGAAGGTGAAGTTCAATTGAGACACACTGCAGAATCAAAAGTAGAACTGATCCTCTATGTCTAGGCACCTCAGTTTTCCCTGAAACACAGATTTTGGCAGATTTTCAGTGTCAGCAGTAGCACCGTCTATCTGCTGACTACTTTCACATCCATAAGCTATAAAAAGGATCAATATTTTTATTGTTCTTCTACTATTTCCTGCATTTATGTTTTGTAGCTCTAGCCTCAGTTAGACAGAACAGGGTGGAAAGTTATTTTGTGTCTTTGTAGTTGTGCCTGTTATAAGCTTATATATTTCTTTCCTTTGGGAAAAAAGGGTTGAACACTGAAAATGAGGGGTCAAGCAAGAACTACCTTGACTGAAGACCAAGGTGAAAAGGACCCTCTGAAAATGTCCCAGGTGAGTGTTAGTTCCCACTGTCCTCAGTTATCTTGGCAGTAAACCTCTGAAAATTAGGCTTCAGAAAGCAAGGGGATGTTGAACTGACCTCTCAGCTTTTGTAGAGTAAAACTTTAGGTGGCCTGATCTGGAAGGTGCCCTCAAGTGTAACACTGTTACAGTAAGGCTTATCTGCTACAGTTCAAGGTAGCCTCAGAAGCACACTTAACAACAGTTTGGAAAGAAGGTTATTTTCAGGGCTATTTAAAATGGCCATTAGCTTATTTTAGACATTTCAGTTTTCTTTAGTAGCAGTATTTTTCAGTCTTACATGAAAATCTTGGTTGTTTAATGTGATGACTCCTGTTATTTTGCTTTTATGATGGCTTTTACTAAAGGAGAGCACTAAAAATGGAGGGAACTCTATTTGTAATATAAATCATAGCATCATAGTATCATAGTATCAGTGAGGGTTGGAAGGGACCACAGGGATCATCTAGTTCCAACCCCGCTGCCATCGGCAGGGACACCCTGCACTAGATCAGGCTGGCCAGAACCTCATCCAGCCTGGCCTTAAACACCTCCTTGGACAACCCATTCCAGGGCTTCACCACTCTCATGGTGAAGAACTTCCTCCTCACATTCAGCCTGAATTTCCCCACCTCCAGCTTCATTCCATTCCAAATCAGTATGAAGGAGGGGATCTTCCATGGAAACATTAAAGGTCAGCTCATATAAATTAGTAGACAAAACAAATTAGTTCCTAACCTTCATTTCAGAAATGACAGAATTATTTTCTATTATTTTTTCTCCAGCAAAACAAAATCTTCAAATGTTACATTAAACATGTCTGCACAAACTAAAATCCTGTAGACCAAATTCTGTAAGGAGAGGCTTGTTGTTAGGCATCCTTTATTTTGAAACTGCTTGCTTTTTAGAATTAATCTGAATAAAATTTTGAAAGTGAGTCCTTTTCTGCTGCCATCTAATACACTGCTGTCCTTTTTTGTGTGTGTGAATCACTAGTACATATTAATTTAAATTTTTATACCTAGGAAAATAAAAAATGTTTCTGCTCTTTGCACTAAGAAAGTCAGAATCTCATATGTTCTTGTAAATAAGAGGCTTGGCTTTGACAAGAAATTATTTCACAAAGGTTTTTGTTTGGTTGGTTTTGGTTTTTTTGTTGTTGTTTGCATGTTTGTTTTTGGTTTTCATTTGATTTTACAGTGGATGCAATCACAGCATTTAGTAGGCAATATTAATGGACTTCAGATTTTCTGTACTATTAAGGAAATAATTTATACAAATCTGAACAATTAGGTATTTTCCTGATTTTGTCTGAGATTCTTGTACCCTTTTGCAACCTGTTAATAGATGAAATGAGAAACAAATCAGTGGGAGACACTCTCTGCCACAGAACTTGAGGTGGAGAAAGAAGGGATTGAGAGCCTGTGGGTTAAAATCGAAGGGCAGCCTAACAAATCTGACATCCTGGTTGGAGTCTGTTACAGAGCACCCAACCAGGATGAGGAGGCTGACGAATTATTCTACAAACAATTGGCAGCTCAAGGTCTCAAGGTGTGGAAGACGACAAGTTTGTCTCTCTTAATGTAAATCAACAAAGATAAGGTGAATCCTGTCTACCAATCCTGGATGCAAATCAGCTTGTGACTGCATCGTGATAACACTGGACTACAACAATGGACCTAAGGACCCAGCCATCAGGCTTTCTGGGCAGGGTGGTTTCCGCCCAAAAGACTTGAGCAACTACTGGTTTGTAGAGAGAAACAGAGGAGAGAAACAGAGGAGAAAAACGGGGAGAAAAGCGGAGATGAAGGAAAACACAGGAGACGGGCCAGGACGCTGAGAAGAGAAAGCCGGGACAATGCTGCTCCGGAGAAAGGAATATTTAAAAGAACTGTGTCTCCGGACCGAGACACAAGGTCATCACATCTTGTCCTTGTGGGCGACTTCAACCTGCCAGATATCTGCTGGAAACTTAATTCAGCAGAGAGGGGGCAGTCCAGAAGATTCCTGGAGTGCATGGAGGACAGCTTCCTGATGCAGCTGTTAAGTGAGCCTACCAGAGGCCAGGCTCTGTTTGACCTGCAGGGAAGGGTTGGTGGGAGACGTGATGGTGGGAGGCTGCCTGGGGTTCAGTGACTACGAGATAGTGAAGTTTTCAATATGCAGGGAGATAGGGAGGACTACCAACAGAACCTTCACCTTGGACTTCCAGAGGGCAAACTTCAGCCTGTTTAAGAAACTTATTTGTAAAATTCCCTGGGTAGTAGCCCTCAAGAACTGAGAGGTCCAGGATGGTTGGGCCTACTTCAAACTGGAGCTCTTGAAGGTACAGGAACTGGCAGTTCCCATGTGCCAAAAGATGAGCCAGCGGGGAAGGCAACCGGCCTGGATGAGCAAGCAGCTCCTGGAGGATTTAAGGGGGAAAAAGAGGCCGTATCACCTTTGGAAGGAGCAGAAGGCTTCTCGAGGTATGTATAAGGAAGCTTTTAGATTATGTAGGAAAAAAAGGCCCAGTTGGAACTTAAACTGGCCACCTCTGTGAAAGATAAAAAGTATTTTTGCAAATATATTAACAATAAAAAGAAGGGCAAGAAGAACCTGCACTCCTTATTGGACCTGGAGGGGAACACGGTGACTGAAGACGAGGAAAAGGCTGAGGTCCTGAACACCTTCTTTGCCTCAATGTTTAACAGCAAGGCAGGAGTTCAGGACGAGTGGCCTCCGGAGCTGGGCGATGAGGTTGGGGAGCAGTGTAATGCCCCGGTAATCCATGAGGAATTAGTTTGGGACCTGCTGAGCCACTTGGACAGTCACAAGTCCTTGGGACCAGATGGGATCCATCCTAGGGTGCTGAGAGAGCTGCCAAATGAGCTGGCCAAGCTGCTCTCCATCATTTTCCTCCAGTCCTGGCTCACCGGTGAGGTCCCAGGTGACTGGAAACTGGCCAATGTGGTCCCCATCCACAAGAAGGGTCGGTTAGAGGAACCTGGAAACTCCAGGCCAGTCAGCCTGACCTAAGTGCCAGGGAAAATGATGGAGCAGATTATCCTGGCAGCAGTAACGGCACACCTGAAGAATGGTCAAGGGCTCAGGTCCAGCCAACATGGATTTAGGAAGGGCAGGTCCTGCCTGACCAACCTGATCTCCTTCCATGATCAGGTGACCCACCAGGTGGACATGGGGAGGCCTGTAGATGTGGTCTACCTGGACTTCAGCAAGGTCTTTCACACCGTCCCCCACACCAAACTGCTGACTAAGCTGTCAGTTTGTGGCTTGGACTGCAACACTCTGTGCTAGGTTAGGAACTGGCTGGAGGGCCGAGCCCAGAGAGTGGTGGTGAATGGTGCCACATCCAGCTGGCATCCAGTCACCAGTGGCATCCCCCAGGGATCAGTGCTGGGCCCCATCCTCTTTAACATCTTCATTGATGATCTGGATGAGGGGATTGAGTCAGTCATCAGCAAGTTTGCAGATGACACCAAGGCAGGAGCAGATGTTAGTCAGTTAGAAGGTGGAAAGGCTTGTAGAGGGACCTCGACCAACTGGACAGATGAGCAGAATCCAATGGGATGGCATTCAACAAGTCCAAGTGCTGAGTGCTGCACTTTGGCTACAGCAATCCCATGCAGAGCTACAGACTGGGGTCAGAGTGGCTGGAGAGCTCCCAAACAGAGAGGGACCTGGGGGTGCTGATCGACAGCCACCTGAATATTAGCCTGCAGTGCGTCCAGGTGGCCAAGAGGGCCAATGGCATCCTGGCCTGCATTAGGAATAGTGTGGCCAGCAGGAGCAGGGAGGTCATTGTGCCCCTGTACTCTGCTTTGGTTAGGCCACACCATGAGTACTGTGTCCATTTCTGGGACCTTCAGTTTAAGAAGGACATTGAGACACTTGAAGATGTCCAGAGAAGGGCAACAAGGCTGGTGGGTGGCCTTGAGCACAAGCCCTATGAGGAGAGACTGAGGGAGCTGGGATTTTTTAGCCTGAAGAAGAGGAGGCTCAGGGGTGACCTCATTGCCCTCTACAACTACCTGAAAGGTGGTTATAGCCAGGAAGGGGTTGGTCTCTTCTCTCTAGCAACCAGCACCAGAACAAGGGGACACAGTCTCAAGCTGCGCCAGGGGAATTTTAGACTCGAGGTGAGGAGAAAGTTCTTCACCGAGAGAGTCATTAGTCACTGGAATGGGCTGCCTGGGGAGGTGGTGGAGTCCCCATCCCTGGAGGTGTTCAAGGGGAGATTGGACGTGGCACTTGGTGCCATGGTCTAGTCATGAGTCTGTGGTGACAGGTTGGACTCGATGATCCTTGAGGTCTCTTCCAACCTTAGCGATACTGTGATACTGTGATACTGGATGGCTGTGTTTATAGTGCCCCAGCAGAAAAAGAAGAAAACCAGAAACTTCTTCACTCTGATTCATCCAGGCAGGGGGGTTGGACTCGATGATCTCTGAAGTCTCTCCCAATCTTTAATGTACTGTGATATTGTGATCCATTTCTCAGTCACCTACAGAAAGAAATAAGAAAATGGAAAAGCAGCAAGATATGGAGTAGAATAGAATAGAATAGAATAGAATAGAACAGAATAGAATAGAATAGAATAGAATAGAATAGAATAGAATAGAATAGGATTAACCAGATTGGAAGAGACCTTTGAGATTGAGTCCAAACTATGAAAAAAAACAGGTTTTTTCCTGTACTACAGTTGTAGCTAACCACAGAAAAATTCTATTCTGAGTTTTCTTACCATTCCTGTCCTGAAATAAAGGATATCTTTCAAACATTTAGATGAAATTACAGTTATTAAAAGTATTATCACGTACCTGATCATATGGCTTTACAAATACAGATTGCTTGCAAAACTGGAGTAACTATGCTGAGAGTGATTTACAGAGATGCTACAGTAGAAGTTAATATTCAGCTTTTGAAGACTGGCATCTACTTCAAACTCCTGTTTCCCAAAAGTGTAGTTCTGTTGTTGTTTCTTTTTTTCCTTTTTTTCTCTGATTTATTAATTTTTAAAAATATTTTTCCTCACTCTGTGCAGAATATGGTGTGTGCAGAAGACAGTGTATTCACAAGCTTATTTACTACTGTTATTTGTGTCAGGATTTGATGACCTTCAAGATCTAGAATTCTTGAAGTGTTTTTCATTGCAGAGGTCTGTCTTTTAGTATTATAAATTACTATCTGTTAGGCTGCTTAACTTTCTTGGATGTTTTTTGTTGTCAGCTCTTTTTTTCCTGTTCTCTTCCAGCTGGATAGTGCTCTGTTACCTATGGCCTTTTTGTGTTTGTCTACTCCACCTCTGGCACAGGGGGTAAGCTACAATTTTTCTCTGAATTACAGGACTAGGCTTTGAGAGGTAGACTTTTACCTCTCTGCATGTGCTGATTGTCATCTGTGGCTTGGCCTCAGCTTCACAGCCATTACTGTCCTGAATCCAGTAGCACTTACTACACTATGATGATGACAAAATTCTGGTTAATCCAGAATTCCCTCAAACTCTTTGATATAAAGCACCAGAGTTCTAATCTGTGTTTTACCTACTTATGTTGTCAAATCATATGGGCAGAATTTTCTTATTCCCATGCCACTTAAGATGAACGCTTAGTAATTCTTGTAGGTTTTCAGGAATTACCTCCTTTTTACTCTTCCATCACATGTGAATCCACAAGATTCCCTGGTATTTGATTAGAATAACAAAGTTGCCACACATAAATACTCCCCTAGAAATCTTTTTAGGATACTGAGCATATTTTTTCAGTCTACAAAAAAATGTTTTTTATTTCATGTTTCTTACCTTATTATCATTAGCCTTTACTTATTTGAAAAGTGGTTGTTGTTATTGTGTTGTTACCATGAAGTAAATCCAAATGCTTTGATCCCTATAAGCTCTTGCTATAATTTCTCTGCAATGCTTTATATCTCCTGTGAATGTGAGCAAATATTGGAATAAGAGATTGTTCATCTTCCACTCCATATAAAATAAATTTGTTTACTGGAATAACATCTTTAATTAAGTCTTTGATGTACAGCTTCAAGAAGTTTAACAGAAGAGTGTTTGGTGATTCAATTTCAGTACTCTTAATTTAGTCTGATTATTAGAGAACATACACAAAAGTGTTCTCAGGCAAAAGTAACAAAGGTAAATGAATCTGATTAGTGCATGATGTATTTGCAGGATATTTTCTTATCTCCATTGTTTATTCATAGAATTGTTTGGGTTGGAAGGGAGTGTAAAAGTCATCTAGTTCCAATCCCCCTGCCATGCACAGCGCCGCCTTTCACTGCATCAAGTCAGTCATGGCCTCATACAGCCTGGCCTTGAACACCTCCAGGGAGGGGGGGACTCATGACCTCCCTGGAAAAATTGTTGCAGTGTCTGCTCACCCTTACTGTAAAGAATTTCTTCTTAATATCCAGTCTAAATCTGCCCTTTTCAAGTTTAAATGCATTCCCTCTCCTCCTTGTAAAGGACAAGCCCTTAAAAAATCCCCTTCCTGGCTTTCTTGTAGTCCCCCTTCAGGTACTGGAAGACTCTGTAAGGTCCCCCCAGTGCCTTCTTTTCTTGAAACTCTGCTCCATTATGTGTTACAGAAGACATAAGTATGTCAATCACCTAGCTTTAGACTGAATGTACTATTGTACAGAAATGGATTTGATTCTCCCTTCAAGATTTCCATTCTGCCATTATATCTGTGACTGATTCCTCACCCCAATGTGATCTGTACCTTCTGTTTAACTGGTGTCTGATTCATCTACCTGTGATATTTTTTTTTTCCAAAATGTCCCATGAGGAAAAAAAAAAGGGCCTAGGAAAGGATAAAGAGTTTGAAAGTTGTCTCAGTTTGGTTAGTTAAGGACTTTGTTCTTGTAACCTGAATTTTATGGAATTATCACAGCATGAGTTAGAAAGAGCTGGAAGAAACATGGAGAGTGAGGTAACTATACTCGTTTAAGTAGCCTAAGAATGTGAAGGTAAGTTAAAAGGTAGCTGTAAGTTTAGTAGAAATTACCCAACAGCATTGATTTTGTAAAATTAGTAAAAGCTTCTATCTCTTGTTTCAGTGTTAAACTACAAAATTTATTATCATGCTGGCTGGCTCAAGACATAAAAGACAATCATAAGAATGAGACTCAAATTGCCTAAATTTGAAGAGCATATAGAATATTGTTCTTAATGATTAACATTGCTTTAGCTGAAGGAAGCCTTTTAAAGAGTCAGAATTTTGAAGGGCTAATATCTGATAGTGAAAAGGACAGCTGAGTGACATTACATTCCACAGTAATAGCAGGCTGTGGCTTACAATAAAGCTCACGTTGCAGATTTTGATGGAAGAATATTCATGTTTGATTCGTATCATGTGCATAACGCAACAGGGGAAGTAAGAAAGAGAAGAAATTATGGTGTCTCTGAATGAGACTTCAATTAAATGCCTATTTTCCTCAAGATTAACATGGTTTTGGACACTTTCCAATTGGATATAAATGGAATATCTAAATCTGGTTTATTAAGCAATAAAATTAAAGACTAATAATCTTGTGGAGTCACATATCATCTGGTAGCTTTATTTTGAAAGGCTATTTTTTTACCTCATAAACTCAATAGCTATGGCTGATTTATGAAACTACATTTCTGACAACAGATTCTAGTGTGTGATGTTAATCTCAACAATAAATTAGGGTTCTTATTCACCTGGTATTACTAAGCTTTATTCTTGACTATCAGTAAATGAATGTTAGAGGCACTGTTCTTTTTCTAGACCATTGGATTTAATTTAATATAATACTCCATAATTTTCATGATACTGTGCAAGTGAAGGAAAAAGAAAGCATCTGAACTTAATAAAACTGTTTAAAAGTACTGTAAAAAAGTGCAATAATATCCATTCTTGTCAAATCAACTTTTCAAGAAATGTGGGATACTAAAGAGTTTTCAGCAGCTCTATTTTCTTCACCTACCAGATTTTTTACCTCCTACACATCTTTGTATTTAATAAGATTGTAATATATCCCTAGGGATTGCTGAAGTACTGTTTGTGAGGTGTTTCTGTGTTTATACATTGGAAATACTGAATTAACAGGTGTTTTTTTTTTTTTTTTTTTTTTGTGGTTTTAATTGTTGCAATACTGTGAGCTCTTGTTTATGGCTGAGTACAATGAAATCTCAGATTTTTATGAGAGTCGTGCCAAATATTGAGCACATTACTTTTTCAGCTGGTAAAGTACAGAAATGTAGTAACAAGCAGCAGGCTCTTGTTTTGTTTGCTTTACTGACGACAATTACTGGATGCAGCACTAAAAACTGAAATACTACACAAGAGATTGAAAATGCATGCAGGAAAGCCAAGACATCATTTAGTACCACTTAAACCCCCAAACTGCGATTTAAAAGGTATAAAACTGAAGCATTGCTTTCTATATAAAATAGGTATTTGAAGTTACTTCATCATCCAGAACTTTACTGTGAAAGGTATGATCATATGAGCCACAGACACTGGAGAAACAGCCAGTGCTGCTCAAGAGCTAAGGAACTGTATAGGGCCTACACATTTTGACAGGCAGAGAGCTTTGCCTGTGAAAGCTGTTGAAAATGTGATGGGGCTGGAAAGGACTGGTCAGGAGCTAAGACAGGTGTCAGTATGGTATTGATTGTAAACTGAAGATGTGAAATAACTTTGCCTTCAATCTTACATTGAAGGGACAGAGCAAAGTTGAATCCAGTTAATTGATTGTCATCTGAAATCTCCCAGGTAAATGGACCAGGGAAGAGTGAGGCTTGGTTCTACCCATGCTGGAAATGTTTCTGTTATACAGCATGTGAAAGCAGTAGTCATGCATATGTGTGTATGAGTAGATAATTACTAGTACTTAATTGAATAATTTCTAAGAGGTAGGCTGCTGACACCTTGATGAGGAACACTAGGCAAATCTAACTTTTTCAGTTGTGATGGTGTTAGAAACTGCCAGCAAGTGAAAACAAGATGTATTTTCATCTTGTGCAGAGTCAAAAAAGCTGTTTGAAAATTCAACATGAAGTAATAATAGACATTCTCCATCATTTTTTGAAAGGTCATGGAGAACACGAGATGTGTCTGAGGATAGGAATAAAGCCAATGTCACTCTTCTCTTCCGAGAAAGTGTACCCAGCATTACCTCCATCCCTTGGAAAAGTGATAGATCAGCTCATCTTGGATGTCATCTCTAAGCATGTATGGGAAAAGAAGGCTACCAGGAATAGTCATCATGGATTCACAAAGGAGAAATGCTGTTTGACCATTCTGATACCCTTCATTGATGGAATCACAAGCTGGATATGGGGAGAAGAGTGGATGTTGTCTACTTTGTCTTCAGCTTTTGATGTTTTTGTCATAACATCCTGATAGGCAGATTTAGGAAATGTGGGTTATGTGAGTGGACAGTTAGCTGGATTAAGAAATGGTTGAATGACAGCTCAAAGTGATATAATCAATGATGCAGAGTCCATATGAAGGCCTGCAGTTTGCAGTGTTACTGAGGAGTTAGTAATGGGTTCTGCCTTGTTCAGTATCCTCATAAACAACCTGGATGAAAGAGCAGAATGTACCCTCAGCAACTTTGCTGATGACACAAAACTTGGAGGGGTGGCTGACACATCAGGAGGCTGTGCTGGCATTCAGTGACACTTGGAAAGACTGGAAAGCTGGGCAGACATGAACTTCATGAAACTCCACAAGGAAAGCTGGGTCCAGTTCTGAGCTCTTCAGATCTAAAAATATAGGGAACTACTGGAAACAATCTGGAGGAGACTACATAAATGATGAAGGGACTAGACCATCTCTCTGACAAGGAAAGGCTGAGAAACTGCTTATCCTGGAGAGGAGTAGGCTTCAGGGAGATGTCATCAATATCTAGAGCGTGGTTGTCAAGAAGAGGAGGTCAACCTCTTTTCAGTGGTACCTAGAGATAGGAAAAAGGTCAGTGGGCACAAACTAGTATACAGAAAGTTCCATCTAAACATAGGAAAAACTTCACTTCTTTAACAGAGTCCTGGAGCAGGCTGCTCAGAGATGTTGTGGAGTCCCCTTCTGTGGAGATTATCAGAGCTCACCTTGATGTGGTCTTCTGCAACTTGATCTAGATGAACCTGCTTCAACAGGGAGTTGTTGGACTAGATGATGTCCAAAAGTCCCTTCTGACACCTGTCATTCTGTAATTCTTATAAAAACACATACAAAATTGCTAGCACAAATTGCTCAGAAGCCTCAGAGAGACTTCCATAAATACATATGCTTTTTTTTGATTGTCATAAATTGCACATGGTAGATTTAAATATAGGAACCCTTTAAGACAGTGAAACACCTCTGTGGAAGATGAAGGTATTTATCTAAATCAGACTGTTCAAGTATTTACAAAATCATTTCAATAAACTCAACCATAAAATTTGTACTTTCATTGTCTCTACAATAAAGGTGAGTTCTCTGGAGGTTTAAAAAAAAAATATATATATATATGGCTTGTTTTCCCTGTCAATTATTATAGCTTTACATGGTGATTGGTACATGGGAACCCTGTGAATATAATGTAGGCTTTTCTTGTGATGCTGTGAGAACTGAAAGTTCTTCAGATGTGGCAGTAGACATTCTGAACAGGCACAGAGTTCTGTTTGGGGTGTGTGTGTGTGTGTGTGTGTCCCCAGTTAAATGAACTGAGGGGAAAGATATGTCTGTTTTCTTTTCAGAAAGTGCAGAGTAGATGTAATCCCAAACACACAAATATATGTGACAGGGAACACAGATGATATGGCTGAAACTATTTGCCCCATCCCTGGAAATATGCCAGGTCAGATTGTCTGAGTCTTAGACCAATCTGATCTAGCTGAAGGTGCCCCTGCTCACTGCAAGGAAAAGTTGAACTGTATGACCTTTAAAAACCAAAAGCATTCTGTAACTCTGATAGCACCAGGGAAACAGATACCAGAGACAGTCCTCTCAGGTCATCACTGTGGCAGAACATCTATAGATGGTTCTCATTTTGCAGCAATGTTGTTGCTGTCTCAGTCTCCAAACTGCTGAAACTGGGCAACTTTAGCACCAGGTTTGCTTGCATAGTTCCTCATGCTTCTCTGGTACAAAATTCCAGGCAAGAAGTCCATAGCACTCTCTTTGGTAGTATTGCCATAGTGGGTGGTTGAATACCCATCCCAGGAAATGTTTAAAAGAGGCAGAGATGTGGTACTAAGGGACATAATTTAGCACCACACTTGGTAGAGTTGTATGATGGTTGCACTCAATCATCTTAAAAGTCTTTTCCCACCAATTCTACAATTTTGTCTGGTTGTGGAAACATCTGACGTATTTCCTTAAAGGATAAGACATATCTGCCTTGTACACTGCTTTTGGCCATTTCTCTTTGACCTATACTATGGTGCAACTAGAACCTGGCACTTAGGCATCCAGGGCATCCTCTCAAACTGAACAATAAGAGGTAATAATAGCTATTATAATATGATTTAGCATGACAAGGGAAATAAAAATTTGTGATTGCTTAATCAAACAGTTGCTTAACCTGTGATAAAGTCTTTTTCTTTTTTTTTTTTTTAATACAAAACTGTTTTTCAACAGTGTCTTCAACTTGCAACACTGAAACCAAGATGTTAAACACAAATGTCTCTAGAAGGAGTGTACCTTACTTTGTTCAAGTGAAATCTGTTTCTTAGCTGCTGCTGACCCTGAGCAACTCTTAAAAGTGGATGAAGCTGATGTAGCATTTCATAACAAACACAATAAATTTAAGTTCAGACAGACCTGGGAAATAGTGTTAGCTCACTTTAATGGTTACATCCTGAAAGGTGAAATCCCCTTTTGAAAAAATATTTGCCATTTTGATGTCAAGATGCTGGAAGGATGAGGTTACAGAGAAACATGTTTTCTGCAGGTTCAGGTAGTTCATTCGAGGGATTAGGAGTCAGGATGTGAGCACAGGGAAAGTTTAACAAAGATGTGAAGTACCTAGGGTCAGAGAAGGGATACCAAAAAGTGTGTCTAAGGAAAATGTTGCCACCCTGTATGGAGCTACAAGGTGCATCAGGTGGTGTATGTAGCTGGGTCCTTGAGAAGCTTGGTTTTGGAAGTGGAGGAAGAAGGAACTAATAAGACCAAGAACTGAAAAGAAAGCTGACTTTTGTCTTGCTCTCCTTGTTAATATATGAATAATCTCCTGAAGCACATCGTCTGCCTGTGTGAGTGGGCAGAATTTCAAGGGGTCAGATGAGGCTATGCAGAAAAAAATAAATCCCCTGAATGAGAAAGTTCATTAAAAATACAGAGATAGAAAGGCTCATCAGAACTGCAACAGAGTGTGAACCAGTTAATGATAAATTCATTACTGGGGACACGTATTCAGTTAACTGGAATTACCTTTCTCCAGTCTCAGGATCAGTGTATCACTAAGAGTGAGGAAGGGAAGGGAAGCAGCAGACCAGCATATTTGAGCAGGCAGGATATGAAAAAGCTCAATTGGAAGAAGAAATTTTACAGTAGGTGGAAGAAGGACTGACCATTTGGGGAGATTATAGGAATGCTGTCAGAGTATGCAGGGATGCAAAATGAGTAGCTGATACACCTGAAGGCTGTGCTGCCATTCAGTGACATCTGGGCAGACGGAAAAGCTGGGCAGAGGTGAACCTCAGGAAGGGAAGTGTAGGGTCTTGAACCTGGGGAAGAATAACTGCCTGCACCAGTACAGGATAGGAGCTGACCTGCTGGAAAGCAGCTCTGTGGGAAAAGACCTGGGAGTCCTGGCAGGCAACAGGATAACAATGAACCAGCAATGTGCCCTTGTAGCCATGAAGGCCAATGGCTTCTTGGGGTGCATTGAGAAGAGCTTGGTGAATGGGTTAAGGGAGGTTCTTCTCCCCCTCTGCTCGGTCCTGATGAGGCCTCATCTGGAGCACTGCATCCAGTTCTGGGCTCCCCAGCTCAAGAGGGTACGTGTGGTGGGTGGAAGGGTAAAGCCAAGAAGCCTCCTCCCTTCCCCCTTGTAAGGTAAAAGGGAAAAGAAAAATTGAAGGGAAAGGAAAAAAAAACTCACCAGCTGAATTAGCAAAGCAGTGGAGCTATATTTACAAAGCAGTGTAGGGTTTGCAGGGGAATATTTACAAATTTACTATATCTACAATATATACAAAGATATACAACAGAGTAACACAGAAATCAGAGTAACCCCCCTCGGCCGAGGGGATTCCCCACCTCCGCTCTCCCCTCTCTTCCCCCCCTTCCCCAGAGTAGTTCGGAAAAGAGGGAGAAAGAGAAAAGAAAGAAGTTAAAAGCAGTTTGTGTTAATTGGAAGCAGTTAATACAGGCCTGGTTATCTTATCTTCAAGGCCGAAGTCTTGGCAGAAAGCCCAGCACAGAGATAGTTGCTGCCCAAAGGAAAGGCGGAAGCAAGACTGACCGAGAAGTGCTGGAAATGCTCATTTCCACTCCCAGTTCAGAAGGTGCTTCCTCCCACTTCACCAATGAAAATTAGTTTAGACTATTCCTTCCGTTTACCAACTTCTGTCCACCATATTCCCTTTCTTAAGGGGACACCGTCAACCGGCCACAGTATGGAAAACGGCTACAAAGATAACTAGGGGACTAGAACATCTTATGATGAAAGACTGAGTGACTTGTGGCTTTTTAGCCTAGAGGAGACTGAGGAAGGATGTTATTAATCCTTATAAATACTTAAAGGTGTCTTTCAAGGGGATGTGACTAATATTTTGTTTCCAGTGGTGCCCAGTGATAGGACAAGGGGGTAGCAGGCACAAACTTGAACATAGAGAGTTCCATGTAACCATGAGGAGGACCTTCTTTACTTTGAGGGTGGTAGAACACTGGAACAGGCTTCCCAGAGAGGTGTTAGTGTCTCCATTTCTGGAGTGATTCATGTGAGAGACTAAAAGTTGGCTCTCCTGGTGTGACTCCACAAAGATAAAATCACTCGCTGCTTGCCCAGACAATAGCTGATATGTATTGGGCAGAGCCACTGGAAGGAAGATGCAAAGATCATGTAGGAATCCTGTCTACCAATCCTGCATGCAAATCACCTTGTGATTGCATTGTGATAACACTGGACTGCAGCTGGCCTACGACAATGATGCAGCCATCACGCCTTCAAGACAAAATAATCTCCACCCATCAAGTACCCTGGGAAGGGTGACACAATGGATTCACCACCTGTTTCCTGATGTGTAATGAGTATGGGGGCATGTAGATGAGGATGGAGGAGGCAGAGGCCCCCTGCCCCCTCCATCCAGATCTTTGCCCAAACTCACAGAAATGCACAGAAAGATTTCTGGGGGAACGATACCTGGACATTTACCTAAGGATGATTTCCTTGCCTCTGAATTCCTGAGAGACAATACTTGGACACATACCTAAGGACTAAAAAACTGTATAAAAGACTGGAGCCACTACTGGCTACTTGGAAGAAAAACTTAGAAGAAAAATGTGGGGGACTGTGTCCCCCAGACTGGATGATTAAAAGAAGGAAAACGCAGGAGAAAAATGGAGATGAAGGAAAACACAGGAGATGGACCATGCCGCTGAGAATGAACAGCCTGGGACAATACTGTTCCGAAGAAAAGAGGCTGTGGAGCTGCCCAGAGGACCACATCTCTTCTCCAGCCAAAGCCTCAGCACAGTTCCTGTACCAACCCAACATCTCCTGCAGCACCTTTCCTCCACAGACTCAAACTGTCTTGGGGGGGTGAGTGGTGTGGTAATAGAATTCCTTTCCTCTTCTCTCTCCTTTCTCTCTCCCTCTCCATTTTCTCCCTCTCCCCTTCTTATTTCCACTTTGTTTATGTAATAAATAGTCTAGCTGTTGATATTTTGGCCTTGTTTGTGCCTCTAATTTCACAACACGGGAATATTTAAAAGAACTGTGTCTCTGGACTGAGACAATTCAAAACCCACCTGGATGCCATCCTTTGTAACCTGATCTAAGTGAACCTATTCTAATTCTTTATGGTGAGGGTGTGGACTCTTCTCCAAAGACTTTCAAAACCTGCCTGCATATATTCCTGTGTGGCCTGCCCTAGGTGGTACTGCAGGGCGGTTGGACTCTATGAACACCAGACTTCAACCCCCAAAATTCTGTGATTCTGTGTGATTCTGTGAATGTTGTTATCTAAACAGTAGCATTGCAAACCTTATCTGGAGGGCTTCTTAAAAAGAGTTAGATGGCTTCAAAAATAATCACCACCTTGAAGAATGCACTTGACCTTTAAAGCTGTGTAGACATGGAACAAATCTAAACGTATCATTACAGTTACCCATCTGAAGTGTTCACATATTTATCTTTTTTTTAGTATAACTGAGATACACATTTGTTTAACAGAGTAAAAATAACATTCAAAGACACACAAATGTTGGTGTTGAACTTCTGTAACATAATAGGATGAAGGTTTATCTCATCTATTATTTAATGATAAAATTCCTGGTAATCATAGCTAGGATTAATTTATTAGCACTTAGAAATGTAGTTGGTTCTTTACTGATTTAAACTTTTTATATGGTTCATGGTAGACACCAACAGACTGGACATAGAGAGTTTAGAGACAGGCTTTAAACAGTGTACTGGTTGCTGTTAAGGTAGGAACTATATTCAGTTGTGGAAATGTATGATGTCTAAGAAGTATATAAATATTTTTCATCTTATAATGATTGTTGAGTGCATTATTCTTTTAAGGAAACTCAAGGTTCTTAAGGTTACAACATTTAACACCATCTCATGCAATAACAACACAGTGCTTCAACCTGAAACCCTCAATCTGTCTTCTGTGAACTGCAAAAGAACTTCAGACCTCAGCCTTTTTCTGACAGATTCTCTCATGATTACTCTACTGAAGTGGATTTTATGTCTGTTGGTTTTTTTATTCCATAATTTTATTAATTTTAATGTGTTGCCTTTTTCAATTATGAAATGTGTTCCTCCCCAATTTATCAAGCTACTCTCATGCACACTGAAGGTCTGTCTGAAAACCTGTTTGTGCATGGAACAAAAAAAAAAAACAATAAAATAGTACTTTAAGAAATTTTTTCAAGCCAGTTAGTTTGGTCTTTCTCTCTTTCATAGACCAAAATCAAAGAGGAAAATAGTTGTCCAACAATATGAGTACAGAACTGGCTTAAAAGGCAATTTCAGCTCTGCTGAAATCAGCAGTAATTTCCACAGGCTTCATGAGGAACCAAATATGAAACTCAGGCCCTGTTTTCACAGTTTCTTTTTTTTTTTCATAAGCCATTCAGGCACCTTTTGGTCAGGGATAGCATTTTTTTCTGACCCATGCTTTGACACACAGAGCAGCAACCATCTTCATAACATTATGCAGGAATAGCTACAGAAACCAAATTTTCCCCATTAAGAACAGTGAATAAGGGAAGATAAATGAGGTGTAACACACAGCTTTGAAACATAAAAAATTGTTGTAGTACTCATATTCAATTATAACTTATCTGCATTCATTTCTCTTCAGATAGCTGACAAGCCAGTGTTTCATTTTTCTAATGCTTTCTAGAATATTATCTTTATATTTCCTGCAGTAATTTCATCACTCCATTTCAAAACCAGATCTATTCCTTCTAGACTTAAGAAAAATGAGTTTGTTGACTTTCAAGCTGTTAAAATTAGCCATAGTAATGAATTAATATTCATTTGGAGTTGTGACTTCATTCCATATATCTTCTTCCAAGCATGCTCAACCTAATGTATTGTCTGACTTTTATGTAAATAAATATGCCTCCTGCCTGCAGAGTTTGATGGCAATTGTAGCCCTTATTGAACTTTCTGGAGTTTACCTCATGCAACAGTGCAACTCAAAATCCCAAAGTGAATAGTTTTCATTTCTGTTAGTTTTGTTTGTTTTTCTTCTTCTTCCCCCCCCCCCCCCGCCTTCCTTTTTCTACTCTCTGATTACACAGCTAGCAATTTTTAAAATTATTAGAATGTTTCTTCAACACAGACTGTATTCAAGTGTTCTCTCCAACATTTTCACGTCACGTTTCAGAAAGGCTCCTAGAAATATTTCAAAAACTCTAATTTATTAAGAGCTTGGGGAGTTGGTTTTTTGTTTGTTTGTTTGTTTTGTTCCTCATTTTCTCCTTTCTCTGATGCTGGCATTTAAGTCTTTTGCAAGGACTTTATTCATTTAATTAATTATTTCACTATTTTACTATTGTTACTGTGTGTCTCTAGTTCTGTATTTTCCCAGCCATTTACTTCTCCTTTGTAGACCTTCCCTTTCATCATTCATACATGAGAAAAAAGGAATTGCTTGGAAAGGACTATTACTCAAACTTTTCTCTGTAGATACAGTAATGGAGTAGCATATATAATGTAACATTTGTTTCAAGCTTGGGAGATCTACTGGGAATATCAATGTTCTGCCTGTAGAGTTAGAATTGCAGCGAAAAACAACCTCAAAAGCAGCATGAAATTGTATTGGATCCTATTTTTACTCTTATTCTTTTCTCAGGACCTAACATTTTAATTTAAATTCTGATGTGGCTCTGTTCAATAATGGTGTTCCTTAGAATTCATGTATTCAAAATATGTATTTCAAAGTTGCAGCTTCCTGCCCTATTATTTTTTTTTTTTTAACTAGTACAGAGATATCCCTACACAGTGTTTATTTTACTGTTTGCTTTCTTTTGCTCTGTATCTGAAATTGATAAGTCTTTGCTGATATTTGTTCAGAAATAATACTATGCTTATCTAATCTTCCAGCCTGATGATGATTTAGAGGACAAACCATGTAGCAATGCTTTTCAACGTTGTAGAGCTGTTCTAGGACATCTCAGTTTTATATCAGCTGGTATTCTGGCCCTTAATATCTTTTTTTCCCTACACCTCTATCTTTTCTTCTGGTTAGCAAATTCATTTTTGCAAATCATATCATTCTGTATTCTAATATATTTATGTTTCTGCTTTTATAGATTTGTTATGGCTTATCCTGGCATTCCATACACTAAATTCAGTGATAAAATTCTCACTGAATCATATTTGATGTCTAATCCATCCATGCTTTATTACAGTCAATTTATGGGAAACTTAGAGTTCTTCAAACTTTAATACCAGATATGAAGTAAGCTACTGAAATATGATTCTATATTAATCTTCATGGTAATAGCTGGCCCAAATGAGGAGTGTACGGACTGGCAAGTGTTTGAAAATATCCTTGTAATTAGAAAAATAATTCTTGCTATAATAATAAAAAGTATATGATAAGTCAATGATCTTTTCATAAAATGTTAGACTTCTCAAACGTTCTGAAACATGAGTGAGACTTCACAGCAGCAACATCACAAGTTTTGTAGTAACAGTAATACCACAACAATACACAAAAAGCATGATGGTATTTTTATCTGAAAAGTCACCACCCTGATGCATTCTAGTCAAACAGATTTTTTTTTGATGAGCCAAAATAATTGGTGGCCAGTTGTGGGCCAAAAAAGAAATAACTTTGGTCTGGGCTGTTACACTCCTGATGTTATGGAAGACAATGCCAGGGACGGAGAGGAAGAACTGCCCATTGTAAGTGCAGATCAGGTTCGTGATCACCTGAAGAACCTGAAAGTGTTCAAGTCCATGGGACCTGACGGGATACACCCACGGGTACTGAGAGAACTGGCAGATGAGGTTGCTAAACCCCTCTCTATTATATTTCAAAAGTCATGGCAATCTGGAGAAGTCCCCACAGACTGGAAAAGGGGAAACATTGCCCCCATCTTCAAAAAGGGTAAGAAGGAGGAACCAGGGAACTACAGGCCAGTCAGTTTCACCTCTGTGCCTGGAAAGATTATGGAGCAGATCCTCCTGGAGTCACTACTCGTTCAAAAGAATAGTGAAGAGGTGATTTGGAACAGTCAGCATGGCTTTGCCAAGGGCAAATCCTGCCTGACCACCCTGGTTGCCTTCTATGAGCAGGTGATGAAATTAATAGATGAGGGGCGAGCAACTGATGTCATCTACCTGGACCTGAGCAAAACCTTCGACACTGTCCCACAGAACATCCTGGTCTCCAAACTGGGGACACATGGGTTTGATGGGTGGACCACTAGATGGATAAGGAACTGGCTTGATGGCTGCACCCAAAGAGTGGCTGTCAATGGGTGCATGTCCCAGTAGAGGCCAGTGACAAGCAGAGTCCCTCAGGGATCAGTCCTGGGACCTGTCTTGTTCAACATCTTTGTGGGTGCCATGGACAGTGGCATTGAGTGCACCCTCAGCAAGTTTGCTGATGACACCAAGCTGTGTGGTGCAGCAGACATGCTGGAGGGAAGGGAGGTCATCCAGAGGGACCTTGACAGGCTGGAGAGGTGGGCACAAGCCAACCTCATGAGGTTCAATGAGAGCAAGTGCAGGGTCCTGCATCTGGGTGGAGGCAATCCCAGGCACAAATCCAGGCTGGGCAGTGACTGGCTGGAAAGTAGCCCTGAGGAGAGAGACTTGGGGGTGCTGGTGGATGAGAAGCTGAACATGAGCTCTCAGTGTGCACTTGCAGCCTGGAAGGCCAATCAGATCCTGGGCTGCATCAGGGGAAGTGTGGCTAGCAGGTCAAGGGAGGTGATCCTCCCCTTCTACTCAGCCCTGGTGAGACCCCACCTGGAGTAGTGTCCAGTTCTGGAGCCCCTATTCCAAGAGGGACGTGGAGGTGCTGGAACGTGTCCAGAGAAGGGCCAGTAGGATGATCAGAGGGCTGGAGCACCTCTCCTACAAAGACAGACTGAGGGAGTTGGGGCTGTTCAGTGTGGAGAAGAGAAGGCTCCGAGGTGACCTAATTGTGGCCTTCCAGTATCTGACGGGGGCCTACAGGAAGGCTGGGGAAGGACTTCTGAGGATCTCAGGTAGTGATAGGACTAGGAGGAATGGAATGAAGCTGAAGGTGGGGAGGTTCAGGCTAGATGTGAGGAGGAGGTTTTTCACCATGAGAGTGGTGAAATCCTGGAATGGGTTGTCCAGGGAGGGGGTCAAGGTCCCGTCCCTGGAGGTGTTTAAGAGCAGGCTGGATGAGGCTCTGGCCAGCCTTATGTAGTGTTGGGTGTCCCTGCCCATGGCAGGGGGATTGGAACTAGATGATCCTTGTGATCCCTTCCAAACCTGACTGATACTATGATACCTTGTGTATCCATTTTCATTGTATCAGAGTGGAATGGAATGGAATGGAATGGAATGGAATGGAATGGAATGGAATGGAATGGAATGGAATGGAATGGAATGGAGTGGAGTGGAGGGGGGTGGAATGGAATGGAATGGAATGGAATGGAATGGAATGGAATGGAATGGAATGGAATGGAATGGAATAGAATAGAATAGAATAGAATAGAATAGAATAGAATAGAATAGAATAGAATAGACCAGGTTGGAAGAGACCTTCAAGATCATTGTGTCCAACCTATCATCCAACACCATCTAATCAACTAAACCATGGCACCAAGCACCCTATCAAGTCTCCTCCTAAACACCTGCAATGATGGTGACTCCACCACCTCCCCGGGCATCCCATTCCAATGGGAAATCACTATGTCTATGAAGAATTTCTTCCTACCATCCAGCCTAAACCTCCCCTGGTGCAGCTTGAGACTGTCTCCTTGTACTGGTGCTTATTCTTAGTAAGATATGTCTTGACTGCTTCAAGTCCATTGTTCTCTGATGAGTATAATTCATGTAGTAAGACCAAACTCCCAATTTATGCACCTGAAATAGATGACTAATCTAAGGTTTTGTCATTGTCTCTCGGACAGCAGAGATCCAGAGAGATGATTCTGCCACTTCATTCTGCTCTGGTAAGAGATCATCTGAAGTACTACGTCCAGAGTTGGTGCCCTCTGCACAGGAGGGATGTGGACCTGATGGAGTGGGTCCAGAGCAGATCATAAAAATGATTAGGGGGCTGAAACATCTCTGCTGTGAGGACAGGTTGAGACAGCTGGGGTTGCTCATCCTGGAGAAGAAAAGTCTCCAGGAAGGCCTTATAGCAGCCTTCCAATACCTGAAGGTGGCCTATGAGAAGGCTGGAGATGGACTGTTTACAAAGGCTTGCAGTGATAGGATGAGGGGCAATGGCTTCAAAATAGAGAAAAGTAGATTCAAGCTGGACATTAGGAAGAAGTTCTTTACAATAAAGATGGTGGAACACTGGAATAGGTTGTCCAGGGATGTAGTTGAAGTCCCATTCTTGGAGATATTCCAGATCAGGCTCAACAGGGCTGTGGGCAACCTGATCTAATGGAAGATGTCCCTGCTCACTGCAGGGCACCTGGTCTGGTTGACTTTTGGAGGTCCCTTCCAGCCTAAACCATTCTAAAATTCTATGATTTTATATTTGGATCTTAGTTTAGGTACCAATAACAATTTTTAGCTTGTGTAGGAAATAGTGTTGGTTCAACACTGTTACAGATGATAGACAAGTTTTACCATAATTTTTCAAGATGCAAGTCTCATTCTGTGCAACGTGGCCTCCATGACCATGATGAAAATGATTCTGCTCCCTTCTTTATCCAGAGTGGACCATGAAGGGAGATCCATTTAATCAAATGTTCCTCATAAAGGAATATAATTTATAATTGTAGGCATAGTTTACCATGGGCATGAAAAGACAGAGAGAATGAAATATAAAGGATTAGTGACAGTGAAAAATAAAGAGTAGCAAAAGTTGTTAGTAGGAAAAGTGAGGAACTGAAAATTGAAACAGTAGATATAGAAAAGACAACCTTCTCCTGCACTTCCTCTTCCAAGAAGAGACCTTGACCATCATGATCCCTCATCTTTATACTGAATATGACATATATACAATGGAATTTCTTGCTGGTCAGTTTGGGGTTACCTGAACTGTCTGTTTCTCTCTGTGGGTGCAGCTTTTTACTCTGTACCAAATGTGATACACAAAATGTAGCTATGACCCAGGGACCCAGGACAGCTGGTCAGTATTCAAAGACCACCTCCTCTGTGTCCAGGAGCTATGTATATCAACAAAGAGAAAAGCAGGTAAGAATGCTAGGAGGCCTGCCTGGATGAGCAAGGAGCTACTGGACACACTACTACTTAAAAAGAAACTCTACAGGAAGTGGAGGGAAGGACAGGTAGAACAGGGGGTATATAAGGAAGCTTCCCGAGCAGCAAGAGTCCTGGTTAGGAAAGCCAAAGCAGAGTTTGAATTGAATCTAGCCAGGGAGGTTAAAGGGAACACTAAGAACTTCTACAGGTATATTAATGGGAAGAGGAAGACTAGGGAAGGTGTGGGCCCCCTCAGAAAGGAAAATGGTGAATGGTCACAAGTGATGAGGAAAAGGCTGACGTGCTCAATAACTTCTCTACTTCAGTCTTCACTGCAAGGGCCTCTAGCCACACTCCTGATGTTATGGAAGACAATGCCAGTGACGGGGAGGAAGAACTGCCCATCGTAAGTGCAGATCAGGTTCGTGATCACCTTAAGAAACTGAAAGTGTTCAAGTCCATGGGATCCTACGGGATACACCCATGGGTACTGAGAGAACTGGAAAAGATTATGGAGCAGATCCTCCTGGAGTCACTACTGGCTCAGAAGAATAGTGAAGAGGTGATTGGGAACAGTCAGCATGGCTTTGCCAAGGGCAAATCCTGCCTGACCAACCTGGTGGCCTTCTATGAGCAGGTGACAAAATTAATAGATGAGGGGCGAGCAACTGATGTCATTTACCTGGACCTGAGCAAAGCCTTCGACACTGTCCCACATCACACATGGGTTTGATGGGTGGACCACTAGATGGATAAGGAACTGGCTTGATGGCTGTCAATGGGTCTGTGGTGGGGTGGAAGGGTAAGGCCAAGAAGCCTCCTCCCTTCCCCCTTGTAAGGTAAAAGGAAAAAAAAAATTGAAGGGAAAGGAAAAAAAAACTCACAAGCTGAATTAGCAAAGCAGTGGAGCTTTATATTTACAAAGCAATGAAGGATATGCAGGGGAATATTTACAAATTTACAATATCTACAATATATACAAAGATATACAACAGAGTAACACAGAAATCAGAGTAACCCCCCTCGGCAGAGGGGTTCCCCACCTCCGCTCTCCCCTCTCTTCCCCCCTTTCCCCAGAATGGGACAGAAAGAGAAAGAAAAGAGAGGAAAAAAAATGTTAGAAGCAGTTCGTGTTAATTGGAAAGGAGTTAATACAGGCCTGGTATCTTATCTTCAAGGCCGAAGTCTTGGCAGAAAGCCCAGCACAGAAAAGAGCTGCTGCCCAAAGAAGAGGTGGAAGCAAGACTGAAGATAAAGTTCCCGGAGTGCCCAGTTCAGTCCCAGTTCACTCCCAGTTCAGAAGGTGCTTCCTCCCACTCTTCCAATGAAATTAGTTTAGATTATCCCTTCCGTTTACCAACTTCCATCCACCATATTCCCTTTCTTAAGGGGGCAACGTCAACCGGTCACAATCCACCCCTTCTAAACAATTTCATTGGCCATTCATACTGTCCATCCAATCCAAAATGATATTTACAGTTCATGAGTAAAGTTCATAGTCCATTCCGGCTATGCTCAGATGTAGATGATTCAAAAGTCCAAGAAAATCAGAAAATGAGAAAAATGGAAAGCAGTTCATTTCTTCGCCGAAGAAGCAAAGAAAAGGGACACAGGGATTCTCAGGGTCTCTTAGTTGACTCAGGGCTCTCAGGGACCTCAGGGTTCGTGCACTGTAGATTCCTCGTTGATTCTTCTTTTGGGCGCGATGTAGCTGTACAATAGTTTGAAATTAACCTCTTTCAGCTAAAGTTAAATTTCTTTGTGGTATACACTGAATTTCACCATTCTCTTGCATTACCCAATAAGTGTGACCCGGACCTTCAGCTGAAACCACCCCTCGGACAGGTTTAGCCTCTCCTGAGGGTGAAAATACCCAAACAGTTTTACCTAACAGATTCTTTTCTTTAACAACAGGAACTCTATCACCTTCTACTTTCTGTACCAGATCTGAATGTGCAGGTCCAGCTCGGTTCAATGAACTTCTACTATTCACCAGCCAGGTTGCTTGTGCTAAATGTTTTTCCCAGTTTTTCAAAGATCCACCCCCCATGGCTTTAAGAGTGGTCTTCAACAAACCGTTGTAGCATTCAATCTTCCCTGAAGCTGGTGCATAGTAGGGAATGTGGAATATCCACTCAATACCATGCTCTTTTGCCCAGTTCTTGACAAGGTTGTTCTTGAAATGAGTTCCGTTGTCTGACTCAATCCTCTCTGGAGTTCTGTGTCTCCACAGGATTTGTCTCTCCAGACCGAGAATGGTGTTGCGTGCAGTTGCATGTGGAACTGGATAAGTTTCCAACCATCCAGTGTTTGCCTCTACCATAGTAAGCACGTATTGCTTACCAGAACGAGAACGTGGTAGAGTGATGTAGTCAATCTGCCAAGCTTCACCATACTTGTACTTGGACCATCTGTCACCATACCACAAGGGCTTAAGTCGTTTTGCCTGCTTAATAGCAGCACAAATGTCACAGTCATGGATGACTTGTGTGATAGCATCCACGGAAATGTCTATGGATCTGTCACGAGCTCATTGGTATGTTGCGTCTCTGCCTTGATGTCCTGATGAATCATGAGCCCACCGAGCTAAGAATATCTCACCTCGGTGTTTCCAGTCGAGATCAAGATTAGAGTCCATGTCTACTTGAGAAACTCATGCAGCTAGATCTGCCTGATGGTTGTGTTGCTGTTCCTCAGTAGCTTTGCTCTTAGGAATGTGAGCATCGATGTGTCTCACTTTCACTGGAATTCTCTCGATTCGATCAGCAATGTCCTGCCATAGGTTGGCTGCCCAAATGAGTTTTCCTTTTCTCTGCCAACCACTCTTTTTCCAGTTCTTTAGCCAACCCCATAGAGCATTGGCTACCATCCATGAGTCGGTGTAGAGATAAAGCTTTGGCCATCTCTCACATTCAGCCACGTCGAGAGCTAGCTGGACAGCTTTTACCTCTGCAAACTGACTGGATTCTCCTTCTCCATCTTTCACCTCTGCAACTCGGTGTGTTGGACTCCACACTGCAGACTTCCACCTTCGCTTGTTTCCAACAAGACGTCAGGAACCGTCTGTGAACAAAGCATATTTCTTTTCATCATCAGACAGGTCACTGTAAGGAGGAGCTTCCTCAGCACAAGTTACTTTCTCCTCTGGAGGTTTAGCACAGTTGATACCTTCAGGCCAACTTGAGATCACCTCCACTAGACCAGGTCTTTCAAGATTTCCCATTCGAGCTCTCTGTGTTATCAGAGCCATCCACTTAGACCATGTGGAGTCTGTGGCATGATGTGGTGTGGAACCTTTGCCTTTGAACATCCAATTCAAAACTGGTAATCTGGGAGCTAAGAGAAGTTGTGATTCAGTTCCAATCACTTCAGAAGATGCTTTTACTCCTTCATAGGCAGTGAGAATTTCTTTCTCTGTTGGAGTATAATTAGCCTCTGAACCTCTGTAACCTCGACTCCAGAAACCAAGAGGTCGTCCACGTGTCTCACCTGGAGCTTTTTGCCACAAGCACCAGGTTGGACCATTGTCACTTGCAGCTGTGTACAGAATGTTCTTAATGTCTGGACCATCTCGGACAGGTCCCAGACCCATTGCTTGAACTACCTCTTGCTTTATCTGGTCAAAGGCTGCTTGTTGTTCAGGTCCCCAGTGGAAATGGTTTCTCTTTCGAGTCACATCATACAGAGGTCCACCGCACTCCCAGAAACTGAATCTCTGTGGTAGGTCCTTTCACCTTGTCTCGCTTGATGGCAAAACCTGCATTCAGAAGAATGTCAATGATTTTGTTACCTTTCTCGAAGACTTCCTCAGCAGTTTTACCCCAGACAATGATATCATCGATGAACTGGATGTGTTCTGGAACACCGCCTTCCTCCAGAGCATCGTGGATCACTGCATGACAGATGCTTGAGCTGTGGATCCAGCCCATTGGCATTCTGTTGAAAGTCTACTGGATTCCTCTCCAGGTGAAAGCAAATTGAGGCCTGCATTCCTCTGCTATGGGAATAGAGAAAAATGCATTAGCAATGTCTATGGTAGCATACCATTTGGCCTCTTTGGATTCACGCTCATACTGTAGCTCCATCATGTCTGGTACTGCTGCACTCATAGGTGGTGTCACTTCATTCAGGGCTCAGTAGTCTACTGTCAGACGCCAGTCTCCATTCTGCTTCCGCACAGGCCACACTGGACTGTTGAAAGGTGAATGAGTTTTGCTGACGACTTTCTGACTCTCCAACTGACGAATCAGATTCTGAATGGGCAACAAAGAGTCACGGTTGGTTCTGTATTGTCTGTGATGCACAGTCTGAGAAGCAACCGGCAATTTAATGTCCTGTATCTTATGTTGTCCCACAACTGCAGATTCATCAGAAAGCTCAGGTCTGGCAGACAGCTTCAATTTTTGTCCATCAATTTCTATTGAAGCTACTCCAAAAGCCCATTTGTAACCTCTAGGGTCCTTGAAACGCCCTTCTCTCAGAAAATCAATTCCTATAATACAACGTGCATCAGGTCCAGTCACAACTGTATGCTTCCTCCATTGTTTACCAGTTAAACTTATATTAACCTCTACCTTACTTAACTCTTGAGATCCACCAGTGACTCCCAGAATAGTTATAGACTCTGATCCCTGATAATTTGATGATATTATGGTGCACTGAGCTCCTGTGTCAACCAAGGCCCTGTACTTCCAAAATTGTGAAGTGCCAGGCCACTGGATGTACACATCCCAATAGATTCTGTTATCTCTGTTATCCCTCTCCTCCCCCTGGTGGGAGGCAGGGCACCCCTAGTTATGGGGAACATGCGCACATGTGCATTGCACATAGCTTGCAGGGTTATAACTTTGCATGTTATAACTGGAGCCACTGTTGGAGCCATAAGAGTCGTTCTGGGGAACTGTGGAAGTAACAGCTACCCTTCTGGTATTGCTACCTTGGGTTCTGCCACTTTGCAATTCCCTCAGTCTCCTGAAAAGATTAGAAGTTGGTTGGCCATCCCAGTGGTTCATGTTCTCACCAAACTGATCACGCAGAGTTATCCAAATAGTTCTACGTGATTGCCTTGGTGGTCTGTTTTGGAACGACCTGTTTTGGAATGACCTGTTTTGGAATGACCTCCTTGGAGGACGTGTATTCCTCACAGATGAAACTTGTATCCACCTGGAGGAAGAATTGAAATTATCCCTTTGTGCCAATTGGGATATGGAATTTCTAAATTCATCTTTTAACTCTCTTATGCAATTCTGTATATCTCCAGACATAGTTTTAATGGCCAAAACCAAAGAACCACGTGTCATGCTATCCTCCAATTGTCTCATTTGATCACTGAATTGGCCAACCGTGGGAGAAGCTCCACCATAACTTCTTGACACAATTCTGCTTGCCAGAATGTTTGCATAATTGGAAGGAGCAAGTTTGATGATCTTTTTAGCAAGACCAATACCCACAGGAATGTCATCAGGATTCAGAGTTTCATGTTCACCATAGAGTAGCTCTCTAACAGCAAATTCTCTCAAGCGCTTAATTCCCTCATCTATGGTAGTCCAGGGTTTAGGATTCCAGGGAAGATCATCTCGGGAAGGGTATCTCAGGGCAACCGCTATTAAAATGCGTATCCAGAGATTAACCTTACCGAGAGCTCTTCCTAGATGCCTATCTATTCCGTTATCCCTTGAGAGAGTTCCTAACTGAGCTGCTGACTTGTCTCCAACTGTCAGAGCCAGAGCACCTGTATCATAACATCTACTAAGCCAAGCTAGAACTGGCTCCTTATCTGCCCTGGTGAAATCTTTACGGACATTTTGCAATTCCTCACGGGGAGAAGAACAGTCTGAAATATCATCTTGGTCTTCGTCTCCCTGAATTCTTTGTCCATATAATCCTGCTGTCATTCTCCTAAGGATCTCTTTAAGCTGAGAACCACCTTTGCCAGCTGCCTTCCTAACTTCATCTGTATCCTGCTTTGATCTCACTAGGTTAGCTAGATCTTTAAAACAAACCTTCTCTTCCTCCTGAGCAGGATCTTTTAGAGTAGAGGGCCCCTCACCAGGATCAGTCTCCACCTCTTCTTCTCCATCTTTGGCCTTTCCACTTCTAGTCTTTAAAGTAGCCACCTTAACTGGAGCTGTGTTTGAATTTACAGCCACCTTAATGGAAGCTGACAGGTCCTGAGATAAATCAGCTGCTGGGGCAGTGACTTCCGGTCCCACTGAGGGAGTGGGTGGAAGTGACGTTGCTCCGTTAATGGCCGACGGAGAAGAAGAAGAAGGAGAAGGAGTAGGAGAAGGAGGAGGCGCCATGTTGATACCAGCTGCCGCCTTTGGCAGCTTGCTGGAATCAGCAAAGTCATTTAGAGCTGCTTTACCAACTGACTTTTTAGCCTTCTTTTTAACTGACAGAGATTCTCCACCTTCCTCATCACTGGATGACTCTGGGACTGATCGAGAGCCACGGTGTTTCCTTTTTGATCTAGTTTTAATAACAAAACGCACCCTGGATATCTTTCTCTCTCGCCGCAGAGACAACAGCAAATATGCAATCACCATCACCAGCAGCAGATTTATACACATCACATAAATCACCTTTGGATCCCAGGCATCACTTAAAGTTACTCTCTCCTCAGGCGGAATCTTAAAACCCTTTATCTCAATTGGGAGAGTGGTGGAGGTAACATTCCTGTATCTCACTGGCCATAAGAAATTAATACATTTTCCATACCATAATTTAACTCTATACATAACCCACATACAAATTGTCCGCACCAAATATTTACCCAGGTAATCCAAAATCAAACCCAAACAATATCTGTAAACCAGAGCCCCAAAAATTGAAAAGAATAATCGCTCCACAAACCACAATACCTTCATGTTTGCTAATTCAGCTGGAAAATACTAAATCAATCAAGTAATAAATTCAACTAATTATCTGCCGCACGTTGGGTACGCCAATAAAAAAAATGTGGTGGGTTGGAAGGGTGAGGCCATGAAGCCTCCTCCCTTCCCCCTTGTAAGGTAAAAGGAAAAAAAAATTGAAGGGAAAGGAAAAAAAAAACTCACAAGCTGAATTAGCAAAGCAGTGGAGCTTTATATTTACAAAGCAATGAAGGATATGCAGGGGAATATTTACAAATTTACAATATCTACAATATATACAAAGATATACAACAGAGTAACACAGAAATCAGAGTAACCCCCCTCGGCAGAGGGGTTCCCCACCTCCGCTCTCCCCTCTCTTCCCCCCTTTCCCCAGAATGGGATAGAAAGAGAAAGAAAAGAGAGGAAAAAAAATGTTAGAAGCAGTTCGTGTTAATTGGAAAGGAGTTAATACAGGCCTGGTATCTTATCTTCAAGGCCGAAGTCTTGGCAGAAAGCCCAGCACAGAAAAGAGCTGCTGCCCAAAGAAGAGGTGGAAGCAAGACTGAAGATAAAGTTCCCGGAGTGCCCAGTTCAGTCCCAGTTCACTCCCAGTTCAGAAGGTGCTTCCTCCCACTCTTCCAATGAAATTAGTTTAGATTATCCCTTCCGTTTACCAACTTCCATCCACCATATTCCCTTTCTTAAGGGGGCAACGTCAACCGGTCACAGGGTCCATGTCCCAGTGGAGGCCAGTGACAAGTGGAGTCCCTCAGGGATCAGTCCTGGGACCTGTCTTCTTCAACATCTTTGTGGGTGACATGGACAGTGGCATTGAGTGCACCCTCAGCAAGTTTGCTGATGACACCAAGCTATGTGGTGCAGCAGACACGCTGGAGGGAAGGGAGGCCATCCAGAGGGACCTTGACAGGCTGGAGAGGTGGGCACAAGCCAAACTCATGAGGTTCAAGAAGAGCAAGTGCAGGGTCCTGCATCTGGGTGGAGGCAATCCCAGGCACAAATCCAGGCTGGGCAGTGACTGGCTGGAAAGCAGCCCTGAGGAGAGAGACTTGGGGGTGCTGGTGGACGAGAAGCTGAACATGAGCTCTCAATGTGCACTTGCAGCCTGGAAGGCCAATCAGATCCTGGGCTGCATCAGGAGAAGTGTGGCCAGCAGGTCAAAGGCAGTGATCCTCCCCCTCTACTCAGCCCTGGTGAGACCCCACCTGGAGTACTGTGTCCAGTTCTGCAGCCCCTATTCCAAGACGGATGTGGAGGTGCTGGAATGTGTCCAGAGAAGGGCCACGAGGGTGATCAGAGGGCTGGAGCACCTCTCCTATGAGGACAGACTGAAGGAGTTGGGGCTGTTCAGTCTGCAGAAGAGAAGGCTCCGAGGTGACCTAATTGTGGCCTTCCAGTATCTGAAGGGGGCCTACAGGAAGGCTGGGGAAGGACTTCTTAGGATCTCAGGTAGTGATATGACTAAGGGGAATGGAATGAAGCTGGAGGTGGGGAGATTCAGGCTGGATGTGAGGAGGAGGTTCTTCACCATGAGAATGGTGAAACCCTGGAATGGGTTGTCCAGGGAGGTGGTTGAGGCCCCATTCCTGGAGGTGTTTAAGCCCAGGCTGGATGAGGCTCTGTCTTGCCTGAACTAGTGTAGGGTGTCCCTGCCCATGGCAGGGGGGTTGGAACTAGATGATCCTTGTGGTCCCTTCCAACCCTGACTGATACTATGATACTATGATACTATGATACTATGATACTATGATACTATGATACTATGATACTATGATACTAACTTCAGCTCTGAAACAGGAGAATTGCAATGATGTTCAACTGTCAGACAGGATGGCTGCATTAGCATTAGCAAGTTTTATTCTCTTTGCAGCTGGAGCTCTCTTCTAGAGCTCTCTACTCTACTTGATGATCCTTGTGGTCCCTTACAACCCTGACTGATACTATGATACTATGACCTTGGTCTGCACACCAGTCCTTGATGCTAGCTAGAAACATTGAGCATTATCATTTGACCCTTCCCCAAATACAAGTGCTTTTTCATAGTTTCATAGTTTCATTCAGGGTTGGAAGGGACCACAAGGATCATCTAGTTCCAACCCCCCTGCCATGGGCAGGGAAACCCCACACTAGATCAGGCTGGACAGAGCCTCATCCAGCCTGCTCTTAAACACCCCCAGTGATGGGGCCTTGACCACCTCCCTGGACAACACATTCCAGGGTCTCACCACTCTCATGGTGAAGAACCTCCTCCTCACATCTAGCCTGAACCTCCCCACCTCCAGCTTCATTCCATTCCCCCTAGTCCTATCACTACCTGACATCCTGAGAAGTCCTTCCCCAGCCTTCCTGTAGGCCCCCTTCAGATACTGGAAGGCCACAATTAGGTCACCTCGGAGCCTTCTCTTCTGCAGACTGAACAGCCCCAACTCCTTCAGTCTCTCTTCATAGGAGAGGTGCTCCAGCCCTCTGATCATCCTCGTGGCCCTTCTCTGGACACGTTCCAGCACCTCCACATCCCTCTTGTAATAGGGACTCCAGAACTGGACACAGTACTCCAGATGGGGTCTCACCAGGGCTGAGTAGAGGGGGAGGATCACCTCCCTCGACCTGCTAGCCACACTTCTCCTGATGCAGCCCAGGATCTGATTGGCCTTCCAGGCTGCAAGTGCACATTGAGAGCTCATCTTGAGCTTTTTGTCCACCAGCACTCCCAAGTCTCTCTCCTCAGGGCTACTTTCCAGCCAGTCACTGCCCAGCCTGGATTTGTGCCTGGGATTGCCTCCACCCAGATGCAGGACCCTGCACTTGCTCTTCTTGAACTTCATGAGTTTGGCTTGTGCCCACCTCTCCAGCCTGTCAAGGTCCCTCTGGATGGCCTCCCTTCCCTCCAGCGTGTCTGCTGCACCACACAGCTTGGTGTCATCAGCAAACTTGCTGAGGGTGCACTCAATGCCACTGTCCATGTCACCCACAAAGATGTTGAAGAAGACAGGTCCCAGGACTGATCCCTGAGGGACTCCACTTGTCACTGGCCTCCACTGGGACATGGACCCATTGACAGCCACTCTTTGGGTGCAGCCATCAAGCCAGTTCCTTATCCATCTAGTATTCCATGTATTGGTACTTTTATGTGTTTGTAATCACTATCAAAATCCATGATTTAGACGTCCCTTTCTTTCTGTCTCCCTTGAAAGGCATTTATTTGATCTGCCTGCATTCTTTGCTTAGAAAACAGTGCACTTTAGGGAGACAGAAGAAATAATTTCTTCCCCCTCCTTCAAATTCAATAGGAGATGATGTGAAGCTATTCCATCAGAGTATTCACTTTAAAAGAAGGTAGTAGCTATTTTTTTTTTTTTTTTTTCAGATCCCTTTCCAAAACACAATATGAAAAGATGATATTGTTGCTAGCTCTTCAGAAGTTTCAAGACCTGGAACAGGGTGATCAAGTACCATTATCTTCCCACCATTAGGTTTTAGGAACTATATCTCTTCCTCTCAGACTATAAGCACTCAGTGCATAAGTCTGTGCTATCAAAGCCTGAAGCTGGAGATGGAATAAAATACAACCAACAGAGCCAAAATACTGTTAAAGTTTCTAGTTTGGTACCAATTGACAAATAAGAACCTGCTGATGGGATGGATTTTGAGGCATTCACCTGGGAGAGAACACTTCAAACTTCAGTTTCAAAGAGTGATTATGTACTTTCTTGAGTACTCTTTAATGTCAAACATGAAATGAGAAGACAACCCTGTATAATAATAATAATAGTAATAGTAGTAATAATAATAATAATAATAATGATAATAGATTCTTTAGGTATGAAACCATCCTCCTGCTTAAGGAGAATTCTGAGATGCAAGCCTGAAAGGCAGCACAGGTGTCCTGCTAGGGTTTTAAAAAGTATTTAGAATTCCCTAATACAGACAGGATTGTCTATCCTGTATGGTTTTGTACAACTGATACAGCATCCATATTAACATGACATCATTGGTATTATTCTAGAATATCCAATTCTTACACACTAAGCTAAGTAAATAACTGAAGTCCATTTTAAACACTGTTATGTATTTCTTTGAAACAAAATGTTTACAGCTAATATAAAAGAGAGAAAAACCCTGTCAAGTTTAGAATTTCTTCTAATCTCATGCTTCATTCTGATCTTACCATTTTGCTCTACCAGCAAAACTATTTTGAGCTGTTGTCACAGCTGATGGATGAACCTCAAATTTCCTTCAGTACTTGTTCTCTGAATAGAGGTGCTGGGCCATAGAAGTTGTGTATTATGCAGGCAAAGAAGATCCTATCTGATTGTGAAAGTCTGTATTTGCAGTGCTAGAGGATCAGAAGCAACTTCAAGAGGAACTGGCTACTTAAGAGTTCCTTCAAGTGAAGCTCTCATCTCCTGTAATAGTAGTAATGTAAAAGTTATTCCTTGGTTCATTTTCCATTATCTGTATACAAAAATTTTGTTTATATCTCTGTGCACACAAGCTTTTGTATTCGTATTTTATACAGCAGTTGTGCCTAGTTATCTCTCTGCAGTGCCATAGAAAACACAGGCATTTTTATTGCATTTCTCAGCAATGTCTCTCACTCCTGCTTCCCCCTTCATCTCCTGTAATAGATCTTCTGCTTTATTCTACTGTTTATAAGCACTGGGGACCTCATTTCTAGTGCTGAGGATGTGTATCTTTCTGCCTAATTTACAAAATCTGTCCTTAAATTTCTTGCAGTTCTTTTGGTGCAGGGACAATTGAAGGTCTTACATCATCCTTTTCAGAGATGATGTTCTAGAATTCTCCCAAAATTAAACAGAGTGATCAAAAGTCAGGATAAATTTGTCCTTGCAGGCCTCAGGAGCACTTGCACTTCTAAAATATGCTCAGGATGCTGCGTGTAGGAGATGTACTTGCTTGTGTGAGATACAGGGATAAAAACTGGTCCCCACCCCTCTTTGTGAATTCTTTGATGTGGTATTGTGCTGGGCTTCCAAGCAGTCAGTGAACTGAAAGGATTAGGTCTTGACAAGGCACCAATATACTTTGCTGAATGGATACCAGTTTGCAAGTGGATGAACCACGACAGTATACTAGTTTTATTGTTGTAAATTCTGAGGTTACAAATACAGAAGATGTTGATGGCCTACTAAGGAAAGCTAGAAAGGTAATGTGAAATCTTCACAAAAAAAGGATTTCCAATGACAAAAGCTATATACTATTCTGAAAAGAAAAATAAATTGAAAAGATTATACTTACTTGTCTTCCTCAGCTGTGGTGAAAATGATCACAGGATCACACAGAATCATGGAATATATTTGGAATATATTTGGAAATGTCCTTTAAGATCATAAGGTTCAAGCATTATCTATCTCTACCAGGGTCACTACTGCACCATATTTTTCAGTACCATATCCAGGCAGCTTTTAAATACATCCAGCAGTGGGAATTCAACCACTTTTCCTGGCAGCTTGTTCCAGTCTTGATAGCCCTTGTGATATAGGTTATCCATGTCCCAGAATGATGATGTCTGCATATTGCAGAGGTGAGAATCATTGTACAGACTGCTGTGAAGGAATTTTGTGAGAATATCTCTGCTTTCAGTTATTGACATTCGGTTTATTTCCCAGGACTTCTTATCTCCTTTGACCAGTTCTACCCTGATGGTTTAATATGCTTTGATGAATTATGTAAGAAAAGTGTTGATTCTGGTAATTTACGGTTACTCTTTGTCTACTAGAAATGCTATGGCACTGAAAGGTTGCTTTGATTTATTATCAAGGGTTAGGGCTGGGCTGACCACTGGACTGATAGATGCTCTCTATTAACCCCTCTCTCTTTTTGAAGGAGAAGAGAAAGCAAATATGAGAGTCAGACATGAACTAGAAAAGAATCCCAAACCTAATGTAATGAAAATAATTAAGTATATACAAATATATACAAAACCAATATTGAAAACAAGCCCCTTGATGACAGTTACATCACCATCTTCACTGATGTTGGGGGCAGGTGCAGGGGAAGACCCAGACTGGACTCAGCAGCAGATGGGAACTCAATTCTGGAATTGGATTTAGGAGCACATGGATTTGGGCTGAAGGAAGAATATACAGAGTCCTCCTAGGACACTGGCCTAGGACACTCAGCTTTGTACTGAATCATAGAATCATTAATGCTAGAAAAGACCTTCAAGATCATTGAGTCCAAATGTAACACAACTACTATGACCAGTAAACTATATCCTGAATTGCCACACTTCTTGAACACCTCCAGGGATGGTGACACCACCAGCTTCCTGGGCAGCCTGTTCCAATGCATGACACTCTTTCAGTAAAGAAAGTTTTTCTAATATAAGAATAGAATACATAGAATACGTAGAATGAACCAGGTTGGAAGAGACCTTCAAGATCATTATGTCCAACCCATCAACCAATCCAACCCACCTAAACAACTAAACCATGGCACCAAGCACCCCATCAAGTCTCCTCCTGAATACCTCCAATGATGGTGACTCCACCATCTTCCCGGGCAGCCCATTCCAATGGGCAATTACTCTGTCTGCATAGAACTTCTTCCTAGCATCCAACCTGAACCTCCCCTGGTGCAGCCTGAGATTGTGTCCTCTTGTTCTGGTACTGGTTGCCTGGGAGAAGAGACCATCATCAGCCTGTCTACAACCTCCCTTCAGGTACTTGTAGAGAGCAATAAGGTCACCCCTGAGACTCTTCCTTTCCAGGTTAAGCAATCTCAGCTCCCTCAGCCTCTCCTCTAGAGGCATGTGTTCCAAACCTCTCACCAACTTCGTTGCCCTTCTCTGGACTCGTTCCAGCAAGTCAACATCCTTCCTAAACTGAGGGGCCCAGAACTGGACACAGTACTTGAGGTGTGGCCTAACCAGTGCAGTGTACAGGGGCAGAATGGCTTCCCTGCTCCTGCTGGCAACACTGTTCTTGATGCAGGCCAGGATGCCATTGGCCCTCTTGGCTGCCTGGGCACACTACAGGCTCATGTTCAGCATACCATCGACCAGTACCCCCAGGTCCCTCTCTACCTGGCTGCTCTCCAGCCACTCTGCCCCAGCCTGTAGCACTGCATGGGGTTGTTGTGGCCAATGTGCAGAACCTGGCACTTGGATGTGTTCAATCTCATGCCGTTGGACTCTGCCCATCTGTCCAGCCTGTTGAGGTCCCTCTGCAGAGCCTCTCTACCCTCCAGCAGATCTACTCTTGCGCCCAGCTTGGTGTCATCTGCAAATTTACTGATGATAGACTCAATGCCCTCATCCAGATCATCAATAAAGAAGTTAAAGAGCACGGGGCCCAGTACCGATCCCTGGGGGATGCCACTGATGACTGGCCACCAGCTGGATGTGGCACCATTCACCACCACTCTCTGGGCTGGCCCTCCAGCCAGTTCCTAACCCAATGCAGTGTGCTCCCATCCAAGCCATGGGCTGACAGCTTGGCCAGGAGTTTGCTATGGGGGACGGTGTCAAAGGCCTTGCTGAGGTCCAGGTGGATCACATCCACAGGCCTCCCCACATCCACCAGGTGGATCACCTGATCATAGAAGGAGATCAGGTTGGTGAGGCAGGACCTGCCCTTCCTAAATCCATGCTGGCTGAGCCTGATCCCTTGGCCATCCTGGAAGTGCTGTGTGATTGCACTCAGGATGACCTGTTCCACAATTTTGCCTGGCACTGAGGTCAGGCCGACAGGCCTATAATTCCCTGGCTCATCCTACCGGCCCTTCTTGTGGATGGGCACTACGCTGGCCAGCTTCCAGTTTTCTAGGACCTCTCCAGTGAGCCAGGACTGATGAAAAATGATGGAGAGTAGCTTGGCCAGCTTATCTTCCAGCTCTCTCAGCATTGTAGGATGGATCCCCTCTGGTCCCATGGACTTGTGGGGATCCAGGCGGCTGAGGAGAGTTCCAAATACCTGCTTATGGAACATAAGGAAACTTTGCAGCTCCCTGGCTCCTTCTGCTAGCTCTGCAGGCCAGCTGTCTGGAAGATGTTCTGTCCTGCTAGCAAAAATAGAGACAAAGAAGGTGTTAAGTACCTCTACCTTTTCCTCATTCTTTGATACAACATTTCCCTCCATGTCCATCAAGGAATGGAAGTTGTTCTTGCTCTTCCTCTTGCTATTAATGTATTTATAGAAGGACTTTTTGTTGTCCTTCACAGCAGAGGCCAGCCTAAGCTCCAAATGTGCTTTTGCCTCCCTAATTTTCTTTCTACATGATCTAGCAACATCCTTAAATATTCTGTGGGTTGCCTCACCTTTCTTCCAAAGATGATACACCCTCTTTTTTTCCCTTAGTTCTATTAAAAGTTCATTACCCATCCAGGCTGGCCGTCTGCCAGCGGCTCATCTTCCGTCACATTGGCACAGCCTGTCCCTGAGCCTTTAACAGCTCTTCCTTGAAGTAGGTTCAGCTCTCCTGAATCCCTTTATTAAGGGCTTTATCTCAAGGAACCCTCTGAATCAGTTCCTTGAGTAACCTGAAGTCTGTCCTCTGTAAGTCCAGAGTGGAGGTCTTCTTGATACCCCTCTGAGCTTGACTGAATACCATAAATTCAATAATCTTGTGATCACTGGCCCCTGAACACCCTCCAACCACCACATCACCCACCAGCCCTTCCCTATTGGTGAAGGGGAGGTCAAGCATAGCTTTACCCCTGGTAAGCTCGCTCAGCACCTGGGATAAGAAGCTGTCCTCCATGCACTCTAAGAACCTCCTAGACTGTCTCCTCTCTGCTGTGTTGAGATCCCAGCAGATGTCAGGCAGGTTGAAGTCGCCCATGAGAACAAGGTAGGTGATCTTGAGACACCTTTAAGCTGCCTATAGAATGCTTCATCAACATCTTCCTCCTGGTTGGGTGGTCTATAACAGACTCCAACCAGGATGTCTGCCCTGCTGGTCTCCCCTCTAATTCTTACCTACAAACACTCAACTCGATCGTCCCTGATCTCCATCTCAGTGGCATCTATTGCCTCCCTGATGTACAGGGCCACCCCTCCACCCCTTCTTCCTTGCCTGTCTCTCCTGAAGAGCCTATAGCCATCAATTGCAGTGCTCCAGTCATGTGAGTCATCCCACCACGTCTCTGTGATGGTAACTACATCATAACTTTCCTGCTGCAACAAGGCTTCCAGCTCTTCTTGTTTGTTACCCATGCTTCATGCATTGGTGTACATGCACTGTAGCTGGGTTGCTGTTTTGACCTTTGACTCTATCTTATCAACCCCAGACTCCTGCCTGAGGGGCCTAGTTTCAGCCCCTTCCCCCTTGTGGAAGACGACAAGTTTGTCTCTCTTAATGTAAATCAACAAAGATAAAGTGAATCCTGTCTAGCAATCCTGGATGCAAATCAGCTTGTGATTGCATCGTGATAACACCGGACTACAACAATGGACCTAAGGACCCAGCCATCAGGCTTTCTGGGCAGGGTGGTTTCCGCCCAAAAGACTTGAGCAACTACTGGTTTGTAGAGAGAAACAGAGGAGAGAAACAGAGGAGAAAAACGGGGAGAAAAACGGAGATGAAGGAAAACACAGGAGACGGGCCAGGCCGCTGAGAAGAGAAAGCCGGGACGATGCTGCTCCGGAGAAAAGAAGCTGCCCGGAGGACCACAACTCCAGCCAAATCCTCAGCACCCCTTCTCTACAGACCCAGGCTGCCCAGAGGAGCCTCAGCACTGTTCCTGTATCAACCCAACATCTCCCCAGAGGACCACAGCTATTCTCCAACAAAAGCCTCACCAGCGTTTCTCTACAAACCCAACATCTCCTGCAGCACCTTGCCTCCACAGACTTTAACTGTCTTGGGGGGGATGAGGGGTGTGGTAATATAATTCCTTTCCTCTTCTCCCTCTATCTATCTCTCGTCTCTCCCTCTTTATTTTCTCCCTCTTCCTTTCTTATGTCCACTTTATGTAATAAATAGTCTAGCTGTTGATACTTTGGCCTCGTTTGTGCCTTTAATTTCACAACACGGGAATATTTAAAAGAACTGTGTCTCCGGACTGAGACATCTAATGTCTCTGGACCGTGACACCCCTTCAAAACTAGTTTAAAGCCCTGTCAATGAGACCTGCCAATTCCCTTCCCAGAATCTTTTTACCTTTGGGGGACAGGCCATTCTCGTATACTGTGACCTTTCCCCTCCTCTGGATACACTTGTTCCTGACTACCTGGGCATGCTGCACACCCATATTTATCCAGCTATCCGCCAGCACCTGCAGATCCTTTTCTACTGGGCTACTTTCCAGCCACTCTTCCCCAAGTCTGTAGTGTTGCATGGGCTTGTTGTGACCAAAGTGCAGGATCTGGCACTTTGTCGTGTTCAATCCCATCCCACTGGCCTCAGCCCATTGATCTAGCATGATATATATGGAATGGAATCCCTTGTTAGTAAGATTCTGGTTAACTGAACTGTTCACTCCTCCCTGCAGATGTGATCTCCTACTTTCTGCCCTTTGGGCACAGTAGACAGCTTTTAGAAATTACTTCGGTCTGCATACCAGCCTTTGGTGGTAATCCTAAACAGCAGCATTATCACTACGAGAAGCACACACTGTCTGTGAAAACATGTTGACTTCAGAAAATGCAGTATCCTAGAAGAGATTGAGCTGCAAAATAAAAACTCTGAACATAATTATGTTTTGTTCTAACACAAATCAGGACATTTAAATACAGTACAAGACCTGCTATTTTGCTCTGAGTAGACCAGTATGTAGAGTGACTGTGTTTCTATAAGCTGTGCAGGAACTGTGGAACAGCTGGCTGACTAAATGTCACATTTATGCCCATTATAATTGGTTTACATAGAATTAGCCAGATTGGTGCACTAAAAAAATCTTTTTCAGTAACAGCCTCTTTTTAGCCTCTCTTTTTTATTTTAGTATCATTCTTAATGAGCTTTAGGTTGAACAGCTATCTTATGCTTCTAATAGTGCCTATAGGAGGTGCTTCTTCAGTTCTTTCAATGCATCTCAGCTGCCTGAAGTCTGAAGTTGTTTCTCACATTCCAGTAACACACCTCAGGTTCAGAGGACAGACAGAACCACCATATAGAGATATCTAACTCTTAAAACCATTCCTGATGCCTAGCCAGAGTTTGAAGGCACAGTATTTTGTCTTTTTGTATATTGCTGTTCCTTTTCTTATTGTTTGTTGGAGTTTTTTTTCCCCTTAAAAACCTCTTTTCTCACTGATTACTTGTCTAGTGATCTCCAGCACTTCATTTCTTACATTTTTCTGTGGTGACTCTTCCTTATCTCTGTGGGTCTCGTCATTTTTTACTTTGGTCAGGTTGATGCATCCTTATCTTTGGGAAACCATTTTCCTTTTAATCTCTTTTGATCTTTCTCTTCTGTATATTGGACTGTCATTTTCTGTGCTTTTGCCCTTCTATTTGTGTATATATTTGTGTGTTGGTGACTAGCGTATGATATTTTTTGATTCCTATAGAAAGATTTCTTCTGTGTTCAGTCTTAAAAAACAAGCAAACAAACAAAGTTCCTGTGTTATTTTTGTTCTGCTGTTTTTCTCTGTATACACCATCTTGCCAGATCTTAGCAATTTATATTCCTTCTGAGTAATCTTGTTACACTTTCTTTTTTTGACTTTCTGGCTTCTTCATTACTGTTTTCTTACAAACCATCTTCACTTCTAGTCCTGCTCTTACAAAAAAAAAAACAGCACATATAGACACAAACATTTTCTTTACTGTACACTGTATGAATAGCAGGCATGAAGGAAAATACTTTCTTGGGCTCAGTTCTGCACTCTTCAGGCTTTGGAATGTAATTTGGTGATCAAATATGCTGCAAAGAAAAGCAACACACATACATTTTTGTGATGACTCACCTGAAACTAAGACTTCTTTCTGCTGCTTTGGAAGTGAACGATGCTCACATAAGACAGTTGAAGAGATGGCATAAGTGATCAGTGGGAAAAATGAAAACAATGTTTGGCATGTCCCAGTCTTTATTTAGACAGCTTATCAGCAATAAATAATGAAGTAGATAACACTGCTGTACTTTCATTTTTCTGATGAAGTTACCAGTAAGAAGCAGTGATGATGATGGATGATGATGGCTTTTGTGGTGGAGTGACAGGCTGTGCACTCTCCTTCCTTCCTTCCTTCCTTCCTTCCTTCCTTCCTTCCTTCCTTCCTTCCGTCCTTCCGTCCTTCCGTCCTTCCTTCCGTCCTTCCTTCCTTCCCTCCCTCCCTCCCTCCCTTTCTTTCCTTCCTTCCTTTCCTTCCTTCCTTCCTTCCTTCCTTCCTTCCTTCCTTCCTTCCTTCCTTCCTTCCTTCCGTCCGTCCGTCCGTCCTTCCGTCCTTCCTTCCTTTTATTTATTTAGTTATTTGTTTTGGTACATCTTCACAGTAATAGGATGAACCATTCCAATTTTCTTGGATATTTTTTTTCCCAAATAAAGAATTCTGAAGGAAACTTCATGTGTTCATTGCACCTTAATTTTATTTCTAAGTGAAGCAGTATTTAGAAATTTGATTTGCTTTTCTATTCTGACCAAAGAACTGTCACATATCTTCAGTTCACATGAACTTCCTGTAAGGAACTTCATAGTCTGATATAATAAAAAGGTTGTAACTTCAGCTTTAAAATTGTTACAGTCTGGTGTTCAGTCTGGTTTTTTTATATTTATGTTACTAAAAAAAAACAAAAAAAGGATTTTATGAGAGTTTTTTCAAGTTCATATATGTGTTTAATTGTTTTTCTAGTCTGCATCAAGGTGTATTTTTCTAGTTACATTACTGAATCATCTTCTATTGATGCAGAAAATTTTAAGAGCCATAGACATTGAATAAATCCTTTTAAATCCCTTTAAATGCTTTTTGGTTAGTTGGGTTTTGGTTTGTTAGTTGGGTTTTTTTGTTTGCTTTTTGATTATTTATATTCAGTGGTGCTTTTTCGTTGATTTTGGTGTATTTTGGGGGTTTTTTGGTTGTGGTTTTGTTGCCTGTCGTAGGCGTGGCGACCTGGTTCAGGAACGGCACGGCAGCCAACCCCAGGCCGCTTGGTCCATTGGCTTGCGGACACCAATGTGGTGGATGGCAAATGACATTTATTAGTGAATGACACAGCACTATATAACTGAGGTTAACGTCACTTCCGTCTGCTTGCACCGTAAACTAAATGCTATTGGCTATCAGGAGAGGGGCCTTATCTTCCCATACAATGCAAGATCTTCCGGACGCTGGGTCCTGGCTACCTACAATTCCCCCCTCCCTATGCATAACCAAATTAGCTAAAATATAACAATCCTGAGAAATATAACAATTTTGAAAGTATACATCATAAACTTGAATAAAAAGTGTAAGGCACAGTGAACAGGTGGAAATTAGGGAGATAAGAACAGGGTGTAACTTGAGGTAACTGAGGATAACTGGGGATAACACTGAGTAAATACATTCTTAAAGCAGTTGCTGGTGTTCTACCAACATAATGTAAACATTCTTTAGATGGCTCAAGGCATCATAGCCCCGCTCTGTGAAGGCTATTTTGCCATTCTCTGGATTCTGCCAGTGCGGAACTCCCAGGCTTGCACAGGACACTTGCCAGCTTGTCATCTTCTTTTGCCACTGGAGTATATGGGTCACAGGGGTGTCCGATGGTCCGGTCCTGTGAACAGAAACTCATGGTTTTCATTAGTTTTATTCTGAAGATGGTTGGACAATTTCCAAGTCAGTTTAATTGGTGGAAGTGGGTGTGTGGCAGTGGCCCTTAGAATCAATTTGTCACCCTGGCTTTTAATAGGGCTAGAGCATCCCTTCCCAACAGAGGTGGGACTCCTGACATGACATATGGAAAAAGGGTGATGGTTTTCTCCGGTCCCATTTCACTGTGAATTGTAATTGCTACCAATTGAGTGCTCTTCTGAGCTCGGGTCAATCCCCCAACTCCACCCACCATGGGGGCATCTTCCAATTTCCAGCGTGGGGGCCAGTTTGTCTCAGGAATAACTGTAACACCTGCTCCAGTGTCAATCAAGTGGGGGACATTAATGGTGGTGTCATTGGGGACATTATAGAGATAACAGATCCCCCACACCACTGGCAGGTTGTCACACTTTACTGCCAGGGCCACCCTAAGGTCTCGCCCCCAAGGGGTGGTCCTTGCTGTCCTTGAGATAGAGGCAGATTCGGTTGGACCATCAGTTGGGCCATAAAGTTGGTCGCTTCTTGAGGGGGCAGCGAGTTTGGGATTGCTTCGCCCCATACATTAGCTATGTATGTTGGCATACATTAGCTATTGCCGTGCAAACAGCCACCTGAACTGGGGCCAGATGCTCTTCATTCACGACATGCTTAATCATGTCTGCAAGACTTGACCCCGCTGGCAGTGATCATAGAATATCTTTGGTTTTTGAATTACATTGTTGACGTAAGCAGTCTGCAAGGACCGGGCCTTTTCCTTCTGCAGGCAGGGTCGAGGAGTCGACTGCTGCTTGGAGGTGATCCACAAATTGCGTAAAGCTCTCACTTTCATTTTGCTTTATTGTGGACCATGGTGATGGCTGGGCAATAACTCTGGAGGCTGTGCAAATGGCCTCTCTAGCTGCACGAGTAGATCAGGCTGGATGTGAAGAGGAGGTTCTTCACCATGAGAGTGGTGAGACCCTGGAATGGGTTGTCCAGGGAGGTGGTCGAGGCCCCGTCCCTGGGGGTGTTTAAGAGCAGGCTGGATGAGGCTCTGGCCAGCCTGATCTAGTGTGGGATGTCCCTGCCCATGGCAGGGGGGTTGGAACTAGATGATCCTTGTGGTCCCTTCCAACCCTGAATGAAACTATGAAACTATGAAACTATGTCATAACTTCATGGGCCCGCAGGCCTTGGGCCTGTGCCTGGGGGGTAATCATTGTTGGGTCTGTACCCATTAGCCGCTGCAGGCTGGAGCCGTGGAGTGGGTGATCTGCCCCAGTTGCCTTGCACAGTTGTCCTCCCATTCTTGTTTAAACACAATCATCCCTGCCCCGTCAAAAATCAATCTGCAGGTTTGCTTTATATTGAACGGGAACATGTCATCTCCCCCGAAAACCCCATCTATGAGCGTGGAGACCATGGCAGAATTAAGCCCTTTGTCTGCAATTGCTTTCACAATCGCTTGCACGTCCTTAGGATTTATTGGTGAATGGACCCTTTGTCCCCCGTCCGTCACCCCAACCGGGAACGCTAGCATGGCTGATGGGGCCCAATCAGCACATGCAATCTTTATTTTCCTCCAATCTGTGAGAGGAATTTTTCCCCCTCGTGGTCCCTCTTTATAGTGGATGGGGATACTTTGGCTTTTGACTCCGTCTGCCCTCACCTCCTCCTCCTCTGAGTTTGAATCAGTTGCGAGCCACTCGGCCTGGCTAGTGTCTGACCCAGAGTCAGAACTCGACTGACCGGCTGCTTTTGGATTCCAGTACTTTTTTGTTGGGCCCTGGCCCCACTCACTTCCCCTGCGGGTGGGCTGTTCCCTCCTTCTTGGCTCACTTCGCCTTCTGCTCGGTGGGGTGTTTGCCCTATGAAGGTGTTTTTCCACATGGTCGCTTTGATTGGCTTTCCACCCCTCGTTCACGCTCCGGCCCTGCCCACTTCCCTTATGGGCGGGCTGCTCCTTCCTGCTTGGCTCGCCCCCACCACCTTTCTTCTCATTCTCCTCCCCTTCCCATTTGTGTGCGCTTATTGATTGTAGCGCCTCCTCCCCATTCCTGCCGGGGGCATGCTCGCCCCGCCCTTCCCCTTTTCGTTTGGCACCATCTTGGGGCACATATGGTGGAGGTCTAGCCCAGACATCCTCAAACTCCGATTTCCCCGCGGCACCCAGGCCTCCTCAGCTAACTCACCCCAGAAGGATTTGGCTTGATTCTGTCCCTCTGCGAGCGGGTGGGGGTTCGGGGATTCGGGGGGCGTATCGCCCTCCCGCAATTCCTCAGGCTCGGCAGAATTGCCGTGATCTGGGGGGAGCGAAGTCCGCATGGCTGCCCCGACTCCCCGCCTCGGGATGGCCGACAAACAGTCTCCTATCGCCCTCCAGATCCCCCTCTCCTGCCTGGCCTCCTGCAGAGTCCGCACGACTTTCCCCCACGACCTAAGATCCTTCCCACAGCCTGAGGACATCGTCTCTTTGGCTAGCGCTTCAGTGCATCTACTCCACATTTCTGGGTGGAGAATGTCCACCGGCTAGTTTATGACCCCCCATCTGTAACAGCCTCGCAACTGCGAGAATAAAATCTTCGGGTTCACTATCAATACCCCACTGCCTATGTAACTGCGACACGACCTTCACAAGGGCTTCCATCCTCCTTGTTGGTCTGGGAGCGTCCTCCCTGCCGGGCTGGTCCAGCCACTCCGGACGCCATTCACCTGATTCCAGGCGAATTCCCGGGTTTCGGCACCACTTGTTGCGTGTCGTAGGCACGGCGACCTGGTTCAGGAATGGCACGGCAGCCAACCCCAGGCCGCTCGGTCCATTGGCTTGCGGACACCAACGTGGTGGATGGCAAATGACATTTATTAGTGAACGACGCAGCACTATATAACTGAGATTTACGTCACTTCCGTCTGCTTGCACTGTAAACTAAATGCTATTGGCTATCAGGAGAGGGGCCTTATCTTCCCATACAACGCGAGATCTTCCAGCTGCTGGGTCCTAGCTACCTACAGGTTTGTTTTTTGTTTTTTTTTTTAGTAGGTTGGGTTTCTTTTTGTTAGTGTATTTGTTTGGGGTTCTTTTTGTTTGTTGTTTTTGTTCCTTTGGAAATATCCTGGTATCTTCTCTTGATCATTAGGGGGGAAATTGTGCTTTACCTTCTTGTTTCGATGGGCACTACCAAACTCTTCTAAAAGATAACAGAAGTCATGCTTTTGTTTTCACTTGAGGCCCATATAATCTCAAAAAGTCAGCCACAAAGATGAAAAAATATTCTACAGGGGCTGTGCAAGTGGATAAATTTGGAGCTATCTAATCACAGTGACAAAAAAATAGGTTACCTCAGCCTAAAACATCAGATGATTAGCTCTTCCTTTCTCTTGCACTCCTTCTTTTGACTACAGATTATCCTGGATATATAAATGCTGGGCAAGGAATAATATTTACATCTTTCTGCAGCTTTGTAACTGTGACATACTTTCTAATTAAACAGTAACAACTGTAGCCTGTGGCATTTTCTGAGATTAATGAGTGGCTGGAAAACTCCGTGGCCTAAGGCAAATTAGTCCCTCATTAATTAATCATAAAAAGCTTGCTCTGGGCTTTGGTTATAATCTATTTGGTCTCAAAATCAAATGAAAAGGGTTAGTTTTCTTTTTCTATGGTGCTATCTCTTCCACCCAAACTACTAGGAGCTTCAATTAAATCTGGCATTCATTATTGATGTAATGTACTATAAACTCTACTGAATTTATACATGGTGCATATTATTTTTCAGAAAACATAGGTCTTTTGAATTCTTTTTCCACTAGAAGGGTTTTTTTTATTTTTTTTTTGTCTGGAATCTACAGCATATCAGAGGAATTTTCTATATTTTCTCTACATTTCTGCTTTCATCAGTGTTCTTTTCCAAGATTTTCCATGCTTTCATGTATTTCAAAAACATTCACATATTCCCATATTTCAAAAACATTCCAGAATATTTGTACTTTGTGTGAGAGTCTAATAAGTTTGTCTCTCTCTATGTAAGTCAACAAAGATAAAGTGATAGCAGAGCCACTGGAAAGAAGGTGGAAAGAATCCTGTCCACCAATCCTGGATGCAAATCAGCTTGTGATTGCATCGTGATAACATGGGACTACAACAATGGACCCAAGGACCCAGCCATCACACCTTTAGGGCAAGATAATCTCCACCTGTTTCCTGAACCTTGTCTGGATGGAGATTTCCCCCCCCCTCCAGCCAGGTTCTTGCCTAAACACACAGATTTCCTGCCACTGGAATACTAAAAACTGTATAAAAGACTTGAGCAACTACTGGTTTGTAGAGAGAAACAGAAGAGAGAAACAGAGAGAGAAACAGAGGAGAGAAACAGAGGAGAAAAATGGGGAGAAAAACGGAGATGAAGGAAAACACAGGAGACGGGCCAGGCCGCTGAGAAGAGAAAGCCAGGACGATGCTGCTCCGGAGAAAAGAAGCTGCCCGGAGGACCACAGCTCCAGCCAAATCCTCAGCACCCCTTCTCTACAGACCCAGGCTGCCCAGAGGAGCCTCAGCACTGTTCCTGTATCAACCCAACATCTCCCCAGAGGACCACAGCTGTTCTCCAGCAAAAGCCTCACCAGCGTTTCTCTCTACAAACCCAACATCTGCAGCACCTTACCTCCACAGACTTTAACTGTCTTGGGGGATGATGGGGTGTGGTAATATAATTCCTTTCCTCTTCTCCCTCTATCTATCTCTCGTCTCTCCCTCTTTATTTTCTCCCTCTCCCTTTCTTATGTCCACTTTCTCTATGTAATAAATAGTCTAGCTGTTGATACTTTGGCCTCGTTTGTGCCTTTAATTTCACAACACGGGAATATTTAAAAGAACTGTGTCTCGGACCGAGACATCTAATGTCTCCGGACCGTGACATTTAACTGGCGTAGTCGGCAGGATTCCCGTGCAGTGAAAAGTATCACAGCAAAATTATTCCATTTCTGAGAACCCCGAAATGTGTGTGTGTGCCTGAGACGTACTTTTAGTACGAAGCGAGAGTGGAGTCCAGATTCGCGTTTCCACTCGCCCGCGAGGGAAGTGGCCGGAGAAGGACGAAGCGAAATTTTCAGAGAGACTGTGTGGGAGTTCTCAAAAGGTTTAAATGTGTGTGCTTTCTCGGGGAAGATTATCTGGGGTACAACTGTTGGTTTTATAGTGTGACCTCCTCGAGAATCCTCTGTACCCTGCTTTAAATGTGTGTGCTTTCCCGGGGAAGATTATCTGGGGTACAACTGTTGACTGTATAGTGTGACCTCCCCGAGAATTCTCAGTACCCTCTTTTAGGAAACCCAGTTTTGGTGATATTTGTAAAGTGTTTATCCTCTCGGGGAAAGTATGACTTCCTTGAGAAACCCAGGTTGGTGTTGTTTTTTCTTGTGTGTGACCTCTCCTGAGAAATCTATTGTGCATTTTTCCTGGAGAAGATTATTTTAGAGTAAGCCTTTTAAAAGTGTACGTTTTTCCCAGGGAAGATTTTGCTGGTACAAACAGTGTTTTGATGTGACTTCCCCGTGAAACTTAGTGCCCTATTAAGAAATGCTTTGTGAAACAAAAGAGATGGCCGGGAGTGAGCGGCTTTTTAGCCTTTTAGAAGTTCACGGTGCCCGCCCATCTGTACAGGTACTTGACTGGGCCCGTGGAAATTGGCATAATTTCCAGAGTGTGGCTGATAGAATTGTGGCCCTGCAGAAAGATGCAAGAGCAAAAGCCGGGAAAGGCAAAGGTTTTATTTGTGCGGTTTTAGGTGCCTGTTTAGCCGCCTCAGTGAAGGAGAAAGAGGAATGGCATGAACAGGAGAATAAAACTATTTCCTCTTTGCAGGACTTAGTTTCGTCACTGCAAAGCCACGTTGCCACTTTGAAAGACGTAGTGGCAGATCTTAAAATTCAATTGGAAAAGGAGAGGAGGCAAAATTCGTATTTGGACTCAAAAGAGGGTGTGAATTACTTGGAGTCTGCTCCTATGTGCCCTCGGGCAGAATTGACAGCGGCTAAGGAAGCTGCTGCGCATATCAGACCTCTCATTAAATATGAAGTTTTATATGAGGATGGGGAGGTTACCCCCACTATCACAACCAAAGAAACGCCTTTCTCCTACACTGAATTAGCCAAAATTCGTGCAGAATTTGCACGCTCTGCTGAGGAATCTGAGGTGGAATATGTCTGGCGAGTTTCAAAAAATGGAGGTGATCAGATTCTGTTAACAGAAGCTGAAGCCATGGGCTATTGGGGTGATAATGTTTTTCTAACTACAAAAACCAGAAGTGGACCCCTAAGCCTTACTCAGAGGGCTGCCTATTGGCCAGGGGGGTTTGATCCAAAGGAGAGGGGTGAACCCCTAACTCTGCAGGGAGGGATGAATCAGATAATGGAGAATGTGCAAAAGGCTGCATGCCTGCAGATGATTTATGAAAGGGAACTAAAACATCAGTTTGAATCTCCCCTTTCTGTCCTGGTGGATGCAAACAGAATGACTCCTTTGATCAGGGTCTCCTGACTTGCTTAAAATAAGAGGTATCCAGCTTCAAAAAGAAATAGCTAATACCCACTTTCTTCCAGGACATGGCAAGACGTGGAGAGGGAGTTATTAGATTATGCTAGGCAGTATAATATACCTGAGGAAATTAAAAACCTCAAACTAGAGGCTTGAGACATGTGAAAATGATGCACCCACCAAGCCCCCAGGGCCAGATGCGCCGTATTCTAGTAGGCACCTGGCTAGGGGCAGGGAACACTTGAATACCCGGCAATATTGGTGGGGGATGGGTCGGAAGAAAGGTATTCCAAAAGAAGTGGTTGATGGGGTAGCCACGAGGCAACTACAAATCATTGTGCAATGTTGGCCCGAGCCTAAAAAGAGGACTGAGGTCACTGCTCCCCTCTTGGTGGGACCATTTGGTGAGGGGGAGGGGTATGGCCCCCAGGGCAACCAAGGGCTTCACTTCCCAGTGGTGAATTGGGGGTGAAGCATGAATCAGAGATCACCAAAAATTGTACTTGGTTTGGAAAAAGGCTTTTGTGTTTAGCTTGGCTTTGAGAGAACCTGAAACAATCAACGATACTTACAGGCCCATTCAAAGTAATTATCACCTGAGAGGTGGCTCTGAATGGTAACCTGGAAATACCAGTTTTGTATGTTTCAAGGTTGTGTTTCTTATTTAAGTTCTAATGCTAAATTTAAGTTCTAACGCTGAAGACTACCTGATGTATTGTCAGAAGGACTTGTCTTGCTACAATATGGAAGACTTCTCAAGTTTTGCATCACAGAAGACATCTCTTCAAGGACTGTACTTTTCATAACCCCGCAGACATTCAGATCTGGACGGAAGCTCTCACTTCAATTCCAAACTGAAGGACTGACGGGGTGAGGGGGGTATGGGTTTGTTTGTTCTCCTGGCTTCCAGGAGGAACAAGGATGCTTTCACCTTGTGTAATTACCTGGTTTAATTTTGTTATAATTGTCAATCTTTTATAAATCCCTGTTGCATACAGTGATTCAACATGTAGTGTCAATATGCAGTTTGTGTCTAATGACAATGTAAAACAGATTCGTGCCATTAGGCGATCAAAATGTATTGTAAAATTGTTTAAAAATTCTCTCCTTTCCTTTTCTTTCTTTTCTTTTCTTTCTCTCTCACTTTTATCTTTGATTGACGGGTGGTGTGGAAGACGACAAGTTTGTCTCTCTTAATGTAAATCAACAAAGATAAAGTGAATCCTGTCTAGCAATCCTGGATGCAAATCAGCTTGTGATTGCATCGTGATAACACCGGACTACAACAATGGACCTAAGGACCCAGCCATCAGGCTTTCTGGGCAGGGTGGTTTCCGCCCAAGAGACTTGAGCAACTACTGGTTTGTAGAGAGAAACAGAGAGAGAAACAGAGGAGAGAAACAGAGGAGAAAAACGGGGAGAAAAACGGAGATGAAGAAAAACACAGGAGACGGGCCAGGCCGCTGAGAAGAGAAAAGCCGGGACGATGCTGCTCCGGAGAAAAGAAGCTGCCCGGAGGACCACAGCTCCAGCCAAATCCTCAGCACCCCTTCTCTACAGACCCAGGCTGCCCAGAGGAGCCTCAGCACTGTTCCTGTATCAACCCAACATCTCCCCAGAGGACCACAGCTGTTCTCCAGCAAAAGCCTCACCAGCGTTTCTCTCTACAAACCCAACATCTGCAGCACCTTGCCTCCACAGACTTTAACTGTCTTGGGGGGGGGGGATGAGGGGTGTGGTAATATAATTCCTTTCCTCTTCTCCCTCTATCTATCTCTCGTCTCTCCCTCTTTATTTTCTCCCTCTCCCTTTCTTATGTCCACTTTCTCTATGTAATAAATAGTCTAGCTGTTGATACTTTGGCCTCGTTTGTGCCTTTAATTTCACAACACGGGAATATTTAAAAGAACTGTGTCTCCGGACCGAGACATCTAATGTCTCCGGACCGTGACATTTAACTGGCGTAGTCGGCAGGATTCCCGTGCAGTGAAAAGTATCACAGCAAAATTATTCCATTTCTGAGAACCCCGAAATGTGTGTGTGTGCCTGAGACGTACTTTTAGTACGGGCGAGAGTGGAGTCCAGATTCGCGTTTCCACTCGCCCGCGAGGGAAGTGGCCGGAGAAGGACGAAGCGAAATTTTCAGAGAGACTGTGTGGGAGTTCTCAAAAGGTTTAAATGTGTGTGCTTTCTCGGGGAAGATTATCTGGGGTACAACTGTTGGTTTTATAGTGTGACCTCCTCGAGAATCCTCTGTACCCTGCTTTAAATGTGTGTGCTTTCCCGGGGAAGATTATCTGGGGTACAACTGTTGACTGTATAGTGTGACCTCCCCGAGAATTCTCAGTACCCTCTTTTAGGAAACCCAGTTTTGGTGATATTTGTAAAGTGTTTATCCTCTCGGGGAAAGTATGACTTCCTTGAGAAACCCAGGTTGGTGTTGTTTTTTCTTGTGTGTGACCTCTCCTGAGAAATCTATTGTGCATTTTTCCTGGAGAAGATTATTTTAGAGTAAGCCTTTTAAAAGTGTACGTTTTTCCCAGGGAAGATTTTGCTGGTACAAACAGTGTTTTGATGTGACTTCCCCGTGAAACTTAGTGCCCTATTAAGAAATGCTTTGTGAAACAAAAGAGATGGCCGGGAGTGAGCGGCTTTTTAGCCTTTTAGAAGTTCACGGTGCCCGCCCATCTGTACAGGTACTTGACTGGGCCCGTGGAAATTGGCATAATTTCCAGAGTGTGGCTGATAGAATTGTGGCCCTGCAGAAAGATGCAAGAGCAAAAGCCGGGAAAGGCAAAGGTTTTATTTGTGCGGTTTTAGGTGCCTGTTTAGCCGCCTCAGTGAAGGAGAAAGAGGAATGGCATGAACAGGAGAATAAAACTATTTCCTCTTTGCAGGACTTAGTTTCGTCACTGCAAAGCCACGTTGCCACTTTGAAAGACGTAGTGGCAGATCTTAAAATTCAATTGGAAAAGGAGAGGAGGCAAAATTCGTATTTGGACTCAAAAGAGGGTGTGAATTACTTGGAGTCTGCTCCTATGTGCCCTCGGGCAGAATTGACAGCGGCTAAGGAAGCTGCTGCGCATATCAGACCTCTCATTAAATATGAAGTTTTATATGAGGATGGGGAGGTTACCCCACTATCACAACCAAAGAAACGCCTTTCTCCTACACTGAATTAGCCAAAATTCGTGCAGAATTTGCACGCTCTGCTGAGGAATCTGAGGTGGAATATGTCTGGCGAGTTTCAAAAAATGGAGGTGATCAGATTCTGTTAACAGAAGCTGAAGCCATGGGCTATTGGGGTGATAATGTTTTTCTAACTACAAAACCAGAAGTGGACCCCTAAGCCTTACTCAGAGGGCTGCCTATTGGCCAGGGGGTTTGATCCAAAGGAGAGGTGAACCCCTAACTCTGCAGGGAGGGATGAATCAGATAATGGAGAATGTGCAAAAGGCTGCATGCCTGCAGATGATTTATGAAAGGGAACTAAAACATCAGTTTGAATCTCCCTTTCTGTCCTGGTGGATGCAAACAGAATGACTCCTTTGATCAGGGTCTCCTGACTTGCTTAAAATAAGAGGTATCCAGCTTCAAAAAGAAATAGCTAATACCCCACTTTCTTCCAGGACATGGCAAGACGTGGAGAGGGAGTTATTAGATTATGCTAGGCAGTATAATATACCTGAGGAAATTAAAAAACCTCAAACTAGAGGCTTGAGACATGTGAAAATGATGCACCCACCAAGCCCCCAGGGCCAGATGCGCCGTATTCCTAGTAGGCACCTGGCTAGGGGCAGGGAACACTTGAATACCCGGCAATATTGGTGGGGGATGGGTCGGAAGAAAGGTATTCCAAAAGAAGTGGTTGATGGGGTAGCCACGAGGCAACTACAAATCATTGTGCAATGTTGGCCCGAGCCTAAAAAGAGGACTGAGGTCACTGCTCCCCTCTTGGTGGGACCATTTGGTGAGGGGAGGGGTATGGCCCCCAGGGCAACCAAGGGCTTCACTTCCCAGTGGTGAATTGGGGGGTGAAGCATGAATCAGGAGATCACCAAAAAATTGTACTTGGTTTGGAAAAAGGCTTTTGTGTTTAGCTTGGCTTTGAGAGAACCTGAAACAATCAACGATACTTACAGGCCCATTCAAAGTAATTATCACCTGAGAGGGTGGCTCTGAATGGTAACCTGGAAATACCAGTTTTGTATGTTTCAAGGTTGTGTTTCTTATTTAAGTTCTAATGCTAAATTTAAGTTCTAACGCTGAAGACTACCTGATGTATTGTCAGAAGGACTTGTCTTGCTACAATATGGAAGACTTCTCAAGTTTTGCATCACAGAAGACATCTCTTCAAGGACTGTACTTTTCATAACCCCGCAGACATTCAGATCTGGACGGAAGCTCTCACTTCAATTCCAAACTGAAGGACTGACGGGGTGAGGGGGGTATGGGTTTGTTTGTTCTCCTGGCTTCCAGGAGGAACAAGGATGCTTTCACCTTGTGTAATTACCTGGTTTAATTTTGTTATAATTGTCAATCTTTTATAAATCCCTGTTGCATACAGTGATTCAACATGTAGTGTCCAATATGCAGTTTGTGTCTAATGACAATGTAAAACAGATTCGTGCCATTAGGCGATCAAAATGTATTGTAAAAATTGTTTAAAAATTCTCTCCTTTCCTTTTCTTTCTTTTCTTTTCTTTCTCTCTCACTTTTATCTTTGATTGACGGGGTGGTGTGGAAGACGACAAGTTTGTCTCTCTTAATGTAAATCAACAAAGATAAAGTGAATCCTGTCTAGCAATCCTGGATGCAAATCAGCTTGTGATTGCATCGTGATAACACCGGACTACAACAATGGACCTAAGGACCCAGCCATCAGGCTTTCTGGGCAGGGTGGTTTCCGCCCAAGAGACTTGAGCAACTACTGGTTTGTAGAGAGAAACAGAGAGAGAAACAGAGGAGAGAAACAGAGGAGAAAAACGGGGAGAAAAACGGAGATGAAGAAAAACACAGGAGACGGGCCAGGCCGCTGAGAAGAGAAAGCCGGGACGATGCTGCTCCGGAGAAAAGAAGCTGCCCGGAGGACCACAGCTCCAGCCAAATCCTCAGCACCCCTTCTCTACAGACCCAGGCTGCCCAGAGGAGCCTCAGCACTGTTCCTGTATCAACCCAACATCTCCCCAGAGGACCACAGCTGTTCTCCAGCAAAAGCCTCACCAGCGTTTCTCTCTACAAACCCAACATCTGCAGCACCTTGCCTCCACAGACTTTAACTGTCTTGGGGGGGGATGAGGGGTGTGGTAATATAATTCCTTTCCTCTTCTATCTCTCGTCTCTCTCTCTCTCTCTCTCTTTTCTCCCTCTCCCTTCTTATGTCCACTTTATTTATGTAATAAATAGTCTAGCTGTTGATACTTTGGCCTCGTTTGTGCCTTTAATTTCACAACACGGGAATATTTAAAAGAACTGTGTCTCCGGACCGAGACATCTAATGTCTCCGGACCGTGACACTTTGCTAAGCTGTTTTCAAACCAAATTAATTTGCCTCCCAAATTTGTATTGATTTTAGTTAAACTCTGAAAAAGAAACAATAAAATAATATATATATAAAAACAAAAATCATATTGACCTGATAAAAGCTTAATGATTTTATTTGTGATATTTTTTTTGTCTCAGCCTTGTGCTGTGAGAGAAGAAACAAAACCATTGAAGTGTCTCAGATGTGTACATGAAACCTGACTGAAGTTGTCCTCATACAAAACAGCCCAGATGTAGAACATAAAATCACAGAACAGCCCAGGTTGGATGGCACATGGAAAGGTCACCTGGTCAAAACTTCTGTGGTAAAAGGATCATAGAGGACATTTTACAGCACCTTGAACAATCTTGTCTTGAAAACCTCCATTGTTGTGGACTCTACCACATCTCTGGGGAGGTTTCTCCAGTAAATGATTGTTCTCACTTTCTTATATCAACATGAAGAATATCCCAGAGCAAATTGTACCTGTTGCCCATAGTACTCTTCATGTGGCTCCTTCACTCTCTTTGTAGATGCCCTTTGAAGAATAGAATAGAATAGAACAGAATAGACCAGGTTGGAAGAGATCTTCAAGATCATCGTGTCCAACCTATCATCCACCACCACCTAATCAACTAAACCATGCAACCAAGCACCCCAATACTGTAATGATGTCCTCCTGAACCTCCTTTTTGCTGTGTAGAAGACTCTTTGGTCTTCCCTCATATGGCAAATTTTCCAGACCTTTGATGGTCTTGTGGCCTTTCTTTGGATCCTATCCAGTCTCTTTGCATCTTTCTTGACTTAAAAGGGTCAGGACTCATCACAGCACTCCATGTATGTGGTGCCTAACAACTGGTTTGAGTGGGATAATCATCTCTGTCCCTGAATTTGATTTCCCTTCCTTGCTGCAGTGTCACACTGCTCTCTTATATTCAGCTTGTGCTCCACAAGGACCTGCAGGTCATTCTCAGTGAGGCTGCTTTCCAGATACTTAGAGCCCACCCTCTACTGGGCTCTTGGGCTGTGCCATCCTTTGTACACGAGCTCACTGTTCTAGCCTCTCTAGGTGTCTCTGTGTGATATCTCACCTTTCTGACAAGTCCTCCTCACCAGCCAGTTTAATATTATTAATGTCATCTTTCAAACCATTCCATTGGCCATTATGGAATATTATTCTACTACAGATGTAAGACAATCTTTACATATGCCCTTTTAATTGAAATGCCAGACAGAAGAAGCTACTGTACTTGTTTTTCAGCATAAACTTTGTGGTGGATAGAAATTACTTTTTTTTTTTTTTTTAATTTGTTCCCAACAGAGTGGCAATAAGGTCAGTGATATTTCAGAAGCAAATACACTACATGCTTCAGAGAGAAAACTTGTGAGATGGGAAGAAATCTTTTGTCTCTATATGTTTTCAGCCTATAATTTCTCTCAAAATGCAATAAACATATATATATATATAAATATAATATTTTTTTTCTGATGATGATGACACATCTGTGTTAGAAATGGGACCCAATTCACAAGCAAATATTAATTGGTAAACCTCCTGATTACTCATGGTCCATCTTCACTCTAATGAGGCAACAAAAAATGGCCTGATGGAAACAGAAAAACAACTGAAATATCCATCTGAGCAAAAGAAAGGTGCTGATGTGACTATAAAATGCAATTTGACCATGGCTGATATTTTGTGGACTCAGTTGACTTTGAGGACAGTCTATGCAACTCTTCAATCAACAAAACAGAGGCTCTAAAAGAGATATTTCTCACTTTTCCAGCAAGTATTTGGCTCTATGCAAATTCTCTAGTACAATATGAAAAAAAACCCCTGGATTAAAATTCTCTCATATCAGAATATTAGAAGGTGATGCAGTTTCTAAATGGCTGAGGACAAGTGCAGAGGAAAAAGAACCCTGACATGCTAATGAAAAAATAGCAAATGAACTTGCAAAGTAAACAAGTGTACTGAGATAAGTCAGATGTCAAATCAAGTTAGGCAACATAAGATTAGTTTTTCTTGGTTTGTAATTTGCTCCATGACTCCTCATTTCCTAGATTCAGTGGATCAGATTGTCCCTCAGGAGATGCGTGCATGGCTGGAAATGAAGGCAGTGTATGAACTAATGATGCTAAAACAGAAACTTGTGTTGTTCCAGAAAACCCTGAGGCCAAGTGCAGAAATGCAGTTCAGGGAAAAAGAAAATCTCATAGCACTGTTTATCTGTACACGAACCTACTCTTCATGCCAGCAATCACAGGCAGCAGGTTCACAATGCTTTGCATATGATAACTACTAGATTTAAGGGCAAGAAAGTTAATGTCTTCATAATGAATGTAGCATTTTATTTAGCCTACAGACAAACAATTGATTGTCTTTGCTTCTGAATATACTCATCACCATGTACTCTTTATCTTGTGAACCTGTGAGTAGCTTAATGAAGTTGTATGACTGCTCACAATGCATAAAGAAAAATATATTCTTGATTCTTTAAAGGACCAGTGTAAAAAAAAAAAAAAAGACAAAAAAGGTATTTCAGGATGTTTTATAACAATCTTTAAAATCAGCTGACATTTTGATTTTCAAAGCACACATGACTTCTGTCTGCAAGAAGTATTTAGCAATCAAATCAATGCTCTTTTCCAAGATTTTCTATACTTTCATGTATTTCAAAACCATTCATATATTCCCATATTTCAAAACCATTCCAGAATATTTGTACTTTGCTAAGCTGTTTTCAAACCAAATTAATTTCACAGTATAACAGTATCACAGTATAACTTAGGTTGGAAAGGACCTTGAGGATCATCAAGTCCAACCTATCAACACAGACCCCATGACTAGACCATGGCACCAAGTGCCATGTCCAATCTCCTCTTGAACGCCTCCAGGGATGGAGACTCAACCACCTCCCTGGGCAGCCCATTCCAGTGACTAATGACTCGCTCGGTGAAGAACTTCCTCCTCACCTCGAGTCTAAACCTCCCCTGGTGCAGCTTGAGACTGTGTCCCCTTGTTCTGGTGCTGGTTGCCTGGGAGAAGAGACCAACCCCTTCCCGGCCACAACCACCCCTCAGGTAGTTGTAGAGGACAATGAGGTCACCCCTGAGCCTCCTCTTCTCCAGGCTAAACAATCCCAGCTCCCTCAGCCTCTCCTCATAGGGCTTGTGCTCAAGGCCTCTCACCAGCCTTGTTGCCCTTCTCTGGACACGTTCAAGTGTCTCAATGTCCGTCTTAAACTGAGGGGCCCAGAACTGGACACAGGACTCAAGGTGCGGCCTAACCAAAGCAGAGTACAGGGGCACAATGACTTCCCTGCTCCTGCTGGCCACACTATTTCTAATGCAGGCCAGGATGCCATTGGCCCTCTTGGCCACCTGGGCACACTGCTGGCTCATATTCAGGTGGCTGTCGATCAGTACTCCCAGGTTCCTCTCTGTTTGGGAGCTCTCCAGGCACTCCTACCCCACCTTGTAGCTCTGCATGGGATTGCCGTAGCCAAAGTGCAGCACTCGGCACTTGGACTTGTTGAATGCAATCCCGTTGGATTCTGCCCATCTGTCCAGTCGATTGAGGTCCCTCTGCAGAGCCTTTCCACCATCTAACTGACTAACATCTGCTCCTAACTTGGTGTCATCTGCAAACTTGCTGATGACTGACTCAATCCCCTCATCCAGATCATCAATGAAGATGTTAAAGAGGATGGGGCCCAGCACTGATCCCTGGGGGATGCCACTGATGACTGGCCACCAGCTGGATGTGACACCATTCACCACCACTCTCTGGGCTCGGTCCTCCAGCCAGTTCCTAACCCAGCACAAAGTGTATAGGTCCAAGCCACTAGCTGACAGCTTAGCCAGCAGTTTGCTGTGGGGGATGGTGTGAAAGGCGTTGCTGAAGTCCAGGTAGACCACATCCACAGGCCTCCCCACATCCACCAGGTGGGTCACCTGATCATAGAAGGAGATCAGATTGGTCAGGCAGGACCTGCCCTTCCTAAATCCATGTTGGCTGGACCTGAGCCCTTGGCCATTCTTCAGGTGCGCCGTTACTTCTGCTAGGATAATCTGCTCCATCACTTTCCCTGGCACTGAGGTCAGGCTGACTGGCCTGGAGTTTCCAGGTTCCTCCATCCGACCCTTCTTGTGGATGGGGACCACATTGGCCAGTTTCCAGTCACCTGGGAAGTCTCCAGTGAGCCAGGACTGGAGGAAAATGATGGAGAGCAGCTTGGTCAGTTCATCTGCCAGCTCTCTCAGCACCCTAGGATGGATCCCATCCAGTCCCATGGACTTGTGAGTGTCCAAGTGGCTCAGCAGGTCCCGAACTAATTCCTCATGGATTACTGGGGCACTACACTGCTCCCTGACCTCATCACCCCGCTCAGGAGGCCACTCGTCCTGAACTCCCGCCTTGCTGTTAAAAATTGAGGCAAAGAAGGTGTTCAGGACCTCAGCCTTTTCCTCGTCTTCAGTCACTGTGTTTCTCTCCAGGTCCAATAAGGAGTGTAGGTTCTTTCTGCTCTTCTTCTTATTGTTAATATATTTATAAAAATGCTTTTTATTGTCTTTGACAGAGGTGGCCAGCTTCAGTTCCAGCTGGGCCTTTGCCTCCCTAATTTTATTCCTACATAATCTAACAACTTCCTTGAACATAGCTTGAGAAGCCTTCTGCTCCTTCCAAAGGTGATACAGCCTCTTTTTCCCCTTAAATCCTCCAGGAGCTGCTTGCTCATCCTTGCCGGTCGCCTTCCCCAACAGCTCGCCTTTCGGCATGTGGGAACTGCCAGTTCCTGTGCCTTCAAGAGCTCCTGTTTGAAGTAGGTCCAACTCTCCTGGACCCCTTGATTCATGAGGGCTGGTACCCAGGGGACTTTACAAACAAGTTTCTTAAATAGGCTGAAGTTCGCCCTTCGGAAGTCCAAGGTGAAGGTTCTGTTGGTGGTCCTCCCTATCTCCCTGCATATTGAAAACTTCACTATCTCGTGGTCACTGCACCCTAGGCAGCCTCCCACGATCACGTCTCCCACCAGCCCTTCCCTATTGGAGAACAGCAGGTCAAGCAGAACCTGTCCCCTGGTAGGCTCGCTTAACAGCTGTGTCAGGAAGCAGTCCTCCATTCGCTCCAGGAATCTTCTGGACTGCCTCCTCCCTGCTGAATTAAGTTCCCAGCAGATATCTGGGAGGTTGAAGTCGCCAACAAGGACAAGATCTGATGATCTTGAGACAGCCTCCATTTGCTTGTAGAACTCATCAGCCTCCTCATCCTGGTTGGCCTGTCAGCCTGACCTCAGTGCCAGGCAAGATCATGGAACAGGTCATCCTGAGTGCATTAACACAGCACTTAGAGGATGGCCAAGGGATCAGGCTCAGCCAACATGGATTTAGGAAGGGCAGGTCCTGCCTGACCAACCTGATCTCCTTCTATGATCAGGTAATCCGCCTGGTGGATGTGGGGAGGCCTGTGGATGTAGTTTACCTGGACCTCAGCAAGGCCTTTGACACCGTCCCCCATAGCAAACTCCTGGCCAAGCTGTCAGCCCATGGCTTGGACAGCAGCACTCTGAGCTGGGTTAGGAACTGGCTGGATGGCCGAACCCAGAGAGTGGTGGTGAATGGTGTCACATCCGGCTGGCGGCCAGTCAGTAGTGGAGTCCCCCAGGGATCAGTGCTGGGCCCCATCCTCTTTAACATCTTTGTTGATGATCTGGATGAGGGCATTGAGTCTATCATCAGTAAATTTGCTGATGACACCAAGCTGGGAACAGGAGTTGATCTGCTAGAGGGTTGAGAGGCTTTGCAGAGAGACCTCGACAGGCTGGACAGATGGGCAGAGTCCAACGGCATGAGATTGAACACATCCAAGTGCTGGGTTCTGCACATTGGCCACAACAACCCCATGCAGTGCTACAGGCTGGGGTCAGAGTGGCTGGAGAGCAGCCAGGCAGAGAGGGACCTGGGAGTGCTGGTTGATGGTAGGCTGAACATGAGCCTGCAGTGTGCCCAGGCAGCCAAGAGGGCCAATGGCATCCTGGCCTGCATTAAGAACAGTGTGGCCAGCAGGAGCAGGGAGGTCATTCTGCCCCTGTACACTGCACTGGTTAGGCCACACCTCGAGACCTGTGTCCAGTTCTGGGCTCCTCAGTTTAGGAAGGAGGTTGACTTGCTGGAACGAGTCCAGAGAAGGGCAACGAAGTTAGTGAGGGGCTTGGAACACAAGCCCTATGAGGAGAGACTGAGGGAGCTGGGGCTGCTTAGCCTGGAGAGGAGGAGACTCAGGGGTGACCTCATTACTCTCTACAACTACCTGAAGGGGGGTTGTAAACAGGCAGAGGTTGGTCTCTTCTCCCAGGCAGCCAGCACCAGAACAAGAGGACACAGTCTCAGGCTGTGCCAGGGGAAGTTCAGGCTGGAGGTCAGGAGGAAGTTTTACATGGAGAGAGTGATTGCCCATTGGAATGGGCTGCCTGGGGAGGTGGTGGAGTCGCCGTCACTGGAGGTGTTCAGGAGGAGACTTGACAGGGTGCTTGGTTACATGGGTTAGTTGATTGGGTGGTGTTGGGTGATAGGTTGGACGTGATGATCTTGAAGGTCTCTTCCAACCTGGTTTATTGTATTGTATTGTATTATCTGTAACAGATTCCAGCCAGGATGTCAGATTTGTTAGGCTGCCCTCTGATTTTAACCCACAGGCTCTCAACTCTCTCATCTTCCACCTCAAGCTGTGTGGCAGAGAGTGACTCCCTAATATACAGAGCCACCCCTCCTCCTCTTCTCCTTCACCTGTCTCTCCTAAAGAGGCTGTAGCCCCCCAGTGTAGCACTCCAATCGTGGGTGTTGTCCCACCAAGTTTCTGAGATGGCGACTATATCATAGTCACCCTGATGGATCAGGACCTCCAGCTCCTCTTACTTATTGCCCAGGCTGCATGCATTGGTGTACATGCATCGCAGCTGGGTTCCTGACTTCTCAACTGACCCTACCTTGTGCCCTACTCTTTCCTCTGCAGAGGGACCAATTGCCTCACCCACCCCCTTCAGACCTAGTTTAAAGCCCTTCTAATGAGCCCTGCCAAATCCAGTGCCAGGATTCTCTTACCCCTTTGTCGTAGTTTGGGCTGGGTGCCGTCTGCTACAGGGGTGTTTCCTGTGTCCAGAAGTCCAGCCCGGTGGGTGGACACAGGAAATTAGGTTATTTCCTACCATGATCCCTTGCACCACTATAAGTTTCACGGCGGGGTCTGGCACTTCCTCTTTCCTTCCTCTCTGCCACCTGGTAACAGGGGGAGAGATCTCCCGGCCATGGGCCTGGCTAGGCCCAATGCCACGGGGATGGGCAGTCTCAGATCTGGCCAGCTGAGACTAGCCTAGCGGGGGAAGGAGGAGCCCTGGGGTTTTGGGTGCACCCTCAGGTAGAGATGGGATCTCTCTGGGTCTGTTTTGGGGTTTCCTCTTGTCACTGTGTTTCTAATTCTCTGCATGCACTCACTGTTCTCTATTTTAAACTTTCCATCACTTTTGCTATCTGTTTGTCTGAGTTGTTATTCCTGCATGTGGTGGGGAGGGGGTTTGCCCCAACCCATTACACCCTTCTAGATAAATGTACCCCATCAGGACCCAGCAGGTCAGGTGCAGTGAAAGTTGCCCCATGATCAAAGAAACCAAAGTTCTGCCGCTGGCACCATCCCCTGAGCCAATTGTTGATGGTGTGGATTCTCCCATTCCTCTCAGTGTACACCCCTGCCACTGAGGGAACTGAGCAGAACACCACTTGAGCTCCTGCCCCATCAATCAATTGTCCAAGGGCCCTGAACTCCTTCTTAATCGCCCTGGTGCCCTTCTTGTCAATCTCATCACTCCCAGCCTGTATTACCATCAGAGGGTAACAGTCAGTGGGCTGGATTAATTTAGGGAGTCTCCAGCAATGCTCTTAACCCGTGCCCCGGGTAGGGAGCAGACCTTCCTGTGGGATGGGTCGGGACGACATATGGGTCCCTCAGTACCCCCCAGGAGAGAGTCCCCAACAACTATAACCCTTCTCCTTTTCTTTGTGGAGCTGGTCATTATAGCTGGTGGGGACCGCTTGGGCTTAGGCTCCCCTCTGGATGCCTGCTTCTCAGCCTTAGCCCTCTCATCCTTACTGCCCTCAGCCTGCAGGGCCTCATACTTATTATGCAAGGGCAGCGGAGGAGGAGGAGAGGGTTGGGGTGGATTCCTCTTGCCACCCCTGGCAGGGACCTGTCTCCATCCCTCTTCGTTTCCCGGGCCCCTTCCCTCAGCAGGGGAGATCTGCAGAGCCTTCTCCCACAAATCTAACTCCCTTTCACTTTCCCTTATTGTGCTTAGCCTAGATACCTCCTCCTTCAGCTTAGTCACTTTGTCCTTTAGCTCTGCCACCACGCTGAGGAGAAAATTCACCTGGTCACACCTGACACAGGTGTCCTCTCCCTCCCCCTCTATTCCAAGTGCCAGGCTGAAGCACTCTCTGCAGGTGGCAGCCTGGACTCCAGCATGCTGGTGAAGTAGCTCTGTCTGGGCAGATGCTGTTTTTCTACCCTTCATTCAAGTGACAACCATGGTGGAATGTTTGAGGGATTTTTGTGGTTTTTTTGTTGATTTTTTCTTTTGTGTGCAACCAGCCAATAGGCTAGCTAGCGAACCAAAATGGCGCCACGCACACAGCCCAGGCGGTATTTAAAACTGCTGCAGCTGATGACAGGCTCCCGTTCCCTTGCAGGCTCATGTGAGTGCGATCCTGCCGGCTCCCCCCTACCAGGAGTCCTCCCGACCTGCGAAACCCTGAAAGGAAGGCAAAAAAACCCCGAGAGAAACTCACAGTTCAAGCAGAGTGGTCCCGAACGAGCGGTCCCGATCGGCTAGCGAATCAAAAATTTGCCCTTGCCTCCCAAATTTTGTTCTCTGCAAGAAGTATTTAGCAATCACATCATATTTTTTTATCTTAATTTATTAAAATTATCAAGAAAATTATATTATTTTATTTATTTATTATTTTATGATATTATTTTCCTAAGAACAAGTGAGTCCAACCTCTACCATCATATAGTGCAGAGATTCCTCTTCATTCTTCAAGTATCCATATTCTGATAGTCCACTTATCAAACTTTCATGGGATTCTTTTGCATTATCAGGTAGTGATAGGACTAGGGGGAATGGAATGAAGCTGGATATGGGGAGATTCAGGCTGGACGTGAGGAGGAAGTTCTTCACTATGAGAGTGGTGAGGCACTGGAATGGGTTGTCCAGGGAGGTGGTTGAGGCCCCATTCCTGGAGGTGTTTAAGATCAGACTGGATGAGGCTCTGTCCAGCCTGATCTAGTGTGAGGTGTCCCTGCCCATGGCAGGGGGGTTGGAACTAGATGATCCTTGTGGTCCCTTCCAACCCTGACTGATTCTTTGATTCTATGATCGCCCACATATCCCTGAAGTTTTATATTTTTGCATATAGTTATCAAAGCATATTTTTAAGTTTCCATTTTATATGTGCTTACAAAACATTTGATAATTGACTGATATGCTATGACTCAAGCATCTATGATTTTGTTATGGCCTGATTACCCTCTCCTATTTTTATATATAACATGTTAGGGGTTTTGTTGTTGTTGGGTTTTGGGTGGTTTTGTGTGCCTTTTTTTGGTTTGGGTTGGGTTTAGCATTTTTTATAGTGTTTTTTTCTGTTTGGTTTTGAAGTTTTGTGGTGTGTTTTTTTTTCTTTTTCCTTTGATTTTGTTTCTGTTTTGTTCTTGTGCGGTTTTGCTTTTTTTCTTTTGTTTAGTTTTGGATTTGTTGGGTATTTAGGGGGAGGGAGAGAGTGTCCTGAAGGGACAAAACCCCTGATATGTCCTATACCAGATAATGGAGCAGGAGACAGAAGGTCTGTTTTTTCAGGAGATTGCCCACACTGACCAGACTTATCTGAACTGGGGTCCAAGTGGGCCAGGCATGTGTGGCCACACCTGGAGAAAACTGATTCTAAAGGCTAAAGCATTGGCTTTCTGTCTCTTAATCTGTGTTGTCACTGGCCATCGTTGTCTTGGGATATCCATAAATACTAGCCCAAAGAGTGAGTTCTTTGCCTTGCCTAAGATCTGGGAGAGAAACCATGAGCCTTACTTTGCAAGTCTGAGAAGCCAAGCCCTGCTTTACCTTGCAACCCAGCATCTGTGCTGTGCCTCAGTTTACCCAGAAAGACTCAAGTGCCCTTTGCAGTAACACGTCATGAAAGCCCAGGAGCAGACTCATGTGTCTTGCCAGGCTGAGAGACAAACCCTGGGGGAGCCAAGACTCCAGGACAGCTTTGTTTTGCTGGAAGGAGCTACAAGAACCACTGCAAAGCTTGCAGGTGAAGAATCTCTCCGTAAGAGGGAAAGCTAGCAAAGCTGACGAGCCCAGAACTGCAGGAACAAGCTCTCCTCACCCCCCCCAGCACAGCAGAGTCTGTGTACAGACATCACCACTAGCCAGTATTAATTCAAATGCGCCCCATATTCTTGGCACTATAAATGCAGCAAGTGAATATACTGGACTAAAGTACTTTGCAGTGAGTAACAGCAAATCTGATTTTTTATAAGCATCTCTCAAAAGATCTGTTGCCCTAGCAAGTTCTAGACCCCCTCCAACCCCTTCCCCAACCCCCATCTTGTGGGCAAAGCTGGCATGTTGCCAAAGATTTTTCTTTACAGTTTAAATTACTGTTTCTTTTTTTGCCTTGTTTTTAGTGTTTGTAACATTTCTAACCAGTAAATAGGTTTTACTAGTATTTTCTGTGGGATTTTTTTTTTTTTAAATTAATAAACTTGTTAATATTTTTATTAATTGTTCTGCCTATTAAATGTTAATAACCATAACAGGAAGATGATGAATGGAGCAAAACTAGAAATGGGTAGATTCAAATTGGATATTAAGAAGAAGTTCTTCACCATGAGGGTGGTGAGATACTGTGGTGAAGAAGTTATTAAATATATGAATATGAAATATGAATTATGAAAAATATTATTTTCATTAATTATCAAATTATTAATAACCAATAAATCACCAACTTATATACAAGTTCTAGTGCATGTTCGTGAAATAGATTCCACAAATGGTTTAGTGTTATGATTATAACTTTATTGAACTAGTTACAGACTATCTCTATATTTATATAATGAAGGGTGCAGTTCTGCCGCTTGGCCACTAGATGACGACTCAGCGGGACGCGGGCGGCTTCTGGCTATACACAGCAATATTACAATCTTTCTATGTGTCAACGCTTACTCTGCTAGACGTGGATACTTTGAACTGAGTGCTAGTGGGTGGAAAGCATGTGGAAGATATTCGATTCCCTCCAGACAACAGGGATCAGTCCTGGTCGGGGTCGGTCCATGGGATCGACCCTCAAAGGTTGGCTCGCACGGCAGGGCGGGACGACGGTGGCCGGTAGGTGGGCTCGGACGACACGGCAGCAGGCAAAGCTACGGGGGTCGGCCCAATCATGGCGGTTCTCAGGGCTGATGCAAACAGTCTCAGGGAGAGAATGTGGCTGCGTTAGGCAGCGGATTCTCGTTTACTGAGACTAAAGGAGCAGCGGGACTCTCGGAGCGGTCCCGGGTTCGGTGCAGTATAGGCACAAACTATGCTTTAGTCTTCCCTGAGATTCACAGGGCTCAGAGCGGCATATGGCGCTCTTCTTCCACTGCGGTGGGGCTAGGCATATGTGGACTCGGTATCGATCAAGTCCCTTCTCCCCAGCAACTGGGCAGATCTTACCCTGGGGGGTTGGTCCAGTTGTCCAGTGGCACGGTGGGCTCTCCCGGTCGGTACAACTGGCTGTAGCAACGCTGGATTCCTCAGAAACAGCGAAGGTCCTCCCTCTGGGCTTCTCACCATGCATGGGCTTTCAGTATGCGTGCATGTATAACAGAAGCTAACAACAATAAGCTCAATGGCAAAGGCTGCAGCTCGAGAGTTACTCTCTTGAGCCAGCACAGAGACAAAGTGAATGAGGGGGGCAACTTGTTTACCAACTGGGGTGATACTTATAGATTCCTCGAGGCTGGGCTTGACCAATGGGCACTCTCATAAACAACTGGCTTCAGCCTATGGAAAGCATGAAGCTAGAATTATGCCCATACTTGGTGTCAGCAAGAGCAAGCCTGGCTAATGCCTTGGCTTTTGTCTTCCTCCTGGAGGAGGGGGAACTTGCCCACATGCTGGGACAAGATTCGGTATCTGGACATAATGTACCTTCACCACAGATACTAGAACAGGTTGCCCAGGGAGGTGGCAGAAGCCTTACCCCTGGAGGTTTATAAGGCCAGGCTGGATGTGGCTCTGAGCAACCTGATCTAGTGTGAGGTGTCCCTGCCCATGGCAGGGGGGGTTGGAACTAGATGATCCTTGAGGTCCCTTCCAACTCTAACAATTCTATGATTCTATGATCTTTTTACTTTGTTGTAAGCATATTACAACTGGAATTAGAAGTTATTATGTCCTCATCTTGCCTCCCCACCCTCCTTGTGGTTTTTTTTTTTTTTCATTTCAGAGCATGCTGTCCCAGGACTGGGAAATGCCATGCTTATCAACACTGGGACAATCTATATGTAGGCACTGCCCTGTGCTCTGGACCACAAAAGTTGTTCATCTTGAATTCACAAAGACAATCATAGGAATCCTTTAATTTGTTTACTGAATACCTGTTAAACTTAATCTGTATGGAGCATGAAATTTGTGATTCAATAGAATCATATTTTTGAAGGAAAAACGTTAAACTTCTTTCTTTCCAAAAGCACACCTACTAAAATGTGTTGAAAAGGGCATCCTCTGGACATTGACTTTTAAAATGTAGCTAAATGCCCTCTGGGAACTTGAAACAGTTACTGAGGCTCTTTCATTATCAAGATGGGATAAAGAAGAACTAACAGCATAATGGATTTTCTTCCAAAAAGCATGTAATTAATTATTTATGAAACAATACTTTCTGGTTGCTGCTCCTGTGGAATCTAAATATACAATAGCATTATTCATCACTTCTACTAAAGGTTTGTTTTGACTCTGCTACGGGGAGTCAACCTGCTTACTTCTGACATTCCCCAGGAAGCAAAAAATCTTTAGGTTTACCATGCAGCATGTTTTAAAGCAAGTCCCTTCCAATAAACCAGGCTAGAAAAGTAAAAGTATTTTTCTTTTTCACAGTTACCTTTCTGTCAAATGGTAATTTGTAATATCTCAATTTGTTCAGATAAGGAATTTTTCCTAATATCCAATTTATACCTCCCCTGGCACAATTTCAGGTCATTTCCTCTCATTCTATTAATTGATATTAGAAAGGAGGGACCAACCCCCACGCCAATTCAATCTCCTTTAGGGTAGTTGTAGAAAACCATGAGGTCTCCCTTCAGCAGCCTCTTCTCCAGACTTAACAATTCAAGGCCTCTCAGCTACTCTTCAGCAGACTTGTTCTCCACGCCAGCTTTCTTGCCCTTCTCTGGACATGCTCCATCACCTCAATGTCTTTCTTGGACTGAGGAGCCCAAAAGTGAACCCAGTACTTGAAGTGCAGCCTCAACAGTGATGAGTATAGGGTCACAATCATTGCTCTAGTCCTGCTGGTCACTGCACTCCCTATCCAGGCCAGGATTTCACAGAATTTCACAGAATTAACAAGATTGGAAAAGACCTTCAAAATCATTGGGTCCAACTTATAACCCAACACCTTCTAATCAACTAAACCATGGCACCAAGCACCCCATCCAGTCTTATTTTAAACATTTCCAGGGACAATGACTCCACCACCTCCCTGGGCAGCACATTCTATCGGTCAATCATTCTTTCTGTGAAGAATTTCTTCCTAACATCCAGCCTGCTGCAGCTTGAGACTGTCTCTTGCTCTGGTGCTGGTTGCCTGGCAGAAGAGACCAACATCCGCCTGTCTACAACCTGCCTTAATATAGTTGTAGGCAGTAATAAGGTCTCCCCTGGACCTCCTCTTCGCCAGGCTAAGCAACCCCAGCTACCTCAGTCTCTCCTCACAGGGTTTGTGCTCCAAAACCCTCCCCAGCTTTGTTGCCCTTCTCTGGACACCTTCCAGCAAACCAACATTTTTCCTAAACTGAGGAGCCCAGAACTGGACACAGGACTCAAGGTGTGGCCTAACCAGTGCTGAGTGCAGGACCAGAATGACTTCCCTGTTCCTGCTGGCCACACTGTTCCTGATACAGGCCAGGATGCCATTGGCCTTCTTGGCTACCTGGGCACACTGCAAGCTCATGTTCAGCCTACCATCGACCAGTACCCCCAGGTCTCTTTCTACCTGGCTGCTCTCCAGCCACTCTGACCCCAGCCTGTATCACTGCATAGTGCTGTTGTGGTCACTTAGATGTGTTAAATCTCACACCATTAAAGCTGTTGGCCTTCAATCTTTGGAAAAAAACAAACACTTTAATTTTTTGATATTACTTAGTATTTGAATATAATGCTTAAATAAATATATGAAAATTATGATCATTAATATCAATATTATGGAACAGTAACTTCTTGATGGTAAGTCTAGTCCAACTGCTATGATCTAGTCCCACTACTGCAATGCTAAGTGTAATGATAAGAATCAAGTGTGCATCAAATATTGATTTAAAATCTATAAAGAGTATTTAAAACTGGTGTAGGGAAATATAAAATGTAATTGTAATGAATACTCAACACTGTATTAATTATAGAATGCATAAACCTAATTAGGAAAATATCTGACTGTAGAGGGAAAGGAGGAATAAGTATTTAGCTGTTCTGAATGAGCTCAATATTTCAATTATTCTAAAATTATTCTATCCAGAGTCTAATTTTCTTAACTTAAAACCTTCTTATAACACTTTGTAAAGATTTAAAAATTATTAGCAAAGTGTGGGGGTAAAAATGTCTCTGATATAAGTATATAGGAGCTTTCAGTAACCCACATTTAATTAGAAAATTAATGTACTGAGAGTCACTACTCTCTTCTTCATTAGCTATGTGCAAGTGTCAAAAAGCTCACGGATCTAAGCTACTGTAGAACAGTGTATTTTATTTCTCTGCATTTGTGTGCTTTTAAGGTATTGCAGCTTTCTGGAAATGAAGATCTTAATTCCTTTTAGTGCATTGATAGTGGAGTCCAATATGTGATTCATGTGCTTGGGCCAATTTTTTTCACATAAGAAAAGCTGCAAGACAGATGGAACGCAAGTGGGCCCTTGAATAAGGGGTAATAAATAGGAAAGATGTGCAAAAACGTACTTGTGTGAGCACTCTAGTAAAACTGCAAGGTTCATTTCATATGATGCTGAGCAGAGTTTCAAATATAGTACATCTTATCAGTATTTTACTAACTCCTAATAATTGTATAATAAATACTATGATCCTGATTTCCTACGTTATCCTTGTCTACTCAATCAGTGGGATAATAAAAACATAAACTGGACCAGCCTAGTGATAAATTATTACATATTAGATGCCTGGAGAATTTCCATGTAAGGGAACTGCTCTATCTATCCTTTCTTGTTCTTTCTGTCAAGCTCACATTCTTTAAGTATACATGACACACATAACACTGATTAATTATTCAGATCAATCAGGGGCTATTTCTAATCTACTGGTGATTTTTATGTAATTTGATTATATATATATTATATATATATGTGAGATATTAAAAAGAAAGTGAATCAAATTTCTCTATTGTTTAGGACAGTCAGATGCTTTACTGAGGTAATGGATTTCTTCTTTTGACTTATGGAAATGTTATGTTCTAAGTCAAATTGGCAATAATTCATTGAATTTGCTGTTAAATATTATATTTCATGCCCTGTTTAGTCTTCAGGGTTGCAGATTATTTTTGGCATTATTTGGAATGATTTAGTAAGCATCTGTAAATAACACTTGCCCTGCAGTGTTTATGCTAGTAACTGTTTTCTCACTTGCATCTCATATATCTGAGCATTCCTCATAAGAAGTGAGGCCAGCAGATTGAGGAAGGTGATTCTGCCCATCTCATCTGCTATCATGAAACCCCATATGGAGTACAGCATCCAGCTATGGAGTCCTCAGCACAAGAAAGCCATGGAGTTGTAGCAGTGGGTTCAAAGAAGTCCACAAAAATAATTCAGAGATTAGGGCAGCTACGCTACAAGAACAGGCTGAAGAAAATGAGTCTGTTCAGCTCCTGGAAAAGAGAGACCCAGGGAGACACTGGTGGCCTACAAGTACCTGAAGAGGGCCTACAGGGATAAGATCCAGCCTAAACCTAACCTTCCTCAGTTTCAAACCATTCTCCCTTGTCCTATGGCTAGACACCCTTATGAAAAGTCCCTCTCCAATTTTCCTGTAGGTTTCCTTCAGGTATTGTAAGGTAGCTCTAAAGTCTCCCTGGAGTCTCTAGGATGTACAACTCCAGCTCCCTTAGCCTATCCTCATAGCAGAGGTGTTCCAGTGTTGTAGTATAGATGTTTTATTCACCCTGAGCAATGCTTTCAGGACAGATGTAAGCAGGCCAAGATGTTTATTACTTTGTATAGTAAAGTTATATAGTCTATCAGAAGGCACGTGTCACATCTCAATTGGTCATTTTCTACTGGCATGTGTGTAATTAAGGCATACGATAGGTCAAAACAACAAAACAATATTTTAACACATTCAACCAAATTCTGCTGAGTTTCTCTCCTTTGGTTACAAGGTGTTTATATTGCCCTCAGTCAAAACGTAGCCCTCTCTAATTCGAGCAAAGGCAAATATTCATAGCCTTTAAAAGCTATCTGAAAACAACCCTTCTCCTACATTTCAGCCCTTTGATCATCTTTGTGGCCCTCCTCTGGACTTGTTCTAAAAGCTCTGTACCCTTCTCATGATTGAGACACCAGAACTAGAAGCAGTATTCGAGGTGGGACCTCACAAGAGCAGAGGAAAGGGGCAGAATCACCTCTTTTGACCTGCTGGCCACAATCCTCTTGATGCAGCCTAGGATACAATTTGCCTTCTGGGCTGCATGAGTGCACTGAAGAGAAGTAATGGCTTTACATTGGAAAAGGGAAAATTTAGATTAGACAATAGGAAGAAATTCTTTACTGTGAGGATGGTGAGACACTGGGACAGGTTGGCCAAAGAAGTTGTGGATGTTTCATCCCTAGTAGTGTTCAAGGCCATGTTGAGCAACCTGATCTGGAGGAAGATGTCCCTGCAGAGTGGTCTGAAGTAGATGATTGTTAAGTCTTTTTCAACTCAAACCACTCTGATTCTATGATTTTCCATCGCAATGGCCATGACTATTGCTTCAGCTGTTCCTCAGCTATGCTTGCATCAGGCACAAGCATGTATCAGGCACAAACTTAGTGGAATATGCTGGGCCAATACAGTGGGATATATTTTACTAACACTAGTTCATATTGCTCCCTTATCCTTTACCTGCTAGGCTAATGACATTTCCAGTTTTCTCTTTTCTGTAGAAGGAATTATTACCCTATCCATTCTATTTAAGAATCACTTTGTTGGTTACTTTTAAGGAACTAATATTCATCAAAACCAAGTTTGGACCTAGATGAAAGCTTACAAATTGCAAATAATGTATACAGTCCATATTTAAATTCAGTGCTATACTGATGAAGGAATCCATTCCAATATGTAATTCTTGTATGAAATGCTTTTGGTACGTGAGCAATTTAAATTTGTCTGAGTTACAAAGAAAAACAACAAAGTAGATTTCAGGATATGCTTCTGCATTTTTCCATAAGGCTCTTGACTTCCTTCAGCACCATATCTATGATTTTGAAATGGATTTGTTTGTTTTTTGTAGTTTTTTTTTTTGTTGTTGTTTTTTTAAATGAGTTTTACATAGAAGGAAATATTAAAATCTGGTGGAAACTGCTGTTCTTAAAAAAAAAAATAAAAAGAAAAAAAACCTTTCCATATGAAATGGAGATTCAAACTCCAGGCCGTTTGTCTTAACATGAGTGTAAGGCTCTTAAAGATGAAGTTTTGTAGAATTAATGCATTTAAAATATGAGTTTCTTCTGGCAAATGGAAAATGATGAATGAATGTGTATGTGGCATTATGAAATGAATAAATGTTTGGAAAAGGAAAACAATTTCTGACTTGAATATGAATGGAAAATAGCCTTCAAATGATATGGTGAAATTTATCAGGCACTTGCATCGTATTTGCCTGATAGAGTCTGACCCTGAGGTTAAACTAGGAAAGTCTTTTGCTGAAGAAAGTTGGAAATAACACCCAGATAATTCTGAAATGTGTATTATAAGCCTTGTGAAATGCATATTGTAGCAGAAATTATTAAAGTGATTTACATTTATATAGCTTCTGCATCGAGAAAGTGTCTCCAGAGCTTTATAAACTGAATGTAGAGATCAGTGCAACCAAAATGGGAAGTGTTTGTCTCCAAAATATTTTACTTTAATACTACATAGAGATGTTATGTGATATTTTGGACCAAACATGGTGATCACTTCATCAAAACTTGAGGGAGGAGTAACTTGAAAAGGAGAATAAAACTAAAACATGAACTCTTAAGAAACAGTGCTGTTGATCGCTTAAGAATTCAAGAAAAATACGGTACACATAATTGTAAAGATTAAAGCAGGCACACCTTGGTTAGTTTAGGACAGACTTCTGAAGGAGGGCTACTTCTCTAACAAAGGCAGTGTTCCTCCTTGCTTTGTTTCTCTTTCTCTTTTTGACCACCTATGTATTTCTTTTCATTCTCCATCTGTTCCATTTTGGTTCCACTGAACAGGAGTAATCCTAGTTTAAAATGGAGTGTTAATCTTCCTAATGCTACCTGTGCTTCAAAACCGTATGTCCTTGATTCAAATTCTCATTTGTGGCCAAGGAAATATCAATGCTATTGTGGAAGGAAAGGCTAAAAGAGATGTTTAAACATATCTCTGTTTGCCTACCTGTCACAAAGGTAGTCCCCAACACAAGAGGTAGGTCTCATCGTTCTCCTACTGATTCAGGTACAGAACTGATGCAAAAGAGAAAACACTGGGTCGACCGAAAACTTAAGTGAGGGAGAGACACTCCTAACTTTTTGGTGCAGCAATTTTACCTAAGCTAATTCTCTGACATACTTTAGCAGAGTCTGGAGACTTAAGATTTTGAAGAAACTTGTCACATGCTCTTGCAAATTTAGGCCTTGTCAAAAAGAAGCAACTGGATTCCTTCAGTATCCCCGCTTGTAACAAAACTCAGAGTTAGTTTCTCCTTTCACTGACAGAATTACGCTAATTTTAACATATCTAACACTTGCTAACCATGTGTAACAGTCTTTTAGGAAACTGTGTGCCCAGAGCCTTCCTGAAATTTAGGTAAACCTGTCAGTGTCACTGCTGTCAACTTCCATTATTCTTCAGTGATTTTCATCAAGCTCATTAAGCATGGTTTCTCATTATAAATTCACATCAGTTTTTCAGTTAGTCAGTATCTGTTTTGTTCACCTTTATTATCACACAGACCTTAACTACAGAAGCAGCGCTTACATCCTTGAATTTCTCTTTCATCTACTGTTTTCTCTTGAGTACAGACATTAGATTTTCTATATTTTGAAGTCTATTTTTTCCCATGTCTTATTAAATTTCAGGACTCTGTGGAAGTTAAAAACTGACAATGTGTCAGTAAAACTCCTCACATCTCCTCCAGAGCTGTTGCTTGAATCACTTGTGCATGTGGCCCAATCCTTGGAGACATTCAAGGTCAGGCTTGACAAGGCTCTGGGCAGCCTGATTAAAATGGAAAGTGTCCCTGTTTGAGGTAGGGGGATTGGACTAGATGACCTTTGGAGGTCTCTTCCAACCCAAACCATTCTCTGATTTTATGATCATGAAAATACTGCACAAAATCTCTAAAATGTTTTTTTTTTTTTACAAAACAATATATGAGAAACATCTCTTGTAATGAATCAGATGACACCCGGATGTTCAAAGTTCACTTGAAAAAAAAAAAAACCAGTTAAAACTTTGTTGTGCTCCCATAGATCATATATTTTAGGTGACCATATTGTGGAGTCTCCCTACTGTAGGTAACTGTTCCTAGGAGGTCCTACAATGGAAACTTTTTAACTTTTTGAAAATAAAATTAAATCCTCTCTGATTTCAGTTTTTTACAGATATTGAAGTTTTGCATATTAAGACAGCTCTCTCTCCTTTCAGAGTGGCTATGTTGAGATTGATCTCCATAACACAATAGCTATCTTGTAGGTACTTTTGGACGAGCAATTAATTCTGAAACTTGATGAGGCAGAAATAAACTCAATTTTAATTAATGTACCATGTACCTCTGTCAGTTGAATTCTACAAGCTTGTTGATTATTATTTTAAAAATTGTAATATTTTCTGTGTTTCTAAATGCAGGACACACATAACAAACATTTGGAATTTATTGTCTTCAGAGAAGACAAGGAAGTGTTTGTCAGTTTCTTAAAGCTTAATACAAAATCTCAGTCTGAACTCAGTAGACAAATATAAAGGATGTTCCTCTAATTATAGCCCAGAAATATGGCTTTGATTCTCTACCATTTATAGATTTTCTGTTTGATTTAGTCAAGTGATTAATTTCTCTGCTATTCAATCTTCCTTTTCTAAAATTAGGATAATATTCTCTAGCTGTATAGAGTGATAGCCTCCACTGGTTGATGACTGAAGCTATCCATGTGTAACAACACTAGTGGTAGTATAAATAATGCAGAAGGAAGAATTTTTAGATGATATGATTATAAATTATGTGCAAGTCTTAGGGAGGCAGTCTAGGTACAAAGAATGCATTGATGGCATGAAACCATTCTTTCCATAAAAGTGTTTCAGCTTTCTGATCAATGCAGCGCACAAAGTCTACTTTGAACCCAGCGCGTGGCTGAGGAGAGAGGAGGCAGCTGAGCAGCGCAGCTCTGGGAGTTTGGCTTTTGGCTTTGATTCCCTTGCTTTTCAGGCGGTAAGGGGCTGGTGGCTTGAGGCTTCCCGAAGAGAGGAGGAGGGGCAGGGGGCTCAGACTGCCTACTTGCCGGAGGGCACTGACGCAGCTGGGGAGGGGCCGCGGAGACCGCGCGCAAACCAAACAGAACCCAGCGCGTGGCTGAGGAGAGAGGAGGCAGCTGAGCAGCGCAGCTCGACTGATCACTGACAGGGAGAAAAAAAAAAAAAAAAAAAAACAAAGCAAAAAAAAGCCGTGTGGAGAGGGTGGTTACTGCAAGATGGTCACCACTAGAGCAAAGGCTAGCAGAAGGACAGTGGGCACCCAAACAGAGACCACACACAAACATGCAGATGTTCAGGTAGGTGGCTGCAGTGAGTGCTGGAGCCTGGCACTCGATATGGAGGCTGGAGGGAGCAGCTGTTTCAGGTGTGAGCAGGTCAGTGATCTGATGAGCATGGTGGTCAAACTAAAAGAAGAGGTGGAAAGGCTAAGAGCTAGAAGAGATGGTGAGCAGAAAATTGACGATTCCCATAACATAATCTCTTCTAAACCAGAACAGGGGGTAACACTTAGGGGAACAGGGAGTTTGATACCTCCCCAGAAGCAAGATTCTCAACCTCCCTGTAGTAACCCACATGAGCAGGGCCAATGGGAACAGGTCTCTGCCCGACGGAAGAAGTGCAAACAAAGGAAGTCTGCTCCTGTGAGCAGCACCCTGCCTCCAGTGCAGTTACAGAACAGGTATGAGGCTCTGCAGGAGGAACAGGTCATTGGTGAGGCTGAGGACTCAAGAAGGTCAGAAGCTGTACCAATGACAGGTTGCCCCAGGCCAGCCATCAAAACTTACCCAGAAAAGAAACCTCGCAGGGTCATCGTCATAGGAGACTCCCTACTGAGGGGAACAGAGGGCCCAATATGCAGACCAGACCAATTTCATAGAGCGGTCAGCTGCCTCCTGGTGCCCAAGTAAAAGACGTTGTAGATAGAATTCCCAACCTCGTGAGTCCTTCAGACTACTACCCACTGCTGGTCTTTCAGGTGGGCAGTGATGATGTAACAATGAGAGGCTCACAATCTATTAAAAAAGACTTCAGAACTTTAGGGCAAATGCTAAAGGGATCAGGGGCTCAAGTCGTGTTCTCAGCCATCCCTCTAACGTCAGCAATGGATGAGGACACACTGAGGAAGGGCCGACAGATCAATTCATGGCTCAGGGGCTGGTGCCATCGACAGGGCTTTGGGTTCCACAATCATGGATTGGTTTTCAAGGCACCTGAGCTGAAAACAACTCATGGGACACACTTGTCCCAGAGGGGGATAAGAATCCTGGGGCAGGAATTGGCGGGGCTCATTGATAGGGCTTTAAACTAGATTTGAAGGGGGAAGGGGTTTATAGTCTCCTGCTGGCTGGTGACAAACAGAGGGGCAGCTCACCAGCAGTAGAGAGAAGGAGAGATGGTAATGGCTCTCAACTTGCTGCCCTGAGGCAAGCCACGAATGATTCACCAGGACATTCTGTGGAAACCGAGGGGAATTGGCACAAGAGGAGGCCAGGGCCAGCCCAGCTGAAGTGCTTCTATGCGAATGCACGCAGCTTGGGCAACAAACAGGATGAGTTAAGGGCCACTGTGCTGCTGGGATGCCACGACATAGTGGCAGTTACTGAAACTTGGTGGGATGAATCCCATGACTGGAATGTAGGCATAGATGGATATAAACTCTTTAGGAAGGATAGGCAGGGAAGGAGAGGAGGAGGTGTTGCCCTCTATGTCAGTAGCCAGTTGGAATCAGTGGAGCTCCAACTGGGGAGGGATGATGAGCTAGTTGAGAGCGTATGGGTTAAAATTAAAGGCAGGACAGGGAAGGAGATATTACTGTGGGGGTCTCCTACAGGCCACCTGACCAGCAGATCCAAGCAGATGAGGCCCTCCATAGGCAAATAGAAGCGGCTTCCAGGTCACAAGCCCTGGTCCTCATGGGTGATTTCAACCACCCGGACATCTGCTGGAGGGACAACACAGCAAGGCACCAGCAATCCAGGATGTTCCTGGACTGCATAGAAGACAACTTCCTCCTCCAAATGGTAGAGGAACCAACAAGAAATGGTGCTATGCTGGACCTTGTTCTCACCAACAGGGAAGGGCTGGTAAGCAATGTGAGGCTCAGAGATGGCCTTGGCTGCAGTGACCATGAAGCAGTTGAATTTAACATCCTCAGGGCAATCAGGAGGAAGTATTCCAAGCTCACAACCCTAGACTTTAGGCGTGCAGATTTTGATCGCTTCAGGGATCTGCTAGCCAAAGTGTCGGGACAAAGCCCTGGAGGGAAGAGGGACCCAGGATAGCTGGTCAATATTCAAGGACCACCTCCTCTGTGTCCAGGAGCTCTGTGTACCAACAAAGAGAAAAGCAGGTAAGAATGCTAGGAGGCCTGCCTGGATGGGCAAGGAGCTACTGGACACACTATTACTTAAAAGGAAACTCTACAGGAAGTGGAGGGAAGGACAGGTAGAACAGGGGAATATAAGGAAGCTGCCCGAGCAGCGAGAGTCCTGGTTAGGAAAGCCAAAGCAGAGTTTGAATTGAATCTAGCCAGGGAGATTAGAGGGAACACTAAGAACTTTTACAGGTATATTAATGGGAAGAAGAAGACTAGGGAAGGTGTGGGCCCCCTCAGAAAGGAAAATGGTGACATGGTCACAAGGGATGAGGAAAAGGCTGAGGTACTTAATAACTTCTTTACCTCAGTCTTCACTGCAAGGGCCTCTAGCCACACTCCTGATGTTATGGAAGTCAAAGCCAGGGACGGGGAGGAAGAACTGCCCATTGTAAGTGCAGATCAGGTTCGTGATCATCTGAAGAACCTGAAAGTGTTCAAGTCCATGGGACCCGACGGGATACACCCACGGGTACTAAGAGAAGTGGCAGATGAGGTTGCTAAACCCCTCTCTGTTATATTTCAAAAGTCATGGCAATCTGGGGAAGTCCCCACGGACTGGAAAAGGGGAAACATTGCCCCCATCTTCAAAAAGGGTAAGAAGGAGGAACCAGGGAACTACAGGCCAGTCAGTCTCACCTCTGTGCCTGGAAAGATCATGGAGCAGATCCTCCTGGAGTCACTACTTGCTCAAAAGAATAGTGAAGAGGTAATTGGGAACAGCCAGCATGGCTTTGCCAAGGGCAAATCCTGCCTGACCAACCTGGTGGCCTTCTATGAGCAGGTGACAACATTAATAGATGAGGGGCGAGCAACTGATGTTATTTACCTGGACCTGAGCAAAGCCTTTGACACTGTCCCGCACCACATCCTGGTCTCCAAACTGGTGACACATGGGTTTGATGGGTGGACCACTAGATGGATAAGGAACTGGCTTGATGGCCGCACCCAAAGAGTGGCTGTCAATGGGTCCATGTCCCAGTGGAGGCCAGTGACAAGCGGAGTCCCTCAGGGATCAGTCCTGGGACCTGTCTTGTTCAACATCTTTGTGGGTGACATGGACAGTGGCATTGAGTGCACCCTCAGCAAGTTTGCTGATGACACCAAGCTATGTGGTGCAGCAGACACACTGGAGGGAAGGGAGGCCATCCAGAGGGACCTTGACAGGCTGGAGAGGTGGGCACAAGCCAACCTCATGAAGTTCAATAAGAGCAAGTGCAGGGTCCTGCATCTGGGTGGAGGCAATCCCAGGCACAAATACAGGCTGGGCAGTGACTGGCTGGAAAGTAGCCCTGAGGAGAGAGACTTGGGGGTGCTGGTGGACAAAAAGCTCAACATGAGCTCCCAATGTGCACTTGCAGCCCGCAAGGCCAATCAGATCCTGGGCTGCATCAGGAGAAGTGTGGCTAGCAGGTCGAGGAGGTGATCCTCCCCTCTACTCAGCCCTGGTGAGACCCCACCTGGAGTACTGTGTCCAGTTCTGGAGCCCCTATTACAAGAGGGATGTGGAGGTGCTGGAACGTGTCCAGAGAAGGGCCACAAGGATGATCAGAGGGCTGGAGCACCTCTCCTATGAGAGCAGACTGAAGGAGTTGGGGCTGTTCAGTCTGCAGAAGAGAAGGCTCCGAGGTGACCTAATTGTGGCCTTCCAGTATCTGAAGGGGGCCTACAGGAAGGCTGGGGAGGGACTTCTCAGGATGTCAGGTAGTGATAGGACTAGGGGGAATGGAATGAAGCTGGAGGTGGGGAGATTCAGGCTGGATGTGAGGAGGAGGTTCTTCACCATGAGAGTGGTGAGACCCTGGAATGGGTTGTCCAGGAGGTGGTCGAGGCCCCGTCCCTGGAGGTGTTTAAGAGCAGGCTGGATGAGGCTCTGTCCAGCCTGATCTAGTGTGGGGTTTCCCTGCCCATGGCAGGGGGGTTGGAACTAGATGATCCTTGTGGTCCCTTCCAACCCTGAATGAAACTATGAAACAATTCCAAAACTTTAACAGTTGATCAGTTCAGCCCTCTAGCAGTTGGTTGGGCAATCCCTTACACACCCAGGGAGCTGCACCTACAGCAAAGGTAGCAACAGTGTTTATCAAATGCTTGCAAGCTGTCTTGTGCACATATGCATAGTGTGTTGCCCTGAAAAGAGAGGTCCCTGGCTTGAAAAGCAGTTCCAGAGGAAAACCCTGCGCTGGCAAACTGCAGGTCAGAGCCCTAGGCTCTGTTATCTAACTGCACAAATCTCACAGAGCAGAATAAAACAAACCCAAAAGAGCAGTAAAGGTGATGCTAACTTGACTTTTGTGTAGTGGTATGGATAGTCCTTATTAATTTAAGCCTTTCCTACTGATTGAACTGAGGTTATGTAATCCAGCTTGCTGGAGTCAAATTTGTGAGAGCTGATGTTGTAGTTGTATAAAAAGAACACAATTTTAAGGTTTAAAATAATTACAATAAAAATATCTTATTGGATATTAGTGCCTTTGCTTGCAAATTTGTAGCTTATTCAACATAAAAGGTTTGATTTATGCATCAGGACAGTACGTTACTGTTTCAGAGATTCAACTGGTTTCCTAAGTGTGAATATCAGTTTTGACTAAACTTAAAAGAAGCAGGCAGACATGTCAAATGTAAGCAGGCAGCAGAGTGCAGGAAAGATACTAATGGTGTCCTGTAGTGAAGATTTTATAGGGTCTTTCCTTTCTTTAGGCAGTAGAGAAATCACACTAAACCGCCTCCTCAAGGCATCAATCCACAGGAAAACAGTTTAAGTCTGTGTTGTAGTTTAGGTGTTTTGGTTTTATTTTTTTCTTCATCATTTCCACTGCTCATAAACCCCTTCGTTTGTAGTATCATTAATGATATAGAAATTAAGAAAGTGTGTTCCTAATTAAGAATAATAATTCTCCTGAAGTCTTTGAAACATTTTAATGATATGTATATAAGGTTGTAATCACACTAGAGCTTAAAAGATAGCTGTCTGAGAATGTTAATTCAGATATTCAGCTATTCCTGGTATTGTTTTTCACATGCTTTATGTTTGAACACTAGTACAATATCATGTAATTTAGCTGATTCCATTAACAAGTTAGTTTGTTGCTTTAGTCCAATATGTTACTTTGCTTGATGCAGTAGGGAAAATTGAAATGGATTCAAATTAATATTTATATGAATTATAATTACCTGTATTGATAACATATACTGAGGTAGAAATAGCTTTGTGGGCTGTTAGAGTAATAGGAGTAGATCAAAGTTTTGTAAGGGTGAAAAGATTTATATTTAGCTCAAAATGAATGATAAGTCCAGTCTGTCTTGCTCTAATATGAGGATTCTGAGAGCTCAGATCTCAAGATGGCTGTAGATTCTTTCAGTTAAGAAAACTGAAGCCTTCCAAAGTTGACTGTGCAATCAATAAAACCTGGCCCTGAGCAGTAAAAAAATTAGTTTATCAAGAAAAGAATGACAAGAGTAATGAAATGCTGCTGGGTATGATATAAATTATTGAATATAAGCTATATTCTGCTATTGTTAAAGATAGATTTATAGGTGTTATAGTCCTATTATTAGTGAATGCCTGATTTTTGAAACATGCATCTGTTAAAGAAATTCCACTGAAACCTCAGGATATGTCAGTGTTATTCAAACAACACACTTGACTGGAGACTCTTGAACTGGTGCAGTTCACATAGTACTGTGCTATCAATCATTAAAGCAAAGTTAATTAGCTGAAGCAATGGGGTTATTCCTAACAGATAAAGTAGATTCAAAGCTTAAAGTCTTTTCTGAACGTTAGAAAATGCAGCTCCCATCAGGCTGCAGCAGGATTGAAATCAATGTTTATCATGCAGAGATGACTTCTTTTGTAAGATTATTATATGGTCTTCAGCACAGTCATTTTTTTTTTTACTATAGAGGTCATGGTTATGGCATTTTTTGCTAGATTCAGTGCTGTTATGCATATTAATCTTAGTAGATTAAGCCTCCTGTCAACCAGGTGCTGCCTGCTTTCTGCATTGAGATAGAGTACAGTTCAAAGATGAAGCATTTCTGTATTTACAGACAGAATTACATGTCAAAAGTAAAGACAGACAGAGTTAAGCTGAACAAGGCATTAGAAAATTGTGATTTTAGTCTTAAGTATTGATAGTGCATGTTAAAAAAGTCTCTTTTAGGTGATAAAGTCTTTTTTTGCCATTGCTGTTCTTGGCTTAGAGTCAAGAGTGAATGTTTATTCCAGAGTTGAGAAAATGAGGAATTAGGTAGTTGCATCTCCAATGTGAGCAATGTCATGAGTTTAAGGGATATTTGGGTGTTCATATTTATGAGGTGGGATTACACTCAAAAGAAAGAAATAGAAGCAGAATAAGACTAAATGAAGGCTTGGGTTTAGAATGTGTGATATTCTATAAGCAGATCATCATGATTTTTCCCTACCAACAAGAGAATATTAAGGAAATTGCTCATTTACATGACATCTGGGTAAGTGATTCTGCAAGACACATTGATATTTTCATAACTAATGGCTTTGTTAATACAAAAACTTCATTATTTATGCCTAGAAGCACCTAATCCATTACTATTGATATTAAGAGTTTTATACTATCCTTCAGTTTTGTGAGTTACTGTTTTCTTCTTTATCAACCTTTAAGTACTGATCTACCCAGGCTTTAGAGAAATAAGAGCAATGAGAAGAGAAAAGCGGAGGGGAAAAAAAGCAAGCTAAATAAACAATTCTATTGATCTGTTTTTTTCAGAGGTAGCAAAAGCATAGGACTTGAATAGCTAAAAGGCAGGATTGTGTTCCTTTATTTATAAAGCATATTGTTGCTTCTTCTCTGAAGCTGGTAAAATATGGGTTCAATGGATGGACCATTCAGTGGATAAAGAATTGGCTTGAGGGTGTGGCTGTCAATGGATCTACGTCCAAGTGGAGGCCAGTGACAAGTAGAGTCCCTCAGGGATCAGCACTGGGACCAGTCATGTTTAACATCTTTGTCGGTAACATGGACAGTGGCATTGAGTGAACCCTCAGCAGGTTTGCTGATGACACCAAGCTGTGTGGTGCAGTAGACATGCTGGAGGGAAGGCATCCATCCAGAGGGACATTCACAGGCTGGAGAGGTGGGACCATGACAACCTCATGAGGTTCAACAAGACCAAACGCAAGGTCCTGCATCTGGGTTGGGGCAACCCCAGACACCAATATAGACTGGGTAGGGACTGGCTTGACAGCAGCTCTGAAGAGAAAGACTTGGGGGAGATGGTGGATGAGAAGTCCATCCATGGCTCAACATAATCCAGCAGTGTGCACTTGCAACCCAGAAAGCAAATCACACGCTGGGCTGCATCAAGAGAAGCATAGCCAGCAGGTTGAGAGAAGTGATTCTCCCCACTCTACTCCACTCTGGTGAGACTCCACCTGGAATACTGCATCCAGTTCTGGAGCCCCTATTACAGGAAGGATCTGGAGGTATTATCATCATAGTGGTGCTGGAACATGTGCAGAGAAGGGCCACAAGTATGATCCCTATGAGGACAGACTGAAGGAGTTGGGGCTGTTCAGTCTGGAGAAGAGAAGTCTCTGAGGATACCTTATTGAGGCCTTCCAGCAACGGGCTTTATAGGATGTTGTGTAGTGATAAGACTATGGGAAATGTTTCCAAGCTGAAGGAGGGGAGATTTAGATTAGGTGTTAAAAATAAGTTCTTCAGCATGAGGGTGGTGAGACACTGGAACTGGTTGTCCAGGGAGGTGGTGGAAACCTCATCCCTTGATGTTTTTAAAGCCACGCTGGATGTGGCCCTGAGCAGCCTGACCCAGTGTGAGGTGTCCCTGCCCATGGCAGAGGGGTTGGAACTAGATGATCCTTGAGGTCCCTTCCAACCCTCAAAATTCTGTGATTTATCTCTGATTCTAAACAGTAACTGGATGTTCATTTACATTTCTGGATATTTAGTAGCAGTACAGAAAAATTTGTGAGTATAAGGCTAGGAATATTTTGTTTGGTGCATCACATTCTTCTGTGATCTAGTTATGTTCAGCAGTGATGTCAAACATCTTCCCAGTCAAAACATTTTAAATTCAGGCCATCTGTTTTTTAAGACAATCCGTGCTGATTAGATAGCCAAAGAATACTCTGAGATAACAGTGAAGCAGAAGGAGGGCTGAACCTAACCGCAGGTACTGGATAGTCTTCTCATCTAGAATTTATATCTAATTTATATCACTGTCATTGCTATGGGATATTCAGACATGAAAGGACTGCAGGACCAATACATAACCCAAAGTTTTTCTGCAAGCCATACCTTGTAGAAGAATTGTAATAATATTTCAATGGTACCTAAGGAAGCCATTTTGACCGCATGAAATACAGGTTTTGTGTCAAAAGTAGGCTTGAGAACTAGTCAGATTACCATAATGTATTTAACTCGCAATTTCATTTCTTCTAGCTCTCTGTTTTAATTTCATTTAGCTCTTGTACATTTTTTTTTTTGCTATGTTACACACTAAAACTATTTTTGTTGAGAGGAAATAGCAATAAATTTTGTTATAATATTGATTTTAAAACTTTAACATCCCCTAAAAAAAATTCAGAGATTAAATTCAAGTTTATCTATGTAACTCCCAATGTCAATTAAATTGTGTTCTAGTAAGAGTTCTGAAATGTAGCAGACCAAAACTCTTAATGTAGTTATGAAGGACCAAAAAGATTTACAGAGCAGCTGAGAGTAGCCAGGAAAAGGTTGGTCTCTTCTCTCTAGCAACCAGCACCAGAACAAGAGTCTCAAGCTGCACCAGGGCAAGTTTAGGCTTGAGGTGAGGAGAAAGTTCTTCACAGAGAGAGTCATTCGTCATTGGAATGGGCTGCCCAGGGAGGTGGTGGAGTCACCATCACTGGAGGCGTTCAAGAGGAGATTGGACGTGGCACTTGGTGCCACGGTCTACTCGTGAGGTCTGTGGTGACAGGTTGGACTTCATGATCTTTTAGGTCTCTTCCAACCTTAGGGATGCTATGATACTGTGAAATTTTCCTTTCCATGTTGTCAATGCTTAGTACTTATGGCAGAGTAAAAGACAGGTTAAAACAATGACAAGTTCTTAAGGTTAAATCAGTGATATCTTAAAAAAAAAAAAAAAAAAAAAAAGGTGTATAGGTGTATGTAATGTTCATTGGAAAATTTGTGGGGAGCAGTTGGGGAAAGATGCACTAGAACCTGCTAGATGGTTGCAGAGAAGCCTGACAGGTATTTCTAGAGATGCCTATGGCCAAAAAATGCGTAGCGTACATTTTTCTTTTCCAGCCTCACTATTTTTGATGACCAATGACATTGTGTCAACTGTTTGACAATTTTAATGGATCCACCACAAATTATACAATGTAACTATTGCTTCTTGGTTTCCCCAGAGTCATCCCATATATACATTGTCACAGCATTTTGTAGACTGTAGAGTGTTACATTCATGTTACGTGAATGTGTCTACCTGGTATCTTTCAAAAGCACAGTAAAGTTTATTGATTATTTAGAGACATAAAATTCATATCACAAGGATTTGAAAAGTTCAACAAGGCCCTCACCTCAGTATCAGTACTGGCTGGGGGATGATAAGATTGCAGAAAAGGACTTGAGGGCATCAGGGGATGAGAAGCTGGACATAACCAACAATGCAGTCCAGAGGCCAGTCACAACCTGGGCTGTATCTAAAGAAGCGTGGCCACCAGATTGACAGAGTTGATTATGTCATTCTGTTCTGCTCTGGTGAGACCTCACTTGCAGTACTGTGCCTTCTCTGGAATGCAGAACATAGGAAAGATATGGAGTTGATGGACGGGCCACAAAAATCACTGGAGCACCTCTCCTACTCAGATAATCTGTGGAAATTGGGGTTGTTCATCCTGGAGAAGAGAAGCCTTCTAGTATCTGAAAGAAAAGATGAGTGACTGTTTAAAAAAATCTTGTAGTAATACAACAAGTGGTAGTGGTTTTAAACTAGGATGGGTAGACTTAGACTGGGCATTAGGAAGAAGTGGCAGTAGTGGAGCACTGGTAGCTCAGGGAGGTGGTTCAGGCCCAGGCCCTGGAGACTATTCAAGGTCAAACTTGTTGGGGTCCTGAGCAACCTGATCAGGGATAGTTGCAGATGTCCCTGCTTCCTGCAAAGTCTAGAGGTCCCTCCCACCTCAAAACATTCTGTGATTCTAAGATTCTGTGATTCTATGATTTCAGCACAGAGACTGTTTTTGGTTATAATCCCTGTGTAAGGATGAAGCTAAGAATAGCCACATTAAAACAAAACTTTACATTTTCCTCAGCACATTAATCCTGGAAGTGAGATATTAATTTAGACTGCAGATATTTTTTTTTTTTTTTTTTTTTGTTTCATTCTGAACTTGCTTTGTGTCTTTACTTTAAGCAGAAAGATGAACCACAAACAACACAATGTTCTTAGCTTCTCCCAAACTGTAGTCCTGTTGTAGGGTTGGAAGGGTAAGGCCAAAAAGCCTCCTCCCTCCCCCCTGTAAATTAAAGGGAAGGAAAAAGTGAAGGGAAAGGAAGAAAAAAACTCACAAAGCAAAGCAATGGGTGCTGTATATTTACAAAAGCAATACAGGATATGCAGGGGAACTTACAGAATTTACAATATTTACAATATATGCAAAGATATACAATAAAGTAGCACAGAAATGAGAGTTCCCCCCTCTGCTGAGGGGTTCCCCACCACTGTTCCCCCCTCTCTCCCCCTTTCCCCAGAGCAGCTTAGAAAGAGAGAGAAAGAGAAAAACGTTAGAAGCAGTTATGTGTTAATTGGAAAGCAGTTAATACAGGCCTTGCAGTTTATCAGTTTCAAGATCAAGCCTTGGCCGAAAGCCCAGAACAGCGAGCTGCTGCTACCGAAGGAGGGGGAAGATAGACTGACCAGAAAAGTGCAGGAATTCCCAGGAAACTCTGCTGCACTCCCAGTTCAGAAGGTGCTTCCTCCCAATCTACCAATGAAATTAGTTTAGAGCCTTCTTTTCATTTACAAACATCCAACTACCATATTCCATTTCTTAAGGGGACAGCCTCAAACGGTCACAAGTCCCTAACCCTAACCCTTGTCAAAATCCTAGATTTCTTTTTTTTTTTTTTTTTGCCATAGATTGTCAGAGATTTCATGAAGAATCCCAGGGAATCTTTGAGTGAGTTTGACCTACAGTGTCAGGAGAAAACCACAGGGTATTCAGAAAGAAAAATATAGAAGGTAGACTTGAAAAAGTGTTTACTGTTCTCAGCAGATCAGGCAGCAGCAAACTTAACATTTACTTTTCCTTTGAACAACGAAAGTCCATACCAAATTTGCTTGCTTCCTTTTCGTTTGAATCCTGGAAACTTAGCCTGCTCTCCCTGACTTAAAAATATGAAATTACCTAGGAACTTGAAATTGACAACAATAAAAAAAAGCAAGACCTTTCTCTACCGTGTTTATATTTTGTCTAACTTTCCAGACTTAATCACTCCAGAATTTAAGGGAATATTAAATGCTACAAGCATCTAAGGAATATATAATTCTGATCAGACCATTATGAAAAATGAGGTTTGCTCAACATCCTTCTGGGCTTAATGTGCAGTGAAGAATGTGCAATAGCAATTATTTTATTATTTTTCATGTGCAGGTATTTTACTTGAACATCAGTTTCACAGCAGATTACTTCCTGTAGAAAAGGTCACAGTTTATATCAAAAAGACAAAAGACCTCCTTGCAATCACATCTATACGAGTCACAATTCTCATGTTCCATTGTTATTGCTAGAAGCACACTCATCTGAGAGCACAAAGGGCATGTTAACTGAGTTTTAATTAGTTTATATTTATCTGCAGTCACTCTGATATGTATCATGGATGGATAGATGTGGCAGAAGAGTTGCTTGGATTCATGAATAGTTGACCTGAGAGTCAAGAATACTGATGATGTCTTTGGTTCTGGTACTGCCTCTTTTTTTTTTTTTTTTTTTTTTTCCTTTCCTTTCCTTTCCTTTCCTTTCCTTTCCTTTCCTTTCCTTTCCTTTCCTTTCCTTTCCTTTCCTTTCCTTTCCTTTCCTTTCCTTTCCTTTCCTTTCCTTTCCTTTCCTTTCCTTTCCTTTCCTTTCCTTTCCTTTCCTTTCCTTTCCTTTCCTTTCCTTTCCTTTCCTTTCCTTTCCTTTCCTTTCCTTTCCTTTCCTTTCCTTTCCTTTCCTTTCCTTTCCTTTCCTTTCCTTTCCTTTCCTTTCCTTTCCTTTCCTTTCCTTTCCTTTCCTTTCCTTTCCTCTCCTTTCCTTTCCTTTCCTCTCCTTTCCTTCCCAAACCTTCCCTTCCCTTCCCAAACCTTCCCTTCCCAAACCTTCCCTTCCCAAACCTTCCCTTCCCAAACCTTCCCTTCCCTTCCCAAACCTTCCCTTCCCAAACCTTCCCTTCCTTTCCCAAACCTTCCCAAACCTTCCCAAACCTTCCCAAACCTTCCCAAACCTTCCCAAACCTTCCCTTCCCTTCCCATCAGGAAGAAGTTTTACACAGAGAGAGTGATTGCCCGTTGGAATGGGATGCCCAGGGGGAGGTGGTGGAGTCACCATCGCTGGAAGTGTTCAGGAGGAGACTTGACAGGGTGCTTGGTTGCACAGTTTAGTTGGTTGGGTGGTGTTGGATGATATGTTGGACATGATGATCTTGAAGGTCTTTTCCAACCTGGTTTATTCTATTCTATTCTATTCTATTCTATTCTATTCTATTCTATTCTATTCTATTCTATTGAATTTTCCCTCTTTATCTTAAAGAAAAGATTTCTGCCTCAGGACATCTTGTAATGGAAAAAACTTTAAGCAAGTTTTTTTATCAAATCAAGCTAAGAATCAATATTTAATCAGTAGTGTTAGTGTTTGTTATGAAAACAAAAAATACTATTTCTTAATGAGATTATTGCCCATTAACTTGTCGAATTGCATGATTGTTTGTCTATGTGAGGTTAATCAAGGTGTAACATTAACTTCATGGTAGGCATAAGATGCCATTTAAAGGCAAAGTTTGGTCCAAAGGACATGAATTTATGTCACTTTTATTAGGCTGTAATCTGATTTAACAGAAAGAGGAGAAATAAATAAAATCTCTGTGCAAAGGCTGTAAAAGAATATTTTCAGGATAAAATGCAAACATGTAAAGATAAAAAAGCCTTATTAGTGGCAAAGGAGGTTTGGTTTTCCTCATGGAAAAAGACACATTTCTTAATTAGGAGAGGAAGTTAAAAACTCTTCTAGCTCGTTCATCTTCATTTTCCATAAATAACTTGGCAAGAGGAGGATACTTCAATTAAAAAAGATAGCTATAGTAAATTGTATTTGGAAATAAACCACAGGTTAGAGGGCATTAGTTCCTTTCAAGCAGCTAAATTCATGTTGAGTTACAAGATCTAGAAAAATTACACCATATAGTGTTGTCTCTGTTACCACTGCTGCAGATCAGCAAACATATATTTTCTGAGAAAGCCTGGTTATCACTGCCCTATTCCACAGAACATTTGGGTGACATTCACTTAAGCTCATTCCTTCATGTTATGCACATGCTAACAGGAACTGGAGATAGAATAAAGAAAATGTCTTCAGTGCTCCTGAGCTAAAATGATAAAAGAAGAAATTCCATGCTATTGAACATCCATATTGCTCTTCTTTGCATTTTTGGGGGGGTTCTGCTATTTTTATTTTGATGACATTATTCAAAGGAAAGGCTTAGGGATTTATGTAGTGGCATAATGACATTTTTTATTCTTTAATTCTTAGTATTTATTTTTTAAATATGTATCAACTAAGCTCTAAGATGACATTTTCACATTATTACCTATGTAAGCTCCATCATCTGCTTCATTAGTAGGAATATGTAATTCAGATCCCTTCTCTATGATTGCAAAATTAGGATTTTGCCTAAGACATTAATTTTTTATAATCGAAACTGAATTTAATTCTGTTTTTTCATTCCATCAGAATCTTAAAATACTTCTGCAGTAATTTTGTAGTCAGTTTTTATTTTACTGATGATGGAAACCCAAAATTTCTTCTCTACATCAGTTTTGATTAAGAGATTTCAAATAACACTGAAATTAATTTTTCAGGTGAATGATGTAAGCCAGAAATATTTGATTGCATAAAGTTTTCCAGATCTTACATATTACCTGAGATCTCTCCTGTTTCAACATTATTTTGTTCTTTTCTTGTTAACAATTTCTTGATTAACAAAATGTATCAACTTCATTACAGTGATTGACACTTTGCAAGACCTAATTGTTAAAATTTACTTACAATCTAATAGTCAAATGTTTCTTGTCTGTATTGTAAAGCAATAAAACAGAACATTCTTGTGATATACCCAAGAAATAAAAATTCGAAGCAGAATAATCAGGAAGCTATCAGAATGATCAGTGCACAGAAGACACATAGGAGAAGAGCAGCAGGATTTGTTGAACAGAACAGAACAGAACAGAATAGAATAGAATAGAATAGAATAGAATAGAATAGAATAGAATAGAATAGAATAGAATTAACCAGGTTGGAAAAGACCTTTGAGATCATCGAGTCCAACCTATCATCCAACACCACCTAATCAAATAAATCATGGCACCAAGCACCCCATTCAGTCTCTTCCTGAACACCTCCATTGATGGTGACTCCACCACCTCCATGGGCAGCCCATTCCAATGGCCAATCACTATTTCTGTGAAGAACTTCTTCCTAACATCCAGCCTAAACTTTCCCTGGTGCAGGTTGAGACTGTGTCCTCTGGTTCTGGTACTGGTTGCCTAAACAAGAGCCTAGTAAAAAAGAATCAGGAGAAATTTTTGCCTTAAATTTCCTTACATTTGAAATGAAATAAGAACAGGCTTTTTAAAATTATGCTTGATATTTCCAGGAAATTATTTATGTTATACATTATGTGCAACAGAAAAGAAAGTATCGTAGAGTTAGCAATCCCATCTCAGTTCTTGGTCCAATAACCTCAAGGGTTTTTAAATTACCTTCTTTTTGTCATCTCTTGAAGAGCTATGAGCAAGTCCAAGGACATGTATTGTAAAGCAGATCAGAATAATTTACAAGAGCTTTCTGTCTCCGTGATTTTTGGAAGAAACACACAGGAAATAGAGATAGATAGTTTCAGGTTCCGTCAGTTTGGATCTAAATTGAATTCTGTGCAATAAACTTCAGAGTAGAGATGAATTGATTTGTGTCTCAATCACAGCTTGTGTTGAATACTCTCTTTTGCTTTCTTGCCTCTAGTCTCCCTATTTTAACCTTCCCTGTCTCCCTTGTGTATGGGTCAACCGAGGGGAATTGGCACAAGAGGAGGACAGGGCCAGCCCAGCTGAAGTGCTTCTATGCGAATGCGCGCAGCTTGGGCAACGAACAAGATGAGTTAAGGGCCACTGTGCTGCTGGGATACCACAACATAGTGGCTGTTTCTGAAATTTGGTGGGATTATTTCCGTGACTGGAATGAAGGGATAGATGGATATAAGCTCTTTAGGAAGGATAGGTAGGGAAGGAGAGGAGGAGGTGTTGCCCTCTATGTCAATAACCAGTTGGAATCAGTGGAGCTCCACCTGGGGAGGGATGATGAGCTGATTGAGAGTGTATGGGTTAAAATTAAAGGCAAGACAAGAGAAGGAGATATTACTGTAGGGGTCTCCTACAAGCCACCTGACCAGCAGATCCAAGCAGATGAGGCCCTCCACAGGCAAATAGAAGCGGCTTCCAGGTCACAGGCCCTGGTCCTCATGGGTGATTTCAACCACCCGGACATCTGCTGGAGGGACAACACAGCAAGGCACCAGCAATCCAGGGTGTTCTTGGACTGCATAGAAGACAACTTCCTCCTCCAAATGGTAGAGGAACCAACAAGAAAAGGTGCTATGCCGGACCTTGTTCTCACCAACAGGGAAGGGCTGGTAAGCAATGCGAGGCTCAGAGACAGCCTTGGCTGCAGTGACCATGAAGCAGTTGAATTTAAAATCCTCAGGGCAGTCAGGAGGAAGTATTCTAAGCTTATTACCCTAGACTTCAGGCATGCAGACTTTGATGGCTTCAGGGATCTGCTAGCCAAAGTGTCATGGGACAAAGCCCTGGAGGGAAGAGGGATCCAGGACAGCTGGTCAGTATTCAAGGACCACCTCCTCTGTGTCCAGGAGCTCTGTATACCAACAAAGAGAAAAGCAGGTAAGAATGCTAGGAGGCCTGCCTGGATGGGCAAGGAGCTACTGGACACACTATTACGTAAAAGGAAACTCTACAGGAAGTGGAGAGAAGGACAGGTAGAACAGGGGGTATATAAGGAAGCTTCCCGAGCAGCAAGAGTCCTGGTTAGGAAAGCCAAAGCAGAGTTTGAATTGAATCTAGCCAGGGAGGTTAAAGGGAACACTAAGAACTTCTACAGGTATATTAATGGGAAGAAGAAGACTAGGGAAGGTGTGGGCCCCTCAGAAAGGAAACTGGTGACATGGTCACAAGTGATGAGGAAAAGGCTGAGGTACTCAATAACTTCTTTACCTCAGTCTTCACTGCAAGGGCCTCTAGCCACACTCTTGATGTTATGGAAGACAATGCCAGTGATGGGGAGGAAGAACTGCCCATTGTAAGTGAAGATCAGGTTCATGATCACCTGAAGAACCTGAAAGTGTTCAACTCCATGGGACCTGATGGGTTACACCCACGGATACTGAAAGAACTGGCAGATCAGATTGCTAAACCCCTCTCCATTTTATTTCAAAAGTCATGGCAGTCTGGGGAAGTCCCCACGGACTGGAAAAGGGGAAACATTGCCCCCATTTTCAAAAAGGGTAAGAAGGAGGAACCAGGGAACTCCAGGCCAGTCAGTCTCACCTCTGTGCCCGGAAAGATCATGGAGCAGATCCTCCTGGAGTCACTACTTGCTCAAAAGAATAGTGAAGAGGTGATTGGGAGCAGTCAGCATGGCTTTGCCAAGGGCAAATCCTGCCTGACCAACCTGGTGGCCTTCTATGAGCAGGTGACAAAATTAATAGATGAGGGGCGAGCAACTGATGTCATTTTCCTGGACCTGAGCAAAGCCTTCGACGCTGTCCCGCACCACATCCTGGTCTCCAAACTGGTGTCACATGGGTTTGATGGATAGACCACTAGATGGATAAGGAACTGGCTTGATGGCCGCACCCAAAGAGTGGCTGTCAATGGGCCCATGTCCCATGGCCAGTGACAAGCAGAGTCCCTCAGGGATCAGTCCTGGGACCTGTCTTGTTCAACATCTTTGTGGGTGACATGGACAGTGGCATTGAGTGCACCCTCAGCAAGTTTGCTGATGTCACCAAGCTGTGTGGTGCAGCAGACACGCTGGAGGGAAGGGAGGCCATCCAGAGGGACTTTGACAGCCTGGAGAAGTTCAACAAGAGCAAGTGCAGGGTCCTGCATCTGGGTGGAGGCAATCCCAGGCACAAATCCAGGCTGGGCAGTGACTGGCTGGAAAGCAGCCCTGAGGAGAGAGACTTGGGGGTGCTGGTGGACAAAAAGCTCAACATGAGCTCTCAGTGTGCACTTGCAGCCTGGAAGACCAATCAGATCCTGGGCTGCATCAGAAGAAGTGTGGCCAGCAGGTCAAGGGAGGTGATTCTCCCCCTCTACTCAGCTCTGGTGAGACCCCACCTGGAGTACTGTGTCCAGTTCTGGAGCCCCTATTACAAGAGGGATGTGGAGGTGCTGGAACGTGTCCAGAGAAGGGCCACAAGGATGATCAGAGAGCTGGAGCACCTCTCCTATGAGGACAGACTGAAGGAGTTGGGGCTGTTCAGTCTGCAGAAGAGAAGGCTCTCAGGTGACCTCCTTGTGGCTGTCCAGTATGTGAAGGGGGCCTACAGGAAGGCTGGGGAGGGACTTCTGAGGATCTCAGGTAGTGATAGGACTAGGGGGAATGGAATGAAGCTGGAGGTGGGGAGATTCAGGTTAGATGTGAGGAGGAAGTTCTTCACCATGAGAGTGGTGAAGCCCTGGAATGGGTTGTCCAGGGAGGTGGTTGAGGCCCCGTCCCTGGAGGTGTTTAAGAGCAGGCTGGATGAGGCTCTGTCCAGCCTGATCTAGTGTGGGGTGTCCCTGCCCATGGCAGGGGGGTTGGAACTAGATGATCCTTGTGATCCCTTCCAACCCTGACTGACACTATGATACTATGGTACTATGATACTAACTTCAGCTCTGAAACAGGAGTTGCAATGATGTTCAACTGTCAGACAGGATGGCTGCATTAACATTAGCAAGTTTTATTCTCTTTGTGGCTGGAGCTCCCTACTCCTGGTTGAATTAGCTTAGAAAAATATAATGAATTATTTGTAAAAAGAGTTTGGTACTGGGATATGCAGTGTAAAACTTTCCAATATAGAGTTTTTTTATATTTTTCAATTTAAAAAGGAGACAGCTCAGATACTGCATGTATTTGTGCAGTGTCTGGTTAGGAAATACTTCTTCTCACCTCTTTATTTTGAAAACAAAGACTCCCACATTTTTAAAGATAGCCCTGGCCTGACATTCCTCAGAAGTTTTTTAGAGTATTAGAAAGCAATTTCTTACTATGGTTTTGATTTTCAAAAGGGCAGGAATTGGACTCTGAATCTTAAGCCATTTTAATGACTTAGCAGATTGTGTAGCAATATTTGTGAATGTCAGGAATGAAATTTAAATATGAATATTTACCTTTAAAAATAAATTGGATCAGAGGAACTCTCTTCTATGCTGCATGTAATCATTTATTCAATTGTAAAAACGCAGTATATGCAAACTGAGTCCTCTTTTGATGTTCTAAATCATACCCTGGTATGATGCCTTCTTCTATTGAACACAAAACTGCTTTCTCTATGTAAGTACATTGTTGTGGGCTGGCTGGGAAGGAAAATGATTCTTGCTCTGTGCCTTATGAAGTGCTTCAAGGTCTTTACTACAACATGACAATGACAGCTGAAAAGTGTAGATTTTTCGTGGGAATGGAGATTTTCAGAATAGAATAGAATAGAATAGAATACAACAGAACAGAACAGAACAGAACAGAACAGAATAGAATAGAATAGAATAGAATAGAATAGAATAGAATAGACCAGGTTGGAAGAGACCTTCAAGACCATTGTGTCCAACCTATTATCCAACTTGCCTAATCAACTAAACCATGCAACCATCACACGGTCAAGTTTCCTCCTAAACACCTCCAATGATGGCGACTCCACCACCTCCCCAGGCAGCCCATTCCAATGGGCAATCACTCTTTCTGTGAAGAACTTCTTCCTAACCTCCAGCCTAAACCTCCCCTGGTGCAGCTTGAGACTGTGTCCTCTTGTTCTGATGCTGGTTGCCTGGGAGAAGAGACCAACCTCTGCCTACCTCCATCCTCCCTTCAGGTAGTTTTAGAGAGTAATAAGGTCTCCCCTGAGCCTCCTCTTCTTCAGGCTAAGCAGCCCCAGCTCCCTCAGTCTCTCCTCATAGGGCTTATGTTCCAATCCCCTCACCAACTTTAGGAAATCAAGGATTATTTCCATTTCTAAAAACTATTGCACAATGCAGGAGTATGTAGAAGGCAGTTTTCTTCAGGGAAACACTCAAACCTGGAAACTATAAATGACAGATGGTGGAAAAGAAATAGTAACAGTCTGTGCATCTGTGACTGTCTACAGCAGCTACTCAGATTATAGTGAAATCAGCAGAAATAATCTTATTGGCAGCAAAGGGCAAGGTAGTTCATGAGAATTATCTCAACTGATAATACTTGCAAAAAGGCTTGAAAACTACATGAGAAGAACTAGTAAACAGTACAAACAAATATAGAATCCAATGAGCACGTTTTTATTTAAAGAAGATGGAGCCTTTAAAATTTGTGGTTTTAAGAAGCTCATACCAAAGTCAGGTGAAAATCTAAGGAAACACAAGTTTATGCAGGCTTTTAGAAGAAAAACACTAACAGAAACCTATGAGTGGTTAGTTTATGTAAGAAATCATAACTCCAATTAAAATTGCTCTTTTGCAACATCATCCTGTTTATATCATGGTTCCATAACTCAAATTTTCTCCATTGACAAAGTTTGTTGTGTGGATTTTTTGCTGTGGTTTCCACCCCGCCCCTCCACCTTTTCTTTTTCCATAACACAACAGAAGCCTCTTCCCTGTCAAGCAAGACTCCTGTTCTACAAAATCAGTTTAAGCATTCTTCAGATAAGACTACAGTGTAAACCCATATACAATCTCTTAAGACAAATCAATTTACCTTGACATTTCTCAAAATCCTATTGCTTTTTTAGCAGAAAGGAAGAGAAGGAATTTTACTGGAAGATACACTTAGAATAAGCACATTACACTGTGTTTAGAATTATTTTCTTCCTATGATTTGGAAAGCACCTATTTTGAACAAATTCTATTTGAATATAATCTCCAGGTGTTTAACTGACCAGTTTTGATTATGCTATATGATCCCACTTGATATTTTCAGTTCTGCAATTAGTTTTAGTTTTTCATCCTCAAAATATATTTTGGTATAAAGAAGAACAAAGATGTTGAACTGCAACTAAATTTTTGTTTTTAAAAAAATACAACCACTCAGTAAACACAGAAAGATAAACTAATTCATTTTGTGGGGAAAAAAATAAAAATAAAAATAAAAATAAAAATAAAAATAAAAATAAAAATAAAAATAAAAATAAAAATAAAAATAAAAATAAAAATAAAAATAAAAATAAAAATAAAAGTAAAAGTAAAAATAAAAGTAATTTTTAAGTGCTTTTGGTCAGTTTGTGAGTAGGAAGTTAAAACACAGCATTGAATAAGTTTTTGTCTTTGCTTAGGTCCAGTAAAAGCTTCAGCTGCTGCCCTAAAATGCAGAAAGAGAATTTGAATAATTTCTAAGCATTCACAGTCTTACAACCTGAAACTGACAGCTGTTGTCTCTGAGCTGCAGTGCATCTGTGCTACTCATGTTGATGCCTTTGCTCTCAGGACAGTAACCTCTGTCAAGGAGGAAGCTGTGGGTATGACCTTCCACACTGACCTGACTTGTAAGCATTGATAAAATTTTCACCAATTTCTGATTTCAGTAGAAGTGAGACACTTGGACCTGAGTGTGAAGAAACTATGTGGAACCTAATTCGGAGGAGCATAGGATCCAGAGGGATCAGCCAAGGTCAAGCAGAAGCACAAAGTTAATCTCTCCCAGCCCAAGGAAGCCAGAAGAGAGCGAGCTATATATTGTTTATAAGCTAGTTTAAGTCCTTTATCTCTCCAATGGGAATGTTTAGAATTATCATCATTTTCCTTTTTACACCTAGTAGTGATTTATTTCCATTTTACCACTTTCTGTTCCAGATATGTGAAAAATTTTTAACGGCATAGACTAAAACTACCACAATAGATAATCATAGAATCATTTAATTGTTTCCAGTGCAAAAGATCTTTAAGATCTTGTCCAACCATTCACCTAACACCATCATGTCTATTAAACCATGTCTCAAAGTGCCATGTTTACATGTTTTTTGAACATCTCCACAGATGGTGACTCCACTATTTCCCTGGCCAGCTTATTGTAATGCCTGTCCACTGTTTCATTAAAGAAACATTTCCTAATATACAACTTAAATCTCCCCTGACACAACTTGACACTACTTCCTTTCATTCTATCACTTGATAGTAGGGAAAAGAGACCAACATCGGCCCCACTGGAACCTCCTTTCAGGTAGCTGTAGAGAGTAATGAGGTCTCCCATTGGTGTCCTCTTCTTCACACTAAACAAACCCAGTTCCCTCTGCTGCTGCTCATAAGACAGATTCTCCTGACCCTGCACCAGCTTTGTGGCCCTTTTATGGACACGTTCCATCACACCAATGTCCTTCTTGTAGTGAGTGGCCCCAAAATGAACACAGTATTTGAGGTACAGCCTCACCAGTGCTGAGTACAGGGGCACAATCTCTTTCCTGTTCCTGCTGGCCACACTGTTCCTGATCCAGACCAGTATGCTATTGGCCTTCTTGGCCACCTGAGCACAGTGGTTGCTCATGTTCAGCTGGCTCTCAATCAGCAGTCCCAGGTCCTTTTCTGCTGAGCAGTTTTCTAGTCATTCTGCCTCAAGCCTGTACTGGTGCCTGGGGTTGTGACTCAATTGCAGAACCCAGCACTTTGTCTTTTTGGACCTCATACAACTGCCCCCTGCTTATTGATCCAGCCTGTCCACATCAACAATGAAAGGACATGAAAGAAGAGGTATTTATACCCATAGTGCACAGGTAGGGAAATAGTGGTTTTATGATGTGGCCAGAATCAAAGCAAGTCTGTTGGCAGAACAAACTTTCAGTCCCTGGTGGGTGTCATCAGTGCTTGTCCATCTTTCCAAAGAGAGATTGATTTCTCTCCCCCCAGCCCCTCACCCCCCTCCCCCTTACTCACAGTAAAAGTGGTAAATTCCTTTCTGCACATTCATACTAGTGAGCAAACAACAGCTAAGGTATTTTGGAATGGAGAGATTTAATACACACCAATCTGATGTCGTATAATCATATAAAATATACTTACTACTGGAAATGAGTTTTAAATTGGCTATAAAGAAACTGAAATAATATAGAGTCATTAGCACAACTGCATCTTGCAAAGTTTTGCTGTAGCAGCTTCACCACAGGATTTCTGATGAAGCCTGCTATTTCTGACTGACATATTCTCTTTGTCTTAGCATGAAACTTCAGGTGTTGGACTGTGATTGTAACTGAGCACATAATTAAGAATTAAAATATCACAGAAGGTTGTTCAGAGTGGAGAAAGGCAGGATGTGTGGTAAATCCAGTATCACAATCAAAATCTATATTTAGCAATATAATCAAATCATTGTGTCACAGGTACTTAAATCTTGGAAAACAATTTGCTGAGGGTTTTCCCATGTTTTGTAGATAGAACTTATAGTCTGAAGCTTCACAATACATAAGGAAAAAGGTGGCCTGTAGCCACTTAGAAAGCAACTAGAATAGAGAATACAGAATCAACCAGTCTGGAAAAGACCTTTGAGATCATCAAGTCCAACCTATCACCCAACACCATCTAATCAACTAAACCATGGCACCAAGTGCCTCATCCAGTCTCTGCCTAAACATTTCCAGTGATGGTAACCCTACCACCCCCCTGGGCAGCCTATTCCAATGGCCAATCACTCTCCCTGTGAAGAATTTCTTCCTTACATCCAGCCTAAACCTCCCTGGCATAGCTTGAGACTGTGTCCTCTTGTTTTGTCACAGATTGCCCCCCTGTAGCCCCACCCGGCTACAATCTCCCTTCAGGTAGTTGTAGAAAGCAATAAGGTCTCCCCTGAGCCTCCTCTTCTCCAGGCTAAAAACCCCCGGCTCCCTCAGCTGCTCCTCATAGGGCTTGTGTTCCAAACCCCTCACCAGCTTTGTTGCCCTCCTCTGGATATATTTGAGCAACTCAAATGTTCTTTACATTCAGGGTGATAGAGTACTGGAACAGGCTGCTCAGAGAAGGGACTCTCTTGTAGGGAGTTGGATGTTGGTCTCTTCTCATGAGACACAACTGATGGATATGAGGAAATCACAACATGTTATACCAGGGGGGGTTAGGTTGGAGATTAGGAAGAATTTCTATATTGCAAGGGTTATGAAAGACTGGAACCAGGTGGCCAGGGAAGTGGTTGTATCCCCATCCCTGGATGTATTTAAAAGCTGTCTGGATATGATGCTCAAGGATATTGTGTAGTAGGAGCACTCGTAGCTTTAGATGATAATTGGACTTGATGATCTTGAAGATCTTTTCCAACCACAGCTGTTGTGTAATTCTGTGAGACTGGTGGAGTCTTCTTCTCAAGAGATTTTCAAAACCTACATAGACACCTTCCTGTGAAACCTAATCTAGGTAAACCTCCTACAGCAGAGGTGTTGGACTGTATGACCTCCAGGGGTCCTTTACAACCACTCCCACTTTTTGATTCTCTGAATTAAAGAAACAGGCTGTTGGATTCCCCCCTATAATTAGATCTGACAACATGTCAATGCTGTCTCAGCTGCTTTCAGGACATCTATTCATGTTACTGTTGTGAATATCTCTAAAATTAATCTAGGCTATAAGGGCATAGGAAAACTTTCTGTGCTTTAAGAGAAAGGAAAATCAATGAAGCTTGTAATTAATCTGAATTAAATTGTCTCCCAGCTGAAGCATTTCTGCACTGTGATATATTGTCTTTTTGCTTAAGATCTTGTTGTTCGTATAGCCCTTGCTGTCCTGGTTCAGAAGTGTGCTCTAGCTGTTTTGATAGATTCAGCCAAATGTTCCTCCAGCCTTTTAACTCTGCATTTAAAAATGGCAATTGAAAGTGTTGTTTCTTTTTGGTTTGGTTTGTGGGTTTTTTGTTTGTTTGCTTTCTTTCTTCCCCTCACCCCCTTTCCCCCTCCCCCTTTTTTCCCCTCATTTATTGTGCATTCATTCTAATAAAGATAGTTCTGGTGCACCAGAGGCATTTTCCTTTACCTTCTACCTCATTGTCTTCTTCAGGTATGTACAGATTTGCACTATGGCATGATTTGTCATGTCTTACTGCTTAATTAACCTTTAGTGTGGTGGCATTTCCCAGATTGCCTACAGAATTATTTCGGAAGAATGTGTCTGTGTAGATAGGCAATGTCAAATACAGGAGCTTTCACCTTAAAATATTGTTATTTGCTAACACTAAGGACATTATTCATTTGAATAGAGGCTGTTGAGATTCTCAGACCCAAAATTTTCTATTAGCTCACTTTAAACCACAGCTTTGAGCATTCAAAATCAGTACAAACCTTTGTTTTGTCTTCTGAGGAGAAATGTTGAAGCATTAAACCAGAAATACCCCTGAGAAACAGAAAAACTGCTTTCAGGGTTTGCTTATCTTCTTCGTACTTACTAAGTGCCTGCTCACTTATTTGAAGTTACTACTACTGTTCTGCACCATGCAATAATAAAACTGCCTTAATGAGACAGAATTGAAAATTTATTTTCCTATTTTTACTGTGATGACAAGAAAAGTGTGGGTTTTTTTACTATTATTATTTAAAAAAATCTGATAGCTTTCTATGAGGACATAACCAGGTGGAGAGATGATGGTAGAGCAATGGATGTGGTTTATCTTGATTTCAGTAAGGCATTTGACACTGTCTCCCACACCATCCTTGCAGCTGAGCTGAGGCAGTGCAGGCGATGGATAGATGTTAAGAAAAATACAAGACATTTCCCCTTTTTGCAACTTACAACCCAAAAGACGATCAGAAATACAGATACTGAAAATAGCCTGGAAATGTATTGAAACAATAATATTTTTTTAGGCATTCTTGAGAAACAATATTCTTTCCTAGTACTAGCAACAGTTTGATGCCATTAAAATAAAAGATGACAGATTTAAACAGCAGAAAACACAAATCAATAATTTGCAGATTTTCATCTTAAGACAACTGAAGCTTTAACTAGCTAATGTTGGAATTGAAAAGTTCAGAGACATATTCAATAAAACATGAAGTGGTTTTGAAATCTCTACAAAGTAAATAGTAATAATAATAATAATAATAATATAATAACAATAATAAATAATATATATATTTACTGGAGATAGCACATAAAGAGTTTACAACAATCTAGTAGCAATGCCCAAAATAATATGAAAATCATCTCAGTATGAATCCACTGAAGTATTGAAACTTCTGATGCTATTGCAAATATAGTATTTTGGACTCATCTGATAAATATTCTCAGTCCTTTACTGCAAGGATTATACAAGAACAGTATAAAGTCTTTCTATACTGTTAGATTTGGATCAAAATCATTTCACCCCAAGGCAACGCTGTCTGTTTTGTCTGGTTGTTAGATCCTTCCATCCAATTTCTACAGCTAATCAGGTGAAAACCCAAAAGTGCATTCCACAGCCGAAGTCCATCAGTTCACCAAAGTAGCTTCTTCTAATTTCAGTGCAGCACATCTCTGAAGTGCTTTTCATCTTCAAGCATCACTAATTACTTTTCAATACATGGAGATCTTATTAAAGTTAATGCATGTGTTACATATGTGGACTGTAAATTGCCACAGCTCTTCTAATAGTTTGCATAAACATATTTTGTAAGTTTGTCCAACAATAGATACAAAGATTGAAGACAAGAAATTTGTGCTCTATGCTTAGCTCGCCCACTTTTGTATCTTGAAAAAGCAGAAAACATAAAGGTCTAAGAACTTCTAAACAATTCTGAGCATATCTTGTTATAATCTGCTGTCATGGAAAGCTCTCTTTTAATTTATTTTTAAGAATAGTATATTATTTTAATATTGAAATGGTAATAAATTTTGTTATTCAATGTAACTACTTTCAGAGAATAATTTTCTGTGAAACTCACTTTACATTTTCAGAGTACATAGCATGGATGCACTTTATCAGAAAAGGAAATTCTGCATTTATTGGAGAATCATTAGAGAATTAAGTGGTGCAATCTATCATTGCCATAACCCTCATATTTGCTCGGTCTTTACCTGCACAGATAACTATATATTTATCTTCATATCTTTTCTGTCCATGTAGTAGAGTTAAATATATACTAATTTAGATCTCAAGTTAGTCAAGCTTTTATTTTTTGTTTGTTTTGGTTTTTTTTCTCTAGAGGAAGCATGCCCATGTAAGATGTAGCATGCTTTCTAGTGTTCCTTTAAGACAGTAACATTCTCCTCTTAGGAACATACCCCTCTGCCATCTGTGATTATGAAAGAATTATACACCTTTTCCTTCCTTACCCCAACGCACAACTTAGTTTAAAAGTCCTTAAAGGACAAGCTCATAGGTAGCAATTGTACTCAGCAGGGGACTTCCTCCTTTGAACAGCAGCAGAGAGATATTTTACACTTTTGATGACATATTACCAGGGATGTTCTCTACACAAATTAAGCTTTACAGCTTAACTTCTTTTAGTATATGCCACTCTAAATCAAAGTCAGGTATTTTCTGGGCAGCTTTCTGTAAAAAAAAAATTCTACCTGTTTTCTGAATAGGAGCAAGTTTAGATCTTCACCTAGTATCTGATAATACTTTAGAAAGCAAGGGATTTTTTTCCATACAAAATGGACTTTTTTCCACCCAGATTCTCATGTGAAACTCTTCGTCCACTTTTTCTGGTGCACAATAAAAATCTGTGGGAAACTTTTCCTTTAGCAAAAGCCTTTATGTCCTCACTTCCCATTATATTTTGGAAATTGTGTAGGACAGCATAAATCATGAAATAGATTTGGAAGCAGCAGTGGTTGTAACAAATACTTTTAAGCCTAATTCAAAGAAGGAAAATAGGGTAATATTTCAGTGTGGGAAGATGAGGCATGTGGGTCCTGGAATGTTGGAATTTTCAATGGAAATATGATCCCACACATGAATTTGAAACCATCCAATGAACCTTACACAATTTCTGTAGTTTCATAGCATCTATGTAATTTACCCATGAAAGCCTGAAAGCCTGTTTTATAAACTTTAACTACAGATCAAAGAAAACCTGGGATCTAAGGCTTATTTTAATGTTGCCATTATTTTATTTATTTTTCATGATACGTAGATTTGTGCTTACTGAAACTGTGTTATAAATTACTTTTGCTACTAAGTCATGTCTAAGTTTTTATGTTCAGTACCATACATCTTATTTCACTATTTCACTTTCTCTGCTCTGTACAGAGGAAACAAAAACACTATTTAGGCCATCCTTATGTTCAAGCTGCTGCATTTTATTTTTAAACAGACTCCTGGGTCTTGTTTATTTTATTTTATAATAATATTGCTGTTGTGTGCTGATAACGTAGATTACATGGATTTGCATCTTGCATCTTATAGCTATTGACTCCTAAAATGCTTAGAGATATGGGTATCATATCCAGATAGTTCTTTTTATTCCCCTGAAGTTTGTATTTTTAATTTTTCCTTTCATGGTGCTCTTAGTTTTGTAAGGGATTTAAAAAAATATTTAATTTTATTGCATGTTGCTCCCTAGATTTCACTAACTATAGCTTATATGCAGACACTACATGCGCTTTGTGCATGAAGAAGTTCCATAGCATATATATAAAACAAAGATGAAATTATTGATTCCTACTGAGAACAGAGTTACAGCAGGTCATTTTTTCAGAACACTCTTTCATTATGTATCCTGCTGTCTTGCTGGTGAAACCCACACTTTATTTTTTTCTGAGTTGAATCATTATGCCTACATTTAATTTTCATTAAAAAAAATCTGATTCCAGCTGAGTAGAAGTTTCACAGAAAAGCCTTCATTAATTAGAACCATGTCTTACAGAAATTTGAGTACTCTTTTTTTTTTTTTTCAAGTGACTTCCTTCCAATAAAAATTTTAGTCTTGCAATAAAGACTTAACAGCATGCCTTCCAGAAACTGTTTTCTTATTTCCTTGATAAAACTATCATGTTTGAGTGACTTTGTTCAGGGTATATGTCTCAGTCCAGAGAGGAAAAGAGACTCAGTTCTTTTGAATATTCCCGTGTTATGAAATTAGAGGCAAAAATGAGGCCAAAATAGCAACAGCTAGACTATTTATTAACAGAATAAAGTGGAGGGATCAGAAGGAGAGAGAGAGAAAATAGAGAGTGAGAGAGAGAAGAGGGAGAGAGAAGAGGAAAGGAATTATATTACCACACTCCTCACCCCACCCCCGAAATAGTGTGGGTCTGTAGAGGAAGGGTGCTGCAGCTTTGGCGTGGAGGAGAGGTCATCCTTGTTGGCTGTGCTGTCCTCTGAGCAGCCTCTTCAGCTCCATGGGTTGCAGCAGGCAGAATTTAGGACACGGAGAGAGAGTTCCTCTTGATCTATTTCTTCCAGGCTCCATAGTGATGTCTCTCATTTTTCTCTCCTGATATTCTCTCCATTTTTCCTGAGAGCAGCATTGCCCTGGGCTTTTCCTTCTCTTGTGTTTTCCTTTTCAGTGACATTGTCCAGGTTTTTTCCTTCTCCTGAGCCAGTAGCTGCTCAGATCTTTTATACAATTTTTTCAGGGATGTATATTCCAGAGAGTACCTATAACAGTGGCCTCTGCCCATTATTTCCAGGCCAGCTGCAGTCTGGTGAGCAATCTTTATCGATGCACCTTTCAGAGAGCCATTATCCAGTGACAACTGCCCAATACACATCAGCTATTGTCTGGGCAAGCAGCAAAGGTGATTTTATGTTTGTTGAGTCACATCAAGAGAGACAAGATTTAGTCTCTCACAGTATATAATGATGATCTGAATGATTGTCAGTTTGTACATTTCTGAGCATGAACTGCTATTGCCTATTTTTCCAGGGAGTAAACTCATAGAATCACAGAATGCATGAGCTTGGAAGGGACCCTCAAAGGCCATCTTGTCCAATCTCTTTCAGTAACAGTGGTCTTTAACTAAATCATGACACTCAAGGCCCCATCAAGTTTGATCTTGAGTGTCTCTACATAAAAGGTGGCAAGGGACTTTTTAGGGTGCTGGGTAGTGATAGTATTAGGGGGAATGGATCCAAGCTAGAGGAGGGAAGATTTAGATCTAATTTTAGGAAGAATTTCTTCACCATAAAGGTGGTGAGACACTGGAACAGGTTTCCCAGGGACGTGATGGAGGCCCCAACCCTGGATATTTTTAAAGCAAGGTGGGATGTGGCTCTGGGCAACCTGACCTAGTGGAAAGTATCACAGCATCAGCAAGGTTGGAAGGGACCTCAAAGATCATCGAGTCCAACCTGTCACCACAGACCTCATGACTAGACCATGGCACCAAGTGCCACGTCCAATCCCCTCTTGAACACCTCCAGGGATGGGGACTCCACCACCTCCTCGGGCAGCCCATTCCAATGACGAATGACTCTCTCTGTGAAGAACTTTCTCCTCACCTTGAGTCTAAACCTCCCCTGGCACAGATTGAGACTGTGTTCCCTTGTTCTTGTGCTGCTTGCCTGGGAGAAGAGACCAACCCCTTCCTGGCTACAACCACCTTTCAGGTAGTTGTAGAGAGCAATGAGGTCACCCCTGAGCCTCCTCTTCTCCAGGCTAAGCAACCCCAGCTCCCTCAGCCTCTCCTCACAGGGCTGTGCTCCAAACCCCTCCCCAGCTTTGTTCCCCTTTCTCTGGACTCGTTCCAGCAAGTCAACATCCTTCCTAAACTGAGGGGCCCAGAACTGGACACAGTACTCAAGGTGTGGCCTAACCAATGCAGAGTACAGGGACACAATGACTTCCCTGCTCCTGCTGGCCACACTATTCCTAGTGCAGTGTCCCTGCCCATGGCAGAGGACTTGGAACTAGATGATTCTTGAGGTCCCTTCCAATCCTGACAATTCTGTGATTCTCCAAGAATGGTGCTTCCACAATATCTCTGGGCAAATTGTTCCAATATTTCTCTACCCTCATTATTGAGGGCTTCCTCCTAATATCCAACATAAATCTACTCTGTTCCAGCTGAAAACTATTGCCTCTTGTCCTATTGCTACATATCCTTTTAAATGATCCCTCCCCAGCCTTTCCATAAGTCCTCTTCAGATATTGAAATGCTGTGGAGCCTTCTCTTCTCCAGGATGAGCAACCCCAAATCTGTCTTTGCACAAAAGGTCCTGCAGTCCTCTGATCATCTTTGTGGCCTTCCTCTGAACCCTCTTCATCACATCCATGCCCTTCCTGTGTCAAGGGCCCTAGAGCTGGACACAGCAGATCTCACCAGTATGGAGCAAACCTTTAGAATAATTTCCCTCAACCTGCTGGCCATGCTTCTTTTGATTCAAGCCAGGATATGACTTACTCTCTGTGCTGCAAGTGCACGCTGCTGGCTTGTGTCCAGGTACTCATCCACCAATGATGACCCAAGATTTGAAATTTTTATGAGAAAACAAAAATACTCTGAAGAACTTGAAGAACTTTAGGCATTTCTAAACCATCTTGCTGACTGGACAATCTCATTTTTATGTCTCTCAGATATTTTGATTTTAGTCAGAATTTAGACACAGTGAAGGAGCTGTGCATGACAGCAGATGGGAGTTCCTGTCGACTTGGAGCAGCACTCATTCCCAGAGCCAATCTACAGAAAATTAAAGCTTTCTTTAAATTTTTGGGAGCAGCCATTGGATGGAACGCTCCACTGAAACAGCCAACTCATTCTCTTCTCTTATTAACAAAGGCAACAGTTTTGAGTTTGGGTATTGAAACTGCAATATTTCACTAATTCTGTATCATTTAATCTACTAATTATTACAGAATTCTATACCTGCTGTTCTCACAATAGTCTGAAATTACAAATAAGAAGCCATGAAGAGTAATGTTCTTGAAAATACGCTACTGAAAATTATTTCATAAGCATAGCAGCTTATACACCTCTAAAATCTCAGTTGTTTCTTGTTGATCTTGCCTGCCTTGTTATTCCTTTTATGTTTCTTTGAAATAAATCAGAACAATAGTGAAAAGATAGTTCAGATCTGCAAAGTAGAACGTATGTCCTCTATTACTGCCGTATGTGGCCTGTCCACCTGGGGAAGAAGATGCGCATATAACGATGAGCATAACCCAGACAGAGGCTTCCTATTGATTTTCCCATCAGCTGAAATAAAGAGCACAGGAGTGGAGCTTGATCTAGAGAACCTAAATGTTAACTGTGGAGATGACTCTCTCAGAGGTGGTGTGTCGACTCCCTGTTGAGTCACATTTCTGCAGAGTGTCTACCCTATGCTTAAGGTATCCGTGAAATACAGTGTCCTGAAGATGCCCATGTCTCTAAGACCTTTCAGGCATCAGGCTAACTAGCCAGAAATTAATAATTTGAAAGATTTGTGATCCTAATGATCAGTAAATATGACTTAAACATAAATATATCCTGATCTACAAGAGGATTTTTACTCCATAATTTAGGTTACTTTATTTAATGAATATAACACAGTGGGCTTCATACCATGGTGCACAGGCAGCTGTCCACACCCTTTTTTTCCCCTTTTTAATTTTTTTTTTCTTTTTCTTCTTCTTTTTTTCTTTTGGCTAGGGAACTACAAAAGCTGTCTCCTCTTGGTGAGGTCTATGAACCTCACCCACAGGATAAGGTTCTGCAGGGTTTGAACTCAGTAGGCAAAGTTAGGTGCAAGCAATAGGGTTCATCAAAAGTCTCACAGACGTCAAGGTAGCAAATCAAGTCCAGATTTCATGCAGGAAGCTTTGTCGGGACTGAAAGGAGATAGAAGGAGAGACAGAACTGGAGACATGGCTACCACACAGGTCCAAAGTCCACCCAGGAGGTCAAGTCAGAGGCAGGGATGAAGACAAGCACACCTGTGGTGCATGGAAAATTGATAATGATTCCGTTCAAGGATGGTTCAAGGACCATGTACATGGGGCTCTGCAACTGTATCACACAGGAGTTACACAACTATGATACAGGACCTATGATGTAATGACCATAGTAAAGAAGTTGTACAACAGTCCCATTGTTTGGGAAAAGTGTTACATAGTTCTCTAATTCTGAGGAGAATCTCCACAATGAAATGTAGTCATAAGGACTGTACTTTGGAGACAGGATTCATGATTAACTATGTAAAGAACTGTCAGAATGAGTACATCCTGGGAATACTGAAAATCCTGTTAATTTACAAACCCAACAAGACAGGGACAACTTTTTAATATCTTGCAAAACCCTGCAGATACCTTGCATACCCATCTCACTGCTGCTTAGATGGATTATGCAATATTATACTAAATAACAACAAAATAAATCAAACAAGTTTTTAGAGAATTTGTTCAAGACATATACCTCAATGACTGCTGAAAGCAGAAAAGACTCTAAAAAAACAGGCAAACCTCCACTAAACATAATACATACTTCAGTATTACCTAAATAGATCTAAAAGAATTATAAGCTTTAGTTTCATATTTGCTTGAGGAATGACACGAGGACCTTCCTGACTTGCAAAAGCCTTCCTCCTGCTGGTTGCTAATTAGTTATATAGCACCAAATATGATTCATTAGTTCACAGATGCCTAACTTGTTGGAAAATGCTATATATAAAACCTAGTTATATTCTCATAACATAGCTACACATAGCTTCCTTTCAAATTTAAAGCTTCTGACAAATCAACATATTTAAACCATTTAGCCTGAGTAAGTGGACTAGTCTATCAGGTAAAGAAGATATATTAACCTTATTTTTCTTTTGAACTTGCCCATCAAAGAGACTTGTACACTCTTTAATCCTCGTTGAGGGAATGTATAGTTCTTGCCTACATAAATCAGCAGCAGGGTATGGAGCTGTCTTGTTTTTATACTCCCGAAACTGAAAATTACCGAGCTGTGTATGCAAACCCTCTGCTGTGGATATTAAAAAAGCACAGAAATGAGAGGGATGTAAATTTGCTAAAGTTATTTTTTCCTACTGTAGAATGAAGACAGAGGGGGAAAGGACAAAGGAGACCTGCACATTTTTGCCTCTGATATCAGAAGAAATGGCAGGTGGAGAAGACAAAAGAGGTTCGGAGAGGTTCGGAGAGGTTCGGAGAGGAGGGGAGGAGAGGTTCGGAGAGGAGAGGTTCGAGAGGAGAGGTTCGGGGAGGGGAGGGAGGGGAGGGGAGGAGGGAGGAGAGGAGAGGAGAGGAGAGGGAGAGGAGAGGAGAGGAGAGGAGAGGAGAGGAGAGGAGAGGAGAGGAGAGGAGAGGAGAGGAGAGGAGAGGAGAGGAGAGGAGAGGAGAGGAGAGGAGAGGAGAGGAGGGAGAGGAGAGGAGAGGAGAGGGAGGAGAGGGGAGGGGAAGGGAAGGGAAGGTTTGGGAAGGAAGGGAAGGTTTGGGAAGGTTTGGAAAGGTTTGGGAAGGTTTGGGAAGGAAGGTTTGGGAAGGAAGGAAGGTTTGGAAGGAAGGGAAGGTTTGGGAAGGAAGGGAAGGGAAGGGAAGGAAGGGAAGGAAGGGAAGGGAAGGGAAGGGAAGGAAGGGAAGGAAGAGAAGGGAAGGAAGGGAAGGTTTAGGAAGGTTTAGGAAGGAAGGTTTGGGAAGGTTTGGGAAGGTTTGGGAAGGTTTCGGAAGGTTTCGGAAGGTTTGGAAGGTTTGGGAAGGGAAGGTTTGGGAAGGGAAGGAAGGAAGGAAGGGAAGGAAGGAAGGGAAGGGAAGGTTTAGGAAGGAAGGAAGGTTTGGGAAGGAAGGGAAGGTTTGGGAAGGAAGGTTTGGGAAGGAAGGGAAGGTTTGGGAAGGGAAGGAAGGTTTGGGAAGGGAAGGGAAGGTTTGGGAAGGAAGGAAGGGAAGGTTTGGAAGGAAGGTTTAGGAAGGAAGGTTTGGGAAGGGAAGGTTTGGAAAGGTTTGGGAAGAGGAAGGAAGGGAAGGGAAGGAAGGAAGGAAGGAAGGAAGGAAGGGAAGGAAGGAAGGAAGGAAGGGAAGGAAGGAAGGAAGGGAAGGGAAGGGAAGGAAGGGAAGGAAGGGAAGGGAAGGAAGGAAGGAAGGGAAGGAAGGAAGGGAAGGAAGGGAAGGAAAGGGAAGGGAAGGTTTGGGAAGGGAAGGGAAGGGAAGGAAAGGAAGGAAGGGAAGGGAAGGAAGGGAAGGGAAGGAAGGGAAGGAAGGGAAGGAAGGGAAGGGAAGGGAAGGTTTGGGAAGGGAAGGTTTGGGAAGGAAGGGAAGAAAGGGAAGGGAAGGAAGGAAGGGAAGGAAGGTTTGGGAAGGGGAAGGTTTGGGAAGGAAGGAAGGGAAGGGAAGGGAAGGGGAAGGGAAGGGAAGGAAGGGGAAGGAAGGAAGGGAAGGAAGGAAGGAAGGGAAGGTTTGGGAAGGGAAGGTTAGGGTTATGGTTATGGTTGTTAGGGTTTAGGTTGCTTAGGGTTAGGGTTAGGGGTTAGGGTTAAGGCTGGGTTAGGGGTTTGGGGTAAGGTGGTTACGGTTAGGATGAAATTGTAGGTTTAGGGTTAGGGTAGTGTTAGCGTTAGCGTTGAGTCGTAAAGCAAATTGTAGTCAGCTAAAATGGGCGAGCTGGGAATTGAATACAGGGGGCGGGGCGTGTGACGTGCGGTGGGGCATGCATTTAGGGACTCTGGGGGCTGATTGGCTTTATACCTTCCTCAAAATCCTGAACACCCCCAGATGAAGCCCTCTGAAATGCTAGAACCCCTTCTGGACACACTCAAACACTTTTGTCCTCAACTGGAGCCCCCAAATGGCACCCCAGAGAAACCCAAAGTCATACCCGCCCCCCCGCCCGTTACCAGCTCGTCCATTTTACCCTGCAATTCTCTCATTCAGGCCTCCACAGAGACCACCCCAAACCCCTGACATCCCCTATACAAAGCCTAGAGTATTCTAAGGACATTTCTGCACACCCCTCAAACCCTTTTAGCCTACCTGGACCTCCCAGTTACCCCCAGAACCCGCCGAATACATGATCACCCCCACCATGCTCCGCACCTGGTTCACAGCTCGTCCTTTTGGCACACTACAATTCCATCCTATGACTGTTGATGCCCCCTAAAATCCTAACACCCCAGATGAAACCTAGGGAATACAAAGGAACTTTCTGCACACCCTAAAAATTTTTAGCCTGCCTGCATCTCCCAGTCAGCTCCCAGAGCCCCCGCCTGGACTCCATGACCCCCTACAAAACCCAATTCCCACCTTGTCCCTTTTGGCACACTACAATTCGATTCTACGACCCTTCAGAACTCCCCCAAAACCCTGACACCCCCAGACGATGCCCTACGGAATACTTACAACGCTTCTGCACTCCCTCAAACACTTTTCAACATGTCCGGACCTCCCAGACAGCTCCCAGAGCACCCCGTACCCATGACCCCCCCCCACCAAACCCAATCCCCACCTTGTCCCTTTTGGAACACTACAATTCGATTCTACGACCCTTCAGAACTCCCCCAAAACCCTGACACCCCCAAACGATGCATTACTGAATACATACAACGCTTCTGCACACCCTCAAAGCCTTTTTAACCTGCCTGGACCTCCCAGTCAGATCCCAGAGCCCCAATGTACCCATGACCCCCACAAAACCCGGTTCCCAGCTCGTCCCTTTTGCACACTACAATTTGATTCCACGACCCTTCACAACCCCCTAAAAACCCTGAGAGAGCCAGACAATGCCCTACGGAATACTAACGACACTTCTGCACACCCTCAAAGCCTTTTTAACCTGCCTGGACCTCCCAGTCAGCTCCCAGAGCCCCCCGTACCCATGCTCCGCCCCCCCAAAACAAACTCCCACCTGGTCCCATTTGGCACACAAGTATTTGATTCTACAACCCTTCACGACACCCCCAAAACACTGACAGCCCCAGATGAAGCCCTCCGGAATACTAACGACACTTCTGCACACCCTCAAACTCTTTTTAACCTGCCTGCACCTCCCTGTCACACCCCAGAGCCAATCGAATACATGCCCCCACCAAACCCAGCTCCCAGCTCATCCCTTTTGCACACTACAATTTGATTCTACGACCCTTCACGACCCCAAAAACCCTGAGAGACCCAGACAATGCCCTACGGAATACTAACGACACCTCTGCTCTCCCTCAAACACTTTCTAGCCTGCCTGGACCTCCCAGTCAGCCCCAGAGCTCCCCATACCCATGCCCCCCACCCCCAAACCCAGTTCCCAGCTCGTCCCTTTTGCACACTACAATTTGATTCTACGACCCTTCACAACCCCAAAAACTCTGAGAGAGCCAGACAATGCCCTACGGAATACTAACGACACTTCTGCACACCCTCAAAGCCTTTTAACCTGCCTGGACCTCCCAGTCAGCCCCAGTGCTCCCATTCCCATGCCCCCACCCCAAAACCCAATTCCCAGCTCGTCCCTTTTGCACACTACAATTTGATTCTACGACCCTTCACAACCCCCCAAAAACCCTGAGAGAGCCAGGCAATGCCCTACGGAATACTAACGACACTTCTGCACACCCTCAAACTCTTTTTAACCTGCCTGGACCTCCCAGTCATCTCCCAGAGCCCCCTGTACGCATGACCCCCTTCAAAAACCAATTCCCACCTTGTCCCTTTTGGCACACTACAATTCGATTCTACGACCCTTCAGAACTCCCCCAAAACCCTGACACCCCCAGACGATGCCCTACAGAATACTTACAACGCTTCTGCACACCCTCAAACCCTTTTTAACCTGCCTGGACCTCCCAGTCAGCTCCCAGAGCCCACCGTACCCATGCTCCACCCCCCCCCAAAACAAACTCCCACCTCGTCCCATATGGCACACAAATATTTGATTCTACAGCCCTTCACGACACCCCCAAAACACTGACAGCCCCAGATGAAGCCCTACGGAATACTAACGACACTTCTGCACACCCTCAAACTCTTTTTAACCTGCCTGCACCTCCCTGTCACACCCCAGAGCCAATCGAATACTTGCCGCCACCCCACCAAACCCAGCTCCCAGCTCATCCCTTTTGCACACTACAATTTGATTCTACGACCCTTCACGACCCCACAAAAACCCTGAGAGACCCAGACAATGCCCTACGGAATACTAACGACACTTCTGCACACCCTCAAACTCTTTTTAACCTGCCTGGACCTCCCAGTCAGCCCCCAGAGCTCCCCATACCCATGCCCCCCACCCCAAAACCCAGTTCCCAGCTCGTCCATTTTGCACACTACAATTTGATTCTACGACCCTTCACAACCCCCCAAAAACCCTGAGAGAGCCAGACAATGCCCTACGGAATACTAACGACACTTCTGCACACCCTCAAACCCTTTAACCTGCCTGGACCTCCCAGTCAGCTCCCAGATCCCCCGTACCCATGACCCCCTCTACAAAACCCAATTCCCACCTTGTCCCTTTTGGCACACTACAATTCGATTCTACGACCCTTCAGAACTCCCCCAAAACCCTGACACCCCCAGACGATGCCCTACAGAATACTTACAACGCTTCTGCACACCCTCAAACCCTTTTTAACCTGCCTGGACCTCCCAGTCAGCTCCCAGAGCCCCCCGTACCCATGCTCCCCCCCCCCAAAACAAACTCCCACCTCGTCCCATTTGGCACACAAAATTTGATTCTACAGCCCTTCACGACACCCCAAAACACTGACAGCCCAGATGAAGCCCTACAGAATACTAACGACACTTCTGCACACCCTCAAACCCTTTTTAACCTGCCTGGACCTCCCAGTCAGATCCCAGAGCCCCCATACCCATGCCCCCACCCCAAAACCCAGTTCCCAGCTCGTCCATTTTGCACACTACAATTTGATTCTACGACCCTTCACAACCCCCCAAAAACCCTGAGAGAGCCAGACAATGCCCTACGGAATACTAACGACACTTCTGCACACCCTCAAAGCTTTTAACCTGCCTGGACCTCCCAGTCAGCTCCCAGAGCCCCGTACCCATGCCCCCCAAAACAAACTCCCACCTCGTCCCATTTGGCACACAAATATTTGATTCTACAACCCTTCACGACACCCCAAATCACTGACAGCCCCAGATGAAGCCCTACGGAATACTAACGACACTTCTGCACACCCTCAAACTCTTTTTAACCTGCCTGCACCTCCTGTCACACCCCAGAGCCAATCAATACATGCCCCCAAACCCAGCTCCCAGCTCGTCCCTTTTGCACACTACAATTTGATTCTACGACCCTTCACGACCCCACAAAAACCCTGAGAGACCCAGACAATGCCCTACGGAATACAAACGTCACCTCTGCACTCCCTCAAACACTTTCTAGCCTGCCTGGACCTCCCAGTCAGCCCCCAGATCTCCCCATACCCATGCCCCCCACCCCAAAACCCAGTTCCCAGCTCGTCCATTTTGCACACTACAATTTGATTCTACGACCCTTCACAACCCCCCAAAAACCCTGAGAGATCCAGACAATGCCCTACGGAATACTAACGACACTTCTGCACACCCTCAAACCCTTTTTAACCTGCCTGGACCTCCCAGTCATCTCCCAGAGCCCCCAGTACCCATGACCCCCCCCCACAAAACCCAATTCCCACCTTGTCCCTTTTGGCACACTACAATTCGATTCTACGACCCTTCAGAACTCCCCAAAACCCTGACACCCCCAGACGAAGCCCTACAGAATACTTACAACGCTTCTGCACACCCTGAAACCCTTTTTAACCTGCCTGGACCTCCCAGTCAGCTCCCAGAGCCCCGTACCCATGCCCCCTAGAAAGCCCAATTCCCACCTTGTCCCTTTTGGCACACTACAATTCGATTCTACGACCCTTCAGAACTCCCCCAAAACCCTGACACCCCCAGACGATGCCCTACTGAATACTTACAACGCTTCTGCACACCCTCAAACCCTTTTTAACCTGCCTGGACCTCCCAGTCAGCTCCCAGAGCCCCCCGTACCCATGCTCCCCCCCCCCAAAACAAACTCCCACCTCGTCCCATTTGGCACACAAAACTTTGATTCTACAGCCCTTCACGACACCCCCAAAACACTGACAGCCCCAGATGAAGCCCTACAGAATACTAACGACACTTCTGCACACCCTCAAACTCTTTTTAACCTGCCTGCACCTCCCTGTCACACCCCAGAGCCAATCGAATACATGCCCCCCAAACCCAGCTCCCAGCTCATCCCTTTTGCACTCTACAATTTGATTCTACGACCCTTCACGACCCCACAAAAAGCCTGAGAGACCCAGACAATGTCCTACGGAATACTAACGAAACCTCTGCACTCCCTCAAACACTTTCTAGCCTGCCTGGACCTCCCAGTCAGCCCCCAGAGCTCCCCATACCCATGCCCCCCGCCCCAAAACCCAGTTCCCAGCTCGTCCCTTTTGCACACTACAATTTGATTCCACGACCCTTCACAACCCCCCAAAAACCCTGAGAGAGCCAGACAATGCCCTACGGAATACTAACGACACCTCTGCACTCCCTCAAAGCCTTTTAACCTGCCTGGACCTCCCAGTCAGCTCCCAGAGCTCCCGTACCCATGCCCCCACCCCAAAACCCAGTTCCCAGCTCATCCCTTTTGCACACTACAATTTGATTCTACGACCCTTCACAACCCCCAAAAACCCTGAGAGCCAGACAATGCCCTACGGAATACTAACGACACTTCTGCACACCCTCAAACCCTTTTAACCTGCCTGGACCTCCCAGTCAGCTCCCAGAGCCCCTGTACCCATGACCCCCCCACAAAACCCAATTCCCACCTTGTCCCTTTGGCACACTACAATTCGATTCTATGACCCTTCAGAACTCCCCAAAACCTGACACCCCCAGACGAAGCCCTACAGAATACTTACAACGCTTCTGCACACCCTGAAACCCTTTTTAACCTGCCTGGACCTCCCAGTCAGCTCCCAGAGCCCCCGTACCCATGCCCCCCTACAAAGCCCAATTCCCACCTTGTCCCTTTTGGCACACTACAATTCTATTCTACGACCCTTCAGAACTCCCCCAAAACCCTGACACCCCCAGACGATGCCCTACTGAATACTTACAACGCTTCTGCACACCCTCAAACCCTTTTTAACCTGCCTGGACCTCCCAGTCAGCTCCCAGAGCCCCCATGTACCCATGCTCCCCCAAAACAAACTCCCACCTCGTCCCATTTGGCACACAAAAATTTGATTCTACAGCCCTTCACGACACCCCCAAAACACTGACAGCCCCAGATGAAGCCCTACAGAATACTAACGACACTTCTGCACACCCTCAAACTCTTTTTAACCTGCCTGCACCTCCCTGTCACACCCCAGAGCCAATCGAATACATGCCCCCACAAACCCAGCTCCCAGCTCATCCCTTTTGCACACTACAATTTGATTCTACGACCCTTCACGACCCCACAAAAGCCTGAGAGACCCAGACAATGTCCTACGGAATACTAACGAAACCTCTGCACTCCCTCAAACACTTTCTAGCCTGCCTGGACCTCCCAGTCAGCCCCCAGAGCTCCCCATACCCATGCCCCCACCCCAAAACCCAGTTCCCAGCTCGTCCCTTTTGCACACTACAATTTGATTCCACGACCCTTCACAACCCGCCAAAAACCCTGAGAGACCCAGACAATGCCCTACGGAATACTAACAACACTTCTGCACACCCTCAAACCCTTTTCAACCTGCCTGGACCTCCCAGTCAGCTCCCAGAGCCCCCCGTACCCATGCCCCCCACCCCAAAACCCAGTTCCCAGCTCGTCCATTTTGCACACTACAATTTGATTCTACGACCCTTCACAACCCCCCAAAAACCCTGAGAGATCCAGACAATGCCCTACGGAATACTAACGACACTTCTGCACACCCTCAAACCCTTTTTAACCTGCCTGGACCTCCCAGTCAGCTCCCAGAGCCCCCTGTACCCATGACCCCCACAAAACCCAATTCCCACCTTGTCCCTTTTGGCACACTACAATTCGATTCTATGACCCTTCAGAACTCCCCCAAAACCCTGACACCCCCAGACGAAGCCCTACAGAATACTTACAACGCTTCTGCACACCCTGAAACCCTTTTTAACCTGCCTGGACCTCCCAGTCAGCTCCCAGAGCCCCCCGTACCCATGCCCCCCCCCTACAAAGCCCAATTCCCACCTTGTCCCTTTTGGCACACTACAATTCGATTCTACGACCCTTCAGAACTCCCCCAAAACCCTGACACCCCCAGACGATGCCCTACTGAATACTTACAACGCTTCTGCACACCCTCAAACCCTTTTTAACCTGCCTGGACCTCCCAGTCAGCTCCCAGAGCCCCCCGTACCCATGCTCCCCCCCCCCAAAACAAACTCCCACCTCGTCCCATTTGGCACACAAAAATTTGATTCTACAGCCCTTCACGACACCCCAAAACACTGACAGCCCCAGATGAAGCCCTACAGAATACTAACGACATTTCTGCACACCCTCAAACTCTTTTTAACCTGCCTGCACCTCCCTGTCACACCCCAGAGCCAATCGAATACATGCCCCCCCCCACCAAACCCAGCTCCCAGCTCATCCCTTTTGCACACTACAATTTCATTCTACGACCCTTCACGACCCCACAAAAAGCCTGAGAGACCCAGACAATGTCCTACGGAATACTAACGAAACCTCTGCACTCCCTCAAACACTTTCTAGCCTGCCTGGACCTCCCAGTCAGCCCCCAGAGCTCCCTGTACCCATGACCCCCACCTCAAAACCCAGTTCCCAGCTCGTCCCTTTTGCACACTACAATTTGATTCCACGACCCTTCACAACCCCCCAAAAACCCTGAGAGAGCCAGACAATGCCCTACGGAATACTAACGACACCTCTGCACTCCCTCAAAGCCTTTTTAACCTGCCTGGACCTCCCAGTCAGCTCCCAGAGCTCCCCGTACCCATGCCCCCCACCCCAAAACCCAGTTCCCAGCTCATCCCTTTTGCACACTACAATTTGATTCTACGACCCTTCACAACCCCCCAAAAACCGTGAGAGAGCCAGACAATGCCCTACGGAATACTAACGACACTTCTGCACACCCTCAAAGCCTTTTTAACCTGCCTGGACCTCCCTGTCATCTCCCAGAGCCCCCCGTACCCATGACCCCCTACAAAACCCAATTCCCACCTTGTCCCTTTTGGCACACTACAATTCGATTCTACGACCCTTCAGAACTCCCCCAAAACCCTGACACCCCGAGACGATGCCCTACTGAATACTTACAACGCTTCTGCACACCCTCAAACCCTTTTTAACCTGCCTGGACCTCCCAGTCAGCTCCCAGAGACCCCCGTACCCATGCTCCCCCCCCCCAAAACAAACTCCCACCTCGTCCCATTTGGCACACAAAAATTTGATTCTACAGCCCTTCACGACACCCCAAAACACTGACAGCCCCAGATGAAGCCCTACAGAATACTAACGACACTTCTGCACACCCTCAAACTCTTTTTAACCTGCCTGCACCTCCCTGTCACACCCCAGAGCCAATCGAATACATGCCCCCAAACCCAGCTCCCAGCTCAACCCTTTTGCACACTACAATTTGATTCTACGACCCTTCACGACCCCACAAAAAGCCTGAGAGACCCAGACAATGTCCTACGGAATACTAACGAAACCTCTGCACTCCCTCAAACACTTTCTAGCCTGCCTGGACCTCCCAGTCAGCCCCCAGAGCTCCCCATACCCATGCCCCCCACCCCAAAACCCAGTTCCCAGCTCGTCCCTTTTGCACACTACAATTTGATTCCACGACCCTTCACAACCCCCCAAAAACCCTGAGAGACCCAGACAATGCCCTACGGAATACTAACAACACTTCTGCACACCCTCAAACCCTTTTTAACCTGCCTGGACCTCCCAGTCAGCTCCCAGAGCCCCGTACCCATGCCCCCCACCCCAAAACCCAGTTCCCAGCTCGTCCATTTTGCACACTACAATTTGATTCTACGACCCTTCACAACCCCCCAAAAACCCTGAGAGATCCAGACAATGCCCTACGGAATACTAACGACACTTCTGCACACCCTCAAACCCTTTTTAACCTGCCTGGACCTCCCAGTCAGCTCCCAGAGCCCCCCGTACCCATGACCCCCCCCCACAAAACCCAATTCCCACCTTGTCCCTTTTGGCACACTACAATTCGATTCTATGACCCTTCAGAACTCCCCCAAAACCCTGACACCCCCAGACGAAGCCCTACAGAATACTTACAACACTTCTGCACACCCTCAAACCCTTTTTAACCTGCCTGGACCTCCCAGTCAGCTCCCAGAGCCCCATTGCCCATGCCCCCTACAAAGCCCAATTCCCACCTTGTCCCTTTTGGCACACTACAATTCGATTCTACGACCCTTCAGAACTCCCCAAAACCCTGACACCCCCAGACGATGCCCTACTGAATACTTACAACGCTTCTGCACACCCTCAAACCCTTTTTAACCTGCCTGGACCTCCCAGTCAGCTCCCAGAGCCCCCCGTACCCATGCTCCCCCCCCCCAAAACAAACTCCCACCTCGTCCCATTTGGCACACAAAAATTTGATTCTACAGCCCTTCACGACACCCCCAAAACACTGACAGCCCCAGATGAAGCCCTACAGAATACTAACGACATTTCTGCACACCCTCAAACTCTTTTTAACCTGCCTGCACCTCCCTGTCACACCCCAGAGCCAATCGAATACATGCCACCCCCACCAAACCCAGCTCCCAGCTCATCCCTTTTGCACACTACAATTTCATTCTACGACCCTTCACGACCCCACAAAAAGCCTGAGAGACCCAGACAATGTCCTACGGAATACTAACGAAACCTCTGCACTCCCTCAAACACTTTCTAGCCTGCCTGGACCTCCCAGTCAGCCCCCAGAGCTCCCTGTACCCATGACCCCCACCTCAAAACCCAGTTCCCAGCTCGTCCCTTTTGCACACTACAATTTGATTCCACGACCCTTCACAACCCCCCAAAAACCCTGAGAGAGCCAGACAATGCCCTACAGAATACTAACGACACCTCTGCACTCCCTCAAAGCCTTTTTAACCTGCCTGGACCTCCCAGTCAGCTCCCAGAGCACCCCGTACCCATGCCCCCCACCCCAAAACCCAGTTCCCAGCTCATCCCTTTTGCATACTACAATTTGATTCTACGACCCTTCACAACCCCCCAAAAACCCTGAGAGACCCAGACAATGCCCTACGGAATACTAACGACACTTCTGCACACCCTCAAACCCTTTTTAACCTGCCTGGACCTCCCAGTCATCTCCCAGAGCCCCCCGTACCCATGACCCCCCCTACAAAACCCAATTCCCACCTTGTCCCTTTTGGCACACTACAATTCGATTCTACGACCCTTCAGAACTCCCCCAAAACCCTGACACCCCCAGACGATGCCCTACTGAATACTTACAACGCTTCTGCACACCCTCAAACCCTTTTTAACCTGCCTGGACCTCCCAGTCAGCTCCCAGAGCCCCCCGTACCCATGCTCCCCCCCCCCAAAACAAACTCCCACCTTGTCCCATTTGGCACACAAAAATTTGATTCTACAGCCCTTCACGACACCCCCAAAACACTGACAGCCCCAGATGAAGCCCTACAGAATACTAACGACACTTCTGCACACCCTCAAACTCTTTTTAACCTGCCTGCACCTCCCTGTCACACCCCAGAGCCAATCGAATACATGCCCCCCCTCCAAACCCAGCTCCCAGCTCATCCCTTTTGCACACTACAATTTGATTCTACGACCCTTCACGACCCCACAAAAACCCTGAGAGACCCAGACAATGTCCTACGGAATACTAACGAAACCTCTGCACTCCCTCAAACACTTTCTAGCCTGCCTGGACCTCCCAGTCAGCCCCCAGAGCTCCCCGTACCCATGACCCCCACCCCAAAACCCAGTTCCCAGCTCGTCCATTTTGCACACTACAATTTGATTCCACGACCCTTCACAACCCGCCAAAAACACTGAGAGAGCCAGACAATGCCCTACGGAATACTAACGACACTTCTGCACACCCTCAAACCCTTTTTAACCTGCCTGGACCTCCCAGTCAGCTCCCAGAGCCCCCTGTACCCATGACCCCCCCCCACAAAACCCAATTCCCACCTTGTCCCTTTTGGCACACTACAATTCGATTCTATGACCCTTCAGAACTCCCCCAAAACCCTGACACCCCCAGACGATGCACTACAGAATACTAACAACGCTTCTGCACACCCTCAAACCCTTTTTAACCTGCCTGGACCTCCCAGTTAGCTCCCAGAGCCCTCCGCACCCATGCTCCGCCCCCCCAAAACAAACTCCCACCTCGTCCCATTTGGCACACAAAAATTTGATTCTACAGCCCTTCACGACACCCCCAAAACACTGACAGCCCCAGATGAAGCCCTACGGAATACTAACCACACTTCTGCACACCCTCAAACCCTTTTTAACCTGCCTGGACCTCCCAGTCAGCTCCCAGAGCCCCCCGTACCCATGACCCCCACCCCAAAACCCAGTTCCCAGCTCGTCCCTTTTGCAACACTACAATTTGATTCTACGACCCTTCAGAACTCCCCCAAAACCCTGTCACCCCCAGACGATGCCCTACAGAATACTTACAACGCTTCTGCACACCTCAAACCCTTTTTAACCTGCCTGGACCTCCCAGTCAGCTCCCAGAGCCCCCATGCCCCATGCTCCCCACCAAAACAAACTCCCACCTCGTCCCATTTGGCACACAAAAATTTGATTCTACAGCCCTTCACGACACCCCCAAAACACTGACAGCCCCAGATGAAGCCCTACGGAATACTGACGACACTTCTGCACACCCTCAAACTCTTTTAACCTGCCTGCACCTCCCTGTCACACCCCAGAGCCAATCCAATACATGCCCCCCCCCCACCAAACCCAGCTCAAAGCTCATCCATTTTGCACACTACAATTTGATTCTACGACCCTTCACGACCCCACAAAAACCCTGAGAGACCCAGACAATGCCCTACGGATTACTAACGAAACCTCTGCACTCCCTCAAACACTTTCTAGCCTGCCTGGACCTCCCAGTCAGCCCCCAGAGCTCCCCATACCCATGCCCCCACCCCAAAACCCAGTTCCCAGCTCGTCCCTTTTGCACACTACAATTTGATTCTACGACCCTTCACAACCCCCCAAAAACCCTGAGAGAGACAGACAATGCCCTACGGAATACTAACGACACTTCTGCACACCCTCAAACCCTTTTTAACCTGCCTGGACCTCCCAGTCATCTCCCAGAGCCCCCCGTACCCATGACCCCCCCCTACAAAACCCAATTCCCACCTTGTCCCTTTTGGCACACTACAATTCGATTCTATGACCCTTCAGAACTCCCCCAAAACCCTGACACCCCCAGACGAAGCCCTACAGAATACTTACAACGCTTCTGCACACCCTGAAACCCTTTTTAACCTGCCTGGACCTCCCAGTCAGCTCCCAGAGCCCCCCCGCACCCATGCCCCCCCCAAAGCCCAATTCCCACCTTGTCCCTTTTGGCACACTACAATTCGATTCTACGACCCTTCAGAACTCCCCCAAAACCCTGACACCCCCAGACGATGCACTACTGAATACTTACAACGCTTCTGCACACCCTCAAACCCTTTTTAACCTGCCTGGACCTCCCAGTCAGCTCCCAGAGCCCCCCGTACCCATGCTCCCCCCCCCCAAAACAAACTCCCACCTCGTCCCATTTGGCACACAAAAATTTGATTCTACAGCCCTTCACGACACCCCCAAAACACTGACAGCCCCAGATGAAGCCCTACAGAATACTAACGACATTTCTGCACACCCTCAAACTCTTTTTAACCTGCCTGCACCTCCCTGTCACACCCCAGAGCCAATCGAATACATGCCACCCCCCCGCCAAACCCAGCTCCCAGCTCATCCCTTTTGCACACTACAATTTCATTCTACGACCCTTCACGACCCCACAAAAAGCCTGAGAGACCCAGACAATGTCCTACGGAATACTAACGAAACCTCTGCACTCCCTCAAACACTTTCTAGCCTGCCTGGACCTCCCAGTCAGCCCCCAGAGCTCCCTGTACCCATGACCCCCACCTCAAAACCCAGTTCCCAGCTCGTCCCTTTTGCACACTACAATTTGATTCCACGACCCTTCACAACCCCCCAAAAACCCTGAGAGAGCCAGACAATGCCCTACGGAATACTAACGACACCTCTGCACTCCCTCAAAGCCTTTTAACCTGCCTGGACCTCCCAGTCAGCTCCCAGAGCTCCCCCGTACCCATGCCCCCACCCCAAAACCCAGTTCCCAGCTCATCCCTTTTGCACACTACAATTTGATTCTACGACCCTTCACAACCCCCCAAAAACCCTGAGAGACCCAGACAATGCCCTACGGAATACTAACGACACTTCTGCACACCCTCAAAGCCTTTTTAACCTGCCTGGACCTCCCAGTCATCTCCCAGAGCCCCCCGTACCCATGACCCCCACAAAACCCAATTCCCACCTTGTCCTTTTGGCACACTACAATTCAATTCTACGACCCTTCAGAACTCCCCAAAACCCTGACACCCCCAGACGATGCCCTACTGAATACTTACAACGCTTCTGCACACCCTCAAACCCTTTTTAACCTGCCTGGACCTCCCAGTCAGCTCCCAGAGCCCCCCACCCATGCTCCCCCAAAACAAACTCCCACCTTGTCCCATTTGGCACACAAAAATTTGATTCTACAGCCCTTCATGACACCCCCAAAACACTGACAGCCCCAGATGAAGCCCTACAGAATACTAACGACACTTCTGCACACCCTCAAACTCTTTTTAACCTCCCTGCACCTCCCTGTCACACCCCAGAGCCAATCGAATACATGCCCCCCCCCCAAACCCAGCTCCCAGCTCATCCCTTTTGCACACTACAATTTCATTCTACGACCCTTCACGACCCCACAAAAACCCTGAGAGACCCAGACAATGTCCTACGGAATACTAACGAAACCTCAGCACTCCCTCAAACACTTTCTAGCCTGCCTGGACCTCCCAGTCAGCCCCCAGAGCTCCCCGTAGCCATGACCCCCACCCCAAAACCCAGTTCCCAGCTCGTCCCTTTTGCACACTACAATTTGATTCCACGACCCTTCACAACCCGTCAAAAAAACTGAGAGAGCCAGACAATGCCCTACGGAATACTAACGACACTTCTGCACACCCTCAAACCCTTTTTAACCTGCCTGGACCTCCCAGTCAGCTCCCAGAGCCCCCTGTACCCATGACCCCCCCCCACTAAACCCAATTCCCACCTTGTCCCTTTTGGCACACTACAATTCGATTCTATGACCCTTCAGAACTCCCCCAAAACCCTGACACCCCCAGACGATGCACTACAGAATACTAACAACGCTTCTGCACACCCTCAAACCCTTTTTAACCTGCCTGGACCTCCCAGTTAGCTCCCAGAGCCCTCCGTACCCATGCTCCGCCCCCCCAAAACAAACTCCCAGCTCGTCCCATTTGGCACACAAAAATTTGATTCTACAGCCCTTCACGACACCCCCAAAACACTGACAGCCCCAGATGAAGCCCTACGGAATACTAAGGACACTTCTGCACACCCTCAAACCCTTTTTACCCTGCCTGGACCTCCCAGTCAGCTCAGGGAGCCCCCCGTACCCATGACCCCCACCCCAAAACCCAGTTCCCAGCTCGTCCCTTTTGCAACACTACAATTTGATTCTACGACCCTTCAGAACTCCCCCAAAACCCTGACACCCCCAGACGATGCCCTAGAGAATACTTACAACGCTTCTGCACACCCTCAAACCCTTTTTAACCTGCCTGGACCTCCCAGTCAGCTCCCAGAGCCCCCATGCCCCATGCTCCCCCAAAACAAACTCCCACCTCGTCCCATTTGGCACACAAAAATTTGATTCTACAGCCCTTCACGACACCCCCAAAACACAGACAGCCCCAGATGAAGCCCTACAGAATACTAACGACACTTCTGCACACCCACAAACTCTTTTTAACCTGCCTGCACCTCCCTGTCACACCCCAGAGCCAATCCAATACATGCCCCCCCCCCACCAAACCCAGCTCAAAGCTCATCCATTTTGCACACTACAATTTGATTCTACGACCCTTCACGACCCCACAAAAACCCTGAGAGACCCAGACAATGCCCTACGGATTACTAACGAAACCTCTGCACTTCCTCAAACACTTTCTAGACGGCCTGGACCTCCCAGTCAGCCCCCAGAGCTCCCCGTACCCATGCCCCCACCCCAAAACCCAGTTCCCAGCTCGTCCCTTTTGGACACTACAATTTGATTCTACGACCCTTCACAACCCCCCAAAAACCCTGAGAGAGACAGACAATGCCCTACGGAATACTAACGACACTTCTGCACACCCTCAAACCCTTTTTAACCTGCCTGGACCTCCCAGTCAGCTCCCAGAGCCCCCAGTACCCATGACCCCTCCCCAAAACCCAGTTCCCAGCTCGTCCCTTTTGGCACACTACAATTCGATTCTACGACCCTTCAGAACTCCCCCAAAACCCTGACACCCCCAGACGATGCCCTACTGAATACTTACAACGCTTCTGCACACCCTCAAACCCTTTTTAACCTGCCTGGACCTCCCAGTCAGCTCCCAGAGCCCCCGTACCCATGCTCCCCCAAAACAAACTCCCACCTTGTCCCATTTGGCACACAAAAATTTCATTCTACAGCCCTTCACGACACCCCCAAAACACTGACAGCCCCAGATGAAGCCCTACAGAATACTAACGACACTTCTGCACACCCTCAAACTCTTTTTAACCTCCTGCACCTCCTGTCACACCCCAGAGCCAATCGAATACATGCCCCCCCCCAAACCCAGCTCCCAGCTCATCCCTTTGCACACTACAATTTGATTCTACGACCCTTCACGACCCCACAAAAAACCTGAGAGACCCAGACAATGTCCTACGGAATACTAACGAAACCACTGCACTCCCTCAAACACTTTCTAGCCTGCCTGGACCTCCCAGTCAGCCCCCAGAGCTCCCCGTACCCATGACCCCCACCCCAAAACCCAGTTCCCAGCTCGTCCCTTTTGCACACTACAATTTGATTCCACGACCCTTCACAACCCGCCAAAAACCCTGAGAGAGCCAGACAATGCCCTACGGAATACTAACGACACTTCTGCACACCCTCAAACCCTTTTTAACCTGCCTGGACCTCCCAGTCAGCTCCCAGAGCTCCCTGTACCCATGACCCCCCCCCACAAAACCCAATTCCCACCTTGTCCCTTTTGGCACACTACAATTCGATTCTATGACCCTTCAGAACTCCCCCAAAACCCTGACACCCCCAGACGATGCACTACAGAATACTAACAACGCTTCTGCACACCCTCAAACCCTTTTTAACCTGCCTGGACCTCCCAGTTAGCTCCCAGAGCCCTCCGTACCCATGCTCCGCCCCCCCAAAACAAACTCCTAGCTCGTCCCATTTGGCACACAAAAATTTGATTCTACAGCCCTTCACGACACCCCCAAAACACTGACAGCCCCAGATGAAGCCCTACGGAATACTAAGGACACTTCTGCACACCCTGAAACCCTTTTTACCCTGCCTGGACCTCCCAGTCAGCTCAGGGAGCCCCCCGTACCCATGACCCCCACCCCAAAACCCAGTTCCCAGCTCGTCCCTTTTGCAACACTACAATTTGATTCTACGACCCTTCAGAACTCCCCCAAAACCCTGAAACCCCCAGACAATGCCCTACAGAATACTTACAACGCTTCTGCACACCCTCAAACCTTTTAACCTGCCTGGACCTCCCAGTCAGCTCCCAGAGCCCCTGTACCCATGCCCCCACCCCAAAACCCAGTTCCCAGCTCGTCCATTTTGCACACTACAATTTGATTCTACGACCCTTCACAACCCCCAAAAACCCTGAGAGGCAGACAATGCCCTACGGAATACTAACGACACTTCTGCACACCCTCAAACCCTTTTTAACCTGCCTGGACCTCCCAGTCATCTCCCAGAGCCCCCGTTGTCATGACCCCCTACAAAACCCATTTCCCACCTTGTCCCTTTTGGCACACTACAATTCGATTCTACGACCCTTCAGAACTCCCCCAAAACCCTGACACCCCAGAGCCCCCGTAAGACGATGCCCTACAGAATACTTACAACGCTTCTGCACACCCTCAAACCCTTTTTAACCTGCCTGGACCTCCCAGTCAGCTCCCAGAGCCCCCCGTACCCATGCTCCCCTCCCCAAAACAAACTCCCACCTCGTCCCATTTGGTACACAAAAATTTGATTCTACAGCCCTTCACGACACCCCCAAAACACTGACAGCCCCAGATGAAGCCCTACGGAATACTAACGACACTTCTGCACACCCTCAAACTCTTTTTAACCTGCCTGCACCTCCCTGTCACACCCAGAGCCAATCCAATACATGCCCCCCCCCTCACCAAACCCAGCTCCCAGCTCATCCCTTTTGTACACTACAATTTGATTCTACGACCCGTCACGACCCCACAAAAACCCTGAGAGACCCAGACAATGTCCTACGGAATACTAACGAAACCTCTGCACTCCCTCAAACACTTTCTAGCCTGCCTGGACCTCCCAGTCAGCCCCCAGAGCTCCCCGTACCCATGACCCCCACCCCAAAACCCAGTTCCCAGCTCGTCCCTTTTGCACACTACAATTTGATTCTACGACCCTTCAGAACTCCCCCAAAACCCTGACACCCCCAGACGATGCCCTACTGAATACTTACAACGCTTCTGCACACCCTCAAACCCTTTTTAACCTGCCTGGACCTCCCAGTCAGCTCCCAGAGCCCCCCGTACCCATGCTCCCCCCCCCAAAACAAACTCCCACCTCGTCCCATTTGGTACACAAAACTTTGATTCTGCAGCCCTTCACGACACCCCCAAAACACTGACAGCCCCAGATGAAGCCCTACGGAATACTGACGACACTTCTGCACACCCTCAAACTCTTTTTAACCTGCCTGCCTCCCTGTCACACCCCAGAGCCAATCGAATACATGCCCCCAAAACCCAGTTCCCAGCTCATCCCTTTTGCACACTACAATTTGATTCTATGACACTTCACGACACCACAAAAACCCTGAGAGACCCAGACAATGCCCTACGGAATACTAACGACACTTCTGCACACCCTCAAACCCTTTTAACCTGCCTGGACCTCCCAGTCAGCTCCCAGAGCCCCCGTGCCCAATACCCCCTACAAAACCCAATTCCCACCTTGTCCCTTTTGGCACACTACAATTCGATTCTACGACCCTTCAGAACTCCCCAAAACCCTGACACCCCAGACGATGCCCTACAGAATACTTACAACGCTTCTGCACACCCTCAAACCCTTTTTAACCTGCCTGGACCTCCCAGTCAGCTCCCAGAGCCCCGTACCCATGCTCCCCCCCCCAAAACAAACTCCCACCTCGTCCCATTTGGCACACAAAAATTTGATTCTACAGCCCTTCACGACACCCCAAAACACTGACAGCCCCAGATGAAGCCCTACGAATACTAACGACACTTCTGCACACCTCAAACTCTTTTAACCTTCCTGCACCTCCCTGTCACACCCAGAGCCAATCAATACATGCCCCCTCACCAAAGCCACCTCCCAGCTCATCCCTTTTGCACACTACAATTTGATTCTACGACCCTTCACAACCCCACAAAACCCTGAGAGACCAGACAATGCCCTACGGAATACTAACGACACTTCTGCACACCCTCAAACCCTTTTTAACCTGCCTGGACCTCCCAGTCAGCTCCCAGATCCCCGTACCCATGCCCCCACCCCAAAACCCAGTTCCCAGCTCGTCCCTTTTGCACACTACAATTTGATTCTACGACCCTTCACAACCCCCCAAAAACCCTAAGAGAGCCACACAATGCCCTACGGAATACTAACGACACTTCTGCACACCCTCAAACCCTTTTTAACCTGCCTGGACCTCCCAGTCAGCTCCCAGAGCCCCGTACGCATGCTCCGCCCCCCCAAAACAAACTCCCACCTCGTCCCATTTGGCACACAAATATTTGATTCTACAACCCTTCACGACACCCCCAAAACACTGACAGCCCCAGATGAAGCCCTACGGAATACTAACGACACTTCTGCACACCCTCAAACTCTTTTTAACCTGCCTGCACCTCCCTGTCACACCCCAGAGCCAATCGAATACATGCCCCCCCCCCACCAAAGCCAGTTCCCAGCTCATCCCTTTTGCACACTACAATTTGATTCCACGACCCTTCACGACCCCACAAAAACCCTGAGAGACCCAGACAATGTCCTACGGAATACTAACGAAACCTCTGCACTCCCTCAAACACTTTCTAGCCTGCCTGGACCTCCCAGTCAGCCCCCAGAGCTCCCTGTACCCATGCCCCCCGCCCCAAAACCCAGTTCCCAGCTCGTCCCTTTTGCACACTACAATTTGAATCCACGACCCTTCACAACCCCCCAAAAACCCTGAGAGAGCCAGACAATGCCCTACGGAATACTAACGACACTTCTGCACACCCTCAAAGCCTTTTTAACCTGCCTGGACCTCCCAGTCAGCCCCCAGAGCCCCCGCATGCCCCCCACCCCAAACCCAGTTCCCAGCTCGTCCCTTTTTGCACACTACAATTTGATTCTACGACCCTTCACAACCCCCCAAAAACCCTGAGAGAGCCACACAATGCCCTACGGAATACTGACGACACTTCTGCACACCCTCAAACCTTTTTAACCTGCCTGGACCTCCCAGTCAGCTCCCAGAGCCCCAACCCCATGCCCCCAAAACAAACTCCCAGCTCGTCCCATTTGGCACACAAAATTTGATTCTACAACCCTTCACGACACCCCCAAAACACTGACAGCCCCAGATGAAGCCCTACGGAATACTAACGACACTTCTGCACACCCTCAAACTCTTTTTAACCTGCCTGCACCTCCCTGTCATACCCCAGTGCCAATCGAATACATGCCCCCCCACAAACCCAGCTCCCAGCTCATCCCTTTTGCACACTACAATTTGATTCTACGACCCTTCACGACCCCACAAAAACCCTGAGAGACCCAGACAATGCCCTACGGAATACAAACGACACCTCTGCACTCCCTCAAACACTTTTTAACCTGCCTGGACCTCCCAGTCAGCCCCCAGAGCTCCCCCATACCCATGCCCCCACCCCAAAACCCAGTTCCCAGCTCGTCCCTTTTGCACACTACAATTTGATTCTACGACCCTTCACAACCCCCCAAAAACCCTGAGAGAGCCAGAAAATGCCCTACGGAATACTAACGACACTTCTGCACACCCTCAAAGCCTTTTTAACCTGCCTGGACCTCCCAGTCAGCTCCCAGAGCCCCACTTCTGTACCCATGCCCCCTGGACCCAAAACAAACTCCCACCTCGTCCCATTTGGCACACAAATATTTGATTCTACAACCCTTCACGACACCCCCAAAACACTGACAGCCCCAGATGAACCCTACGGAATACTAACGACACTTGTGCACACCCTCAAACTCTTTTTAACCTGCCTGCACCTCCCTGTCACATCCCAGAGCCAATCCAATACATGCCCCCAAAGCCAGTTCCCAGCTCATCCCTTTTGCACACTACAATTTGATTCCACGACACTTCACGACCCCACAAAAACCCTGAGAGACCCAGACAATGTCCTACGGAATACTAACGAAACCTCTGCACTCCCTCAAACACTTTCTAGCCTGCCTGGAACTCCCAGTCAGCCCCCAGAGCTCCCCGTACCCATGCCCCCCGCTCCAAAACCCAGTTCCCAGCTCGTCCCTTTTGCACACTACAATTTGATTCCACGACCCTTCACAACCCGCCAAAAACCCTGAGAGAGCCAGACAATGCCCTACGGAATACTAACGACACTTCTGCACACACTTAAAGCCTTTTTAACCTGCCTGGACCTCCCAGTCAGCCCCCAGAGCTCCCCGTACCCATGCCCCCCACCCCAAAACCCAGTTCCCAGCTCGTCCCTTTTGCACACTACAATTTGATTCTACGACCCTTCACAACCCCCCAAAAACCCTGAGAGAGCCAGACAATGCCCTACGGAATACTAACAACACTTCTGCACACCCTCAAACCCTTTTTAACCTGCCTGGACCTCCCAGTCAGCTCCCAGAGCCCCCCGTACCCATGACCCCCCCCTACAAAACCCAATTCCCACCTTGTCCCTTTTGGCACACTACAATTCGATTCTACGACCCTTCAGAACTCCCCCAAAACCCTGACACCCCCAGACGATGCCCTACAGAATACTTGACACGCTTCTGCACCCCTCAAACCCTTTTTAACCTGCCTGGACCCAGTCAGCTCCCAGAGCCCCCCATTGCACATGCTCCCCCAGAACAAACTCCCACCTCGTCCCATTTGGCACACAAAAATTGATTCTACAGCCCTTCACGACACCCCAAAACACTGACAGCCCCAGATGAAGCCCTACGGAATACTAACGACACTTCTGCACACCCTCAAACTCTTTTTAACCTGCCTGCACCTCCCTGTCACACCCCAGAGCCAATCGAATACATGCCCCCACCAAACCCAGCTCCCAGCTCATCCCTTTTGCACACTACAATTTGATTCTACGACCCTTCACGACCCCACAAAAACCCTGAGAGACCCAGACAATGTCCTACGGAATACTAACGAAACCTCTGCACTCCTTCAAACACTTTCTAGCCTGCCTGGAACTCCCAGTCAGCCCCCAGAGCTCCCCTACCCCTGACCCCCCACCCCAAAACCCAGTTCCCAGCTCGTCCCTTTTGCACACTACAATTTGATTCCACGACCCTTCACAACCCCCCAAAAACCCTGAGAGAGCCAGACAATGCCCTACAGAATACTAACGACACTTCTGCACACCCTCAAAGCCTTTTTAACCTGCCTGGACCTCCCAGTCAGCTCCCAGAGCCCCCCGTACCCATGCCCCCCACCCCAAAACCCAGTTCCCCCCCCCAAAACCCAGTTCCCAGCTCGTCCCTTTTGCACACTACAATTTGATTCTACGACCCTTCACAACCCCCCAAAAACCCTGAGAGATCCAGACAATGCCCTACGGAATACTAACGACACTTCTGCACACCCTCAAACCCTTTTTAACCTGCCTGGACCTCCCAGTCACCTCCCAGAGCCCCCTGTACCCATGATTCCCCCCCACAAAACCCAATTCCCACCTTGTCCCTTTTGGCACACTACAATTCGATTCTACGACCCTTCAGAAGTCCCCCAAAACCCTGAAACCCACAGACGATGCACTACAGAATACTTACAATGCTTCTGCACACCCTCAAACCCTTTTTAACCTGCCTGGACCTCCCAGTCAGCTCCCAGAGCCCCCCGTACCCATGCTCCCCCCCCCAAAACAAGCTCCCACCTCGTCCCATTTGGCACACAAAACTTTGATTCTACAGCCCTTCACGACACCCCCAAAACACTGACAGCCCCAGATGAAGCCCTACGGAATACTAACGACACTTCTGCACACCCTCAAACTCTTTTTAACCTGCCTGCACCTCCCTGTCACACCCCAGAGCCAATCAATACATGCCCCCCAAAACCCAGTTCCCAGCTCATCCCTTTTGCACACTACAATTTGATTCTACGACACTTCACGACCCCACAAAAACCCTGAGAGACCCAGACAATGTCCTACGGAATACTAACGAAACCTCTGCACTCCCTCAAACACTTTCTAGCCTGCCTGGACCTCCCAGTCAGCCCCCAGAGCTCCCCATACCCATGCCCCCACCCCAAAACCCAGTTCCCAGCTCGTCCCTTTTGCACACTACAATTTGAATCCACGACCCTTCACAACCCCCAAAAACCCTGAGAGAGCCAGACAATGCCCTACGGAATACTAACGACACTTCTGCACACCCTCAAAGCCTTTTTAACCTGCCTGGACCTCCCAGTCAGCCCCAGAGCTCCCATACCCCATGCCCCCACCCCAAAACCCAGTTCCCAGCTCGTCCCTTTTGCACACTACAATTTGATTCTACGACCCTTCACAACCCCCCAAAAACCCTGAGAGAGCCAGACAATGCCCTACGGAATACTAACGACACTTCTGCACACCCTCAAAGCCTTTTTAACCTGCCTGGACCTCCCAGTCAGCTCCCAGAGCCCCCCGTACCCATGACCCCCCCCTACAAAACCCAATTCCCACCTTGTCCCTTTTGGCACACTACAATTCGATTCTACGACCCTTCAGAACTCCCCCAAAACCCTGACACCCCCAGACGATGCCCTACGGAATACTAACGACACTTCTGCACACCCTCAAACCCTTTTTAACCTGCCTGGACCTCCCAGTCAGCTCCCAGAGCCCCCCGTACCCATGCTCCCCCCACCAAAACAAAGTCCCACCTCGTCCCATTTGGCACACTAATCTTTGATTCTACAACCCTTCACGACACCCCCAAAACACTGACAGCCCCAGATGAAGCCCTACGGAATACTGACGACACTTCTGCACACCCTCAAACTCTTTTTAACCTGCCTGCACCTCCCTGTCACACCCCAGAGCCAATCGAACACATGCCCCCCCCCCACCAAACCCAGTTCCCAGCTCATCCCTTTTGCAAGCTACAATTTGATTCTACGACCCTTCACGACCCCACAAAAACCCTGAGAGACCCAGACAATGCCCTACGGAATACTAACGACATTTCTGCACACCCTCAAACTCTTTTTAACCTGCCTGGACCTCCCAGTCAGCCCCCAGAGCTCCCCGTACCCATGCCCCCCACCCCAAAACCCAGTTCCCAGCTCGTCCCTTTTGCACACTACAATTTGATTCTACGACCCTTCACAACCCCCAAAAACCCTGAGAGACCAGACAATGCCCTACGGAATACTAACGACACTTCTGCACACCCTCAAAGCCTTTTTAACCTGCCTGGACCTCCCAGTCATCTCCCAGAGCCCCCCGTACCCATGCTCCCCCCCACCAAAACAAACTCCCAACTCGTCCCATTTGGCACACAAAAATTTGATTCTACAGCCCTTCACGACACCCCCAAAACACTGACAGCCCCAGATGAAGCCCTACGGAATACTGACGACACTTCTGCACACCCTCAAACTCTTTTTAACCTGCCTGCACCTCCCTGTCACACCCCAGAGCCAATCGAATACATGCCCCCACCCCACCAAACCCAGTTCCCAGCTCGTCCCTTTTGCACACTACAATTTGATTCTACGACCCTTCACGACCCCACAAAAACCCTGAGAGACCCAGACAATGCCCTACGGAATACTCACGAAACCTCTGCACTCCCTCAAACACTTTCTAGCCTGCCTGGACCTCCCAGTCAGCCCCCAGAGCTCCCCGTACCCATGCCCCCACCCAAACCCAGTTCCCAGCTCGTCCCTTTTGCACACTACAATTTGATTCTACGACCCTTCACAACCCCCCAAAAACGCTGAGAGAGCCAGACAATGCCCTACGGAATACTAACAACACTTCTGCACACCCTCAAACCCTTTTTAACCTGCCTGGACCTCCCAGTCAGCTCCCAGAGACCCCGTACCCATGCTCCCCACCCCAAAACCCAGTTCCCAGCTCGTCCCTTTTGCACACTACAATTTGATTCTACGACCCTTCACAACCCCCCAAAAACCCTGAGAGAGCCAGACAATGCCCTACGGAATACTAACGAAACCTCTGCACTCCCTCAAACACTTTCTAGCCTGCCTGGACCTCCCAGTCAGCCCCCAGAGCTCCCACCCTCAAACTCTCTTTTCTAGTACCTATGCCCCCACCCCAAAACCCCGTTCCCAGCTCGTCCCTTTTGCACACTACAATTTGATTCCACGACCCTTCACAACCCCCCAAAAACCCTGAGAGAGCCAGACAATGCCCTACGGAATACTAACGACACTTCTGCACACCCTCAAACCCTTTTTAACCTGCCTGGACCTCCCAGTCATCTCCCAGAGCCCCCCGTACCCATGACCCCCTACAAAACCCAATTCCCACCTTGTCCCTTTTGGCACACTACAATTCGATTCTACGACCCTTCAGAACTCCCCCAAAACCCTGACACCCCCAGACGATGCCCTACTGAATACTTACAAAGCTTCTGCACACCCTCAAACCCTTTTTAACCTGCCTAGACCTCCCAGTCAGCTCCCAGAGCCCCCCGTACCCATGCTCCCACCCACCAAAACAAACTCCCACCTCGTCCCATTTGGCACACTAATCTTTGATTCTACAGCCCTTCACGACACCCCCAAAACACTGACAGCCCCAGATGAAGCCCTACGGAATACTAACGACACTTCTGCACACCCTCAAACTCTTTTTAACCTGCCTGCACCTCCCTGTCACACCCCAGAGCCAATCGAACACGTGCCCCCAAACCCAGTTCCCATCTCGTCCCTTTTGCACACTACAATTTGATTCTACGACCCTTCACAACCCCCCCAAAAACCCTGAGAGACCCAGACAATGCCCTACGGAATACTAACGACACTTCTGCACACCCTCAAACTCTTTTTAACCTGCCTGCACCTCCCAGTCAGCTCCCAGAGCTCCCCGTACCCATGACCCCCTCCCCAAAACCCAGTTCCCAGATCGTCCATTTTGCACACTACAATTTGATTCTATGACCCTTCACAACCCCCCAAAAACCCTGAGAGAGCCAGACAATGCCCTACGGAATACTAACGACACTTCTGCACACCCTCAAACTCTTTTTAACCTGCCTGGACCTCCCAGTAAGCCCCCAGAGCCCCCCCTACTCATGACCCCCTACAAAACCCAATTCCCACCTTGTCCTTTTGGCACAATTCAATTGAATTCTACGACCCTTCAGAACTCCCCAAAACCCTGACACCCCAGACGATGCCCTACAGAATACTAACAACTTCTGCACACCCTCAAAGCCTTTTTAACCTGCCTGGTCCTCCCAGTCAGCCCCCAGAGCTCCCCGTACCCATGCCCCCACCCCAAAACCCAGTTCCCAGCTCGTCCCTTTTGCACACTACAATTTGATTCTACGACCCTGCACAACCCCCCAAAAACCCTGAGAGAGCCAGACAATGCCCTACGGGATACTAACGACACTTCTGCACACCCTCAAAGCCATTTTAACCTGCCTGGACCTCCCAGTCATCTCCCAGAGCCCCCCGTACCCATGCCCCCCCCCCAAAACAAACTCCCACCTCGTCCCATTTGGCACACAAATATTTGATTCTACAACACTTCACGACACTCCGAAAACACTGACAGCCCCAGATGAAGCCCTACGGAATACTAACGACACTTCTGCACACCCTCAAACTCTTTTTAACCGGCCTGCACCTCCCAGTCAGCTCCCAGAGCTCCCCGTACCCATGCCCCCCACCCCAAAACCCAGTTCCCAGCTCGTCCCTTTTGCACACTACAATTCGATTCTACGACCCTTCAGAACTCCCCCAAAACCCTGACACCCCCAAACGATGCACTACTGAATACATACAGCGCTTCTGCACACCCTCAAACCCTTTTTAACCTGTCTGGACCTCCCAGTCAGCCCCCAGAGCTCCCCGTACCCATGCACCCCACCCCAAAACCCAGTTCCCAGCTCGTCCCTTTTGCACACTACAATTTGAATCCACGACCCTTCACAACCCTCCAAAAACCCTGAGAGACCCAGACAATGCCCTACGGAATACTAACGACACTTCTGCACACCCTCAAACCCTTTTTAACCTGCCTGGACCTCCCAGTCAGCTCCCAGAGCCCCCCGTACCCATGCCCTCCACCCCAAAACCCAGTTCCCACCTCGTCCCTTTTGCACACTACAATTTGATTCTACGACCCTTCACAACCCCCCAAAAACCCTGAGAGAGCCAGACAATGCCCTACGGAATACTAACGACACTTCTGCACACCCTCAAACCCTTTTTAACCTGCCTGGACCTCCCAGTCAGCTCCCAGAGCCCCCCGTACCCATGCCCCCGCCCCAAAACAAACTCCCACCTCGTCCCATTTGGGACACAAATATTTGATTCTACAACCCTTCACGACACCCCAAAACACTGACAGCCCCAGATGAAGCCCTACGGAATACTAACGACACTTCTGCACACCTCAAACTCTTTTTAACCTGCCTGCACTCCTGTCACACGCCAGAGCCAATCGAATACATGCCCCCACCAAACCCAGCTCCCAGCTCATCCCTTTTGCACACTACAATTTGATTCTACGACCCTTCACGACCCCACAAAACCCTGAGACCCAGACAATGCCCTACGGAATACTAACGACGCCTCTGCACTCCCTCAAACACTTTCTAGCCTGCCTGGACCTCCCAGTCAGCCCCCAGAGCTCCCCATACCCATGCCCCCACCCCAAACCCAGTTCCCAGCTCGTCCATTTTTGCACACTACAATTTGATTCTACGACCCTTCACAACCCCCAAAAACCCTGAGAGAGCCAGACAATGCCCTACGGAATACTAACGACACTTCTGCACACCCTCAAACCCTTTTTAACCTGCCTGGACCTCCCAGTCAGCTCCCAGAGCCCCCCATACCCCAAGACCCCTACAAACCCAATTCCCACCTTGTCCCTTTTGGCACACTACAATTCGATTCTACGACCCTTCAGAACTCCCCCAAAACCCTGACACCCCCAGACGATGCACTACAGAATACTTACAACGCTTCTGCACACCCTCAAACCCTTTTTAACCTGCCTGGACCTCCCAGTCAGCTCCCAGAGCCCCCATGTAACATGCTCCCCCAAAACAAACTCCCACCTCGTCCCATTTGGCACACAAAAATTTGATTCTACAGCCCTTCACGACACCCCCAAAACACTGACAGCCCCAGATGAAGCCCTACGGAATACTAACGACACTTCTGCACACCCTCAAACTCTTTTTAACCTGCCTGCACCTCCCTGTCACACCCCAGAGCCAATCGAATACATGCCCCCCCCCACCAAAACCAGCTCAAAGCTCATCCCTTTTGCACACTACATTTTGATTCTACGAACCTTCACGACCCCACAAAAACCCTGAGAGACCCAGACAATGTCCTACGGAATACTAACGAAACCTCTGCACTCCCTCAAACACTTTCTAGCCTGCCTGGACCTCCCAGTCAGCCCCCAGAGCTCCCCGTATCCATGACCCCCACCCCAAAACCCAATTCCCAGCTCGTCCCTTTTGCACACTACAATTTGATTCCACGACCCTTCACAACCCCCCAAAAACCCTGAGAGAGCCAGACAATGCCCTACGGAATACTAACGACACTTCTGCACACCCTCAAACCCTTTTTAACCTGCCTGGACCTCCCAGTCAGCTCCCAGAGCCCCCGTACTCATGCCCCCAAAACAAACTCCCACCTCGTCCCATTTGGCACACAAATATTTGATTCTACAACCCTTCACGACACCCCCAAAACACTGACAGCCCCAGATGAAGCCCTATGGCATACTAACGACACTTCTGCACACCCTCAAACTCTTTTTAACCTGCCTGCACCTCCCTCTCACACCCCAGAGCCAATCGAATACATGCCCCACCCCCCCCCAAAACCAGCTCCCAGCTCATCCCTTTTGCACACTACAATTTGATTCTACGACCCTCCACGACCTCACAAAAAGCCTGAGAGACCCAGACAATGTCCTACGGAATACTAACGAAACCTCTGCACTCCCTCAAACACTTTCTAGCCTGCCTGGACCTCCCAGTCAGCCCCCAGAGCTCCCCGTACCCATGCCCCCCACCCCAAAACCCAATTCCCAACTCGTCCCTTTTGCACACTACAATTTGATTCTACAACTCTTCACAACCCCCCAAAAACCCTGAGAGAGCCAGACAATGCCCTACGGAATACTAACGACACTTCTGCACACCCTCAAACCCTTTTTAACCTGCCTGGACCTCCCAGTCAGCCCCCAGAGCTCCCCATACCCATGCCCCCACCCCAAAACCCAGTTCCCAGCTCGTCCATTTTGCACACTACAATTTGATTCTACGACCTTCACAACCCCAAAACCCTGAGAGAGCCAGACAATGCCCTACGAATACTAACGACACTTCTGCACACCCTCAAACCCTTTTTAACCTGCCTGGACCTCCCAGTCATCTCCCAGAGCCCCCCGACAAAGACCCCCTACAAAACCAAATTCCACCTTGTCCTTTTGGCACACTACAATTCCTGATTCTACGACCCTTCAGAACTCCCCCAAAACCCTGACACCCCCGAACTACAGAACACTTACAACGCTTCTGCACACCCTCAAACCCTTTTAACCTGCCTGGACCTCCCAGTCAGCTCCCAGAGCCCCACCCATGCTCCCCCCCCAAAACAAACTCCCACCTCGTCCCATTTGGCACAAAAATTTGATTCTACAGCCCTTCACGACACCCCCAAAACACTGACAGCCCCAGATGAAGCCCTACGAATACTAACGACACTTCTGCACACCCTCAAACTCTTTTTAACCTGCCTGCACCTCCTGTCACACCCCAGAGCCAATCGAATACATGCCCCCCACCAAAACCAGCTCAAAGCTCATCCCTTTTGCACACTACATTTTGATTCTCGACCCTTCACGACCCCACAAAAACCTGAGAGACCCAGACAATGTCCTACGGAATACTAACGAAACCTCTGCACTCCCTCAAACACTTTCTAGCCTGCCTGGACCTCCCAGTCAGCCCCCAGAGCTCCCCGTATCCATGACCCCCACCCCAAAACCCAGTTCCCAGCTCGTCCCTTTTGCACACTACAATTTGATTCCACGACCCTTCACAACCCCCCAAAAACCCTGAGAGACCCAGACAATGCCCTACGGAATACTAACGACACTTCTGCACACCCTCAAACCCTTTTTAACCTTCCTGGACCTCCCAGTCAGCTCCCAGAGCCCCCCGTACCCATGCCCCCACCCCAAAACCCAGTTCCCAGCTCGTCCCTTTTGCACACTACAATTTGATTCTACGACCCTTCACAACCCCCCAAAAACCCTGACACACCCAAACGATGCACTACGGAATACTAACGACACTTCTGCACACCCTCAAAGCCTTTTTAACCTGCCTGGACCTCCCAGTCAGCTCCCAGAGCCCCCCGTACCCATGCTCCCCCCCCAAAACAAACTCCCACCTCGTCCCATTTGGCACACAAATATTTGATTCTACAGCCCTTCACGACACCCCCAAAACACTGACAGCCCCAGATGAAGCCCTACGGAATACTAACGACACTTCTGCACACCCTCAAACTCTTTTTAACCGGCCTGCACCTCCCTGTCACACCCCAGAGCCAATCGAATACATGCCCCCCCCCCACCAAAACCAGCTTTCAAAAAGCTCATCCCTTTTGCACACTACATTTTGATTCTACGACCCTTCACAACCCCAAAAACCTGAGAGAGCCAGACAATGCCCTCACGGAATACTAACGACACTTCTGCACACCTCAAATCCCTTTTAACCTGCCTGGACCTCCCAGTCAGCCCCCAGAGCCCCCGTACCCATGCCCCCCACCCCAAAACCCAGTTCCCAGCTCGTCCTTTTGGCACACTACAATTTGATTCTACGACCCTTCAGAACTCCCCAACACCCTGACACCCCAAACTATGCACTACTGAATACTTACAACGCTTCTGCACACCCTCAAACCCTTTTTAACCTGCCTGACCTCCCAGTCAGCTCCCAGAGCCCCCGTACCCATGACCCCACACAAAACCCAATTCCCACCTTTGTCCCTTTTGGCACACTACAATTGATTCTACGACCTTCAGAACTCCCCCAAAACCCTGACACCCCAGACGATGCCCTACAGAATACTTACAACGCTTCTGCACACCTCAAACCCTTTTTAACCTGCCTGGACCTCCCAGTCAGCTCCCAGAGCCCCCTGTACCCATGCTCCCCCAAAACAAACTCCCACCTCGTCCCATTTGGCACACAAATATTTGATTCTACAGCCCTTCACGACACCCCAAAACACTGACAGCCCCAGATGAAGCCCTCACGAATACTAACGACACTTCTGCACACCCTCAAACTCTTTTTAACCTGCCTGCACCTCCCTGTCACACCCCAGAGCCAATCGAATACATGCCCCCCCAAACCCAGTTTCCAGCTCATCCCTTTTGCACACTACAATTTGATTCTACGACCCTTCACAACCCCCCAAAAACCCTGAGAGATCCAGACAATGCCCTACGGAATACTAACGACACTTCTGCACACCCTCAAACACTTTTTAACCTGCCTGGACCTCCCAGTCAGCCCAAGAGCTCCCCTACCCATGCCCCCACCCCAAAACCCAATTCCCAGCTCGTCCTTTTTTGCACACTACAATTTGATTCTACGACCCTTCACAACCCCCAAAAACCCTGAGAGCCAGACAATGCCCTACGGAATACTAACGACACTTCTGCACACCTCAAAGCCTTTTTAACCTGCCTGGACCTCCAGTCAGCTCCCAGAGCCCCTGTACCCATGACCCCCCTACAAAACCCACCCCACCTTGTCCCTTTTGGCACACTACAATTCGATTCTACGACCCTTCAGAACTCCCCCAAAACCCTGACACCCCCAAACGATGCACTACTGAATACATACAGCGCTTCTGCACACCCTCAAACCCTTTTTAACCTGTCTGGACCTCCCAGTCATCTCCCAGAGCCCCCCGTACCCATGACCCCCCCCCACAAAACCCAATTCCCACCTTCTCCCTTTTGGCACACTACAATTCGATTCTACGACCCTTCAGAACTCCCCCAAAACCCTGACACCCCCAGACGATGCCCACAGAATACTTACAACGCTTCTGCACACCTCAAACCCTTTTTAACCTGCCTGGACCTCCCAGTCAGCTCCAAGAGCCCCCTGTACCCATGCCCCCAAAACAAACTCCCACCTCGTCCCATTTGGCACACAAATATTTGATTCTACAACCTTCACGACACCCCCAAAACACTGACAGCCCCAGATGAAGCCCTACGGAATACTAACGACACTTCTGCACACCCTCAAACTCTTTTTAACCTGCCTGCACCTCCCTGTCACACCCCAGAGCCAATCGAATACATGCCCCCCCCCCACCAAACCCAGCTCCCAGCTCATCCCTTTTGCACACTACAATTTGAT